>CAMZMU010000051.1:36894617-38094617 GCA_947311845.1 Poa pratensis
ATAGGCATAGTGGTTTAGGCTTTCTTATGTGTAAACTAGGTCGGTTACAAACTCCGAGACCCAGCCTATTTAAAGGTGAGGGGGGTACGATCTGGGAGAAACATACACGAACCACCAAAGCTCTTGCGAGATCTCAACTCGCGGAGCTCCCTGTAATCGCATAATCACAATCAATACCAGACAAGCAGGAAGTAGGGTCTTTACCTCCACCCGAGGGGCTGAACCTGGGTAAATCTTTGCTCTGCTTGTCAGCCGACGAAACTACCAGTACTACCACGTTCTTCCCCATAATCTCAACCCTAGGTCCTTAACCATGGGATTTGATGAGGGTACACCTCGTCAATTGGCGCCGTCTGTGGGAAAGAATAGTGCTGGACTCGCGGTTTCTTCGGTTCCATCGGAAAACGGCGACTCGCCGATCGGATCTACAAACGGCAACTCGCCGGCTGCATCGACAAACCAGAACTCGCCGACTCAGGCGGACACGGCAACTTCGCTCACTCGACAAACGGCAACACGCCAGCTTCACCCGCAAAAAGCACATCGGATCCTCTGATGGATTTCGAGCCACACTCGCCAGGATTCCAGGAGGCCTTCTCCGATCTCGAGTCAGGTTTGGGTTTAACCGTTGGTTCGTTCAATTTTTTCGTCAACAAGCTTGGTGTGCAGGACTTGACGGATCCACGCCAACTCGCGACTTTCGCACCCGAGGCTCCATCGGCTGCGGCTCCTTCGACTGCGGATCTTTCCACTGCGTCCATACCATCATCGACCCTCCAAGTTGTTCGTCTGCAACAACCATGTCCACACGAGAGATGCGCGAGCTCATTGAAGAGCTCCAGGGCGAGGAGGCCGAATCAGCATACCGCACAAACGATCCCGAGCTGGATCTCCCACTCGAGGATAGTTTCGACTGCGGGATCTCCCTCAGCGACTTCGACGACCTCGAAACTCATATCGACAACCACGTCGACTCGAGATCTGCGCCAACAACAACCTCGACTTCGAGACTCATAACAACCTCGCCGACGCCGAGATGGGCATAGGCGACGAAGACGTCGACTGCGAGATCCGTCCAGACGAACCACTCGATGAACATACAGGCTCAGACATGAGCCTCGATGAAGATGTCGAGTCCATGACGGGACTCGAAAGTACATACATATGCCCTCGGGTCATACCCCAACAGGTCTATGTGGCCATCGCCGCAGAAACATCAGAAACTGCGGCCAGTCGCAGGCCTACAGAATTCCCGTGCACAGTCACTATGCCGGACGGAGCCACAACCTCACAATCACTGCTGAGATGGCAGCAAAAGCAGATAAAGTTATCAAGGAGTGCACAATGATGCCAGCAGACGCAACACAAGAAGAGATGTTGACCTTCCAGTACTTCAACTGGCAGGAGTCACTTCGACTGAAGCAGATAAGAGCCACACTCGAAGAACGCAAAAAGCAAGCTAGCTTGTCGAGTGTGCGCAGAAGACAGCTCTCCCTGAGCTCCACCGGGCGAGCAGACACAGGACGCAGATCAAGGTTGTCACACCTCTCGCCAGGCGAGAAGGCGGCACTCACCCGCAACTTAGGCAACTCCTTCATGACATACGACGAGGAAGGACTGCCGGTGCCCAAAACAGCAGCAGGTGCTCTCTACACCGCTGCAGCATACCTGGAGGCAATCAAGCCCCCAGCGGATGACCCCAACGCAAAACTACACCGCCAACAGATCAAATCACTCGCCTTAGCTGCAAAGGCCATACGCCAAGTTCCAAGAACTCCAGGTGGGAGTCGAGACCGTGCCCTAGTCGACGCACCTCGGGAAGAGCATAATCACAGTGGTCGTCGCCACCACTCGAAGGAAAGAAGCGGCTCGCGAAGGCGCAGGTCCAGGAGCAGATCACGCAGATCTACAGTAGCGACTCATACTCTGATCGAGAGCCTGAGCCACATGGAGCTCTGTGCTTCACTCGACGCGTCCGCGAGACACGGATGCCCAAAGGATTCAAACTCACATCCGAACAGCCCAAGTACACGGGTCGACAGGAACCTTCCGGGTGGCTGGAAGATTACAGGCTGGCAGTTGCGTGCCAGCGGGGCACCAACACTACAGCCATGCAGTACATACGACTCATGCTCGAAGGCACAGCTCGCGACTGGCTCAAGGCCCTACCCCATCAACATACGACTCGTGGGATCACTTCCGCAGGGATTTCGTCAAAAACATTCGAGGAGCTGCGGGCCTGCGTTCAGCGTTCAGACGAAACGTTGAGGTCATACATCAGACGATGGACTGAGATACGTAACTCAGTTGGAGTGGTTTCAGAAGATATGGCCATGGATGCTTTCGTCATGGGCCTCGCCAGGCGAGACTTCAAAGAAGCACTTGGCCGCCAAAAGCCAAAATCTGTAGCCCACCTCTTGCAGATCGCGACTGAGTGGGCAGATGGAGAGGATATGGCACGCACCACACGCGGGTCCTCACCCCGTGACAAACATGAGAATAGCAGTCGAAGCCATAGAGACTCGTACAGAGACGACCGAAGGCGCAAACGTTCAAAACGTCATTACGACGATGACAGACCCGAATTCATGGCGGCTGGGTTCTCCACACCCCGCAATGATCAGGACAGAAGCGACCGACGGTCGGAAGATCGGCGAGACAGTCGAGATGATCGGCGAGACAGTCGAGATGATCGTCGAGACGGCCAACGCAGTGATAGCTACAAGAGGAAGGATTGGCGCAAGTCACGGGCACAATCTGAGCGATCATTCGAAGAAAAGATGGACGCTGATTGCAGATTCCACCTGTACAAGGGGGACGATGGAAAACTGCGATCCAACCACTCGATGAGAAACTGCAGGGAGTTCGACCAAATGGCGACTGATTACGTAAATCGCAGAAAGGCAGCAGCCGCACAAGCACCTGCACCCGTGCCTCAGCCAAACAACGTGCCTGTTCTGATGGCACCACCTCCACCACCACAGCCTGCCCCAGGCGGAAATCTCGCGGGTGCCATACAGCCCGTGCCTCGGGTGGACGAACCACAGTACCCTCCGCCCCAAGGGCAGATGTACATGATACAGAAAGGTCGACCTTCCAACAGGGAGCAAAAACTTCGCACTCGACAGGTAAACATGGCGGTCATGTCACCTCCTGCGGTAACAGAATACTTGAAGGGAGCCGAAACACAATAAGCTTCAGCAAAGAGGACCACCCTCCATCGGTTGTTCGACCAGGGCACTCTGCTCTGGTACTCGACGCGCAAATTGGAGGCTACGCCATGTCCAAGGTCTTCATGGATGGTGGGAGCGGCATAAACATCATCTTCGCAGATACGCTCCGCAAAATGAACAGGTCAGTCGAAAACCTGCCAAGATCTCAAATACCTTCCACGGTATCGTTCCAGGGAAAGCAATAAGCCCAGAGGGCACCATACAACTCGACGTAACGTTCGGGGACAAGCACCACTTCAGGACAGAGTCGATTGAGTTCGAAGTGGTCGACTGGAAGTCACAATACCATGCTATACTTGGACGCCCGACGTTCGCTCGATTCATGGCGGTGCCACATTATGCATACCTCCAGCTGAAGATGCCTGGACCAAAAGGAGTAATCACAGTCAAGGGGAACTTCCAAAAGTCTGACTCTTGCGACCGAGAATTCAGCAAAATCTCTGAGATGTTTGGCATGGAAGCAACACTCGCGATCTAGCGGTCTCCAACGATCGAACACTTATGCCAGAGCACAAAAAGGTGGCAGTCGACAGAGCATTCAGTGCCACCAACGACACAAGATCGCATCAGGTGCACCCGACTGACCCGACCAAGACAGTCAATGTCTCGTCGAGTCTGCCTATCGCATAGGAAAGCGCGCTCGTCGAATTCCTCCGTGAGAACTGGGATATATTTGCATGGTGTCCAGCAGACATGCCAGGTATTCCCAGGGAATTCGCCGAGCACTCTCTCCAGCTACTTCCAGGTGCTAAACCAGTCAAACAAACAATGCGCCGCATATCCGGCCCAAAAAGAACTGCAGTCGAAGCCGAAGTCGACAGGCTACTCGCAGCAGGATTCATCAGAGAGATCAAGAAATCACAATGGGTGGCCAACCCCGTACTTGTAGAGAAGAAGCATACAGACATCCTGCGGATGTGTGTAGATTTTACAGCACTCAATAAGTGCTGTCCAAAGGATCACTTTCCACTACCTCGAATCGACCAGATCGTCGACTCCACCGCCGGGTGCGCTCGCTTGTCCTTCCTGGATGCTTACTCGGGTTACCACCAGATAAGGATGAAGGAAGAGGATGAAGAAAAAACGGCGTTCATAACCCCACTCGGGGTCTACTGCTACACCACAATGCCTTTCGGGCTCAAAAACGCAGGCGCAACCTATCAGCGCATGATGCAAGATTGCCTCAAGAAGCAGATTGGGCGAAACGTCCAGGTCTATGTAGATGACATCGTCATCACCACAAGAGAAGAAAGCACGCTACTCGATGACTTGCGGAGACATTCGCAAACCTCAAACGCTTCCACATCAAGCTCAACCCGAAGAAGTGCACGTTCGGCGTGCCAGCCGGGCAACTCCTCGGGTATCTAGTCTCAGCTCGAGGAATCGAGGCGGACCCGGAGAAAATACAGGCCATCTTGACGATGCAAAGGCCTTCAAAGCTCCACGACGTGCAAAAGTTGGCGGGTAGAGTAGCAGCACTCAGTCGATTCATCAGCAAGCTAGGCGAAAAAGCACTCCCGTTCTATCGACTGATGAAGAAGGCAGATAAGTTCGAGTGGACGCCAGAAGCCGAAGCAGCCTTCACGGACCTCAAGCGAGTCCTCACAAGCCCTCCAATCCTCGTAGCACCAAGGGAACGCGAGCCACTATACCTATATGTCTCTGCAACTAATAGGGTGGTGAGCACTGTTCTTGTGGTCGAACGCAGAGAGGAGGGACACACCCAAAGCATACAACGTCCAGTCTATTACTTGAGTGAAGTGCTCTCCACATCAAAGCAGCGGTACCCGCACTATCAGAAGCTGGCATACGCCGTGTTCATGTCCTCAAGGAAGCTGACGCATTACTTCTCCGAGCACCCGATCACTGTAATCAGCACTTCAGGGATCGGGGACATCCTCACAAACCCCAATGCAACTGGGCGAGTAGCAAAATGGCTCATCGAGCTAGCACCAAGAGACATCAAGTATGATTACCCGAAGGCCATCAAAGCACAAGTTTACCCGACTTCCACACCGAGTGGATTGAAGCTCAGCTCCCAGGAGCACCAGATGTGTCCAATTCCTGGACCATGTACTTTGATGGCTCGAAGAAAAACGAAGGCGCAGGCGCAGGTGTCATCCTCATATCACCAAAAGGCGACAAGCTCCGCTACATCCTACAAATGGGGTTCGAGTTCCCATCCAATAACGAAGCAGAATACGAGGCTCTGATCCATGGCATGAGGATGGCCAAAGCCTCGGGTGCACTCGACTGATGATCTACGGCGACTCGAATTGGTGGTGCAGCAAACAATGAAGGCTTGTGACGCAATCGCAGATAACATGATCGCCTACCGTGACCTGTACAACATCATGGAGGGCAGCTTCGAAGGCTGCGAGTTGCGGCACATAGGGCGTGAAAGCAATGAAGAAGCAGATAAGTTAGCCAACATTGGTGCGACCAAAGCACCAGTGCCACCTGGTGTCTTCTTCGAGCGCATAGAGCACAGATCAATCAAAAAGAAGCGGCAACTCCTGCACCAGCCGCACCAGCCAAGAGCAAAACACCTAGCACAGAGGACCCACCAGTCGAGGTACTCCTCATCGAGCCAACTTGGACTCAACCCTTCCTCGCATACATACTCCGCGGCGAGGTACCCGAAGACTTCACAGAGTCAAGACGCGTCACTCGACGATCTAAAGCATACACTGTCATCAACGGTGAACTTTACAAACGCAGCATATCAGGTATGTTCCAGCGTTGCATAGCATTTGAAGATGGCCAAGCCATCCTTCGTGATATTCATGCAGGTACTTGCGGGCATCACGCCAGCAGTCGATCACTCGTAGCCAAAGCCTTTCGCGCAGGCTTCTACTGGCCCACAGCACTCAAAGACGCGGAGGACATAGTCAAAAGGTGCATCGGCTGCCAAAAATTCGCCACAAAGCCGCACGCACCCGCATCGGCGTTGAAGACAATACCATTGGCCTGGCCTTTCGCCCAGTGGGGGCTCGATATGGTTGGGCCACTCAAAAAATCCTCCCATGGAGGGCATACTCACCTTCTGGTGGCGGTCGACAAGTTCACCAAGTGGATTGAAGCAGTACCCATCACAAGTTCGACTGCCACTACAGCAGTCAATTTCATAAAATCCATCATATACCGCTTTGGTGTGCCAAGCAGCATCATCACTGACAACGGTACAAACTTCACGGCTGAGGAATTCAAATCCTTCTGCAAAGAGCAAGATATCACGCTCAATTATGCATCTGTGGCGCACCCGCAATCAAACGGCCAAGTCGAAAAGGCCAATGGGCTTGTGACGAGTGGAATCAAGAAGCGCCTCCTGGTGCCACTCAAAAGGGCTGCGGGTGCTTGGGTAGAAGAGCTCCCGTCTGTGCTATGGAGCCTACGCACAACACCCAACGCCTCAACGCAATTCACTCCATTTTCATGGTCTACGGCGCAGAGGCAATCCTGCCATCAGACGTAAGGTTCAACGCACCAAGAGTCGAAGCATACAATGAAGAAGATGCAGAGAGCACTCGAAGATGCAGTCGACTTGCTCGAAGAAGCACGCAACACAGCGCTAGCACGTACAGCTGTCTACCAGCAAGATCTACGCAACTATCACAGCCGTCGACTGCGTACCAGGTCCTTCGAGGTGGGTGACTTGGTACTTCGACTGAAGCAAAGAAGGTGCATAAACTTGCTTCTCCATGGGAAGGACCCTTCATCATCACCGAGGTCATAGGTGGTGGAGCATACAGACTGAAGCATGCGAAGACCGGCGAACTCTCCACAATCCTTGGAACGTTGCGCAGCTGCGCCGTTTCTATGCTTAGATTGCTCAGTCGCATAATGTAATAGGCTCATATGTCGGATGGCTGCAGGTTTCAGACGCGCTCTTTTCCTTACCAGGGTACCTAAGGGGACTGGAAGGTTTTTAATGAGGCGGCCTGCAGCCTAACATTCATAAATGGAATATAGTCAATAAATTCCTCATACTTTTCCTGCTTACTACTCGCATAGCTTATCAGCACAAAACTTAGCCTCACCCGTATGCTCGGGGGCTGAGCTACTCAAAACATAAAAGCTTTTGCTCTTCAAACATAATAATTCAGCCACACTCGAATACTCGGGGGCTGGATCGTAACACTAAACACAAAGGAAAAAGTTGCTCAACCCCAATCAATCACTCGGGGGCTGAGCCTGCAGGCATAAGTTGAAGCTTCAACTCTCATAAAATTCATAACCTCACTCGGGGGCTATGTAATTCATGATCTATGTAAACTGTTTTTCATAAACCCCACTCGATACACTCGGGGGCTGCATACATACAAGTGAACAAATATGTACTAAGTGGCAAATTTACACTCGGGGGCTGTTCCCTATACATAAATACCCTAATCTTCTGGTTCATCCTTTGCTGGAAGAACAGGGCCCATAAGTTGCGCTTGATAGCAATCAACCAATGTCCTCGCGTGATCGAATGTTTCGTCAAGGTTCGACTGGGACAAAGACGATCCAGGCACGGGTGGACGTAGCTGCAAATTTGGACGTTGACTTCGGAGATACGCCATGGTTGCGTTGGCACCGTCCACAAGCTTCTGGGTGATGAAGCCTCGAATGGAACCTGTTGACCGGAAGAGATCGAGCAACGCGTGGATTCCTTGAGGTTGTGGCCCAGTCGGAAAAACCATCTGGTTGATTCGACTGAAGGCCGACCTGCACAATTCAAGAAGCATAGTGCTCCGCCACACCCGATCTTGCAGAGTCGCAAGTATGCGTGCTCGGTGCTTGTCCAATCGAAAGTGCTGGCGGCCAGTCGTGGGTTCGTCAGTTGCCATGTTCAACTGCTCATCCACGCGAGCCTGCTCCGCCTGGAAATCTTGAACAAAACCTGCAACAACACAAGTTGGGTGAACAAAAAAGAACAGGCTGTGAACTCATAAGATCAAGGCAGTCATGCTTACACTCGAGCTGTCTGTTCACGATCTCCATCTCGCCAAGCACATACTCCTCCCGTTGGGTGGGTAAAGCAGGCCTTGCCCTCATCCTTTCCAGCTCGCTTCGGGCACTCGCCAGTTCCTGCTCCTGTTTCGCAAGTCGAGCCTTCATATAACGTATTACCGCGGCATCGTTTGACGCCTGAGCTCGAGATCGAGAAGGGGTATGATGCCGCGACGAACTGGATGAAGTGGCGGCTGGCCGTTTCTGTTCCAAGCATCATAAAAGTTTCATGAGAAACTAGTCACAAAGCTCAGACGAGCAACAACATACAGCTTTACAAACAGAATCATAACGAGGAGCATAAATTCATACAAAGGTAGCAAAAGCACATGCATACTCGCATGGTCATAAGTTTAATTACAAGACATCAAAGGCGCGGCTGCCCTACTTCTCAGACATTGACTCTGACCTAGCCCTACTCGCACGAGCGGCGACCTCTTCTGCCCGGCGCTCCATGGTGGCCATAAAAGTTTCAGCCAACTTTGCGGCTGGCTCGTTCAAATGCTTTAGGGACACCAATTTCCCGCCAGGCTTACGAGGGAAAGCAGACAGAGCGGCTTCGAAGTCACCCTCTATCCCATGACCTAAAAGGAGTTTGAGGGTGGTCTCTGAGCCGCGTACCGTCAAAGCGCGAGCAAAATTCGTCATAGTCGAAGTTCCCGGGCCCAGGACGTCTGCGAAGCCATCCACAGTCGAAGGAGGTTGGCTGGAGGGGAACACATCCTTGAACACGGCGCCGAGCGTGCTCGTAGATTTGGCGAGTGCGTCCTTGGCTTGGGTAGAGACGACATCCAGGTCGCCGATTGCGCGGTCAAGGGACAAATCGACACTCGGTTGATCTACAGGTGTCGATGCCCCAACAGCTCCTTCAAAAAAGCAGAAGTAACAAAAATGTTACATACTATTCAGTGGCAAAAGAAGTAGGCAAAAAGTGAAAGGCTCGACTCACCGCCTACGTCTCGGGTGAGGCTCGCCAGGCGCTCAGCATAATTCTTCTCGCGCAAAGCGGCGGAGTCCTTGGCATCATCCAAGGCCTTCTTCGACTCCTCGCGCTCCTTGGCGAGTGTCTCTTCTAACTCTTTAACCCGAGATTCAGCGTTTGCCTTGTCACCTGAGATAGATGGGCAGATGTCATTCACAATCGACAAGGCAAAGACTTACAGAAACCCAAGATACTTACGGGTGAGCTGCTCCATAACAGCGCGCAGATTATCCCTCTCCTGTTCAACCTGGACAAATGCTTTACCTGATTCCACCAGGTTGAGGTAGAAGGGCTGCACGCACACGAAACCAACATAAGCTATACACAAATAGGTCCAGAAGGAAGACTCGACAAAAAGACACTTACGTGTTCAATCCAAGGCGCGGGCTTGGCAGCAGAAGTTCCAATTTGCGGAGTCGATGTACTCGCAATATTGGCAGCCTCAATGGAAGTGGTCGTGGCTATTGTTTTCACAACCTCAGCCGCAACAGGAGAGGCTTCAGGCTGATCTGGAGTCGAGGCTCTCACGGTTGGAGGAGTTGGAGGTCGCACAGTCTCGGCACTACAAGTGACCGAAAGGCATACAACATAAGCAAAAGTACATAACTCACAAAAAATATTATTAAGTGCAAAAAGGAGCAAACCTGTGCTCTTCTTCATCCTCAGTGTCGAGCTCGTCAAAGTTTGGGCCTCCAAAAGGAGCTGCCCACTCGACTGAGGAGGAGGAGGAGCCGAGCTCAAAGGACTCACGTCCAAGGGAGCAGCTGTGGTCGTAGGAGACGGAGCTGAGTTTCCATCATCCCTCACATCCGATTCCCTCGCGGGTGAGCTCGTGGAAGAAGACAAAACTTGGGCTGCCCGACGGCGCTTGCGAAGAGGAACCTCGCTAACATCCTCACTCACGGCAGGCTCCTTGCCTGTGCTTCCTCTACCCCTTCCTCTTCAACCTCTTCTGTGGGTGAAGTGGTAGCCGAAGGTAAAGGCGATTCATCCCCCCTTCGCTTCTACTGTCACCTCTGTTTCATAAGTTGGCCCATCTTCGGGAAGAGGAGGAAGAGTGGAGGTAGTCGAGTGGCCCTGCATACAAGATATAGCAGTCGAAAGTCAAAAAGATGCACAGAAGGATAACAAAAACAGAAGATCATATACTCGAAAGATTCACTAACCTCTGCAAAGGCTTTTCAGCCCCATAAGGATCGACTGGGCAGTCGACGTTGCAGGGCTCGCTCTGTTTAGTACTGGTGATGGACCGCACATGTGTCACCAGTTCACTCCTCGACAGCTCCTCCTTGCTCATTCGAGTGGAGTCGAGGGGACCTTCATACTCCCACATTGGGTGGGCACGAGCGCGGAGTGGCCATACCCGCCTCTTCACAAAGGTGGCAATCAGATGCACACCCGTGATGCTGTTCAGGAGCCCTCCAATTGTCTCCAGCATAGGCGCTGCTTCCGCCACTTCTTCAGTCGAAAGCTCATGGTCCAGGCTTTCGTCCTAGCGGCTATACCAGCAGTCGAAAATGCTGGGGCCACATTTTGGTCCACTTGCACATAGAACCACCTCTTCCTCCACCCCTGCGCCGAGTCGACTGGCTTCAGGGCGAAGTACCGGGTGTCGCTGCGCACTTGGATCTGCAGGCCTCCGACTGGTAGGTTCGGCCACCTCGGTTGTTTGGCCGGACCATGAAGATGGACTTCCATAATGCCCAACTCGGAGCAACACCCAAAAAACACTCGCACAGCGTGATGAAACACGCAATGTGCAGAATACCGTTCGGGGTGAGATCATGGATCTGCACCCCGTAGGCAAAAAGCAAACCTCGCACAAATCATGGAGGGGGAGCGAGAAACCCCTAGGCAAAAACTCCGCGAAACAGACGCGCTCGTTAGCGCGAGGCTCGGGAAGTACCTCCTTGGGCGAAGGTGCGCGGACGAGGAGTTGGTCGGAAGGTGGCAGCAATCCTTCCTCGCGCAGCTTGTCCAGCTGCGCATCCTTCAGGGTGGATTTCATCCAATCCCCATTGGTCTTCTTGAGGTCGACGGCGGCCGCAGATGTGCTAGCCGCAATCTTCTTCCCCTTCTTCGCCGCCGCATCGGGCGCGGCGGCAGCAGTCGAGGCGGAGCGCTTGTTGCCCGCCGCTTTCTTCATCGTCAACGAGCAGGTGGGAGAGCGCGCAAAGCTTTAGGCAAGCAATGGAGGCAGAGCGCGAGGAAGATGATGGAACAGGGGCGGCGCGCAGAGCAAATGGCAGGTAAAAAACAAATGCCAGCGCCGTTCCCCTATTTACCACAAGACAAAAGCAATCACAGCCATTCAGATCCAAATCGTGCGTTACGCACGCAATCTGACCGTACACGTGGCAAACGCGGAGGGCAACCGTCGCCGGCCACTCCGCCCACTACGCACGTAAAAAGAGGAGCCATCATCACGCTTGCGGAAAAAGTGGGCCCGTATAGTCAAATCAAGTCCAAACGGCACCGTCTTCGGTCAGCTCTGCACAAATGGGCCCACATACGTGTCACGTCCCATCAATCGCAGCATAACGCACGCCACGCGTGTCAGAAATCGCAGTCGAAATAAACGTCATCCCTGACGTCATTGAAGCATCTGTTCAGAAAATACGTTCGAGTATGCTCAACGCATATTGGTCACTCGATTGCCCTGATTAGTTCGGGTGTGACAAAACTTTCTTAAGGCAAAATTGGTCACTCGACCGTTCCTTCGACTAAGTCATATTACTCCCATCGGGAGCATGTTCAAAAAATTCTTCGACTGAAGATGCTTAGGATAATGATTGAGATTATCCTCCATTTACAAGTAATACAGCATAATCTCGGGGGCTACTCCCATCGGGAGCACTGTCGTGCACCCGATAGAATTATGGCACAAATTTCTTCGATTAACATATGCAGAGTAAGAAGAGTTTTGAGATTATCCTCCATTGCAAAGCAATAAAGCACAATCTCGGGGGCTACTCCCATCGGGAGCGCTGTCGCGCACCCGATAGCATAACAGCAAATATCAGTCGACAAAGGGCATGACTCGTCCAACAAAGTTCAGAAATCATACTCGAAACATTCCCGAGTTGCGTCAGTCGCAAATACCTCGGATGCTGCACGCATAGTGCAAAGGTAAGACCCGCCGAACTTTCGAGCTGGGCTAAGGACCGTTCCAGCAACGTTAATCCTTACACTTTCCGTGTCAGCAGACATGATGAAAAATCCCGACGGACGCGTTGGGTAAAATTCAAAGTTATACTGCAGATCGACTCAGTAAGACCTCAAGCGGCCTAGTCGAATCTGACCAGTTTGTTCCAGATTCGAGTCCGGGGACTCGAGTTTGATTGAAAGCTAGTTAAGGTTTTACCCGATCCGTCGAGTGTACTGGGCCTGCTAAGCTATTATCCCTTGATCATCATAAAACACAGTCGATGAGATACTCGACATAGCCAAACGTGTGCTATTCATACAGGAATTCCAAATTATATATACAGAATCAAAGCATATGACGTGCACTTACGAAAGAGTCCATGCCCGATTCTTCGAGTCAGCCAAGTACTCGGGGGCTACTGACATGGGTATACATATCGGGTACCCTACATGAGGGTACCTGGTGCACGTAACGACTAAGGCCCAATATCGAAGAGCCTACTCGAAGCCCAAGACAAGAGGCCCAAGAAGATGGAGTACCCTCCAAGACTAGACATAGGCATAGTCGGTTTAGGCTTTCCTTATGTGTAAACTAGGTCGGTTACAAACTCCCGAGACCCAGCCTATTTAAAGGCTGGGAGGGGTACCGATCTGGGACCAAGCCATACACGAACCACCAAAGCTCTTGCGAGATCATCAACTCGCCGGAGCTCCCCTGTAATCGCATAATCCACAATCAATACCAGACAAGCAGGAAGTAGGGTCTTTACCTCCACCCGAGGGGCCTGAACCTGGGTAAATCTTTGTCTCTGCTTGTCAGCCGACGAAACTACCAGTACTACCACGTTCTCTCCCCATAATCTCAACCCTAGGTATTTAACCATGGGATTTGATGAGGGTACACCTCGTCACCCACCATCTCATCTTCATCGATGGGTTTGCCAGCTGCAGCGAGCTCCGAGGAGAAGCTCTTCATCTTGGCGAAGAACTGAGCAGCCGTCAGATCTTCTTTCTTCGTGTTGTTCAGCGCCCCTCTCAGATGGTTGATGCGAGTCCGAGAGGCGGTCGAGAACATGTCGGTGAGGACTGCCCAGACCTCAGCGGTGGTTTGTAGCCCAAATATGTGGGGCATGATTTACGGTGACAGAGAGTTCAGGATGAACGTGAGCACCGTCTGATCCCGAGCCACCCATGCAGCATAGGCAGGGTTCGGGACTGTGGTCTTGTTCTTGTTGGCATCTTCTACCTCCATGGTTTTTGCCGGCGCGGTGTCGGTGCCATCGAGCAAGCCAAGGACCTGAGCACCACGAAGCGGCGGATAGACTAGGGTTTTCCAAAACAGCCAATTGCTCCTAGTCAGTTTTTGGGAGGGAGGGGATCCCAGTCCAGCAGGGGTCGACGACGACGAGGGCACGATCGACATGGCCGCCGGAGGGGATCGGATCTTAGGTTTTTCTCGGTTTTTTGTGGTCGTAGGTTTTTGGATCGAGTTCGGCGGCTACGTCGAGGGAGAGGAAGGCTCTGATACCATATCAACTGTAGGCAGAAACGATACCCGCTAGGGCTCGTGGTTCGTGTTAATATAGAGCTGGGAAAAGCCCCACAGCGTGGCGTACAAGTCTTATACCGTATGGGGTGGTATACTATACCATACCCATACGGAATGTATTATTACATTTAACACAAGTTTCTTGACCAGCACCTCTAAGATGTAGGGGCAGCTGCTCCTTAGATGCGCAAAGCCCTCACTAGCCACGACTGCCTTCAGGTTGTCCACTGAAGCGAGGAATGTGAAGCATGCCTCTTTGAGCCCTTCACAGCCATGCTGCTCAGCCAACGCCAACGTGAGGCCTGCCGTGCTTATGCTGATGTAGTTGCACAAAGTCTCCTCACAAATCAATTTGAGCCTCTGCAGATTATATCTGTCTGCCGCTACTAGCAGATGTTGTGCCATCTCCATAGTATCGCCCTCGTCAATCTCCGGCAACGAGTCGGTGTAGATAAAGTGCAGCATTGCTTTGAAAACTTTAGCTTCCATGTCATCGATCTGTACGCAGCTTGCCGCCTTCTCTTTCATGGAACCAAAGAGCTCTGCCATGAAAACCGAAGACCGATCACCAAGGATGTACCTATGCGCCGTGAACAACTCGCCACCGACCTCAAAAGTCACATCCCCTGCCTGTCCGCTTGTCAAAAGGTGGAGCAGCTGCTGGTGCAAGTCGGATGGCGGCACGGCGATGAACTGGGCAGCACGTGTCTCACTGGAGACGGTGCGGATCGCCTTTCTGACAGTGACATCACACTTGATGCTGAAACAGTCATCTTTCAGATACGTTGATCCCTCCAAATCTGTCCTCCTGATAAATTTATTGAATCCCCATCCCTGTTTGGGACTAAATGGACGAAGTTCACTTGGGTGTATGTGCGATGGCACCGGTTGCCCATCCTGGTCGAGCACACTTATCTTGAATATTGCCTTGACATCCTTACCATCGGTGTTATCATCACGGAATAGATAGACGGCTACCCAATCGGCATCCTCCTTGACCTGACCATCAGGGTAGTATTTGATACACCAGTTATGATCACCGACGACGAACCTCTCTGACGTGATGCCTTCGCCGTTGCCGAGCCCTTTGGTGCGGGAGTAGCCCTTGATCTCGAGGACGTGCGAGCCGGACACGGCCTCGGCAACAATGGCCGAAGCTAGCAGTCTGTGACGGTGTACCACCGGCTGTGGCACCGACGCCGGAGGACGGAGAAGAGTTGGACATTACAGGCCAGCAGGGGAAGCCTAATGCAAGCTAAAGCGAGAAAAGTTTGTAGAGAATGTACAGAGCTCGTTGAAGTGGCAGTGTCGAATGGAGGTTACAAGGTGAGGTCGTTAAATATGGTGATGCAATGCTCGAAACCTTGCATATATTGGCGATTTGGCGCGCTTCGATCACACCAGCGGTCGTCGCGCGTATACATCGAGGAGTTGCGCATGGGTGTACATCATCGCGCGTAGCGGCGGCCGGTGCATGCGCAGAACAGGAATCGCCAGCGTCGAGGATGCGAGGAGTCGAAACAGCGTGATACTGCACAGCCTTCCTCGTTTTATGTGTTTTTTTTTAACTATTCCGGTGGAACTGCACAGCCACAAGAAACGCAGAACAGGAATCACTGTTATGTGTTGTTTGTGGGAAAACGCTTCGCCGACCTGCGCGACGAAATCGTAGGTCGCCTCCAGCGAGAGCACTCAGGCGCGCAACCCCGCATGCCAAGTTTTTTTTTTTTTTGATTGAAATTTCAGTCGTTTTATTGATTAAACCACATCAATACAAATTGCTCCACGGATCCAATCCGGGACAGAATGGAAAACACTAGAAGAAAAAGCATCACTACTAGATTTAGCTAAAATGTGCGCCGCCTTGTTCAAAGAACGCTTCACATGACAAAAAGACGTCGACGTGAAGGAAGCCACCAACTGTTTGATGTTTGCTATCAAAATACCAACCTCAGACCTGTCACGAGCAGGGAGTTGAGACGTTGGATGAGAGATAGACAATCTGAGGCGAAGACAACCCTGTTGAAATTAACCTTCGTCACGAGCAAGGAGCACCGCACGTTGAAGAGCCAGTGCCTCTGCTAGTTCTGGGGCTGCATGTCTATCAAGATGCTCCTGCAAGCTGCGAGGAAAGCACCACTATGATCACGAATAACAGCGCCCACACCCATGCACCTTGTCGCTTCGAAAATGGCAGCTAGCATCAGAATTAACCAGAACCGATCCCAGCGGCGGTGGGTTCCAACGTGAGACTCATGTATTGGAATCACACCTGTGCTTCGGTTTAGAGCTGAAAAGGTTTGCTCTGATCAGATCAACATAGGCTATTGTTTTACCACATGTACGGTTGGGACAAGGGCACAAGGCCTAATCTCAGTATTTCTCTTGTCATTTCTAGCCTCCCAGATATGCCAAAACCCAATCACCAGAGTTGTTGCTTGAAGTTCAGAAGAACGGGCCAAGAAATCAAAGAGCCACTGCTTGCACGATGAGAAGGATTTTCTGTCCAGCTTTAGAGGAATCACCTGTTTAATCTGTCAGAAATATAATATATACATTGCACAGCCCTTTCTCATCAGTTCGGACTTTTAAGATAGTTGGTTAGTGCATCAATCTAATATGGTATCAGAGACAGAGGTCTAGAGTTCAAGTCCTGGCCAACGCAGTATTAAAAATTAAATATCTGCAAAAACCCTAAAATCCACGTCCTAGTCTCGTGAGAAAAAAGTCCACAGCCTGGACGTGAGGAGAAGTGTCAGAAATATAATATATACATTGCACAGCCCTTTCTCATCAGTTCGGACTTTTAAGATAGTTGGTTAGTGCATCAATCTAATATAATCTGCTGCCAAACCATACGTGCAAACTGACAAAAGAGCATGGCATGCTCGATACTCTCACCCCCTGCCACAGAAGCAACATGATCCGTTCGCCGGGATGCGCCGACGAACAAGCTGCACCCCGATTGGTAGGCAATCGTGAGCAAAACGCCACAAATGGATCTTCATCTCCCAGGTGCTTTGATGTTCCAGATCGCCTTCCAGTTCTTCTCATTCGCTGCCGAATTTGAAGATATGCCATGGGAGCTGAAGAATTTCGTTGACCTCGCCAAGTTGTATGCTGACCACACACTAAAAGTGCCGAGTCTCGTAAAAGGCCAAGTTGGGTAGGAGGCCCAATGGCATAGCTTTGCACTTTTCTGGCCTTATTTTGGTGCATGGAAATAGTCCAATGGCCTAGCTTATGTAGCTAGCACTGCTTACTTTGTTTTTTGGATTTTTCGATATTGCATACATTCGTTAAATTTGTAACAAAACGCGCAAAAAGTTGTTGTGAAAGCACACGCCTGACTTTGCAACCTTTTCTAAGTGATCTCTACAAGTTTTTATTCACTCGACTTTTTCGATGGTGCGTACGTTATTTCGAATTGTACCAAACACGTATTTTGTTTATTGCGAAATTGCACGTGTGATGTTGCAATGTTTTCTATGAGTGCTTTGCAAGTTTGTGTGTTCCCCAGTTTTTCTATGATGTTCTTACGTGCTTTTTCAAATGTTGCAAACACATTTCTTTTTGTTGCCACCACTTTGGTTTTTTGTTGAAATAGGTGATGATTTTTGTTACAAAATGAATCTGTGGCAAAACATTGTTGCCGATCGATTAAGGTTACTCCGTGCGATTGAGTTATGCTTCTAGGGCTGAAGCCTCAAACAACTATCAATTGTTCTATTCTTACGGCCCACCTTTTAATTGGTTCAAACACATGGTTTTTTAATCGTTTGTGATTTTTGTTGACATTGTTGGTAATTTTGTTGCAAAAATATTTAGTGTTTAACCACATTTTTGTAACTTTATTTTTTCGAAATGTTGCAATAATATAATTTTTTGCACACGGGGCGAGTAATATTGTTGCGGTACTCATGTTTTTGTTGCAATAGGTGGGATAAATCACCGCGGTGGCATTTTTACTGTAATTATCCAGAAGGTCAGGGGCAACGCGATATACGCCTTCATTTAAGTGTGGTTGGTGTGCAATGTGTATTGTTTTGCGCAAAATAGCACTCAGGCGCGTCCAATACTTGCGCGCGCAACCCCACATGCAGTCCTACCGGGTGCACACATTCCAAGTGGGTGAAGCTCTATTACCATGTTTCACCTTACCTCCTAGAGGGTACTAAGTGGGATATGTAATACCACTCGTCTATTCACGGAGGGTATATTTGAACACGTAATTTTTCTAGGCAATTGCCGGTAAAACGGAAAGGTTTTAAAAATGATTTATTGCTCTGTTTTCTACACTAGTAACTAGTGTGTGCGGGCAATGCACGTCTTCATAATGCAAGGTTATCCAACATGTAGCCCATAAGGTTCCCAAATCTACGCAATCACTACATGATCAAAATTTTCGTCCGTTCTTTCTCTCAAGCTCACCCTAATTCAATGTTATATTTATAACTATTCAGTTTTACTAAATATAAAAGATAGCTCAAGATAAAAATCAATTATACAATCCATAATTCTTAGTATCCTCCATAAAAACACCCTAGAACAAATATCACGGTGAGTAACTGAGTATGACATGTCCCTAGAAAAAAATGATTAGATAAAATGATCAGCAATGACACGGATCTCTCTTCTCACCTTGGAAATACATGACAAACTAATGATATAATTACTTATCATCTCCACTGCAAGAAAAATAAATATTACCAAATTCCTTGACCTAAATAAGAAATAACATGTGCAAATATGCAAATACAAGGAGTCGAAGTGACCAAGTCTAGATGTTTCTCTTTTCCGCGCCACCTTTGTGGTGGATTCATCTCATCTTACTGCGGCACCACACCAATAATCGATTTCAGCTAATATGGTCTTTTGTTCTCTACTCTAGACTTTTTTGATACAATGGTCTTTGCAACGACCATCTCCATATATAGTTGCATGCAAGCGTCAAATGCAGCCACGTGAACATGCTGCGATAATGGCTGCCAAAAGTCTATCATCGGCACAAGGCTGCCGATGAATAAAGATATCAAATATCAATCAGCTAACCAACATTTCCCAGAGATGTCGCAAAACTTTAGTCTAGTTTTTCAAAGAAAAATTATAGAAGAATCAGTAGATGTATGTTCATATGTTAAGTCGGTACGATAATCTGTCCCTCTGTGTGGCAACTTTAGCAGTTTGCACTTGAACTAGGGACTAAGGGAGTATTTCGGTTTTGGGCTGATTCAGTGGCAAAATTCCTTCTCTGTAGTTTAGGACGAGTCTAATCAAGCGCCAGATGTCTACTGTTCTCTGAATTAAAGTTTGGCATCTTCCAGTTCAGCAGTTTCAATCAACTGAGACTCCACTCACCACAGCCCATTTCACTATCACATGGAATTGCACAAACCTCTGTCCAAGCTGGGAGCTTTTACTACTCCAGCATGAATGCCTTCACAAGACAGCGTTAATGCGGTGCTTATGAACCCAATTTCGTGAGGCTGGAGTAGTATATATTTTGCGTATGGAGTATGTGTGGTATGAGCTGCAAACTCTTAGCTGGCTGGTACGTACGCACTACGCAGTATCTTTCATTGAATCGAAAGTGGCCTGACCTCCCCCATTCAAGTGCTGCCCACAAGATAAAACAGTGCTTCATTTATGCCCGTTATTAAGTTTGCTTAGCTGCATTGTTTCTTCATTCATACGCACCATAAAGTTCCTGGGGTGAAATCTTTATTGTAGCTGCAGTATTTTATTTTCAGTGAGCGACTTCATGTTCTTTGGATGCTCAGAAGATATACTCCCTCCGTATTCAGGTTTGCAAGGTCCACTCGAATTTGGGGTCCAACTTTAACCATAGATTTTATAATAATATAGAAATTATATGTATCAAATAGAAACTTTGAGCCCAACTTCACTGGATTTTAATTTAAAACCAATTTTTAACTATATAATTTTTATGGCAAATAAATCATATTTTGTTAGTTACTTTCATGATCAAAGCTAGGCTTTGTTCTTCCTTAGGACTCTCTGGAACAGAAAAACAACAACAAAAATGGATGTCACATAGTACAGATTTCTACATAATCTAAAAAAACAATTTTAAACATGCTAGTGCCTTTTAATGGTTCACGGAGAAGAATCACATGGAGAGAGAGAATAAAGTTTGAGCTAATCTTGATTTGTATAAAGATTTCTGGCATGAGAATGCCTTCACCCAATTCTGATGATCCTATATAATTGAGGCCACTATACGGAACATACTTAAGCACTGGAATTCTCTAACCCCTCTCCCAATGCTCCACCGTAGCACTGTTTCTTAGTATACCATGTCAGAGATTTGCCTATTTTACACTTAAGTAATTAGAAGAAAAAAAGGATGAAACCGTGGACGCGGACTTGTAAAGCCTGGGTACCTGAGAACCTGATATACGTAAAAAAAATTAGAAACTCAAAAATAGTCAAATAATTCCAAAATTATTTGCGCTAAAATATTACCAAATATTTTAAAAAATCAGACAGAAAATGATTCTCATTAACTTCTGGGAAAAAAATGAGAACTTTCAACAAATATAGCATGCATATAGTGCTAATTTAGCCAAATCTTTTGCTCAGGGTGCAATTAATGAAAAAGAATTTGGCGAAACTTTTTGTATGGGTGCAATACTTGATAATGTATGCCTGAATGACATTTTCGGAAAAAATTACCTTTAAAAAAAATACATATCGGGTGCAATGTTATCCAGGTACTCCAATGTATTTTCGATGAAATCGTCCCTTATCCTACATACAGTCTCTTCATGCCGCGATGTTCATGGTTCACTTAATCTTTTACTATTGTCCAGCTAAACTTGGAAAATCTTAATAAAAGTGCGGGCAATCAAAATAAATATTATGCAAATATAAGATCCAATGTATTCGTGTAGTTATTGCTAAAAATCCATCATCTCATAGACAAGGCGTGTTAAGATTCAATGCATTGTGAGTGCTCTAAATTTTACACAAAGATCTATGACCCAAAGAGGCGGCCCTAATTTTTTTTGTAATATAAGTTTTCTCATTTGCCTTGTGACTATTAGGATGGAAAAGGTAGGCTTAGTTTCATGAATTTTGTAGACGTTAGATGCATCTATTATTTATCACTATTGATTGCTGATTTTTTTTCATACATATTAAATAAATATGATTTTGAACTTCAATTTATACGCGTTTATAGAATGATAGCTTTGTAACACACCGTGTAATTTGTAGTGTTCTTGAAACTTCGGGTGCGTTTGGTAGGCTGCACCACTTTCTCGTATTCTTGGGGGCATGCCCTGGAGAGCATGGCCACGGGAAAACGGCGTTGAGCCATGTTGTTGCCCTAGTTTGGTAGCCCGCAGCTAGGTTAGTCGCATCGGATGAGAAAACAGAAGCACCTTGTTTGGTTGCATGGAATCTTTGCTTTTCGGCTAAGTTGAAACAAGGGCACAATGTTTGGTTGCGTGCTAGCATCCCGCTATGGTTACCATAGTTCAAACATGGTGAGATTACCATGCTATGATCATACAACCGATCATACTCTAAAACAGAAGGAGTTTCACAATGACCACAACCAAGACGATGGTGATGAAGTCCTTCATTCTACTACCTGTCACCTGATTACCCACATCGGCTACCACCTCATTAGCCACCACCTGAGCTATCATTTGATGCCCTATCACCTCATCAGCCATGACCTCATTGTTGTTCATGTAGTTCAAGTAGTTCTCTTGAGCCTCTTGCAAAGTTTCGAACCTCTGATAGCTGTTGTTGGAGAACCCTGTCACTTGTTCGTGGCAGCTCCGCCAGGAATTGTACAGTCCTGGATGCCTTCCTCTGTACACAACGTACCAGTTCATCTGCAAACAGTACAAGTATCAACATAAACAGAATAGCATCATCACAAGTCACACGATCAACATCAGAACAAGGTTCAGAATGAGTCTCTAACGTAATACTACTGCAGCATGCATGCATGATACTTACAAAAGTAGCATCACAAGTTCATCCTACACCTATGGTGTTAAACCTACCACCACATCAAAAAGTGGGTGTCATCCTACCACCACCATCACCAGCAAGTTCACCATCACCTGAGGGGTTAGTATATACCACCTCATCAAAATATACAGGCCATACGACAAGTTTGTAAGCCCTAGCTAAGCCAAAATGTACATCATCATCATCACTTCAACTTCATCATGCTTCTGCTACTACCACCCCTCACCACCACGACAGTGCAAGCTCAATCAGTGCAGTACTTGCCCATGAAGTTCTTGAGCCAGAGGGTCCTGTGCTGCTCTGCCATGCCGACGAAGTTGACACCCTGTGCCTTGTGGTCGACGAGGTGGCCGAGAGCCACCATCAGAGCCTCCTCACTGAACCCAATGTAGTCCATGACAGCATTGTACAGGTCTGGGTGCATGTCTGTCGGCTTGCTTTCCCTGATGGCCTGGGCAACCTCCTTGACAGCTTCTGTCATGCTGGCAAAGGTCTGGATCTCTTCCTCAACGAGGGCACCTCTCTTCCTCTTCAGTCCATGGGCGTGGCTGGGTGCATCTCCCTTCCTGGGCGGAGGACCGTCGAGGATCACGGTGTCGGATTCCTGCGTGTCGGCATCCTCCGGCTGAGGCGTGCCAAGGGGAGTACCTGAGCCCATGGAAAACTTGCCGGTGGCCAAACCAAAGGAGAAGATCGTTTGCATCTGTGGGTAGTTCGCAATAGGCTTGTTAAGAAACTCAGCGTCCTTGGGGTGATCCTACGATTGGAAGATGAGTGTGTTAGAATGGACTGTTAGTACTAGTATGAAGAGAACAGATTGTTAGTACACAGACTGCTCACCATGATGTGGCCCGTGTAGTGTGCGTCCTTGAGGATGATGGTGTGGGTCTCCTCGCACCACTGAGCGCCGCTCAAATCTCTGAGCTTGCTCACCTAAACCCACCTCATCCTCCACTTCCTCAGGTAGTTGTACACCTGAGTTGAGGTCACCTCTGCCCCACAGTGTGCAAAGAGCCCGGGCGCAAGCTTTGAGATGCACCTCTTTGAAACCCTTGTCTGTCCTAACCCCAGACCTGATGAGAGTAGTCATGTGCTTAAGCACGAAGGTTGACATGAATGGAAGCCATTTCATGGTTGCTTTTGCTTGGGCCTTGTTCTTGGCAATCTGTTGGTTCACCGTCGTAGCCAAGGACCCTACAACGTCGTGCACAACACCGAACGTGGAGTCGTTCATGCCGTAGTCCGACATAGGCTGAGAGTCGTCGACGTATGAAGGGATTTGCGAGTCCCCAATTGGGACAAGTGACATACTAAGATCCTCACTCTTGAACTCCTACATCGATGACGATAACAGAACGTAGTAAGCTACCAGATCTAGCATTGTTAGTCTTCCTAAGCAAGCACATGTACAAAATGAACATCAGAACTAACATCCCAGCTAACAGATGTACAAGACCTACCACAAGTAGAGAACTAACATCAAATCTAACAGATCTACCGAACCTAGCACGTCAGGTTCAAAGATAGATCGTACATACAGCATCAAAGACCACAAACAGAGCTCAGATCTAGAACATCCTACACACATGAACCCTAGAACACACGGTTTCGTCACTTATAGCCATCGATGGAGACGACCGGAATCCGACTCGAGGAGGGTGCCGCCGTGCCGTACCCCGCCGCTCCGCTGCTGCCTGCCGGTGAAGAGTAAGCCGCCGCCGCCGCTTACCTGGGAGCTCTGACCGGAGAGCTCGAGTGGATTAAAATGGTGGGCTTCATGAAAGCGGTGAGGGTAGAGAGTGTATATAGGGGAGGGTTTTGGGCGAGAGGTGACGCAAACTCTCCCGCCGAGATTTTGGCTGCACCGCGGGAGCTCCCGCCATCTCCGAATCACACGAGCTCGGCCAAGGGCGGATGGGGAATCTGCAGAGAGAGAGGAGGAACGGGCATGGCTCCCTGGAAACGATCGATTCGGCCGTTCCTATGGGGCCTGGCCCGAGGGTGCTTTAAAACCCGTGCTAGCCAGGCCCAACACCTAAAACGGGCTACCAAACTAGAGCACAGTGCACCTGGCGGGTCTGGCTGGCCTTCCCGCAGGCTACCAAACGCGCCCTTCCATAACATGGTTACCGACCCCTCTAAAAAAAACATGGTTACCGCGAAGTTTTTATACTGACTTCGTTTTCATTAGATACTTTCTCGTAAAAGTTTTCTCAATTTGAAGCGTTGAAGGGTGTTACTATGGGGACATGTTTTATTGTTTTCCCCTTTTTTGTGTTTTTTTAGTTATGTTTTTTTGAAGTGTTGTTGACATTATGTTGTTATAGAGGTCAGATTAATTGTCTATTTAATATTACATTATTATTGTCGAAAAATTTGTAATGTGTTAAATTAGCAATATACTTCGTATTGATACACCACGAAAGCACAACCCTGGAAATATTTTTTATCTTTATTAATCCATACTGTTCTGTTCGAACTACTCCTGCACAATTGTCTTATTTCAGAAAAGGCCAGCAAGTACTTACTAAAACCAATAATTTACTATGTTTTTTTACGTTTATTTGTTTTCTCGTGAAGTGCAAGTGTTTGTGTACTTAGATAAGAGGATAAAAAGTGGCAAATTTTTTTGTGGATGCAAATTAGTATTCCCTCCGTTCCGATGTATCAGGCCTCTAAGAAAGAGCAGCCCGACCAAGGCCTCTAGATAAGAGTATGGAGTGTGTCTCATTACGCCGTAGTTAACACGACTTTTTATGGAAAAAAGGCTACCTATGATGGGTATTTTCACCAATTAGTTCACAGAGATGCCCCCAAGCTCACTTGCAAAGGGGAGTGGATATAAAAATTAGTTGGGTTTTCCTCTGTACATTTTCTTTTGCAGGGAGGGTTTTCCTCTGCTCATGGACGCGAATTTGTAATTTTGCCGGCAAGTACTTACCAAAACCCATTTTTCATGGACGCGAATTTGCGATCTTATTCTACTCCCTCCGTTCGGAAATCCACATACATCCAAATCTAGATATATCTAAGACATCATTTTCCGAACAGAGGGAGTATAAACAAGTAGTTTGATTTCCCGCCGATTTCCTTGCAAAAGAGCATTGCCCGTACTGAAATTTCAAAGTACTTCAGGCTAAATTAGCGTCTACTCAAACTCTCAGTTCGTCCATCCCTTAGGCTCAGTCAATTCAATTTATCTTAGACTGGTACTTATGCGACTTTTGGATGCATTTCAGTCCATCTCTTTCATTTATTTTTGAGAAAAAATAATGTTATTGATGTGTTTAGTATCATTGCGCTTACAAACTGGTGTTCGACAGAAAAACAGCTAGGAAAAGTAAATCCAGCGAGACAGGAGCCGAGGCAAAAATTGAAGTCCTTAGCTGTTCTTGCATTCAAGTGATCGCCATGCCGTCCCCTCTTTCCTCCCCAGGGCACATCACTATATATAGCAGGTTGCCCCATTCTCCCGCAATACAAACATAGCTCCTCTCTTCCTGTGTGCGCTCACCGGTGCACAGTATCCACCCATAAGAGCATATAGGTGCAGTAACACCATCAGTGCGCGTTGCACCAGCAGACCAGCACACAGCTAGGTAGGGAGATCCATGGCGAGCATGGTGGGTTCGCCGACGAGCTCGTGCGTGTCGTCAGACACCGAGGAGGAGGCTGCGGCGGTGGCGAAGCCGATGGTGGTGGTGGGATGCACGCAGTGCCTCATGTACGTGATGCTCTCGGAGGTGGCAGAGGAGCAGCCCAGGTGCCCCCGGTGCAAGAGCCCCGTGCTGCTGCACTTCCTCCATGGTGCCGCTGCCGACGCCAGCACCAACAGGCACGCCAGCAAGAGCTAGCCCAGCTGCTGCTTCTGCTTGCTTGCTTGCTATACTTGTTGATCATCCTCTGAACTTATTCTCTCGTCGATCTCCGCCATGATGTTGTAACCCATGTATTATGCTGCACTCTATAAACTCTAGTTTTCTGTTGAGATAATTTCAATGCGAGTAGTAGCTCCACCGATCAGGTTCTAATCACTTTTTCCAAGAAGTAGCTAGCTTGCAATGCTGGAAACAAGATTTGGCGAAGAAATTACACGTGTATTCCTTTCCAGATATTTCCACTTCCTGCAGATGCAAAATTGGTTTTGCTACTGATATGCGTATCAGGGCATTCTTGTTAAGTCGTGTGCAGTTAATTCATTTCCAAGAATTTGTTGCTGTATCCATGTGATCTTGAATCTTGAGATATTTAAACTTGTGAATCTACAATTTGAATTTGATTTGATTGATCCAGAAGGTCGTTTGCAATGTACCGTGCGACCAGGGACTCTTCTCGTTCATCTCTTAATTAACCAGCATATCATGACACGTGGACGATTGGAATGCGTGACTACTCGCTACTTTAATTTAATTTCTATTAATGATGGTTTCCTGGCCGATCTCAACCACCAGCTAGCCACAGAAGCATAGCCCCGATGGTGACCGGAAAAGATCGAAAATAAAGAGGGGATCGACGACTTATTATGATAGATGGATGCATGGATCGATCGAGCGCTCATGGAAAACCTGTGTCCGTTTTAATTGGGCACCAAGCACCATCAAGCATAGTGGATGCATCGAACACTATACTAGTAGCAGATAGAATAAATACGGGCAATAAGTAGGAGCAGTTGAGGGGAGGAATCAAGCTTAACACGCACATCGGTTCGTCATCAAACACACATTTATATCTACCGTCCTCCCTTGCCTTCTTTCTCCTCGCGTGCTTGTGATTCCCGCGCGTGTGTGTTGCCCATGGAAAAGGCGATAGCAACTGGAGTGGGTGAAATACATCAAAATTTGAACTACAAATTTCTAAATGAATTATAAGTGGGATCTCACCTACACATACTTAGATCACAGGATGAAACACTAACCGTGAATTTGGTAGCCTGCATTAAGGATAAGTATGTCTGGCGGTGCAACTCTTGGTCGTTTGGTTGCATGTATAAGTGGTTGGGTCAGGTTCGCACATTTTTTCAAAGCAATGCTCACTCAGGCCGGGTTGAAACACTTGACTCAATAGTTTTCATATGGTGAGGGAAAATTCAATATCTGTTTTTCTCGGCGAAAGTGGATCATCTATAGCGGTGACTCACTTATCATTGGTGGGATATCCTCATCGCGGCTCACCCTTTCCCAATGATGGCACACTCCGCTCTTGCTAACTATGTTGATGTCGTTGTAAATCCTCTTAAACTCATTACTACGAAATATGGTTTGCGGCTTGGGGTTTGTGAAGGGTTCATCTAAAACCATATTGCATGCATGTTTAGGTCGGGGATTTTCATCCGATGTTTCTTGACTTTCGTTTATGGTGGGGGTGGGGGGGGGGGGGGGGGGGGGTTGTTGGTCTCATGCATGGATGCTTGATTTCTATTTGGGTGAGGATTTTCATCTTATGATGCTAGAGTTTGACTTTTTATGCCGGTGATCTCCAGTGCTCGATGTAGGAGGGTCCAGCGGTGAATTTTATGACAACAACTTGCTTCACCCTAGTTTCCTCTTGGACCACCCGGCCCCGAGGGCATCATTCAAGACACACTTGTAAGCGAATAAGATGATGATGTGGGGCAGGCAATGGCAGTAACAAAAGACAGGGCAGAGCTACCTTTGTAACATCCAAAAAAAAATCGGAATGTTAATTAAATGAAATAAAATAATTAATTTTTTTGAAGTTTCACTGTCGGTAAAAACTCTTTAAGGACTCATTTAAAATATTCTTAGCCTTCATTTTGAAACATTTATATATGAGTGGATTGTTATGACTATCAAAATTACAAATCTTAGTTGGCGAATTAAACAAACCCAACTTACATGTGTTTGATTTGTTTTCAACAATTTGTATTTGAGTGGCATTTAACATATTTATCCAACCATACTTGAACTATTACGAGAAAGAATAATACAACTTTCCCAAATACAAGGAAAATGTGTGGAAAATATTAAATTTTAACTTACATAAAAATAAATTTAATATTTGGATTTTTTAAACAAGATATAATTTAATAAACCCTTAAAATTATATTTGGGGATTTTCATAAATGTATTTAAACTTTTATAAATAAAATAGTTATGTTAATTATATTTTTTATTGACTGGAAATTTCATAGATTGTTCATAAAAGATTTAACAATCATATAAGTCGCGAAAAATTTCCTACAATTTTATAAATAGAAAAAGGTTTAGAAAGTACAGAATTTTGAAATGGGCCGAATCCTCCAACCAGCCCCATTTTCCCTCTCCCTGATTTCCTCCACCGAATGGGCTAGGCTCATGCTCCCCCTCTCTTTTCTTCTCCCATATTTTCTCTTCGGCCCGAAATACAAGGCCCAAATTCATATTTTCCGTTTTCGTTTCCCGTTTTCGCCTCGTGGGGAGCATTTCTTCCAGCCTATCAGGCTGAGCAGGCCCTGTACATGAACAGCAAACAAATACACATTCCCCTAAGAACTTAAGAAAACATACACCGCCCCCTAAAAAAGCCAACAAAAAAAAACACATACACGCGGGGGTGTCGCTAGGGCAGGAGAAAGTATCCATAAATCATATTTAAAAATTCTTAACAAAAATGCATTGGAGTAGAGTTCCATAATAATGTAAATTTGCCAGTTCAAACTCGAAATTGATTATAAGCTATAAAAATGACAAATTCGGTAATAAATAGTAAGGTTTACAACTACTATTTATTTTACTACTATTCATTGCTCAATTTGTCATATTCATAACTGTTAAAAAATTGAGTTTCAACTTGCAAATTTACTTGTCTATAGAACTCTACTTTCCCAATGTAGTGCATTTTGTTAAAAAAAATAGAACTTTTTATATGATTTTTTCATTGTTTTTGCCGGTTTCCACCAGATATTCCCTCTAGGGGAGACCGACCTTCGCGAGGGACGTGCGATGTTCCAGCAGACCTGACACGTTGCACGTGATTCACATTTTTTTTTCTCCAAACCATTGTTTTCATAGGTGTCTCGTCTATGTTCAAAATTCGAACACAAAATTTTAGAAGTATAAAATCTCAAAATACAAAGTTTTAAATCCCAAACTACAAAAAAAATGAATTATGAAGTACAAATTTTTGAAATACAAAACTCCGAAGTGCGAGTACACTAAAAGTCGAAGTACAAAAGTACTACTCCCTTTGTTCCTAAATATAGGTTGTTTTGTTAGTCGAAATAACAAAACGGATTATATTTAGAAACATGGGGTAGTAATATATTAAAACCTTGAAAGTGCATGGTGCCCCCATGTGTGGTTTTGGTAATTAATGACAATCCTTATGGACTAATGTTTGCATTGAGATATTCTTGTAGATCTTATCCATAGGAAAAGATTGGAGTTCATGTGTTGTACTCTACAAGATTACATGATGACCAAGGTTCTATCCAAGGGTTTATATGAAGAATGGTCATGTGAAGAGTTGAGCTTATTGCAAGCATGGCTTGGAAAAGAAGATCGAGTGAACATTCATGTTATCTCCAATCCATCATATTATATCAAGATAAAAAGATGAAGTGCAAGTGGATTCATGAAAACGGAGCTTAGCAAGGCTCTCCCATCATGGAGTATGGGAGTATTTGGAGAAGTCTTCATCAAGCATGTGCTAGCAAGCACAATCAAAAAAGGTGTTCCAACTTGAGAGAGTTAAGATCGTCATCATCTAGCTCAAGTGGAATGCGCAAGGCAAAGGTATGATCTTGATAGGGTTTCTATTTTACCGGTCTCATGGTGTTAGTGGGATACCGGGTTATAGGATAGACGACGTACTATCAAGAGTGGCAATCAAGTGAGTAACTTGATCGCATCTTTGTGGAGAGCTCAAACCTTTGCATACTTGGCATATCATTTTTGTTGGTTCTTATTTGGCTTTTATCCATGTGAGGAATTAGAGCTTCGTTCATATTCATGCCAAGCTCTTGTTCATCAAAAACAGATTTCTTATGATTATCTTGTTGCGTTTTTTATGTTGGAGGTTTTACCGGTTTGTCTTTTCTAAGAGAGGTCAAACTCTCTTATTGTTTTCCTCCTCACATGATGGACTATGATGTCCATGTGCATGATCTTGTAGAGCTTATGATTATCTTCGAAACAAGCCCAAGATCATCGAAAACAGAGTCGGATGAAAAAGTTATGGGTTTTTCTGTTTGCTGAGTTGCTGCAGGAATTTCTAGGCCGGAGTCTCCGGTCTCAGGGCAAAGTCTCCGGTCTGTCGAAAAATCGGCTAAGTCTTTGATGGTGTTGCGTACTGGACTCGGTCCGGAGTGTTGATACGTCTCAAACGTATCTATAATTTCTGATGTTCCATGCTTATATTATGCCAATTGCTACATGTTTTATATACACTTCATAGCATTTTTATGCATTTTCTGGGACTAACCTATTAACAAGATGCCACAGTGTCAGTTCCTGTTTTCTGTTGTTTTTGTATTCCAGAAAAGCTAGTCTGGAAATATTCTCGGAATTGGACGAAACTTGGACTAGACCTCCTATTTTTCCAACACGTACACGAAGTCCAAAGGAGAGACGGAGGGGGCCGCGAGCCAGCCACACCATGGGGCAGCGCGGCCCCACACTCTGCCGCGTCGTGGGGTGGTGTGGGCCCCACGGGCGTCTCCAGGCGACGCCCTTTGGATTATATATTGCCTCCGCGGTGAAAACCCTAAAAGAATCGACGATTTCTCCAGAAGAGTTCCGTAGCTCCGCCGCCACCAAAAACCCTAATTCGGGGGACAGAAGTCTCTGTTTCGGCACCTTGCGGGACAGGGAATTGCCCCGGAGCCATCTCCATGGACGCCACCGCCATCTTCATCGCCATTGCTGCCTCCCATGATGAGGAGGGAGTAGTTCTTCATCGGGGCTGAGGGCTCTACCGGTAGGTATGTGGTTTATCTCTCTCTCCATGGTGTGATCATGAGCTTTGTAATCTAGTTCAATCCATAGATGTTACTCTTCATTATCTTATATGCTACTTGAGTGGTTTTATTAATGTAAACTCCGGAGTCACCTTTGTCCCACGGTGCGAAGTTGATAGTGTGCATACCGTGTGTGGCTCTTAGGCTAAAGATTACAGGAATACTTATCATGAGTTATTATTTGTGTTGGATGTCTCTATGAAATTGTGGTGTTTGTCTAGTACTATTTTAGGGCGCTCAAGTTGACAGTGTAGGGTTCCCTAGATGTGGAATGCGACTTTAAGGTGTGCTTTTATAGCCCTACGCAGTGGATTGGTGTTCGTTATCCAACGAGAGAATAATTCAGAGTAGCATAGTGAATAGGAAATATCTATGTATTCAATTATATTATTATTGTTGAGAGTGTCTGATGCATGTAAAATGCATACATGAACTTTGCATTATTTTACTTATATTCCAGTCATATTTGCATCATATAAGGGTTATATCACTATTTTATAATGATTTTGGGAATATTTGATATGTTTCCTATTTTTATGGAATTAACCCTACACAGGCAAAAACCCTATTTCTATATTTTAATGTTTCACGAGCGTCAATTTTTGGAAGGAAGAAGACTTGGGAGCGAAGGAAGCAAACAAGCGGAGACCCGAGGGCCAAGATAGGTGGGCCCACGCGGCCAGGTACATGGGCCGCGTGGGACCCCTCCTTTTGGGCCTCGGAGCTCCGTTGCCGTCGATCTTTCCTCCACCGACTCGGTTTTGACCTAAACCGCCTATAAAAATAGTCCCCGACGCCCTTCGGAGAGGAGCGCCGCAGAAACACAGAAACCACGTAACAGAGGCCTGGAGTTACAGATTGGAGGGGGAAAACTCCGGCGGGGCGCTGCCGGCGTGGTCTCCATCTTCTCCAACGACTTCTCCACCATCTCCATGATGAAGAGGGAGTAGTCCACCTCTGGACTATGGGTTTGTGGAAGTAACTTATGTATCTCTCCTCTCTTGAGCTTCACTAATTAGTACCGTATGAGCTGCTGAACATGATTACGGTCATCTATGTAATACCTTTGTGGTGGATCTTTTTATGAGTTAATATATGTTTGAGATTGCAATGGTTTTGTTTCAGTTATGAAAGTAGATGCATATTATGTACCCCGTTCTTATTTACTTGTCATGATCAAGCATGTTTATGAGAGCGTGTGAGGGGGAACGTGTGCATTAGTTGGAGTAACGGGGGGTGGCTAGTGCAGTGAACGTGAGAGAAAGTTCTGCGATCCACTTGGGTATCTCTACCCTACTTTGTTGCCTCACTAGGGATAAAAAGAAATACCATGCTACCGGAGATGTGGGTGTGACCATTGCCACTACTCCATGACTAGATCTAGCATGTTCTTATTTTAACTTCATGTCATGATACTTATTGCTATACTCTGAGTTATCTTAATTACTGAGGTGTTATGATTTAGTTCGCATCTTGGTGGAGTATAAGAGAGACTAATAACCAAAAGGTCTCTATGTTAGGACGTGATACCCATATAATTATAACTTGTCATTAAACTGTTGTGTTGCAATCTCATATGTTAATTCTAATGTTCCATTGTCTACCACTTTATTAAAGAGAGAGTGCATTTGTGAAACCATGAACCCCGGTCCATTTTCAATCATAAGAAACACCTTTCCAACCACTTTTACCACTTTACCATTTTCTGCCATTTAAAAATTCGAAAATACAAAAACACTTTTACATCTTGCATTCATCATATAAAACCCAAAAATATCATTTATCATTGCTACCACCATCCTTGCATATTTATTTACCACCATTGCATATTTATTTCTTGTTTGCATTGCATATTATCTTGATATCATTCTGACACCTTGTGCTTGACAACCACTAGGTGAGGTTGAGGACCAAAACATTTACTTTGTTTTGTAGTTAACCAAAAGAAGGATAGGAAAGATAAATCTTCACTACTGATTCCCGAGAGTTCGATATTAAACCCTCGAGTCACCCCTCGTGGGGAAAACACGTCTTCCACTTACTACACACTCTGCACTTGGAGTCTCAACCTAACCCATATTATATAATGCACTATACTTGGGGAAGCTATCCTACATTGAGTAGAACACTATTCTTTATTTTGGTTTTGGATCTTATTGCTCTTTCTTGAACATGACCCTTGTTTGAATAATATATATGAAGAGTGATGATCCCATTTGTGTGCATTTTATATTCAAATGCAAGATCATAAATAATGCACAAATCTTGGGGAGCCAGCCTATATGCTTTTTGAACACTAGTTGTCTTCAATTGGCTTTTGATCCCGATGACGTGTCTCTTTGGAAGACAAACATTTTTCGTCTTGGTACTTTGTGCCATCATGAAAAGTGTAGAGGGTTTGATTTATTCCTTGATCCTATTTTGATTTGGTATGTTTTCAAAATTGGTACCTTCTTTCATGTGTTGATTTGGGTCGTTGATATAATTTGGGCAACTCGTTTTCTTGTCACACTTGTGTGTGCCTACTTGGTTTATTTGGTGTTTTGTCCAAATTGCATCTCGTCTGGTTCTTGAAAGTCCTGTGCATGCATATTTACTATATGTCTATCTTATAGCATGCTTACTTTTGTTGATGTAATATATAGGATAAACTCCATCAAATCCAAAATGGCTAAGATGTGCATGAAATTCAATTTCATATCAATATGCACATATTTATGTGGAGTTTGTCTTATGTATTGTAGTTGCTCTAACTACTTTGGACCCAATGAGTTTGGGTACCTTGTTGTACTTAAATTTGTTTTAGGTACACTTGAGATGCATTGGAAGCTTGTCTCGTTTATAAGGAAGGTGTTATCACCATGTGCTTATTGGGGCCAAGCTCGAATGGTCGTGAACTCTTATCTTCTACTTCACCAATGATATCTCGGTAACAAGTATCTACCTCATGCATACTTTTCTATCTTTCAACCTTGTGTAGGTTGTTTCATGGCATGAATCTCTTTTGTTGCAATTCATTTAGTTCTTGCAAAACATCTTTATTGCAAATGTGAGTAAGCCGGGATGATTACATATCAAGGGGAATATATATTCATTTTCATGATTTACCAATCCCAAATATGTTAATCTAGCACTTTCTACTCTATGTCTCGCATATGCAATATTGATGATTTTTCAAAATCATTTGCCTTTTGTGATACTTGTTATCTTTCAAGGAGCATCATGTATTCCACTTATTCCCTTATGGATATTTTGATGCTATGATGAGTTTGGTGTTGGATGTTCATATATATCCTTTAAGATAAAATTGAGCTTTGTGCTATGCTTTTATGCAAAGATCTTATTGGTTTGCATTGAGATATTCTTGTAGATCTTGTCCATAGGAAAAGATTGGAGTTCATGTGTTGGACTCTACAAGATTACATGATTACCAAGGTTCTATCCAAGGGTCTATATGAATAATGGTCATGTGAAGAGTTGAGCTTATTGCAAGCATTGCTTGGAAAAGAAGATCGAGTGAACATTCATGTTATCTCCAAGCCATCATATTATATCAAGATAAGAAGATGAAGTGCAAGTGGATTCATGAAGACGGAGCTTAGCAAGGCTCTCCCATCATAGAGTATGTGGGAGTATTTGGAGAAGTCTTCATCAAGCATGTGCTAGCAAGCACAATCAAGAAAGGTGTTCCAACTTGAGGGAGTCAAGATCGTCATCATCTAGCTTAAGTGGAATGCGCAAGGCAAAGGTATGATCTTGATAGGGTTTCTATTTTACCAGTCTCATGGTGTTTGTGGGAGACCGGGTTATAGGATAGACGGCGTACTATCAAGAGGGGATCTCAAGTGAGTAACTTGATCGCATCTTTATGGAGAGCTCAAACCTTTGCATACTTGGCATATCATCTTTTTTGGTTCTTATTTGGCTTTTATCCATGTGAGGAATTAGAGCTTGGTTCATCTTCATGCCAAGCTCTTGTTCATCAAAAACGGATTTCTTATGATTATCTTGTTACGTTTTTTATGTTGGAGGTTTTACCGGTTTGTCTTTTCTAAGAGAGGTCAAACTCACTTCTTGTTTTCCTCCTCACATGATGGACTATGATGTCTATGTGCATGATCTTGTAGAGCTTGTGATTATCTTCGAAACAAGCCCAAGATCATCGAAAACAGAGTCCGGATGAAAAAGTTATGGGTTTTTCTGTTTGCTGAGTTGCTGCAGGAATTTCTAGGCCGGAGTCTCCGGCCTGCAGACCGGAGTCTCCGGTTTCAGGACAAAGTCTCCGGTCTGTCAAAAAATCGGCTAAGTCTTTGATGGTGTCGCATACTGGACTCGGTCCGGAGTGTCACCGGAGACTGGCCGGAATCTCCGGTGTAGGCCGGAGTCTCCAGTCCCTCAGGCCGGAGTATCCGGTGTAAAATTCCTGCAACGGCTCTATTTTTAGGGGGACCTATAAAAGGCCCCTTCTTTCCCAAAGAGACCCAGCTTTGCCAAGCACGTTTTTCTCTCTCCCTCCCACCATTGTTGACCTTGGAAAGCTTGCCTCTCTCTCAATTCCTCCCAAGATTCTTGCATATCTTTGAGGGAAAAGAGAGAGGGGATCTAGATCTAAAATTCCACCAATCCATCTCTCCTCTAAGTGAGGGGAACCTAGTAGATCTTGATCTTGGAGTTCTTGGTGTTTCTGCTCCATTGTTCTTCCTCTCTTATTCCCCCATAAGCATTTGTTGCTTTGTTGGAATTTGAGAGTGAAGGACTTGAGCACTTATGTGTTCTTGCCATTGCATTTGGTTGCATCGGTTTGCTCTCTCCACGAGGATTCATGGAAGTGAAAGTTTGTGAGCTTGTTACTCTTGGGTCGGTGGACCCTAGACGCCATTGTGGTGTTTGAGACCTTTTGTGGTCACTTGGGAGCTCCCAATCCTTTTGTGGGTTATGCATCAAGATTGTTGTAGGGTACTCGATTTCCGCCCAAAAGGAAATCAATAGTGGAAGGTGAACGAGCTTTTGGGCGAGGTTCATCGGAGAATAGGGTGAGACCATTTGTGGCTTTTGAGTTTGAAACTCACACCCCTCGAACGAGACGTACTCCCCTAAAAGGGAGGAACTCAGGAATACGTCATCGTCTCCGCGTGCCTCGCTTATTTCTATACCCGAGCTCTTTACTTATGCAATTTACGTTGTAATAGCCTTCGTGCTTGAAGTCCTTTATCTTGCTATCACCTTGTTGCTTGTCTTGCTTAGCATAAGTTGTTGGTGCACATAGGTGAGCCTAGTATATTTAGTTTGTATGCTTGTTAAATTAAAACACCTAGTTTTATTCCGCATTTATCAAGCCTAAACCGGAAAAGTCTTAATCGCCTATTCACCCCCCTCTAGGCGACATCCTTGTCATTTCAATTGGTATCAGAGCCAGGTTCTCTTTATTGGGCTTTACCGCCTAGAGAGTAAAGATGTCGTTTAGAGAATTAGTGCACAATCCCACTTTTAAATTCGATGGCACAAATTATGATGTTTGGAAAATTCACATGCTTAATCTTTATAGGGCCATGGGTCCAAATTATATCATGAGTATTGTAGATTTGGGTTTTTCTCCTCCAAAGGATTCCCAAGAATTATCTTTAGAGGATGAGAAAAACTCTCATCTCGATACTCAAGTATCTAATGGCCTTATATGTGTATTGAGCGATGTAGTTCTTGCTTCAATCATGCCTTTCCGGAACGCTCATGATCTTTGGACCAATCTTCAAGATAAATATGAAGTATCCAACATTATTGAGGATGATTGTTCTCCCTCCACCTCCGTCCGTGATGAGTTCACAACTTCTTCCACTTCACCAACATGTGATTTGTCACAAGGTAATGATATGGTGAGCGGTGATAGAAATTGCTTTGTTGATGGTGAATATTCTATTGACTATACTTCATCTCTATCACATTGCAATGTTCTATCTTTGGACTTAAACTCTTCTAGCACACTAAATGTCTTACATGCTAGTGTTGATAGTCCTTGCATATCATGTAATAGTGGATTAACTAAATCTCATGATGATATGCTCCCTATGTCTTGTTGCCGTGAAAATAATGCTTCCATATCCTCTAGTTCTTGCATGACTTACAATGTAGAGGAAACCCAACATTGTTGGAACAAGACATGGACCTCAATGGTGCTTCAAGTAAATCTTCATCATCATCGTCCATTTGTCACTTTTGCCTTATGACTAGGGATTCAAAGGTATCTTCACTTTTGGAACCCACTACATCTTGTGATGATGAGGATGAGGATTATTATGGATTAAAAGAGAATGATATTGACTCCTTAAAGGAGAAGAGTGAAATGGTATTCGGTGCTCTCCATTAAGGTAGTCAAGCTTGCTCTTACTTATATCAAAATTTTGATGTTTGTTATTAAGTGCAAGGATATCAATGAAGAAAAAGGAAGGATTGAAAGAGAGGATGTCATGGAAAAAGCATCCTTAGAGAATTCTCTTGAGGAAGAACATGAGCTTCGAGTGTCTCTTGAGGAGAAACTTGAAGCTCTTGATGAAACAAATGATCTTATTATTGCTAAAATCATTAAGGAAAGAGATCATCCTATTGCTAAATATAATGTGCTTAAAAAGGAAAAGGTTAAATTTGGTGTTGGCAATGCTAGACTAATTGAGGATGGAGAGAGACTTGACAAAGCTCATAAGGCTTTGGAAAATGAACACTCTCTCCTTACCAAGTCTCATGATCAACTCCAAACTCAACTATCTAAAATTGATGTACCTAGCTCCTCTACTTCCTCTTGTAATCATGCTAATATTATTGAGGACAATGCTAGGTTGAATGATGAGCTTGCCAAGTTGTCTTCTTCCATTTCTAATGTTAATGATGCTTATGCTACTAACTCCACTTCTCGGGAAGCATCTATTTTGAAGGAGAATGTTGAGCTAAGGGCTCAACTTGAGTTGCTATCTAGTAAGTATGGAATGTTGGAAGAAAGTCATGAAAATCTCTCTAGCTCTAATGAGAATCTTCTAGCATCCATGCTAGGCTAAAGTTAGCTCATGAGACCATCTCTACAAAACTCAAGGCCCAAGTCACTTCTTTGAAGAAAGACTTGGAAAAGCGGCATGTTGGGAAGTCTACACTTGACAATATGTTGAGTGTTCAAAGACGCCCCAGTGACAAGAGTGGACTTGGATTCAACTCCAATAACAAGAACAAGTCCAAGTATAAGAAGATGAAAAAGGGCCAAGAACAAGTAAATGATTCCGCCAAGATTGTTTGCTTCAAGTGCAAAGTTGAAGGGCACCATGTTAGATCTTGACCTTTGAAGAAGAAGCCTCTTAGTGAGAAGCAACAAGGGAAGAGGCCTCAAGCTCAAACTCAAGTTCCTCAATTTGAAGAACGGCCACTTCCCTAGAAGAATCAAGATATTCCTCCTCAAGTTAAGATTCCAACTAAGAAGAAAGGAGGAAGCCAATGTTGCTACATATGCCGTGAGAAGGGCCACTTTGCTTCTTCATGCACTAATGGTACCTTATCCAACCCCATTATAATTGATGATGTTTATTCTCTTTGGAAGGATAAGGTTGGCAATGTGTTTGCCAAATATGTTGGCACTCAAAGTGGTGTCAAGAAAAGAACCATTTGGGTTGCCAAGCCTATTGTGACTAACCTCTTAGGACCCAACCTTGTTGGGGACCAACAAGCCAAAACTTGGTCAATAGGTGTTGTTGGAGGGCATTGGAGACTTGGCTACATCATGAAGAATTAAGGGATCTTCATCAATAATATTCTCTCAAGTCAAGTCATTTGGATTATATTGTCCTATCTCATATCCAATATTCCTCCTTGCGGTAACTTGTGCTTAAATCATATGTTCATTGAAAGTTGCTTGCACCTTGCATGTGTTTCGTTTTGTACCTTGCTAGTGTTTGTATGTGGTGTGCTCTCTACTTGCTTATCTTGAGAAATCAAGTATGTGTATGTTGGTTTGCACACCAATTACTTGTTTTGAGCCTTATTGCTTTTATTTGCTTTCTTATCTTGTTGGCTCTCTTTGAGAGATTAATTAGACTATCCCATTTTTAGAGAGTGATATGCTTCATGCACTTCACAATCCTAAAATGTGTGTACATGAGGAACACCACTTAGTGATGATATTTCTATATTACCAATTTTCTATGTGGTATGTCATGCTCATGAGAAATTCAAATTCTATAACGTCCATTAATTATCTCTAGTTGGTTTGTTTGCCTCTTGTTTTAAAAGAAATGGATTATCACATTATGGGGGAGTAATAAGCTATGTGCGTATTACAAGCCTAGAAAATGTGAACATGTGAGGTTTTGCCACCTAGAATCGATATTGTTAATTATCTTGTTCCTATGTGGCATGTTTCTCAAACAAGTTCCATATTTGCTTAAATGCTTTTTATCTCTCATCTTTTGGATCTTGTGTGTGAGAGTTTCTTGGTGCTTTGCATGATCGTTGATCAAATTGAAGCCGTCAAGAATCTCTATCTAAGCATGTTTTTCAATTCCTATCCTTTTTCTTATGCTTATTTGTTGTGAAGTTGGTCTTGAATATCATTCTTATATACCACCGAGAAATATCTCCATATACTCCTTGTCCATGACAAGTGATACTCATAATTGTGGTGGAATTTGTAGACCATCTTCATTTTTTGCTCTTGCTTTGAATTGCCTTCTTTTATTGCCAAACTTGTTTTTATCAAACTCCTTTTTGTCTTCCTTGTATCTTTTTGGATTCGTTGTGCTCTACCCAATATTTGCTTTGTGCTTTCTTGTGCTAGGAAAAGCAATGATCCCATCCTTGTGCATTTGCATTCAAGTCATACTTCTATATAATGCACTATTCTTGGGGAAGCTATCCTACATTGAGTAGAACACTATTCTTTATTTTAGTTTTGGATCTTCTTGCTCTTTCTTGAACATGACCCTTGTCTGAATAATATATATGGAGAGTGATGATCCCATTTGTGTGCATTTTGTACTCAAATGCAAGATCATAAATAATGCACAAATCTTGGGGGAGCTATCCTATATGCTTTTTGAACACTAGTTGTCTTCAATTGGCTTTTGTTCCCGATGACGTGTCTCTTTGGAAGACAAACATTTTTCGTCTTGGTACTTTGTGCCATTATGAAAAGTTTAGAGGGTTTGATTTATTCCTTGATCCTATTTTGATTTGGTATGTTTTCAAAATTGGTACCTTCTTTCATGTGTTGATTTGGGTCGTTGATATAATTTGGGCAACTCGTTTTCTTGTCACACTTGTGTGTGCCTACTTCGTTTATTTGGTGTTTTGTCCAAATTGCATCTCGTTTGGTTCTTTAAAATCTTGTGCATGCATATTTACTATATGTCTATCTTATAGCATGCTTACTTTTGTTGATCTAATATATAGGATAAACTCCATCAAATCCTAAATGGCTAAGATGTGCATGAAATTCAATTTCATATCAATATGCACATATTTATGTGGAGTTTGTCTTATGTATTGTAGTTGCTCTAACTACTTTGGACCCAACTTGTTGTACTTAAATTTGTTTTAGGTACACTTGAGATGCATTGGAAGTTTTTCTCGTTTACAAGGAAGGTGTTATCACCATGTGCTTATTGGGGCCAAGCTCGGATGGTCGTGAACTCTTATCTTCTACATCACCCAATGCTATCTCCGTAACAAGTATCTACCTCATGCATACTTTTCTATGTTTCAACCTTGTGTAGGTTGTTTCATGGCATGAATCTCTTTTGTTGCAATTCATTTGGTTCTTGTAAAATATCTTTATTGCAAATGTGAGTAAGCCGGGATGATTACATATCAAGGGGAATATATATTCATTTTCATGATTCACCAATCCTAAATATGTTAATCTAGCACTTTCTACTCTATGTCTCGCATATGCAATATTGATGATTTTTCAAAATCATTTGCCTTTTGTGATACTTGTTATCTTTCTCAGAGCATCCCGTATTCCACTTATTCCCTTGTGGATATTTTGATGCTATGATGAGTTTGGTGTTGGAAGTTCATATATATCCTTTAAGATAAATTGAGCTTTGTGCTATGCTTTTAAGCAAAGATCTTATTGGTATATTTATGACTTCCTCTTGGATATCATGTTCTTTACCTTGTACCTATTTTTGTGTGTGCATGTTTCTTTGTGGACTTATATCTTCATGATTGGTGTCGACTTAGAAACTTATACACATGAGAATAGTTACATCTTTTAATTGGTATTCCAATTCTTTAGTGTCCACCTTTTATTTCTTTTGATTCTTTGGTGGTTCCTAAAAGACACAAGCTTCGTTTTTCATTTGGTATTCCTTTTGCATCTTTATAAGCTTGTGGTTTTGTTTACTATATTATCTTTGGTTTGTGTATATGGGAAAGACATGATATGCACTATGCACCTCATATATTGAAAGACTATGTTGATGCTTGCTCATCCGTATTAGTATCCTAAAATGTCTTTCGATATCACACCCGTCTCTTTTCGGTTGAGCAAGTCTTTATTTGTCATTCCTTACTCTTGTTGCTCAACATTTCTGTTTGTTGCAAGTTGCATTGCTTCTTTTCCTATGTATGCTCTCTTGCACTTGTTTGTGTTCGAAATTTTCTAGGAGTGAGTGAGAATTCCATGTTGTGCACACTATATTGAAATGCAAATCCTACTTTGTGCACGTACCTTGGGGAGTTCTCTCTTGATTTTAGAACACACTTGGTTGATTTTATCATAATATCTTTTTATGTTCGATTGGTTTTTCGAATCCTTTGATAGGTTACTTCTTTTGTCGAAATATCTTTCAATTTGTTTTTTTTTTTGCAATCTTTGGATCCTCAATATAGTTTGAAATCCTCCCCAACTATTCGTCATTGGATATGTGCATTTGATTTCACTCATATTATGAGAAATGCACACATTATGGGGGAGCTCTTACTATATTGGCCTTCTAAATTTTTCCTCCCATTTCGGCAATCGATGCCAATGGGGGAGAAGTTTAGAGGGTTTAAGGAAATTTGGTTTTATGCTTTAGTTCCGTTCTTAAGCATTTGCCTTTCATGCTGTTGCATCCTTGCTCTTTGTGTTGCATGGTTGCTTATTATTCATTATATAAACCCTCGTAAAAAGGATTGTCATCAATTACCAAAATGGGGGAGATTGAAAGTGCATGGTGCCCCATGTGTGGTTTTGGTAATTAATGACAATCCTTATGGACTAATGTTTGCATTCATATATTCTTGTAGATCTTGTACATAGGAAAAGATTGGAGTTCATGTGTTGAACTCTACAAGATTACATGATGACCAAGGTTCTATCCAAGGGTTTATATGAAGAATGGTCATTTGAAGAGTTGAGCTTATTGCAAGCATGGCTTGGAAAAGAAGATCGAGTGAACATTCATGTTATCTCCAAGCCATCATATTATATCAAGATAAGAAGATGAAGTGCAAGTGGATTCATGAAGACTGAGCTTAGCAAGGCTCTCCCATCATGGAGTATGGGGGAGTATTTGGAGAAGTCTTCATCAAGCATGTTCTAGCAAGCACAATCAAGAAAGGTGTTCCAACTTGAGAGAGTCAAGATCGTCATCATCTAGCTCAAGTGGAATGCGCAAGGCAAAGGTATAATCTTGATAGGGTTTTTTTTTTAAGGGCAGTACCGTAGGGGAGAACCCCTACGGTGTGATTTTCGATTTTCTATTGAAGTCACCAAAATGATGACCTCCCACACAGTCCAATACAAGAGAGGGGGTTCAGGGGGATCAAAACTAAAAGGAAAATACATGAATGAATTAGGTAAAGAGAGTTCTAGTCCACGTAATCAGGGGAGCCACGAGATTGTCCTTGACTCTGTGACGGTGAAGCAGGATGTCACTCTGAAACTGAACCCTCCAAGGTCTCTGGGTGGCTGGCTTTTCTCTAAAAATGAGGTCATTTCGAACCTTCCAAATATTCCAGGCGACACATGCAACAACCTCCATATAGAAAGGGCCAGTATAAGTCCCACCTGCATCGACAAGGCGAGTGGATATAAAATCTAGTCCATTCCAGTTTATTCCAACAAAATCCTAGCAAGCAACTGCAAAGGGGCACAAGAAGAACAAGTGGTCTCTTGATTCCAGCACGGATTGGGAGCAGAGTACACAATGAGGACCACCGTCAAAATTCCAGTGTTTACGGATCATCAGATCCTTAGTGTTCAGGCAATCATGAACCAGAAGCCACAAGAAAACTCTGAGCTTTGGCAAGCATTTCGAGGTCCATACAAGATCGAGTGCTCTGTTTTGGGGGACACGCGAGAAAATGAACTTGCAGTACTTGGCAGCAGTATAGGAAGCATTACCCCAAACAAAATTCATGCAGTCCGCATTGTCAAGACTGGCAGCAACGGCCAGAATTTCAGTTACTTGTTCATATTCTTCATAAGCTTCGTCAGAAAGTGGCAGCGCATCAGAGCGCCCAGGTTCAGTGCTATTCATCATTGCAGCCACCGAAACATCTTCATTAAGAGTGAAAGAAAAGAGATGAGGGAACGCATCACACATGAGGGCACCACCATGCCAGTAGTCTTTCCAGAAAAGGGTCAGCTCGCCGGTGCCAATAACTAAAGTTGTTATACTTCTGTAAATGTTTATCAGACTGAAAATGTCACGCCACCAAAATGATCCACGTACCAGTTGTGCATGAGGTGGAGCATCTCCATACAAGGACCACACCAGCTTGACCAGGGGATGTCGGCCTTGCAGAAGAATTTGTGCAGCTGCTTTATAAGAAGAGCGGTGTTCTGAACTTCTAGGTTTTTGATACCCAAACCGCCATGTTTTTTTGGTCTGCATACTAAGGACCATGCTGCCAAAGACTGAACTGAATCTGCATCCTCCTCTTTAGCCCATAAACAATGTCGGTGCCCTCTGTCAAATAGTTTAATGATGGCTTTGGGCAGCTTCAGAGAGCATAGATAGTGAGTAGGCAGAGAAGAGAGAACTGAATTAACCAGAGTAACACGACCGCCATAATCCAGAAATCTAGCACATGCATTTAGACGTCTTTCTAGTTGATCAGCAATAGGAGATAAATCATTTACCGAGGGCCTGGTGGTACCAAGTGGCAATCCAAGGTAGGGGAAGAGCATAACCCCAGTAGAACAGCCAAAGATCCCAGCCAACTGAGCAAGTCTGCTCTCAGAAATGTTGATGGGCATCATACAGGTTTTATCATAATTCACATGTAACCCTGTGGCAGAAGCAAATTGCTGGAGGAGGTGCTTGAGGGCCAAAAGCTGGTGTGGACATGCTTGGACAATCAGAAGCGTGTCGTCAGCATATTGCACAATGGGAAAGTCTATATCAGGTATAGCAAAGGTGCTATCAAGGTCCCCTGTTGAGCCAGTATATTAACCATGGTTTGTAACAGATCTGCGCCCTCCAAAAAGAGGATTGGCGACAAGGGATCGCCTTGTCTGACCCCCCTACGACAGGGAAACTTCTTCCCCGGGACCCCATTAAGAAGAACTGAAGAAAAACCTGTAGAGAAGATGGATTGAATCCAACCGAGCCAACGGTCATCATAACCCTTACATTTGAGAATTTGAAGAATGGCAAGGTTCCCAATTGTGTCAAATGCTTTAGCAAAATCAAGCTTCAAAATAACAGACTCCCTCTCGGACTGTGCACACTGATGAATGTATTTGTAGGCCCAAGCAATGCAATCTTGTATCGTTCGAGATTTCAAAAACCCATATTGGTTTACATGTACCAAGTCCAGAATCCTCTTCTGGAGCCGACTTGCCAATAGTTTTGTTATCAGCTTGAAACAAGTGTTCAACAAGGATATAGGACGATAATCATTGGGACCCTCCGGAGCATTGATCTTGGGGATCAAAGTGATAAAAGCATCATTAATGGATTGTAAGTTTACTGATCCATCCTAGAACTCATGCATCAACCGATAAAAATCATATTTAATAACAGGCCAGCAAATTTTAATAAAAAGTCCATTGAAGCCATCCGGACCAGGCGCCTTATCAGAGGGCAACTCAGCTACAGCCGAATCAATCTCTTCATGAGAAAATGGTATCGAAAGGGTTTCCAAACCTTGCACAGGCTAGATAAATTCAGAGAAATCGAAGTTCTGATCCAGGTCCACCGGGGTGTGATAGGGTGGATCACACGTTCGTTTGGAGACCCCAAGAGGAAGGTATGAAGCAGTGTAGCAGCAGTTTCCCTCAGTATGAAACCAAGGTTTAATCGAACCAGTAGGAGCAAGAAATCACTTCTGAAGGTTGTCAGTGGCGCGCTGACGTGGAACCTGCACACAACACAATCAAACTACTTTGCCCCAACGAAACAGTGAGGTTGTCAATCTCACCGGCTTGCTGAAAACAAAGGATTAAACGTATGGTGTGGAAAACAGTAGTAAATTGCAGAGAATGAAAAGGAACAATGTTTGCAGTTGGTTGTATTATCAGTGTAAAAGAATGGACCGGGGTCCACAGTTCACTAGTGGTGTCTCTCCATAAAAGATAACTAACATGCTGGGTGAACAAATTACAGCTGGGCAATTGACAAAATATTGAGCGCATGACAATGCATATATATGACATGATGATTACTATGATATTCATGTGGGCATTACGACAAAATACATAGACCGTTATCCAACAGCGTCTATGACTAATAATCCACCGCCAGGTTGTCATCCGAGTTCCCCGTTGGTATTAAGTTGCAAGCAACGGATAATTGCATTAAGTAATGTGCGTAATGTAAACAAATGCATTAGACCTAACGGCGCACCCTTAAGCTAAGCATCGGTTATTTTATCCCTAGTGGCAACAGCACATCCACAATCTTAGAAGTTATTGTCACTCTCCCAGATTACCGGAGGCATGAACCCACTATCTAGCATAAATACTCACTCTTGGAGTTACAAGCATCTACTTGGCCAAAGCATCTACTAGTAACGGAAAGCATGCAAGATCATAAATAACATATAAGATAGATTGATAATCAACTTGACATAGTATTCAATATTCATCGGATCCCAGCAAACACAACATGTAGCATTACAATAAGATGATCTTGATCATGATAGGCAGCTCACAAGATCTAAACATGATAGCATAAAGTGGAGAGACAACCATCTAGCTACTGCCATGGACCCGTAGTCCAAGGATGAACTACTCACGCATCACTCCGGAGGCAGGCATGGTGATGTAGAGCCCTCCGGTGATGATTCCCCTCTCCGGCAGGGTGCCGGGAAGAGCTTCTGAACCCTCCCGAGCTAGGGTTGACGGCGGCGGCGTCTCTGGAACTTTTCGTGGATAATGGCTCGGGTATTTAGGGTTTTCGCGTCGGGAGAATAAATAGGCGAAAGGGCGGCGGCTGGAGCCACGTGGGCCCCACACCACCCCACGGCGCGGCAGGGGGCCGCGCGGCCCCATGGTGGGCTGCCACGTGGCTCCCCTCCGTCTCTCCTTGGACTCCGTGTTCGTGTTGGAAAAATAGGAGGTTCTGTCCAAGTTTCGTTCCGAGAATATTTCCAGACTAGCTTTTCTGGAATACAAAAACAGCAGAAAACAGGAACTGGCACTGTGGCATCTTGTTAATAGGTTAGTCCCAGAAAATGCATAAAAATGCTATGAAGTGTATATAAAACATGTAACAATTGGTATAATATCAACATGGAACATCAGAAATTATAGATACGTTTGAGACGTATCAAGCATCCCCAAGCTTAGTTCTACTCGTCCTCGAGTAGGTAAAACGATAAAAACAAAATAATTTCTGAGGTGACATGCTACAATCATAATCTTGATCAAATAGTATTGTAAAGCACATGTTATGAATGAAGTGATCCAGGTCAATGGTCTATAGTTTGCTAGCAAGTAGATAATGAGCAAACAACTGAATCATATAAGCAAAAACTTTTCATGAATAGTACTTTCGAGACAAGCATCAAAGAGTTTTGCATAAGAGTTAACTCATAAAGCAATAGATTCTAAGTAAAAGGTATTTAACCAACACAAAGGAAGATTTAAGTTTCAGCAATTGCTTTCAACTTTCAACATATATATCTCATGGATATTTGTCAACACAAAGCAATATAATAAGTGCAATATACAAGCATATAAAAATTGTTGCACCAAAGTTGACACTAGTGTTTGCTTCTAAGATAGAAAGAAGTAGGAAAACTGACTCAACATAAAAGTAAAAGAAAGGCCCTTCGCAGAGGGAAGCAGGGATTAAATCATGTGCTAGAGCTTTTTAAGTTTTTGAAATCATATAGAGAGTAAAAATAAGTTTTGAGAGGTGTTTGTTAATTGTCAACGAATCAGAAAATGGAAAGTACAATATGACCCCTGCCAACCAGACTTTTAAGAGCGGCTCCCATGAAGGACGTTATTTCTACCAGCAAGGCAGATCATCCCTCTTTCTCTTTTGTTTACACATGCAGATATTTCACTGTTTGTCATTGCTTGACTGATAAATCAGGGCAAAAATGTGAAGAGAATTAAGCGGTTAAAGTTGTAATTAATTGGGACTGGGCACCCCATTTGCCAGCTCTTTTTGCAAAATTAATGGATAAGCGGATGTATATGCCGCTAGTCCGGTGGTAAAGTCTGTTTGACAGTTGACATAAAGACATCCACCCCGTCCTCATGAGCTTGGTAAACATTGACACAAAATAGGAGTAATAATTTTGAATAGTTTAAAGGTAGCACATGAAAAATTTACTTGGAATGGCAAGGAAATACCACATATAGGTAGTTATGGTGGACACAGATGGCATGGATTTTGGCTCAAGGTTTTGGATGCACGAGAAGCATTCCCTCTCAGTACAGAGTTTAGGCTAGCAAGGTTATTTGAAGCAAACACAGGATATCAACCGACACAGCAAGACTTATATGAAAACATATTGCAAGCATTATAAGACTCTACACTGTCTTCCTTGTTAACCAAACCCTTTTACTAGAAAATATCTAGACCTTAGAGATACCAATCATGCAAACCAAATTTCAACGAGCTTTACGGTAGTTCTTCATTAATAGGTTTTAACTACATGATACAAAAGCTTAAACATGAACTACTTGATAACTCAAAACAATTGACAAGTATCAAATTATCCAATACAGTGATCTACAAGAATATGTAAGCTTTTTCCATTATACCATCTACCACATGCAACATTTTCTGTTCCAACCAAACACCAATCAATTTATTTCAACATAAACTCTCCAAACAATTATAAGTGAAGCAAGAGAGTACTTTCTTTAAAAGAACTAACAGCTCTGAATAAGAGATGCATGCAAAACAGGAGCTAAAAGCATAGCAATAGCTAGATAAGAATACTCAACAAGTATAAGTGAAGAATAGGAGTATTCATATGAAAAAGCGGAGCGTGTCTCTCTCCCAATCAAGAATGCTGGGGTCCAATCAAGTTGACCATAAGAAAAATAAAATACTGAAAATAAAAGCACACAGACGCTCCAAGTAAAGCACATATGATGTGAAAGAATTAAAATATAGTTTCACTAGAGATGACCTGATAAGTTGCTGATGAAGAAGGGGATCCCCAAGCTTAGACGCTTGAGTCTTCTTGAAATATGCTGGGGTGATCCATGGGAGCATCCCCAAGCTTAAGCTCTTCACTCTTCTTGATCACATTATATCATCCTTCTCTCTTGACCCTTGAAAACTTCCGCCACACCAAACTCAAAGTAATTCTCATTAGAGGGTTAGTGCACAATCAAAAACTCACATGTTCTATAAGGACACAAACATGACCGTTACTTTTAACATTACTACTGCCACTGATGTTATGTGAAGCTCTTCACCCTAAAAAAGAATTCCACTCAACACTAGTAAAAGAGAGAATGCGAAAAATAAAAGACAGAATCTGTCTAAACAGAACAGTCCGCAAAGACGAATTTTTTCGAGGCACTTACGTTGCTCAGATCGAAAAACTTTAAACTAACGAAAGATGCGTACATATCTGAGGATCACGCACAAAAATTTGCAGATTTAAATAATTTTTCTGTGATTTTACAGAATTAAAACGGTGAACAGCAGAAATCTGTTCCTGCGCAGAAATCCAAATCTAGCATCATCTTCCTATTAGAGGCAATACTTGGCACAACAATGCGATAAAATAAAGATACAAAGGAATTGTTACAGAAGTAAACAACTCCTTGACTCAAAAAGAAAAGAAAAATTGCAGAAATAAAATAATGGGTTGTCTCCCATAAGCGCTTTTCTTTAACGCCTTTTCAGCTAGGCTAGTATTTTAATGATGCTCACATAAGGATAAGAGTTGAAACATAAAAGAGAGCATCAAGAAGCATATATAAAACATGTTTAAATCTAACACTCTTCCTATGCATAGGAATCTTGTAGCAAATAAATTCATAAAGAACAAAGTAACAAGCATAGGAAGGTAAAACAAGAGCAACTTCAAAACTTTCAGCATATAGAGAGGTGTTTTAGTACCATGAAAATTTCTACAATCATATTTTCCTCTCTCATAATAATTTTCAGTAGCATCATGAACAAACTCAACAATATAACTATCACATAAAGCATGCTTTTCATGATCTACAAACACATACTTTTTATCAAGCTCCAAAATAGTGGGATTAAAACTTTCAAACCCACTTTTAACCATTTTATAACAAGATGATTGATCATTCTCAAGAGGTATGGGACTCCATCTAGATAAATTCAAGACCTCTCCTATCCCATTTTCATTAGTAGAATACATAATATTATCAAGCAATATAGGACCATCATCTAGAGCTTTATCATAAACATTTTCTAAACAAACTTTCTCATTACCATGCATTTCGAAATTACGCACAAATAAAGGATTATCATAAGATTTATCAAAATAGCATGGATTATCATAAATAACAGTAGCATACTCATTTCCACAAGTTTTACTCATAGGGAATATTTCAAGAGAATCCACAGGAACATAACATTCATCCTCCTTTGATAAGGATGGAGGGTGATCAAATAATGTAAGAGGTAAAGAGTTACTCTCATTAGAAGGTAGGCATGGGTAGCTAATCCATTCTTCCTTCTTTTGTTCATCACTCTCCTCCTCTTTTTCATCCAATGAGCTTTCAGCTTCAGCAGTAGTTTCTTCTTCTACAGGTTCCTGCAAGACAATGGTCTCTTCTTTTTGAGGATGTCTTTTCTCAAGAAATTCAGTAATATAAGGATTATCATTATAATACTCAAGGCAATATCCAAGCATAGCAAAAGTATCAGATCTATAAGGAGCATCATCATCTTGAATATAACCAGCAATTTCATAGGCACCCTTAAAAACAAAAAATTCTTCAATTTGTTCAAGATTAACAAAGTCATAGTTTCCTTTAGCATAAGCAGCCAAGGTTTCATTATCATTATAATCACATTGGAAAGGGAGGTGTTTATGCCTTCTACAACATAAAGATTCATTAAAGCAGTAGGATTCATCATAAGTAGAGCACAAGTTTTTAGCAAAATAATTCAATCTACTTATTTGTTCCCATAAATATTTCCCTTTTTGAGATAAGCGGTATTCCTTATAATAATTTTGTTGTTCCTCTGTGAACCCACTTAGCCAATAAGATTTCGCTTAGAGAGACCAGCCATTGATAGCAAGTAAACAACTAGACATAATAACAAACCGAAATAAACTAGATGCAGAAAACTAATTTTTTGTGTTTTTGATAAATAAAGCAAACAAGACAAATAAAAATAAACTAAGCAAGACAAAACAAAGTAAAGAGATTGGAAGCGTGAAACTCCCCTTGCAGAAATCCTCTTGCTCCCCGGCAACGGCGCCAGAAAAAGCTTGATTGCGTGGATCACACGTTCGTTGGGAGACCCCAAGAGGAAGGTATGAAGCAGTGTAGCAGCAGTTTCCCTCAGTATGAAACCAAGGTTTAATCGAACCAGTAGGAGCAAGAAATCACTTCTGAAGGTTGTCAGTGGCGCGCTGACGTGGAACCTGCACACAACACAATCAAACTACTTTGCCCCAACGAAACAGTGAGGTTGTCAATCTCACCGGCTTGCTGAAAACAAAGGATTAAACGTATGGTGTGGAAAACAGTAGTAAATTGCAGAGAATGAAAAGGAACAATGTTTGCAGTTGGTTGTATTATCAGTGTAAAAGAATGGACCGGGGTCCACAGTTCACTAGTGGTGTCTCTCCATAAAAGATAACTAACATGCTGGGTGAACAAATTACAGCTGGGCAATTGACAAAATATTGAGCGCATGACAATGCATATATATGACATGATGATTACTATGATATTCATGTGGGCATTACGACAAAATACATAGACCGTTATCCAACAGCGTCTATGACTAATAATCCACCGCCAGGTTGTCATCCGAGTTCCCCGTTGGTATTAAGTTGCAAGCAACGGATAATTGCATTAAGTAATGTGCGTAATGTAAACAAATGCATTAGACCTAACGGCGCACCCTTAAGCTAAGCATCGGTTATTTTATCCCTAGTGGCAACAGCACATCCACAATCTTAGAAGTTATTGTCACTCTCCCAGATTACCGGAGGCATGAACCCACTATCTAGCATAAATACTCACTCTTGGAGTTACAAGCATCTACTTGGCCAAAGCATCTACTAGTAACGGAAAGCATGCAAGATCATAAATAACATATAAGATAGATTGATAATCAACTTGACATAGTATTCAATATTCATCGGATCCCAGCAAACACAACATGTAGCATTACAATAAGATGATCTTGATCATGATAGGCAGCTCACAAGATCTAAACATGATAGCATAAAGTGGAGAGACAACCATCTAGCTGCTGCCATGGACCCGTAGTCCAAGGATGAACTACTCACGCATCACTCCGGAGGCAGGCATGGTGATGTAGAGCCCTCCGGTGATGATTCCCCTCTCCGGCAGGGTGCCGGGAAGAGCTTCTGAACCCTCCCGAGCTAGGGTTGACGGCGGCGGCGTCTCTGGAACTTTTCGTGGATAATGGCTCGGGTATTTAGGGTTTTCGCGTCGTGAGGAATAAATAGGCGAAAGGGCGCGGCTGGCGACCCACGTGGGCCCACACCACCCCACGGCGCGGGGGGGCCCGCGCGGCCCCATGGTGTGGCTGCCACGTGGCTCCCTCCGTCTCTCCTTTGGACTCCGTGTTCATGTTGGAAAAATAGGAGGTTCTATCCAAGTTTCGTCCAATTCTGAGAATATTTCCAGACTAGCTTTTCTGGAATACAAAAACAGCAGAAAACAGGAACTGACACTATGGCATCTTGTTAATAGTTAGTCCCAGAAAATGCATAAAATGCTATGAAGTGTATATAAAACATGTAACAAATGGTATAATATCAACATGGAACATCAGAAATTATAGATACGTTTGAGACGTATCAGGGTGCCAAGCCTTTCATAGAAAATTGAGCACAAAATCCCTGCTTTTTCATGATGTTCAGCAGCAAGGGAACCATCTGGCCGAGCAAGGGTGGATATGGAGTTCTTTCTGTATCTGATAGTGGCCATAGAATGAAAAAAGCAGTATTCTCACTTCCAAATTTGGCCCAACGTGTTGTACACCTTTTCCTCCAGTAATCAAGTTTACAGCTTAGTAGATGAGTGAGTCTTGCTTTCACTATATTCCAAAAATTCCATTCAGTAAGATCTTGTACTCTTTGCTCCTCTATCTCATCTAGCATAAGTATAACATCATTACAATTGTCCACAAGATTATTCAAAACCGAGATGCTAGAGCTCCATTTTTTCAGTCCTTTCGCAAAAATTTCAGTTTGGAAGAAAGGCATTTAGCCCCATCCCCAGGACAATGAATCTCCCATATCCTTTTCACCACATCCAGAAAACCAGTCATTTTCACCAATGATTTGCAAATCTGAAGACTTTAGCCTTAGGAATTTTGGTACTGATAGCAATAACACAAGGAACGTGGTCAGACGTTGGCCGAGCCAGAGGATGCACCAAGGTGTTAGGAAACTTAATAGTCCAGCTAGGAGAGGTAAAAAACCAATCAAGTTGTTCTAGAAGAGGATCAGCTTGCATATTGCTCCAGGTGTACGCTCTACCTTTAATCGGTAGTTCAATTAAACCTAGGTAGCTTATAACTTCATTGAAAGTAGCAATGTCAGTAAGATTAGCCCCTGGCCTGTTTCTGCTGTCAGTGTATCTATAGAAATTGAAGTCACCAGCAAAGAGCCACAAATCATCATCATCAATAGGCAGACTAAAAAGCCAAGCAATAAAATTCTCACGTGGCACTCCTTCACAAGGTCCATAGACATTCACAAGGTAAAAGGAATCAGGGGAAATAGCTGATGTGAAATGGATTACCAAACCAAAACACTCTTCATAAATCACAGTTCCCTTGAACATATTCCCCATCCAAATGACAAATAATCCCCCAGAGGCCCCATCCGAGGGAACAAAAGCATACTGATCAAATTTTTTTGGCGCAAAATTCTAAAGATAATTCAGAGAAAAGTCACCCCTTTTTGTTTCTTGAAAACAGATGATGGAAGCAGCACTTTCATCGATTTTGTTACGAATAAGTGACCATTTCTCTGACATATTTATACCACGCACATTCCAACATAAAATACGCCAAATACGATTTAATAGATCCATGAACAGATAAAGGGTAGACTCGTAGCTGTCATCGCACTGAAATTCAGGCTCGGACTCACAACTGACAACAAACTGAGGTTCCAACATAGACACAAAACATGACACTGTAGTTTAACAGACGCTGATAACTTGCTCAGACACATACTAGAGCAGATACAGACACAAGGCATAAAAAGGGGTTTGCTGCAACTAGACATCGCGAGCCTGACGAAGACGTGCCTCTGAGAGGTCAGCTGGATCAATCTGATAGTCCTCTATCCCAATTCGCTGCATCTCGGCCACCTGAAGCACAGCAGGAGGAGTTGCACGCTGGACGGGTGCACGACCTCTGGGAACATGATCCGTGATTACAGTGTGCATAAAAACATTATTGTTAAGTCGTGGTGATCGAGGAACTTGTTTTTTAACAAGAGGAGTGGTATTCTTACGCGCTTGTGCACGGGTGACAACTGAAGATGAAGGGATGTCCCACATAGGGTGCTTGCCTCTGACCACCAGCCGGCATGTCTCTGCTACCACATCTTGCTGGCCATGTAACATAGTTGGCTCAAGAACAAAGCCCAAGGCTGAATGATCAAGGGAGTCAACCGAATGTAATACCTCATCATCAGATGTAACATCATCCAGTATAACTGACGAGGCATCCAAATTCTCTACATCATCACAACACATCTCCAGGGCTGGCCCACTAGTGGCAGAGTAGGAGTTTACAACAAGAGCCCAAACCTTCTGCATTGAATTTTTTTCAGCAATGTCCAACAGACAGACAGCGTGAAAGAACTGAAATAACACCCGAGTAAAGAAGATGTCAATCAGCTGAAGCCAAATGTTGCGCTCAGCTTGAGGAGTATCCTCCTGCAAATGACATTGCTGAACATTACTGTCAATGCAAACAGGCTTGTAATACACCACTTCCATCATCAGCTTCCAAAAAAGAGCGAACTCATACGCTGTCAGCCTGAAACTGTACTCATACGAGAAAAATATCATGTCCACACTTTGCGGATGTAACAACGAGTGTTCTCCAACTGCATTTCCTCGGAGATTGTCTCCTTTCTTAACCCACACTTTGCGGATGGAACAACGATCAATCAGGTGGTGGACAGGCAGGGGAACAATGGAAAATGATGTAGTCGAGGCGAGCAACTCAATAAGGTGCTGAGAAGCAGGGGAAGGAACTGAACCATCCAGAACTATACCTTCCTTTTGCGAAGGCGGCAATCTCTTTGGTACCCAGATTTTCCGCTGCTAACATGATTTTGCATGATGCCCTTCCAAAATGATGTAGTCGAGGCGAGCAACTCAATAAGGTGCTGAGAAGCAGGGGAAGGAACTGAACCATCCAGAACTATACCTTCCTTTTGCGAAGGCGGCAATCTCTTTGGTACCCAGATTTTCCGCTGCTAACATGATTTTGCATGATGCCCTTCCAAGCCACAGCGCGAGCAGATTATACGGGGACAAGACTCATAACTATGGCCTATCAAGTTACAGAATGAACACATGGGCGCCACTTGGCAATCACGCACCTTGTGACCCAAACCATAGCACCCCAGACACTTAATTTTATTAGTGCAGTTGCGCTGTGTGCGACCAAGATCCAAACATCTAAAGCATCCTCGCATCGGCCCATTGTCAAGATTATGAAGCAGGCTACGTTGGCCTTCTGAGAGCAATTCCGGCGTATTCATCCTACGAGATATGCATTCAAAATCCTTATGTCCGCACTTGTTGCAGTATTTGCACCTCCTCCTTAATTCAAAAACTTTCTCTTTATTTGGGAGACCAAAGAATTTAGTTGCCAGAGTAATCTCCAGGCTAGCATAATTTGCTTCATAGAGATCCATTACATGATCCAGCTGTTCAGCAATAGAAGATGGAATAAAATTCAAATTAACTCCAGGCCAAAATTTTCGCCCCACAAATTTTGGCAGAATATCCGCATACAACATGTCCGGAATAATTACAGAGAAAGATCCAAATTTCAAATTCTTGTATGTATCAGACAGGTTACTAGATGATGTTGATTCCGTAGGAAGATCGAAAGTCCCAAATTTGATGGATCCAATTATAGGTTCTGAATTAGCAACAGTCAGAGGAGGTTTAGACACAGTCTCTGAAATCCTTTCAGTATCCAATTTGCCTAGAAAGCTCAGATCCCGATGAGCAGCAAAAGATTTGACCGGTGATAATTTAGCATCGAAAGCTCTTGTTAACCAAGCAGAAGCAGCTTCATCCACATGTAGCCTAGCCTTCTCAGCATCACCTCGATAGAGGGAGAAGTGGCAAACAAAGTCTGGCCAAACTCGATCAAGAAGGCCACAAATAAAATGCCCAACTCTGTTGGATGCCACAGAGAAATGAAAACGGCGATCACTGAACTTGAGAACTCGAAAACCAGTAGAATCGCCACCAATACAACATTGCAGGGCTAATCCAACAGAAGATTCTTCTAGAGGGAAACAAGCCGAAGAGAAAGAAGCCACCAGGAAGAATTCCTTGAAGCCAGCCTCCGGAGAGAAGTGGACAGAAGAGTGAATGGATAGAAGTGGACTCCATGGGTGCCGAAGAGGGTTTCTATTTTATCGGTCTCATAGTGTTAGTGGGAGACCGGGTTATAGGATAGACGGCGTACTATCAAGAGGGGATCTCAAGTGAGTAACTTGATCGCATCTTTATGGAGAGCTCAAACCTTTGCCTACTTGGCATATCATCTTTCTTGGTTCTTATTTGGCTTTTATCCATGTGAGGAATTAGAGCTTGGTTCATCTTCATGCCAAGCTCTTGTTCATCAAAAATGGATTTCTTATGATTATCTTGTTGCGTTTTTTATGTTGGAGGTTTTACCGGTTTGTCTTTTCTAAGAGAGTACAACTCACTTCTTGTTTTCCTCCTCACATGATGGACTATGATGTCTATGTGCATGATCTTGTAGAGCTTGTGATTATCTTCGAAACAAGCCCAAGATCATCGAAAACAGAGTCCGGATGAAAAAGTCATGGGTTTTTCTGTTTGTTGAGTTGCTGCAGGAATTTCTAGGCCGGAGTCTCCGGCCTGCAGACCGGAGTCTCCGGTTTCAGGGCAAAGTCTCCGGTCTGTCAAAAAAATCGGCTAAGTCTTTGATGGTGTCGCGTACTGGACTCGGTCCGGAGTGTCACCAGAGACTGGCCGGAGTCTCCGGTGTAGGCCGGAGTCTCTGGTGTAAAATTCCTGCAACGGCTCTATTTTTAGGGGGGCCTATAAAAGGCCCCTTCTTCCCCCAAAGAGACCCAGCTTTGCCAAGCACGTTTTTCTCTCTCTCCCACCATTGTTGACTTTGGAAAGCTTGCCTCTCTCTCAATTCCTCCCATGATTCTTTCATATCTTTGAATGAAAAGAGAGAGGAGATCTAGATCGACAATTCCACCAATCCATCTCTCCTCTAAGTGAGGGGAACCTAGTAGATCTTGATCTTGGAGTTCTTGGTGTTTCTCCTCCATTGTTCTTCCCCTCTTATTCCCCCATAAGCATTTGTTGCTTTGTTGGAATTTGAGAGTGAAGGGCTTGAGCACTTATGTGTTCTTGCCATTGCATTTGGTTGCATCGGTTTGCTCTCTCCACGAGGATTCGTGTAAGTGAAAGTTCGTGAGCTTGTTACTCTTGGGTCGTTGGACCCTATACGCCATTGTGGTGTTTGAGACCTTTTGTGGTCACTTGTGAGCTCCCAATCCTTTTGTGGGTTGTACCTCAAGATTGTTGTAAGGGACTCGATTTCCGCTCAAAAGGAAATCAATATTGGAAGGTGAACCGAACTTTTGGGCGAGGTTATCGGAGAATAGGGTGAGACCATTTGTGGCGTTTGAGTTTGAAACTCACACCCCTCCAACGAGACGTACTCCCCTAAAAGGGAGAAACTCGGGAATACGTCATCGTCTCCGCGTGCCTCGGTTATTTCTATACCCGAGCTCTTTACTTATGCAATTTACATTGTGATAGCCTTCGTGCTTGAAGTCCTTTATCTTGCTTAGCATAAGTTGTTGGTGTACATAGGTGAGCCTAGTATATTTAGGTTGTATGCTTGTTAAATTAAATCACCTAGTTTTATTCTACATTTATCAAGACTAAACCGGAAAAGTTTTAATCGTCTATTCACCCCCCCTCTAGGCGACATCATTGTCCTTTCAAACGTGAAGTACAAAAAACACTACCCAAACAAATTTCAAAATTCCCATGTGAAGTACAAAAGTAAACTAAAATCCTAAAGTATAAGAACAATCGAACCCGAAGTGCAAGTAAATGGTTTTTTAAGTACGGAAAAAGCTAATCAAAATCTATTCAAATGGGATTTAGTTTGGCATAATCGGCGTGGGGAGTTCAAAATTGAAAATTTTGGACAAAAAATCTTAGGATATTTTCTTTGAAAATTATGGAAAATAGCGCGCACATCGGTGTGCACAACGGTTAGTGGGCGCTAAGCAAATAGCGTGCTATAGTGTACTGGAATTGTGTCGCAAAATAAATTAATATACAATATCTCGCTAATAGCACTAGCGCAATATAGCACGCTAGTAGCATATTTTAAGGCCGGCGTTATTTTTCTGTGGCACGCTATTTTGTTCCTTGTCGCTAACACAACAAGGGGCGGCGACATTGGTGGAGCGTGTGGCACGACCTGGCATAGCAGGGCGCCATCACAGATGCATGGCGCCGCACTGCGCAGTGCTCGACACCGCGGGGAGCACAGGCGCTGCGCACGACAAAGTCGGAGCCACAATCGCCACCACGTCGGGGAGATGACACCATCTTCCGCACGCGAGGCGCCTCCTACTCTGCCGGGTGCCACCGGAGTTATGCGTCCCCTCGCCATTACGGGACGAGACCGACGGTGAGTATCTTGCTGTCACGAATGACATAATGGCATTGGCACAATCGCGCCGAAGCGAACAACCCTGGCTTGATGAACTCCATCCTCTCCTCAGTGCAAGAGGCCTCCTCGGTGCGCCGCCGCGCCTTCGGCTACGCCTACTCCTCGACGACGACGATGACGACTTCACTTTAGCGACTATGATGACGAGAATTTGGGTTAGGGTTAGCAATTTAGGTTTAAATTGCTTCAAAACTTGTAGATATATGAAAAATCGAATTAAAATTTAACCATTTTCCATAATTTGATGCCTAATTTTCTTTAGAGTTTTATTTTTTAGGGCGCCACCGAGGTCACCGTCCAACATTGTGTCGGGCACACCGAAAATTATTTCCGGACTGACACATTTCACGCCACCCGGTGAGATGATCTTGCTCTTTATCGATGAGTGTACACGCTGCCTCAAACGAATTGCGACGAATAATGTTATTCATTACATTTGGAGCAGATTTTCGAAATCACAGAAAAGTGATACCCCAACCCGATATGTGGCCAAGAATGAAGAATCTCACACGGAGGGCATGGCTAGTAAGGACACGTTTGGTAAATACAGCAGTCAGCTTGGGCCCCCTTTTGCACGCGCATCCCAACGGGAGCATTGCACGGTGCCGTGAATTGTCGTTTCAAAATTGGGCTCCATTTACTCCAAAGCCTGCAGCAAGCAGCCAACACACGCACTGAGGCGCAGAGAGAGAGAGAGAGAGAGAGAGAGTGAGTGAGTGGTTGGGTGAGTGAGAGAGAGATGGGTTCCATGGCGCTCCTCCGTTCTTCGGTCTGCTTCCTCTTCCTCTGCTCGTCGCTCGGGGCGGCGAATGGGATGTATCGCAGGGCTGGCGGGGAGGCCGATGAGGAGGGGCCAGCCGGAGCGTCACCGACGGCGCCCGCGGCGCCAGGAGGGCGTGGCCGGGGTACCTCTACACCAGAGCAGTTGGGCGATGCACACCCCAGTAAGCACGCGCTCCCCATTCCCGTTCTTGTATCGATTCATGGCTTCCCGTTGCAGAACTGAAAAGAAGATTACTTTTTGTTTCTTGATTATTTTAGGAATATTGGGTAGTTAGTGGTCACAACTACTGACTATTGTGCTAAGTTAGGCATCGAATCTTGGGTAGTATTAAGCAGAAATCGCTCGCATCTACATGCCCGGAAATGAGCATAGCGTCTTCGACGAACAGTACATCTCTGGCTGGGAGAGGAGCACCAAGGGGCTGTTTGGATTGGAGCCGTGGGCCCGTGGCCTGCCCGTCCAAAAAATTAGTCATTGACCAGCCTTCGTTGCCTGTTTGGTTCGCTACCAATAATTTGGCGCACCCATCCCACCTTAGCTAGTCTAGTTCAGTTCTGCACCAATATTTTGGCGAGCTGCCGGCGGCCGAATCGTTGGCCAATTATTTGGCTCGCCCACGTTTGGCGAGGCTAGCACAGGCACGAACCAAACAGCCCCCAAGATTGTAATTTTCAGGTTTACAGTCGCGCAAAAGCAACCACTTTTGGCTGGCTGCTCCGCTGCTGGGTAGATCTAAAAATGGTGTTTCATCCTAAAAGGTCCAGTGGAATCTACACTAGGTTGCAAGAATGGTGTGTTCTCTCTAGCGAGCCCACAACCTTTACTCTAATCTGCTTTTATGAAATCCCTTGTCGTACGTGCAAAGCCAAAGTGTTCAACTTACAGTCCATGTAATCATCCTCTCAAAGTTCTACAGTGTATGCCCATTGAAGTGCAGAGTACATTTTTAGTAGTAACCTGTTTCACTTTCTATGGCAATATTCACACCATAAAGCTAGGCTAGGTGGCTGGTAACATGTCAACAAGCAACTGTTCTGGTAGTCTTAGTATATTTGCTGCAATAATCCATGTTACTCCACAATCATATAGCAGTTCGTCTGAATCTTGAGTGCCTGTATACTAGCAATTTTTTTCTGAATATTGAGCTTAACTCTGCTGAACTATCATAAATACTTTGGGGTGTGTCTTGTGAGCATCAAGGCAAGTCATGCCACGTTTCGTTAATTGAGGTCATGTAATTCTGTGTGGTGCGTTGTGTTAAGTATATAATATCACCTCTTCCAATCAGATCGGTCTTTTGGGATAGTTGGTTGATAGAACTATTCTAACATGGTATCAGAGCACTCAAAGCACCGGAGGGACCCTAAGGTCTCAGGTTCAAGTCTTGTCCCCGCACCATTTAATCCCCAATTTATATGAGCACCGGAGGGACCCTAAAAGTCTCAGGTTCAAGTCTCATGGGGAGGTGTTACCCACGTCGGGTGTGAAGGGGGGGTGTTAAGGTGTTAAGTATATAATATCACCACTTCCTAACAGATCGGTCTTTTGGGATAGTTGGTTGATAGAACTATTCTAACATGGTATCAGAGCTAGAGGTCTCGAGTTCGAGCCTCACTCCCCGCATTTCCCTACATCATTTATCCACATCCTTTCCGGTGTTAAGTATATAATATCACCACTTCCTAACAGATCGGTCCGGTTGGACAGTTGGTTGATAGAACTATTCTAACATGGTATCAGAGCTAGAGGTCTCGAGTTCGAGCCTCACTCCCGCATTTCCCTACATCATTTATCCACATCCTTTCCGGGGTGTGAGGGGAAGTGTAGATCATTCCACATCCTTTCCTGGATGTGAAGGGGGGGGGGGGGGGGTGTTAAGTATATAATATCACCACTTCCTAACAGATCGGTCCGGTTGGACAGTTGGTTGGTAGAGGTGTTCTAACACCTGTGAGCGCCGGAGGGACCCTAAGGTCTCAGGTTCAAGTCTTGTCCCCGCACCATTTAATCCCCAATTTCTATGAGCGCCCGGGTCGGGTTCAAGTCTCAAGGGGAGGTGTTACCCATGTCGGGTGTGAAGGGGGGTGTTAAGTATATCATATCACCTCTTCCAATCAGATCGGTCTTTTGGGATAGTTGGTTGATAGAACTATTCTAACACGTTGCACGCTCTGGTTGTTGACGTTGTGCTCTTGTGGTTCATTCTGTTATGGTGTTGTGGTGTTGTGTCTTGTGGGGCATTCTCTCCTAAGGATGCATATTATCCTAGCTTGTGAGTCAATTAAGCTCCTTTCTTTGGTAGGGAAAGGAATATCATGTCTAAAAATCATGGCATAACATGTCGAATGTCTTAATTAGTCTGAATACATTGTCTAGTTGCATAGTTCGAGTTGAGTAATGTTAATCTGCTTGTTGCATAATCTACCCCTACGTCAAGAGCACAGTCAAAACAATGCCATATTCCGAAACTTGTCTTTTTTCAGCAATATACGACAAGTTTATGGTAATAACATAGCTAAGTCATTGTCTTGCTTCCTGTGGAACTCTACAGGTTCTGGAGTAGTGGAGCTGAGCAATGGCCCAACATCGTCCCTCCGGAAGCAGCTGTATGGAAGGTATTCGGATCCCGGTCCATCGACAAGTACGGGCCACGTCTCACCCTACTGGAGGCTACCATGAGGACCGACGACGTCGGTGGCAGCCCCTTCGTCAAGCTCGTGAAGCACGCAAGCGCGGCACTCATCAACGCCTACACAAGGACAGGCTTCCCTTTCGACTCCTGGGAAGTGAAGGCGTTGCTTTTGGAGGCACTCGTCTCCGAGGACGCCGCGGCTGCCCAGGCCGAGCGGTTCGAGCAGGCAAACGAGTCGTGTGTCTGAACATCTGCAAGCTGGTGGAATGGAAGCCTGTTTCTGCCTTGCTGGAAGTCGTATCATCAGCAGAATGGTAGTAGCATTGTAGTATTACTACTGTCTTTGTAGTAGGTCACTTCTTTTGTGACTTGGGAGATCTGATGCAATGTTCCCTGTTGCTTGTATGTTATGCTTAGGGGATTTCTGAAATGTAACTTAGCTCTAATGGGTAAAGTGTGTAGCTTTCATCTGTGCGACATTGTGCCACTGCACCTTCCTTTGCTGTGATTTGATGGAAGCATGTGTGCTTAGGGGATATCTGAAATGTCGTTTGTTTATGATCTCCATTGTCTTGTTACCACTTATAACTGTCTTGGTTCGTACGTAAAGCGGGATGTGGTCCGAGATTTGTGGTGTGTATGGGGTGGTACCGATCTAGAAAGCGCGGATACGGCAGAAAAGTTGCGTATCAGGGTTGGATACGTATCGGATACGGGATACGTATCGGATACATCAGGATACAGAACACCTCCATCGAACTTGATGCATTGCTATCCGCCTCGATCAAATGCAGTCCAGATGTTGAATGTTGCTCATGTATTCCTCCAAATGATGATCGGAAGTGGCAGGCGTGTACAGAAAGTCACGAAGACTTCTATATACTACTAGTAATTCTCATTCTCGTACAAAAAATCACTAATTTATATATATATTATTAACTTAATTATATATATACAAGCGTATCCCCGTACCCGTGTTTTTGAAAAATCGGCGTATCGGCGTATCGCGGTATCGGTATCGGTATCCGTATCGCCGTACCCGGGCATCCTAGGTACCGATGCATCCGAGATGTGCACGGAGCTGGCTGGTATGAGCTCGAGACGGCAATGGGACCGGCCGGCCGGCGGGGGTTGATGGCACGGCGTATCCAAGAACCGATCTGCCCGACGTCCAGATCTGCAGCCGCTTTCCAGATCACGCCGAGTGGAAGGCTGTGGACTGAGAGCAGTTCGGGTTCGGCACAGCGCTGAAGATGGTCCACACGCCACAGCCCTTGCTCAGATTTGGGATTTGGGCAATGGGCGTTAGAACTTAGAAGGGAGGTGGTGGGCTGCGCTGTATCGATCCTAAGAGGAATTGGGGACTTTACCGCCGATTTGTAGTGCATACGAAGAACAAGTTCTTATGATCCATCCTTGTTGATCTAAAAAAAAAAAGATACATCCTAGTTCCAAGGCAATGAATCCTTCCTCCTAGGTCAATATCGGCTTGTGCAATGTGATCATGAAGATCGTTTCAAAGGTACATGCAAACCGGTTGAAAGTTATTTTTCCTTAGATTATATATGAAGAACAATCAACGTTTGTTCTTGTATGTCCTATCGCTCATAACATAATTGCGGCTTATCAGTGTCTACATTTTGTTAAAATGAAGAGGTTATAAGTAAATGACACAAAATCTTATGGTCGGGATTAATGGCGCATTTGTGAGAAAGTATGATTAAATTACGTTTTCATCATCTTTGGGTTAGCAAGATTATAGGTTGTGTGACACCACCATCACTCTCGGTCTTGTCTAATACTCACACCGTTCCGAATTATAACATGTTCCAAGTTTTTCTGAAGCGCGTGTATATAGACGTGTTTTAGTGTGCATGTTCACTCATTTCAGTTTGTATGTAGTCCACACATTAAAATATCTAAATCATCTTATAATTCAATAGAAACGGAGTAGGTAAGATTTGGAGGAGTTCAACCCTACTCGAGGTATAATGCAAGGTGATCCTATATCTCCTTATGTATTTCTATTCTAGCAAAAAAAAAATCGTTCTTAAATCTAAAGTTTCCATTGAAAATCTTGAGCTCCTGAAGCCTGCTCCTTCGACGCATTGGGCCAACTCATATTTGCCGAGGACAAAATTATTTTTTTCCAAGCAAATAGAGAAGGATCTTAGGGTATCAAGATATCTCTACAGAGTTATTGTGATGCTTCAGGGCAAATGACTAATTTTAGCAAGTCATGTATAAATTTTACCAAGGGTTTGTCATGAAGAAGTTAGGGAGGAGATGAAAGTTATCTTGGAAGTACAACATGAAGCACTAAGTGAGTGGTATGGGCGATCAAATGGTATTTGGACATATCTGAAGGATAATTGCACAGTAAAGTTCAAGTTCGGATTGAGATGACTCTCTCCGCCGGTGCTAGGGATTTTCTGATTAAGTTGGTCACTTAAGCGATATCATTGCTCTGTGTCATGTTTCATACTACCCGGTGGTATTTCCTCTCATTTTGAATTTGTTGATTAGAAAATTTTGGCGGGGCAGGAGAAAGGACGACTATTGGGTCTCATGGGATACGACGACGATCCCTAAGTGCATGGGAGGCATTGGTCTTAGAGATACCGAAATCTTCAACATGGCCATGTTAGCATGGTAGGTTGGAGAATAGTGCAAGAGCCGGAGAGTTTGGCTCTTTGCACGTTATCATGGGTAGTAATGTATTATAAGAGACAACCACCATAATGTGTTGTCTCTTAAGGGTTGTACTCATTCTGTTAAACATTATAAGGCCATCAGGCCAATTCATTTGAACCCAAGAACTTAATTACTCACTCATATTAATATTGCATGAGAGCAAACCACATGCATGGATAGAGGGAGGGAAAAAAAGGAACATATTGCGCGAGAAAATCACATGCACTCCAGAATTGAGAACAAAGAGGTAACACATTAATTACTCACATTAGTTAAATATAATATTCTTTTCAAAATATAAGAACAATAAATTAGATAGGCCTTACAATTCTTAACAATCTGAATATGGCGAGAGGCATTATAACCCCTAACGATCTAAGTAAGCTTACATTTAATGCCTTCGGGCTCATGCATGCGTGAGTGTGGGCTAACAATATTTTCCTATGATGGTGTGCAAGGCAAAGCCCTTTCCAAATGTATTGTTTCTTAGCACATTATCGTAAGAGTTTATAAAACTTAAGAGATAGCTACCACAGTGCATTGTCTTTTCAATATTGTCTCTAAGCGAGGTTGTACTAACTAATTTAGGGTCATACATGCAGGTGATTGGGTTGTAACTTGTTTTTGTCTATGAAGGTCCACAAGAGTTGTATGTTAGTTAAGCTATAATTCTACTCTATTTCTGCATTAACTATGGCGTAGATCAGCAATTCGTTTATAATACCGTGCTAAAAGATTTGCATTGGGAGGGGCCTAAGATAAAACACCAATCGATTTCATCATTAACTACGATATCACGTAAACATTGTGTCTATAGTATCGTGCTAAGAGTCAACCATTGGGAATGACTTAGTTACGATCCCGGGCCTCCCAAATTGGTGCTCCAGAATCTATGAACCCGAGGGAGTATGTGTAATGTAAATTCTATATTGTCAAAATAAAAAATAAAAATAGATTAGTTTTGAATAAATACTTTTTTCCAATGCCGGCTCCATATTTTTTACCACTGGATTAATGTCATAGCAATGCAAATTCGTAACATGCCTACGTCACTACGTGTCACTGACAGCTCCATGAGTTTTCTCTAATCAATTTGTATCGGTTCGATCGTGTAGTTTTATGCATAAAGTGGGACGAAAACCTGTTTTAAGGAGGAAGTGTGAGCAACAAAAATCCAAAACTGCGTTACAGCTCGGAGGAGTATAGACACACAACCACACAATGGATGGAATGTACCTAGGAATCTACCTTATTTTAGTACGCGGTCGCCAGCCGGCCGTGTTAATTCCCCTGTCTTCATCTAGCCAGATCACATCGTCCTCACTGAGGCCCTGTTTGTTTCTAGAATTTTTTTGGGGATTGGTGGGAATTATTCTGATCAAACCCCGAATCCCCACATATTCCAAAACATTGTTTGTTTCTAGTGTATTTGACATGTTTATTCCCACATTTCTCCACAAATTCTCAAACTCTAGTTCATTTTGTCTCAATCCCTAGGGGATCCAATACACTACCCCTACCTAGTGGATTGGATCCCTAATCTCCTATGGGGGATTGGGTAAAGTTTGAAGTTTCACCCAATCCACTAGAGGATTATCTCCACCAATCCCGTAAAATACCCTAGTAACAAACAAGGCCTGAGTGATGTAGCCATCATCCATGCTTTTTAACCCCATACCGTTCTGCGTTGCACGGTCACAACTTGATAGGACGTAACCACATGACCAAAAATATGTGAGAACAAATGTACTATCTCCGTCGGCGAGCTGCTATAACTTTTAAGTCTCAGCACCAAACATTCAATCAAGCCATAGGGCTATGATGTTGAGTAGTTCAGGTTAAAACACTCGGAACAGACAAGTTTTGAACTCCTGAAAGTGGTATGAAATAGTTCATGGCGTCCCTCTTTATTTCATTTCCTTTTCTTATTAGATAGCGACGTCAACAAAAAAGTACTGATAATGCATCACCAGTGACGAAACAATCGTACGAAGAGGAATATAGAACAGGCAAAAGTTTGATTCTTCAGAGATACCACTGACCAAATATTTGGAGAAAGAAGCTTCATAGCTCACCAAAGTCGAAGAGTCCTCGCTGGTCCACATGCCAACAGTGCTGATGGAGCATACTCTGATGCCATTCGCTTTGCCCCAAGAGTCTTGTGCAAATATGGGACTCTTTGCTCGCCGACAATTGCTCAAAGCTAGGGTTATCTAGGACAGGAAATTGTCGACGACTGCGTTGGAGTGTCGAAATTGTATTACTAGTATTGTTCATCTCAATCTGTGTTCTTACTTACTTGAGTGACATACACACACAACCTTTGATTCTAAAATTCAGCAATTCTACAACATCTCTGCTCCAAGTTCAGGTATGGTCCATCTATCACTTAGTGTTCAATCCGAATAATTTCCTGAATTTTGGACGTAGCAATTATGTCGGGCAATGCTTCCATTTTAAACTGGTAGGACGCAACAACTAAATGTGGGCAACATGATCGTGCTGTTCCTATATTAACATCAACTAGTGGTACAGCGACACCTCCTCTTATTTCCATTCAGGTGTCGTTGTAAAGTACTAGCAGACTTTTCGACCACTTAGCCCGAGGCATCTCTTTTTCTGATATAAAACAAGAAAATAAATAGAGTGCTAAGATGTCAAATAAAAAAATGCAATGATACGTAAGATATTTTAAGACGCGACAAAGTTTAGCATCCTTCATCATGGTTCCATGTTGATACTTCTAAAAACACACTTGATTTATGCCTTTTATCTAAAAAATAAACACACTTGATCAACAGCAGAGAAACGGACAAATTAAACAAGAGCCACAACTGTTTATAAACGTTTCTATCGCAAGATAGAGAGCGATAGCATCAGTACACATGGAGTGCTGCAATGGCTGCTTACACCGAGTAGTCTTCTTCTCAAATAGTAATGGCTGCTTGCATTGCGGAGGTCACATGTTCTTAAGCTTAGTGGTCCAAATCATGTCATCATTTCGGCCTTCCTGACCAGTTGTGCATGCACATGTAGTGCTGTAAACCACATTCATACTCCTGGAGATGACAGAGACGTCCGTATTCTAATTTCTACCCTGAACCTGACTTCAGCTATCGCTGTGAAACTTTATTTTACTTCTTTTTGGGATTAAGCTTAGGGTTTAGTTACTAAAGAATCTTAAGAACTTCTCAAACCTTAAACTCAATCACCCGACTTAGCATTACAGACTCCACTACCCTCTCTTCACAAGCTTCTTTGCATCTACCCTGCTATATGTATATCTGATGTTGCAACTGTTGCCGAACCTTCACACTTTGACTTTTACTGTTGGCATCTAATAATCCTTCTGGGTCCATCTTGACTTGAACCTAATTTCAGAGATTCCTCCAAGATTTTGTTGGTGGAGTTGGTCTAATGAGGGTAGAAATTTGTATACCATACTTTTGACTCCAAAGTTGAGAGAAGATAAGCAAATCTCAATCAATTGTTATTCTTTGTTGTGCGTGCATTTACTCTAGACACTGATCTTGGGACACAGCCTTGCCTTTCATGATTATGCATAAACAAACGTTAGAGCCCTTTATGTTCACATAATCACATGGTTCAAGATACTTTGGGCTTTCTGATGTGGGTGGCAACTTGGAAGAAAATAATTTACAACTTATATATATTGAGGTACATAAAGGCTTATGATTGAGCTAATAGCAGCCACCTCCACTAGCACTGTGAGTAGTTGTGTACTGTCTGCTGAAAATGGAATCTGATAAGGTGACGTATAATGTGCGAGGAGTTCAGAAACAAGAAAACGGAATCTTATATTATCATGAATATAATGTGCGAGGAGTTCAGAAACAAGAAAATCATGCACGCATATACTACAAAACTTGGCCGATACAATGAACCATGAGGAGAAGAAAATCGGCACAGAAGAACACATGGGCAAAGAACAATTCCAAACTCCGATATTTACCACTAGTACTAGCTTTGTACTTGATTGGGCCGCGCCGCCCCGCAAATAGTTTTCTTCTCAAGCTGCAAAGTGTAGATTGGGCACTTCAAATATTGTAATTCTGAAGGCAGTGACAAGTTCAGGCTTTGCAACATCAATCGCTTTAGTGCTAATTTTCTTACTCTACTTTTCTGTAAAGCTAGTTACCGCTGGTCAATTTATTATGCAGATATTGTTTCAAAACAAAGGTTTGGACGAATTCCCCATGCGAGCTTGACTTCATCAATCTGCATTGAAAAAACTGACAAAGCTGCTATAGTTTAGATAGGAGGAGTACGTCAGGTTGATGCTTACATTACATACACCATGAAGCATATCAGATATGTTTTGTACACGAAGTTTTCTCGGTCTAGATTGAGCTGGTTCTTTACACATTCAGAATGTTCTCGAGTTTTGAATGCCTTTAGAACTCTGCTTGTCGACTCGGGCAACTCCTTTGACTTGACGACAACGTCCCAAGAGTTCACAACTCCTTTTGGGAAAATAAACATTGTTTGCTAGAATTACATAAACCCGAAAGTGGTTCATACGATTTGTTAATGGCAGACTGTTGTGATGCTCATGAAACTGTCGGTGATAATGAGCAGTGTATTCTACCCATATCGAACAGCTAGAAAGATACTGAATCTGAACTCTGGCATAGAAAAAATGCAATTGTATATATGCTACTCGTCGAGTTGAATACTGTTTGCACAGCTTAAACATAATTGGCACAAACTGGAACAGAAAATATCTGTGCTGTGTGTGAATCAGTATGGCACATGTTCTTCGTTTACTTTTTCCAGATCAAACAGGGGTGATACAGAATCCACGACAAGACGGCCAGATCTGTCCGAGCCATTATTTAACTCTAAACTCTGCGGAAAGAGATCTTTTCTCCGTTTTTTCCAAGCTCGGACACATGTTTTTCAGGCTCGGCTTCCGCGCAGCCGGATGGCGTCTCACGGCAACTGCGACAAGCGTGCACCGAGAAAGAAAGAACAGATGGCAGGACAAAAGACCCGTACAGTCACTCCACTGAAAAGTTTCACATGATGTGATTTCCTAACCGAGATTAAGCAGTAGTAACATGGAAGGTACTCCACTAATTCGATTAAGCAAATGAGAAGAACAGAGTCCAATTCAGATAATCTCTCTCAGAATGCTCGACACTAATTTGATTAAGCAAATGAGAAGCAGAGTGCGTTCCAGATAATCTATCTACATGGTACAGAAACATTTGCACCTTGTGCAAGATAATCTCTCTCAGAATTTCCGATCGCTGATCTCTCCTCTTTCTATACAACAAGATAAACAAGCTGGATCAAACAAAGCTACCGGGCGATCATATGAATATATGATTCGCATTCTTCCTGCCTAATAGTTCCTCCACGGGCACTCTCCTCTGTTAGCAATCCCTCCGGTGCAAAGATGGCGCGGTGTGAGAGAGAAAAGAACAATCAAATTAGGAGCAAAGAAACCTAAAACCCTCTCCTTCCTAAATCTGCGGTAAGTCTAGCACGTCGTCGCCGTCGCCGCTGCCGCCCTCCATGAACACTCTGAGCCAGTAGTCCATGTCGCCGTCCGACGACTTGCCGCCGAAGGTCTCGTGCGGCTCCATCGAGACGACGTCGTTGATGTCGTCCAGCGGCATCGACAGCGTCTCCGACCAGAAGCTCTCGTCGATCTGGAACTCCTCCGACTCCTCTGACGCAGACGTGAAGCTCTCCTCCTTGACGGACACGGAGTTCGAGCTCCCTGCTGAGTTCCCCGAGTTTCCGCCGTGCTCCGTCGACTCGGTCACCGTCGACGACACTGACCGCTCGGGCGACACCGGCGCCGCGGTCGCCTCGGAAGTCTTCCTAGCCTTCTTCCCGGTCTCGCGCTTCCGCGGCGCCGCCGGCTTGCGCTTCTTGGCGGCGCTGGCCTGGTCGTGCTGGTCCTGCTCGCTGGGCTCCAGCCGCTTCTTGAGGTGCGTGTGCCAGACGTTCTTGATCTCGTTGTCAGTCCTCCCTGGCAGCCTGGCGGCAATTGCTGACCATCTGCGCACAAAACACAAACGGAATACATCAGCACATAATTTTGAAAGAAAAGAAATTCCGCGGTGATATGACTTGTTTAAATGTTTGATCCGATCTTGACGTGATTCGATTCCACCAACGGAACCACACGGCGTTGTTTAATGCAAGTGTTGGCGGCACTGAAATCAAGGAGGCACAGCTCCTTCACCGGAAGGGCCAAACAAGATGGAATCTTTTCAAGATCTCGCGCATCATCGGTGATGCAATTTAGCGATGGCAAAGTGGCACCACACTTGCGATTTGTTTTCTTTATTTTGCCAACTAGAGGAGGGACCCATGGGCCATGGGGATAACACATTGTAGGATATGTCCCCACAAGAAAATGAAAATAAATAAAAGAGGGAGAATGAACCTCCCTCTGTTTTGCAATCGAAGCAAGGATCAATGATTGCTCCAATTTTAGCAAAATAAAAATGAACGTAATTAAGGAGGAGGAAGGCGACAAGGATTAGCAGTAAAAGCAGTACCTGTTGCCGAGCAGCTGGTGGAGCTGGATGATTGATTGCTCCTCCTCGTCGGAGAAGTTGCCGCGCTTGATGTCCGGCCGCAGGTAGTTGATCCACCGGAGCCGGCAGCTCTTCCCGCAGCGCAGCAGGCCTGGAACGTAGACAAAGATTAGATCTTTAATCAGCCCCTGCTGAATCCGGCCGCCGCGCCATGCGCGCACGAGAACACATCTAAGAAACGGCAGAGTCGCAACTCACCGGCTTGCTTGGGCAGCGCGCGCCAGTTGCCGTGGCCGAAGCTCTGGATGTGGGCGACGAGGGTCTTGTCCTCCTCCGGCGTCCACGGGCCCCTCTTCAGCCCCATCTTCTCGCAGCACGGCGCCCTCCCCATTACTTCGTTCCCCTCCTCTAGATCGCGCCGCCCGGTCGGCCTCGTCGGCTCTGAGAGAGACGGACGGAGGTGGAAGTGTGCTAGATGCGCGTGTCCTCTTTGTCTTTGGGTGGAGGAGGAAGGAGTACGGCTGGGAGGGAGCGAGCTGTGTGCCTCTTCGTGCCGCGGAGTAATGCCGGAGTCGCCGGGCCGTCCAGGTATTTATGCCTGCCGCGGTGCGAGCGTGTGTGCGGCGCGCTTGGCTGGCCTTTGGGAAAGGAAAAAACGTGCAGCTCTCACGCAGCTTCCACGAAAGGTGGTACACGAACACGAGGGGGAATGGTTTGTTTTTCTCCTTATTTTTCTACATCTCATCTTTTTCACTTAGGTTTTGGTTTGTTTTCCTTCCGTGCTCTCATAGTCTTATAGGAGGGGAGGTGTCTAATGCTCATTGATGGGCAAGTTATGACGGTTTTATCCATTCATTTTTAGATAACATGATGATTTGTCAATTTATTTAGGTCGTGCGGTTTAAAATATTTTTGGATGAGGGCCAGAAGATTTGAGTGCCTAGTGGTGGAAATTTAAGGATTGCGGTGGAAGAATTGAAGGGAAAAGATTATTCTACCGATGGTAAATGGGATGGTAAACTTAATGATGGAGATATGGAAAATATTCAGTAGATTTAAATAACAAATTAATATATGACCGTGACTTCACAAATTGCGAGGCCTAATTAATCAAACCATTATGATCTACGGATAAGTCAGAAGCTCTCTCTCGTGTGTGGATTGATGTTGGGTTTGAGGGTTTCTCACGGTGTGGGTACGACTCATATATCTTCCCGTAAGTGATGGAATCACGACAACGAGCACTACAAAGTGTACAAAACCCAATATGATTGTTAAGAAAATAGTGTATGGCTATTTTACTTCAATAATATGGTAAACGCGACAGGCATCATTCATTTCTTACCCGCTTTTCGTCGCTCTATGCATGTGCTTTGATGTTTTTATTGTTTCTCGAGATCTACATATGCATGTAGTGGTCGTTCACCCATTAATTTCTCGAGAAATTATTATTTCCCAAATTGTCGAGGTCGTGCGGTTGAATTATTTTCATGCGAGGGGTTAGAAGATTGTGCTGGAAATTTTTAAGGGAAATTTTATTTATAGTAAATGTGCTGGTAACGTTGATCATACATATGCAACCAAACATTTATGGTCTCTTTGAATTGCATTACAAAAAGGTAAAATTTTGTAAAAGATGTCTTTGGATGGTGCACAGGAAACAAACACGGGAACAGTGCAACATTGAAGAGAGGACAAAATAGAGAGAGATAGAGTATAAATGCATTGGAATTCTTAAAAGAAATGTAAAATGAGGCTCGGTCTCAAGAACTTTATATGTAATGTAGAGTACATAAATGGATTCCATAAGAATTCGGTAACCTCAGTTGCTTGATCCAAAAGGCTTTCGTAAATAACTCATATAGATTGGAATCCTCTAAATTTCTTTTGAAAGGGGTTCAATCCAAAGAGGTCATTAGTGGGTCTAACATGTAAACACATATATGTCTGTGGCATCACAAACGAAGCTTGGTAAAATCATAAACCATTTTTGTTGTTGAAAGGGGTTCTATATTGTTAAAATATAACGTCCAGCTCAGAATTCAAACAAACTCGCGTTCAACGTTCCAGTCGGTCCCGCACCTTGTAAAACACCAATACACAACACACTGCGACCTAGTGCATGGTGATTTTTAGTCTTACCATCAAGAAATCAATGCGCATCAAAGGCAACAAGATATGGCACATTTGATACCGCTTTCATTGATAGTTCAACGCTTGGTACCATGGCCGGTCGAATAAAAATCTGGGCCCATGGCAAATACAGTTTATAATGAACTTTTATACTTTTTTATGTTATAGCATTACAAGTATAATTATATGTTTGTTTGCATAATTTAACCACATAATTGGTGATACGTCTCAAACGTATCTATAATTTTTGATGTTCCATGCATGTTTTATATCAATTGCCACATGTTTTATATGCACTTTATATCATATTATGACATTTATTGGACTAACCTATTAACAAGATGCCACAGTGCCACTTTCTGTTTATTATGTCTGTGCATTGCAGAAAAGGTCCAAAATTGAAAGTGCTCAGAAAAATCTAAAACAATTACAGAAATTCTATTTCGCCAGAAGACTCCGGGAGCCAGAAGGACAAGTCCAGGGGAGGCCCACAGCCACCACACGCACCCTGGGCGCGGTTGGGCCTTGGCCGGCGCCCAGGGGTGGTATCGCTGCCTCGTGCACCGTCTCGCGACGCCCTTTCGCCTACTTATTCCCCCGACGCGAAAACCCTAACTGCCTGGACGATTTCTCCAAAAAAGTTCCAGAGCTCCGCCGCCATCCGAAACCCTAATTCGGGGGACAGAAGTCTCTGTTTCGGCATCTTGCCGGGACGGGGAATTGCCCCCGGAGCCATCTCCATCGACACCACCGCCTCCATCATCGTCGTTGCTGCCTCCCATGATGAGGAGGGAGTAGTTCTCCCCAGAGACTGAGGGCTCTACCGGTAGCTATGTGGTTTATCTCTCTCTCCCATGGTGTGATCTTTATGTGATCATGAGCTTTGTAATCTAGTTGAATCCATAGATGTTACTCTTCATTATCTTATATGCTACTCAAGTTGTTTTATTAATGTAATCTCCGGAGTCACCTTTGTCCCACGGTGCGAAGTTGACAGTGTGCGCCCCGTGTGTGGCTCTTAGGCTAAAGATAACAGGAATACTTATCATGAGTTATTATTTGCGTTGGATGTCTCTATGAAATTGCGGTGTTTGTCTAGTATCTTCTAGGGCGCTCAAGTTGACAGTGTGGGGTTAACTAGACATGGGAATGCGACATTAAGGTGTGCTTTTATAGCCCTACGCGGTGGATTGGTGTTCGTTATCCAACGAGAGAATAACTCAGAGTAGCATAGTGAAGAGGAAATATCTATGTATTCAATTATATTATTATTGTTGAGAGTGTCCACTAGTGAAAGTATGATCCCTAGGCCTTGTTTCTAAGCATTGAAACACCGTTTACAACCAGTTCTGCTACATGTTTGCTTGCTGCCATTTTTATTTCAGATTGCAATTACCACTTATAATCATCCATATTACTTGTATTTTAATATCTCTTCGCCGAACTAGTGCACCTATACACCTGACAAGTGTATTGGGTGTGTTGGGGACACAAGAGACTTCTTGTATCTTAATTGCAGGGTTGCTTGAGAGGGATATATTTGACCTCTACCTCCCTGAGTTCGATAAACCTTGGGTGATTCACTTGAGGGAAACTTGTTGCTGTTCTACAAACCTCTGCACTTGGAGGCCCAACACTGTCTACAAGAATAGAAGCGTGCGTAGACATCAAGCTATTTTCTGGCGCCGTTGCCGGGGAGGTAAGGTAAAAGGTACTCACATCCTCCAGCTACTTAGCTATTTTCTAGCACTGTTGCTGACGTGTGAGTGCTCGAAGGTATTTCCTTTAGATTCTGCAATTATATCTTTTTGTTTGTTGTTTTTATTTCTCTAGTTAGACTTAATGGAAAACAACAAAAAAATTAGAGATCTCTATGAAATTTATCTTGTGTTAGGACATGATGCTTTTGAAGAGAAAATTAAAAAACCTATGGAAAATTATTTGCGATGGTAGCAATGTTATTACTATAAATTCTTTGAACACCATTATTGCTAATGCTATGGAAAATTAAGCTTGGGGAGGTCGGTTTTGATGAAATGATCTTTTTAGTTCCCCGTTTTGAGGAGAAAATTTTCTTTGATGATACTTTGCCTCCAATTTATGATGATTATAATGATAGTGGTATTTTGATGCCACCTACTATGGAGGATAAAGTTTATTATGATTATACTATGCCTGCAATTTATGATGAATACAATGATGGTTGTGATAGTTTTACTCTCACAATTACTAAAAAAATTGATTATGCTTATGTGGAGAGTAATGATACTTTTGTGCATGTGGATCATGATAAGAATGCTTTATGTGATAGCTATATTGTTAATTTTGTTCATGATGCTACTGAAAATTATTATGAGAGAGGAAAATATGGTTGTAGAAATTTTCATGTTACTAAAACACCTCTCTTTATGACGAAGGTTTTGAGCTTTCTCTTGATTTGCTTTTATTTGATGGGTACTTTAAAACCTACTGGTCATTATGAGAGAGGGAGACATGGCTTCACATATCACAATAATATTAAGTCTCCTCTCTTTATGTTGAAAGCCTTGAAGTTGCAATTGTTTTGCCTTCCTATGCCAGTCACTTTGTGCTTATTTGATTTATTTTCTTACAAGATTCCTTTGCATAGGAAGTGGGTTAGACTTAAATGTGTTTGATATTTGCTTCTTGATGCTCTTTCATATTCACCTCTTATACATATGAGAGCATCATCAAAATTATCATGCCTAGCTAAAAGGCTTTAAAGAAAAGCGCTTGTGGGAGACAACCCATTGTTTTTATTTTCTGCTATTTTTTTTTATTGAGTCAAGGTGCTGTTTACTTCTGTAGCAACTCCTTTGTATCTTTATTTTCTCGCATTGTTGTGCCAAGAGTAGCCTCTAATGTTAAGACGATGCTTAATTTTGATTGCTGCGCAGAAACAGATTTTTGCTGTTCACTGTACGAAATTCCTAAAATCACCAGATTGTTAATTAAATCTGCAAATTTTTGTGCGTAATCTTTATGAAAGTATGAATCTTTCATTAGACTAGAGTTTTTCGATCTGAGCGTCGTAAGTGCCTTGAAAAAATTCGTCTTTGCGGACTGTTCTGTTTTAGACAGATTATGCCTTTTTATTTTGCATTCTCTCTTTTACTAGTGTTGAGTGAAATTCTTTTTTGGGTGGAAGAGCTTCACATAATATCAGTGGCTATAGCTAATGTTTAAAGTAACAAGTCATATTGCGTCTTTATAGAACATGTGAGTTTTTGATTATGCACTAACACTCTAATGAGATCTACTTTGAGTTTGGTGTGACGGAAGTTTTCAAGGGTCAAGAGAGAAGGATGATATAATAGGATCAAGAAGAGTGAAAAGCTTAAGCTTGGGGAGGCTCCCATGGATCTCCCCAGCATATTTCAAGAAGACTCAAGCATCTAAGCTTGGGGATGCCCAAGGCATCCCCTTCTTCATCGGCAAAATTATCAGGTCATCTCTAGTGAAACTATATTTTAATTCTTTCACATCATATGTGCTGTTCTTGGAGCGTCTGTGTGCTTTTTATTTTCAGTATTATACTTTTATTTTTGCAATAAGCTTGATCACAACATTCTTGATTGGGAGAGAGACACGCTCCGCTTTTTCTTGTAATACTCTTGTTCTTCACTTATATCTTTTGAGTATTCAATTTTCGCGCTGTTTAGCTTCTAGCTCTTGGTTTTCATGTACCTCTTGTCAGAGCTATTAGTTCTTTTGTAGAAAGTACTCTCTTGCTTCACTTATATTTGTTTGGAGAGTTGCTTGGTTAATATGTTGGTTCAGAAAATGTTGCGTGTGGTAGTGGTATAATGAAAACTTGCATAATCTTGTAGATCATTGAACTTTGATAACCTGATTCCTTGCAAACGTTTTGAGGTATTAAGTAATAGATGGTAAAGCTTGCTGGTTAATTAAGTTAAAATCATTAGTGGATTATTGTCTTTAAGCTTGCACCGTACTACAAACACTAAAATTGTTGAAGGTGTAGTTGGACTTGATAGCTTTCCATGTCTGAAAAGTGGTTCGTAATAACTAGGTTGTGTGTGAACGTCGAGGGATCTAACGGGGTACTTGTGCCGCCGTGAACGGCCCTCCTTGGGGTAAATGTTAACCATGCGCTTAATGTTGAACCTGCTAGTTGTTTGCAATAAACTTGTGAGTTCTTTTTGACTAATGTTAAGCTACGGTTTTGGCACTTCCACCATCCAAATTTGCTAGCCTCTTCGGTGCTGTGCATTGCCTTTTCTCACATTGAGAGTTGTGCAAACTTCGCCAGTATATCCAAAACCCGTGGGAGGACTTCCTCTTGTTCTCCTACACATAAGCCATACATCTTCCTCAAAACAGCCACCATACCTACCTACCACAGCATTTACATAGCTGTTCCAAGATATATTGCCATGCAACTTCCATTTTACATTACATGACTTGTTGTCATTTATCATTTATATATTGCTTTGCAAGATTCTATACAGCTGATGTGTGGTTTACCCATGTTACGCTAGATCATTGCACATCCTGCTACACTGGCAGAGGCATATAGTTTTATACATCATGTTTTGTTCATTATGAGTTATTTGTACCAAAAAGTTTGTAATCATATTAGAGTGTTGCCCCTGCTAGAAAAAAGCCATGGAGGCCATCGAAAAGTGAAACAGAAAAAAAAAAAAAAAAAAGAAAAAATAAAGAAAAGGGGGGCAACACTACTATCCTTTATCAAAGTTGTGCTCATGTTTAGCAATTGCAGTATTCATAGTCATCATTTGTGCTCATGTTTAGCACCTATGCTCCATTTGAGAGAGTTTTCATGCTTTACTAGTATAACTATGTGGGGAATATTACGTTATAGAACTTGGGTTGTATATTCCAATGATGAGCTTCCTCAAAAGTGCTCTAGGTCTTCGTGAGCTACCGAGTTGGATGCACCCCCACTAGTTCCATTGGAGAGCTTTCATACACATATAGCTCTATGTGCATCCGTTGCATGGCAATCACTACTCCTTGCATAGCTTCGATTATAAGACTTCCTCTTGTCTAATGATCACTTATAGCTTTGTGAGACTTTCTTCCATTGGCCTTCCAAACCCCCATTAACGTTCTCTTTGCCATAACATCCTGGTGCCAATACTAAATGCTTACGCTCACCGGTTGAGTAGACCTCGAAACAGTGGATTCATGACGTTCATGTTTACTTTTACTTGACTGGATCCGTTCTCTATGTTATGAAAAATTGCTTGATGCTTGGAATTGAAGGATAGAACTCCTACACTGGATACTTAAAACATCTATAATGAACCTTGTACGGTTTCATGTCTTAAAGGCCGTCATTCATGAAAACTTTTAGCTTGTTTAACTATCTTGCTTTATTATCTCTTATTTAATATCAATTATAGACATTTGATTTGAATGATTTGATCTCAGCTCACTTACCATTACATCATTATTAGATCAAGATTATGTTGGTAGCATGTCACCTCAAAAATTTATTGTTTTATCGTTTACCTACTCGAGGACGAGTAGGAACTAAGCTTGGGGATGCTGATACGTCTCAAACGTATCTATAATTTTTGATGTTCCATGCATGTTTTATATCAATTGCCACATGTTTTATATGCACTTTATATCATATTATGACATTTATTGGACTAACCTATTAACAAGATGCCACAGTGCTAGTTTCTGTTTATTATGTCTGTGCATTGCAGAAAAGGTCCAAAATTGAAAGTGCTCAGAAAAATCTGAAAACATTACAGAAATTCTATTTCGCCAGAAGACTCCGGGAGCTAGAAGGACAAGTCCAGGGGAGGCCCACAGCCACCACACGCACCCTGGGCGCGGTTGGGCCTTGGCCGGCGCCCAGGGGTGGTGTCGCTGCCTCGTGCACCGTCTCGCGACGCCCTTTCGCCTACTTATTCCCCCCGACGCGAAAACCCTAACTGCCTGGACGATTTCTCCAAAAAAGTTCCAGAGCTCCGCCGCCATCCGAAACCCTAATTCGGGGGACAGAAGTCTCTGTTTCGGCACCTTGCCGGGACGGGGCAATTGCCCCCGGAGCCATCTCCATCGACACCACTGATAACCCACAAGTATAGGGGATCGCAACAGTCTTCGAGGGAAGTAAAACCCAAATTTATTGATTCGACACAAGGGGAGACAAAGAATACTTATAAGCCTTAACAACTGAGTTGTCAATTCAGCTGCACCTGGAAAAGCACTAGTAACAGGGGTGATGTGAAAGCAGCAGTAATATGAGAGCAATAGTAACAGTAACACAGCAGCAGTAACACGGAGGCAATGGCACCAGAAAATAGTTGATACTACTTCTAATGACATATAGGACCAGAGAGCAATGATGATGACAAATGGACCGGGGTTCCCAGCTATCTACACTAGTGGTAACTCTCCAAACAAATAACAGGTGTTGGGTGAACAAATTACAGTTGGGCAATTGATAATTGTAAGGGCATGACAATGCATGCTTATGATAAGATAAGTTTACTGTAGTATTTAATTGGGCATTACGACAAGGTACACAGACCGCTATCCAGCATGCATCTGTGCCTAAATAATCCACCTTCCGGTTAGCATCCGCACCCCTTCCAGTATTAAGTTGCAAACAACAGATTATTGCATTAAGTATTGTGCATAATGTAAACAACACATTCATCCTTAGACAAAGCATTGCTGTTTTACCCCTAGTGGCAACAACACATCTACAACCTTAGAACTTGCTGTCACTATCCCAGGTTAAATAGAGGCTGAACCCAACTATCTAGCATAAATACTCCCTCTTGGAGATACAAGCAACTACTTGATCAGGGTAACCACAAGTACCGGAGAGCATGCAAGATCTTAAATAAACAATAGTATGATAATATGATGAACAATCTGATCATAATGTAACAATTCATCGGATCCCAACAAACACAACACCAATTACATCATATGGATCTCAATCATGTAAGGCAGCTCATGAGATCATTGTATTGAAGTACATGGGAGAGAGAGTACCAACTAGCTACAGCCAAGAACCCGTAGTCCATGGGGGAACTACTCACAAACCATCATGGAGTCGAAGTGGAGGCGGTGGAGTCGATGGAGATGGCTCCGGGGGTCAATCCCCGTCCCGGCAGGGTGCCAGAACAGGAACTTCTGACCCCCGAAACGAGGTCTCGCGATGGCGGCGGCGCTGCGGAAGTCTTTCTGGAGTATTAGATATATATTTAGGGTTTTCGCGTCGGGGTGACTAAATAGGCGAAGGGGCAACGTCGGTGGAGTCCCGTGGGCCCCTCCTCACTGCGGCGCCTCTCTCTCCTCGCCGCGCCGCATGTGGTTTGGAGGCCGTGGGCCTCCCCCTGGCTTGCCCTTCTGGCTCCGTGTGTCCCTCGGAAAAATAGGAGGTTTGGCTTTTGTTTCGTCGAATTCCGAGAATATTGCCCGAACAGCTTTTCTGGAACCAAAAACAGCAGAAAACAGGAACTGGCACTGTGGCATCTTGTTAATAGGTTAGTCCCAGAAAATGTATAATAATGATATATAATGCATATAAAACATGTGACAATGATACATAAAACAAGCATGAAACATCAGAAATTATAGATACGTTGGAGACGTATCAAGCATCCCCAAGCTTAGTTCCTACTCGTCCTCGAGTAGGTAAACGATAAAAAGAAAATAATTTCTGAAGTGACATGCTACCAACATAATCTTGATCCAATAATAATGTAAGGCATGTGAGCTGAGATCAAATCATTCAAAGCAAATGTCTATAGTTGATATAAGAGATAATAAAGCAAGAGTCAAACAAGCTAAAAGTTTTCATGAATATCGCTTTAAAGACATGAAACCGTACAAGGTTCATTAAAGATGGTTTAAGTATCCAGCGTAGAAGTTCTATCCTTCAATCCAAGCATCAAGCAAATTTTCATAACATAGAAGGATTCAGCCAAGTAAACATAAACATGAACGTCATGAATCAACTGTTTCGAAGTCTACTCAACCGGTGAGCGCAAGCATTTGGTATTGGCACCAGGATGTTATGGCAAAGAGAACATTAATGGGGGTTTGGAAGGCCAATGGAAGAAAGTCTCACAAAGCTATAAGTGATCATTAGACAAGAGGAAGTCTTATAATCGAAGCTATGTAAGGAGTAGTGATTGCCATGCAACGGATGCACATAGAGCTATATGTGTATGAAAGCTCTCCAATGGAACTAGTGGGGGTGCATCCAACTTGGTTGCTCATGAAGACCTAGAGCACTTTTGAGGAAGCTCATCATTGGAATATACAACCCAAGTTCTATAGTGTAAATTCCCCACATAGTTATACTAGTAGAACATGAAAACTCTCTCACATGGAGTATAGGTGCTAAATGAGCACAAATGATGACTATGAATACTGCAGGTGCTATAACATGAGCACAAGTGTGGATAAAGGATAGTAATGTTGCCCCCTTTTTCTTTTTCTTTTTTTCTTTTTTCCTTTTTTCTATTTTTTTTCTTTTTCTGTTTCTCTTTTCGATGGCCACATAGCACTTTTCACTTTCAGGGGCAACATTCTAATATGACAACACACTTTTTGGTACATATAACTCATAACGAACAAGACATGATGTATGAAACTGTATGCCTCTGCCAGTGTAGCAGGATATGCAATGATCTAGCGTAACATGGGTAAACCACACATCAGCTGTATAGAATCATGCAAAGCAATATATAAGTGATGAATGACAACAAGTCATGTAATGTAAATGGAAGTTGCATGGCAATATATCTCGGAACAGCTATGGAAATGCTGTGGTAGGTAGGTATGGTGGTTGTTTTGAGGAAGATGTATAGGCTTATGTGTAGGAGAACAAGAGGAAGTCCTCCCACGGGGTTGGATGTACCGGCGAAGTATGCACAACTCTCAATGTGAGCAGAAGGCAATGCACAGCACCGAAGAGGCTAGCAAATTTGGATGGTGGAAGTGCCAAAAACCGTAGCTTAACATTAGTCAAAAAGAACTCACAAGTTTATTGCAAACAACTAGCAGGTTCAACATTAAGAGCATGATTAAAATTCACTCCAAGAAGGGCCGTTCACGGCGGCACAAGTACCCCGTTAGATCCCTCGACCTTCAGCACAACTTAGTTATTACAATGAACTTTCAGACATGGAAAGCTATCAAGTCCAACTACACCTTCAACAATTTTATTAGAGTTTGTAGTACGGTACAAGCTTAAAGACAACAATCCACTAATGATTTTAACTTAATTAACCAGCAAGCTTTACCATCTAAATACCTCAAAACGTTTGCAAAGAATCAGATTATCAAAGTTCAATGATCTACAAGATTATGCAAGTTTTTCATTATACCACTACCACATGCAAAAATTTCTGGACCAACACATCAACCAAGCAACTCTCCAAATAAATATAAGTGAAGCAAGAAGTACTTTCTATAAAATAACTAATAGCTCTGAACAAGAGATACATGAAAACCAAGAGCTAGAAGCTAAACAGTGCGAAAATGAATACTCAACAATATAAGTGAAGAATAGGAGTATTCAAATGAAAAAGCGGAGCGTGTCTCTCTCCCAAACAAGATAGATAGGATCCGACATTGATATGATCAGAGAATAAAACTAACAAACTAAACACAAAGACGCTCCAAGAACAGCACATATGATGTGAAAGAATTAAAATATAGTTTCACTAGAGATGACCTGATAAGTTGATGATGAAGAAGGGGATGCCTTGGGCATCCCCAAGCTTAGATGCTTGAGTCTTCTTGAAATATGCTTGGGTGACCACGGGGGCATCCCCAAGCTTAGGCTCTTCACTCTTCTTGATCACAATATCATCCTTCTCTCTTGACCCTTGAAAACTTCTGCCACACCAAACTTCTCATAAACTTCATTAGAGGGTTAGTACTCAAAAACATTAATCCACTTTGGTTCTGTAGTGACACATTGCAATACTCAATAAAACATTAGCTACAGCCCTCCACGTCTAGAAACCTTACTTAAAGTCCACAAGAGACAATGCAAAAAAACAGAGACAGAATCTGTCAAAACAGAACAGCCAGTAAAGACGAATTTTTTCGAGGTACTTCCGTTGCTCAAATCGGAAAAAGTGAAGTTAATGAAAGATGCGTACATATCTGAGGAAGATGCGTGATTTTTTATAGAATTTTTCGATTTTTCTCCAGGGAGAAAAGCTCAAATTCGTGACAGCTAAAAATCTGTCCCTGCGCAGAAATCCAAATCTAGCATCATCTAATCATTAAAGGCTCTTCTTGGCACAACAATGCAAAAAATAAAGATACAAAGGAGTTGTTACAGAAGTAAGCAAGCTCCTTGACTCAAAAAGCAAAAGAAAAATTACAGAAATAAAACATGGGTTGTCTCCCAAGAGCGCTTTTCTTTAATGCCTTTTAGCTAGGCTTGATAGTTTTAATGATGCTCTCATGAAAATAGAAAATGAAGCAAAAGGAGCATCAAGAAGCAAATTCAAAACACATTTAAGTCTAACCCACTTCCTATGCATAGGAAACTTGTACACAAATAAATTCATATAGAACAAAGTGACAAGCATAGGAAGATAAAACAAGAGTAACTTCAAAAGTTTCAGCATATAGAGAGGTGTTTTAGTACCATGAAATTTCTACAACCATATTTTCCTCTCTCATAATAATTTTCAGTAGCATCATGAATAAACTCAACAATATAACTATCACATAAAGCATGCTTTTCATGATCTACAAACAAATAATTTTTATCAAGCTCATAAGTAGTGGGATTTAAAATTTCGAACCCACATGTAACAATTTTATAACAAGATGATTGATCACTCTCAACATATATGGGACGCCTAGATAAAGTCAAGACTTCTCCAATCCCATTTTCATTAGTGGTACAGTCAATATTATCAAGTAACATAGGACCATCATCTAGAGCTTTATCATAAACATTTTCTAAGCAAAACTCTTTAGTACCATGCATTTCGATATCAGCCACAAATAAAGGATTATCATAAGATTTTCAAAATAGCATGGATTATCATATATAACAGTAGCATAATTATTTCACAAGTTTTACTCATAGGAAAAATTTCAAGAGAATCAACAGGAACATAACATTCATCCTCCTTGGGTAAGCATGGAGGGCAATCAAATAATGTAAGAGATGAAGAGTTACTCTCATTAGAAGGTAGGCATGGGTAGCTAATCCATTCTTCCTCCTTTTGTTCATCACTCTCCTCCTCTTTTTCATCTAATGAGCTTTCAGGTTCAGCAATTTCTTCTTCCACAGGTTCCTGCAAATTGTGAGTGCATTCTTGTGCATTAATGAGTCTCTCTTTGTAATCAACGATATAAGGATTATTGCTGTAATGTTCTATGCAATAATCAAGGATAGAAGAGACATAATCTTTAAGGTCCTTACAAGCAATACAAGTTTCATAATTTTTAGCCATGAAAGATTCTATCTCAGAGGCTCCCATAAATAAAACAAATTGTTCTACTTCTTCGAACCCAAGATGAATATAGTTATTCCAATGATAGTTCACAATTAAAACTCTTCACTAAAGCTACACTGGAATTTAAGATGTTTAGTATCCTGTTTAGAGCAACAGTTTATATCATGGCGTTTAAGCAAGATTTTAGCAATTGTATTCAACCTTTCTAACACAGCACTCATGACTTCACCCTTTTTTGATTCTCTATACTTCATATATAATTCTATAAGCTCCATATAGGTTGTGGGTTCTTCCATAACAACAGTTTTTAATTTTTCGGTTTTTCAAATTTTTATGGATTTTCGAATTTATAAGAAAAATAAAACAAGACAAAAATAAACTAAACAAAAATAAACTAAGCACAAATAAACTAGACAAAACAAAATAAAATAAAAACAGAGAGAGAGGTAGAGTGTACTCCCCAGGTGAACTTATGAGTAGAGCTATGCTCCCCGGCAACGGCGCCAGAAAATAGTCTTGATAACCCACAAGTATAGGGGATCGCAACAGTCTTCGAGGGAAGTAAAACCCAAATTTATTGATTCGACACAAGGGGAGACAAAGAATACTTATAAGCCTTAACAACTGAGTTGTCAATTCAGCTGCACCTGGAAAAGCACTAGTAACAGGGGTGATGTGAAAGCAGCAGTAATATGAGAGCAATAGTAACAGTAACACAGCAGCAGTAACACGGAGGCAATGGCACCAGAAAATAGTTGATACTACTTCTAATGACATATAGGACCAGAGAGCAATGATGATGACAAATGGACCGGGGTTCCCAGCTATCTACACTAGTGGTAACTCTCCAAACAAATAACAGGTGTTGGGTGAACAAATTACAGTTGGGCAATTGATAATTGTAAGGGCATGACAATGCATGCTTATGATAAGATAAGTTTACTGTAGTATTTAATTGGGCATTACGACAAGGTACACAGACCGCTATCCAGCATGCATCTGTGCCTAAATAATCCACCTTCCGGTTAGCATCCGCACCCCTTCCAGTATTAAGTTGCAAACAACAGATTATTGCATTAAGTATTGTGCATAATGTAAACAACACATTCATCCTTAGACAAAGCATTGCTGTTTTACCCCTAGTGGCAACAACACATCTACAACCTTAGAACTTGCTGTCACTATCCCAGGTTAAATAGAGGCTGAACCCAACTATCTAGCATAAATACTCCCTCTTGGAGATACAAGCAACTACTTGATCAGGGTAACCACAAGTACCGGAGAGCATGCAAGATCTTAAATAAACAATAGTATGATAATATGATGAACAATCTGATCATAATGTAACAATTCATCGGATCCCAACAAACACAACACCAATTACATCATATGGATCTCAATCATGTAAGGCAGCTCATGAGATCATTGTATTGAAGTACATGGGAGAGAGAGTACCAACTAGCTACAGCCAAGAACCCGTAGTCCATGGGGGAACTACTCACAAACCATCATGGAGTCGAAGTGGAGGCGGTGGAGTCGATGGAGATGGCTCCGGGGGTCAATCCCCGTCCCGGCAGGGTGCCAGAACAGGAACTTCTGACCCCCGAAACGAGGTCTCGCGATGGCGGCGGCGCTGCGGAAGTCTTTCTGGAGTATTAGATATATATTTAGGGTTTTCGCGTCGGGGTGACTAAATAGGCGAAGGGGCAACGTCGGTGGAGTCCCGTGGGCCCCCCTCATCTGCGGCGCACTCTCTCTCCTCGCCGCGCCGCCATGTGGTTTGGAGGCCGTGGGCCTCCCCCTGGCTTGCCCTTCTGGCTCCGTGTGTCCCTCGGAAAAATAGGAGGTTTGGCTTTTGTTTCGTCGAATTCCGAGAATATTGCCCGAACAGCTTTTCTGGAACCAAAAACAGCAGAAAACAGGAACTGGCACTGTGGCATCTTGTTAATAGGTTAGTCCCAGAAAATGTATAATAATGATATATAATGCATATAAAACATGTGACAATGATACATAAAACAAGCATGAAACATCAGAAATTATAGATACGTTGGAGACGTATCAACCACCGCCTCCATCATCGTCGTTGCTGCCTCCCATGATGAGGAGTGAGTAGTTCTCCCCCGAGGCTGAGGGCTCTACCGGTAGCTATGTGGTTTATCTCTCTCTCCCATGGTGCGATCTTTATGTGATCATGAGCTTTGTAATCTAGTTGAATCCATAGATGTTACTCTTCATTATCTTATATGCTACTCAAGTGGTTTTATTAATGTAATCTCCGGAGTCACCTTTGTCCCACGGTGCGAAGTTGACAGTGTGCGCCCCGTGTGTGGCTCTTAGGCTAAAGATAACAGGAATACTTATCATGAGTTATTATTTGCGTTGGATGTCTCTATGAAATTGCGATGTTTGTCTAGTACCTTCTAGGGCGCTCAAGTTGACAGTGTGGGGTTAACTAGACATGGGAATGCGACTTTAAGGTGTGCTTTTATGGCCCTACGCGGTGGATTGGTGTTCGTTATTCAACGAGAGAATAACTCAGAGTAGCATAGTGAAGAGGAAATATCTATGTATTCAATTATATTATTATTGTTGAGAGTGTCCACTAGTGAAAGTATGATCCCTAGGCCTTGTTTCTAAGCATTGAAACACCGTTTACAACCAGTTCTGCTACATGTTTGCTTGCTGCCATTTTTATTTCAGATTGCAATTACCACTTATAATCATCCATATTACTTGTATTTTAATATCTCTTCGCCGAACTAGTGCACCTATACACCTGACAAGTGTATTGGGTGTGTTGGGGACACAAGAGACTTCTTGTATCTTAATTGCAGGGTTGCTTGAGAGAGATATATTTGACCTCTACCTCACTGAGTTCGATAAACCTTGGGTGATTCACTTGAGGGAAACTTGTTGCTGTTCTACAAACCTCTGCACTTGGAGGCCCAACACTGTCTACAAGAATAGAAGCGTGCGTAGACATCAATTGGCAGTGTACTAAATTTAGTTTCTTTGTTTTTTGTTTGTAGTGAATTCAGTGAAAAATTGTAACAAAGTTTATATAGATTTATATTTTCTATAATGCATAATCTGTATAATTTATAAATACTTATGGCAAAGATCTATAAAAAGCATGATCCAACAAATATCTCCATAGTAGATTGAAGTGTATGATTTGGTAAGTATCTTTATAGAAACTTGTAGAGTATAAACTGAATCACTATTTTTTTATGGTCAAAATTGTCTAGCAAGGCAAAATTTGACAAATTATGCATGCTTTGTACTTGTTATTGAAACAACGTTGTTGAGAATAATCACCAATAAAAAATGTGAATTGTAGTATGTTTATGTATATAAATTTATTATTTGAGATTCTCTTATGCAATGTGCTTGTTATTATCTTTGCACACATGCCCCTTGCCAGTTTATGAGCACTAAATTTGTTGCACTTAAACATGGAAATCTAGTTATGTAGAATTCCGTAAACCTGCAGGACTCATCAGAAAGTGAATGGCATGGTAACTAACATTTTCGTCGCCGTTACATCATTTTGTTCTTACATGTCAAAAGAACCACTTAGTGTGTTACCGATTCCAAAAATTAACCATTTTATTATGTTAAGATATTATCTCCGTTCCAAAATGTAAGGCGCATAATTTTTCACCATATTTAATTCACGTATTTGACCATTAATAATTCCAAATTGTACGGTTCTAGATTGTATAAATGACATCGTTGCATTTTATCTTGTGGGATACTTTTTAATAATATGTATATGTACTATCTTTATATATATTTAAGTAAAAAAATATGGTCAAAGATGTGCGTTGTTGACCCAAAAGTCATTCATTTCTATTTTTTAAGGGAAGTAATGGATATAATAACATATTGAGTGTCGAGTTATTTGACTCTTAGGGAGTAGGATAGTTATTCTACACCCATCCCGTATCTTCTCAACCGTGTATGGTTGTTAGGTAACGTAAATTTTGTTTTACTTTATAAGTCAATAAGAACGAAAAAAGTATCGACATGACGTAAAACTTTTATTATGTGACATACAAAAAATATGAGGTAAAATACACATTTTTGTCATATTTACACTGTTTCTTATGTTGATTGTTTGTTGTTGTGGGACAACATGAATGTAATTATTTTTATACACAACATAAATTTAAATTCTACAACGGAAAAATTCTTGGGTGCAAATAACATATTTTGCACTCTAGGTGCTGAATAGGGTATCTACATATATACTGATTACTATATACATCATTTTAACCCTTCTCTTTGCCCGGCATATGCAGGGACGGATACAAGGGGGACGAGCAGGGGCTACGCCCCCCCATGCTCATGATTTTCATTGCAATATTAGTCACTTTTGCTGCTTGATTAGTGTAAATTAACTTGGTTAGCCCCCTCATCAAGATCACTTACACTATTAGGCTAATCTTGCCCCCCTTGATATGAGATCCTGGCTCCGTCCCTGGGCATATGAGCCGTCGTACGTCGAAGAAGGTGAGACTCATTATCGATGACGAAGGGAGAAGGGGCACGTCATACAAGATCTACGTCCCAATTGTGGTGGCGGGTAGACCATTATGTTGAAGTTGTTTTAGATGCGTTACGTTGAACTTGGAGAAGGGAAGCACTCCTACTGAGTTATCCTTTTGTTATATAGTGTCCTTGTTAATGCACGCAGCCTGAGAGGTGAGTTATCTAGCCGTTGTTTTCAAAATTCAAACGATCCAACGGTAGGCATCCTCCTACTAGCATCGATCTGCTTGTTTGGCTCGTACAGGAATCCCGTCGATTAAGACACGGATGATTGATCCAAGTTCTACAGTGCGATATAAAACTTGTAACGAAGTCTGCGAATCCACGATCGACAGGATCGATCGAGCAGTGCTATGACCAAGAATAGAAAATTAGCGAAGAAATATGGAGCAAAGAAACCAGGTAAGCATTCATTCACCGCATCTGGCCACGAGATGTCACTGGCTAGCCTAAGCACCTCACGTAAACTCGGCGAGCGACTTGTCCCCGGCCGGCCGGAAATTAGTCAAGCTGGAAGCTTGAAGGGTACGTTGTGCGCGCGGACAAATCAATCTGGCTTCGCTCTCCGACAGGCGACAGCTAGCTCCGTCGGCTCAGCCAAGCACTTCACTTTTCTCTCGATCGGTGATCGCCGCACGTCGCCGCAGCATGGTACGTGCGAGCGCCGAGCGAGCGGCCGGCGCCGAACTTTCAACTCTACCCTATTCTACTCTGCTGATTTTTAGCCAAAGTTTGATTAAGGCTATGTGGTCCAATGTAGACAAAGCGATAGACTAATGTGTATACTGTATTTTAATTTCCTGCCGCTTTCTGACCATATTTGTTTGTGTTTTTGGGGGTATAAAGGGACTTTAGTTGGATTGCCGGTATTTCGGTGACGCGTCTAACAGCTAGCTGCTTGATGGATGGGGCGCCGTACGTGGGTACTTAACTTTCAGGCGAGTCGATCGGGCTGTGATGCCAGCAAATTAGACGGCGATGCCCATACACACAGCCGGATCACTTGTACTACTTGAACAGCTTGCTTCAGATACATGCTTCAGAGTAGAAAATCCAAAAAATCGCAGATAGAGATGAACTTGCTCGATCAGCCGTTTTTAGTGTTAAAAAGCTGCACACTTGCATATACACAGTGTGCAGGAGTTGTTGGCAACTTTAGAAACGGATGAAGTGCAGAATCGTACGCTCAAGAGGAGGGAGATCAATCCAACACGAGAAGCTAGACATGCATGTGCGTCAACGGATTGACCAACGAAGAAGGGCATGAGAGCTGCTTCGATCGCGTGCTACGTAAGCGGACGGGGTCAAACGGTCAACAATAATTTACGCGCGGGCCCCGAAGGAGGCAGCCGCTATTGTTGGCCAATCCGAGCGTAGCGTACGCTTTGCCATAATCAGCAAGCGATCCGGAGCAATTTGCAGTCGGGTCGTAGGTTGTGTCAAGTCAGTCACCCAAGGCCGTTCAATTCAATCATGTGTGACTAAGTGCGTGTGGGATCTGTTCATACTGCTGCTAGACGTACAAGAAGTACTCTCTCCGTCCACTTTTAGGCCTTGTTTGATTCACAGGATTTGTGAAGGAAAACTGTAGGATTCATTTTCCTATAGGATTTTTTACTGTGCCAGTGTTTGATTCACAGGAATAGAACAAAGGAAAGTTGTAGGAAATTTTCCTTTGCAAGCTGATTCCTACGTCAAACACAGGAAATAAACAATTCAGTTGGAGCTCTTTTTTCCAATCCTTTGCAAGGAACGAGGCAGCAAGGGGTAACTTTCCTATGGTCACGTTTTTGCACTTGCAATCCTATCTAATTCCTATCCCTATTTCTATTCCTGCATTTAGAAATCCTATGAATCAAACAAGGCCTTATAAGGCACACTAGGTATCCTTTCCATTTTGATCACATACATACTAAAATGCAGTGGCGGAGGACAAAAAAAAATTGAGGTAGGGCGAACTCTACAACATTAATAAATGATGCAAAAAATCAAAATGGTGCAGATTGGTAAAACACGTGAAGGTCAGTTTGGTTGATAAAATCACATGTATCACTAAATTAATCATGCTCCAAGCTTGCATGTCGAAGAGCTATGGTTCCTGGAACTGATCTAGTGCTCGTGGCCCAAATCAAGCCGCAGTAGCCAGTAGCCTCAAAAGTCTAGCCACAAGGCCCAGTAGCCACCCCAATAGACTACACCAGTATACCAGCCGCCGGCCCATGCTTCTTTCTCGCTTCCCTTTCTTCTCCAATCGCTAGACGCAGACGAACATGGTCGCCCAGCGAATCCCATCGGCCGATGCATACGTTTAATTGATTTTTTTTTGGCAAAAATCAAGGTAGGGCGGCTGCCCTACCTTGCCCTAAGGGGTCCTCCGCCACTGCTAAAATGAGTGAATCTATGTATAAAACTAGTGTGTCTTATAAAAGTGAACGGAGGGAGTATGTACATACGTAGTGCTCCCAACCGTCGCGAGGGCAAGTGTGCGAGGAGTGTATTTTTTTAGATAACATATTTAATGAACCATGAGAAGTCTGAAAAGTTACCCCATTTTTGAAATTTTCGGTAGCTCTAAATCTTGACATTTACTCCAGATTACGCTAGAAATCCAAGGTTCCACACGAGCTCTTGTTTTGGTAATCCTCTGCATCCTCGACGCATTTGAAAGTCAGATTAGATCTTTGCAACTAAGAGTAGAGATCGTCGAATCTGTCAACCCGGATAATTCTTTCTTTCAACACGCGCGCGCAGGCACGCACCGTGACAAGGAACAAGTGCATGGATCATCAAAAGATAATGCGTAGCCGCGTCGGTAGCTTTCAGACATCGCGATCGATCATCGTCGACGACGTCACGCCGGCTTTTTTCCACGCATGAATTCGTCGTCAGTCCAGCACTAGCTAAATCGCCGGATACATATCGCCGCATTGATTAAGTTTTCACTGCACTAAGTACGCCCTAAATTCTTTTATACTACGTACTGATATACACAAATCGATCGGGACATGCATTTTAGAGAACGTATGGCCGGCGGCCGGTCGCCATCGTTTGGGTCCGTCGTGGAAGAAGGCTCGAATTTCATTTTAGAGAAGGAAGGCTAGAATTTCAACGCTCCTCGTGGCTGGATTTCATCCGCCCTCGCATACGGTCGTTAGTTAGCGCTAGACCGATCTCACGTGCCGTATACTTGATCAGTTCATCCTGTGTATGTATTGTCCGCGGATCAAACCTATACTTACATGTACGTACGTGTGATTCAACAAAGAAGATATATAGCTTCTTCGCAAATTATAAAAACAAAACAAAAGAAAGAAGATAGGGGAACAGCAAAAATCATGCATGTGTTCAGACGTGCGTGCGTGAGTGCGCGTGATGTGATATCCTTCTTGGAACAGCTCGTCTTTGGCCGAATAGTTTGAATCATCCGGTGACGTATATACGCACTACAGGAATGGCTAACAGTGCCGACGGCCAGAACCTGTGCCGACGGCTATTTATCGGGGCCGTCGGCACAGGGGCGTATCAGCACCAGCCGTTCGCAAGGCCGTCAGCAAAGAAACGGCCGTCGGCACAGATGATCTCGGGACACAGGCAGCCGTCGGCACAGAGGATCAGGTGACGTCGACGTCAATCTATGCCGACGGCCATGCCGTCGGCACAGGCCTCTACCGTTTTTTTACATTTTTACCCTAATCTTCTTTATTATGTATCTATTTATTACTCTCAATTAAGTTTAATATGTTTCATTCATATTCTATGTACATAGCTACGCCGAATAGCGGTTTCCACCCACATTAAATAACGTCGCGAATAATTGTATATGCCGGAGCGTCGGAACCCCACCAAAAGCTAGGTTGATGCATACCATATGTGTACAAGTGTTTTGGGTGATTCAAATGTCCAATAATCTACCCGGTGTGTGACCGGCTTCACTTTCTCTCTACCAAGTGTGTGGACTTAGAGGTGAAAACTCGCACTTCGGACGAAACGGGGGCAATCTTTAAAAATTTGTGATAAAAGTAGAGGTGAATTTGTCGTGATTTTTGATTATTTTTTTCTGCTATTTTTGTTGCAAAAAACGAGCCGCTGGAAAAAAAATTCTGGGCAATCCTGTGCCGACGGCAATGCCGTCGGCACAGACCCCTTAATGTGACCAAATGGGCGTACCTTTGCCGACGGCACTGCCGTCGGCACAGACACCTCCCTGGAGCGCCCAGATGCGTCCACGTGGCGACGCTGTGCCGACGGCCGGCCGTCGGCACAGACCCCTCCACCTCTCTCGGCCAATGTGGGCCCCACCCGCCGCTGTGCCGACAAACTAGGTGCCGACGGTGCGTCTCTGGCCGTCGGGAAAAGCTGTGCCGACGGTTTTCTTCTGTGCCGACGGCCAGGTGGCCTGTGCCTACGGGGCCCTATGCCGACCACCCTGTGCCGACGGTGGCCGTCGGCATAGGTGTGTGCCGACGGCATTGGTTCCTCGCAGCCCGTCGGCACAGGTGGCCATTCCTGTAGTGACATGTGCCCGCTGATATTTCTCAGGGTTTATTCGAAAAGTTAAACATGGATCCAGTGACACTAGTTTTTTTAAATCAAGTGGCACAAGTTGCATACGAAGTGCAACAAAATATCCAAAAAAGACTACGGCGTTTTGACCAGAGAAGAGAAGCACGGCGTCATGATCGATAGCTGCGTACGTAATTAGAATGATAGAAAAATTCTCCACCTCCGTTTTACTGTTACAGGCTAGCAAACGAAGTAAAGGTAAAAGGTGGGTGCGAGATCGACGAAGGAACCGGGCGTCTCATTCCAAATGAGAAACGCTAGTTAAACATGGTCTGGTATTCTGGTGCATATATACCTTTCCGGTATTTTGGATACGGATTTTGGTGGCGGCCCGGCCGTGTCCGTGGGTGCATGGATGGATTGGATAGGGTGCATGCATGGATGTGCCTAAAGATTGCAGTAATAAACAAATTAATGCAGGGAGGGGCCATCTGCACTGTTTTCTTCGGCCGAGCCGAGCGAGATGCTTTACGCTTTCGATCCTCCAGAGTTAAAACAAATGGATATGACAATCTACACCACCTGCCCGCAGCAGTGGCCTGGCCTGGCCTGCTTCACGTGTCCACGTACATCACATGAGCAGGCTACGAGGATAGTTTAACCCAAGCAGGATCTGTGCCCTGATTTTATCCCTACTTTTTTCCTCTCCATCGTGCGGCTCGCGGTCGGGCCGACGCTTTGCCTTTTTTCCACTTCAACTCAATGTTCAGACTCGTGTTGCCTTGAGTATCTCTTTTTCTGTAACCCCCAAATGAAAAGAAACAAACAAGGACCCCTTTTCTTGGCAAGGAAAATATGCTCCATGTGCATTGCAAACGTCTCCTCGCTGGACTGGATATTCACAGATTCCTTCGCTTCGACATAGCGAATCAAAGGCACCAATCGAGGTGCCAAAAGCACACATTTTTTACTTTTTAACACCAGCAAGCCGCCTCATTAAAAACCCTTCAGTCACGTTAGGTACCCTGGTATGGAAAAGAGCGTGTCTGAAACTTGCCGCCTTAAACATTCAAAACAGTTACATCGTTGATTACAAACGGTAAGAGGAATCCCGGAGGATCCTCCACCCAACATAAGCTCTCCTTTGTTTCATACACATATTTTGCTAGATTATGCGCTACATGGTTTGCCTCCCACAAACAATGCTGGAAAATTACCGAGTCCATCATACTTATCTTCATAAAACTTTCTGCCAAAATTGCTGCGTGTGGAGTCTAGATCTCGATTTCCGGCCAGTGCCTCGGCAGCAGCTGCATCAAGAACGTTGTCTATCAAACTAGCCATCCCGGCCAAGACCTCGCCCCGATCATTCCGAAGAATAGCTCCCACTGAACCTGTACCATTAGCATAAAACGAGCCATCAATATTCAATTTGAATTTACCAGCAGTTGGCTTCGACCACATTACTTCTTTTGGTTTTGCAGTTGATTTTTGTCCCGCCATGAAGTTTGAAGTTAGAGCTTATATCGCAAAGGCTGTCCTAGTAGGAGGAGCACCTTTTCTCCTTTCACTGCCACCCTTCTCTGCCACCACATGTACCAACAAGCAACTGCAATAGATTCGTGCAGACTCAAACCATCAAGAACCGGCGATTTTTCATTCTTACTTCACAGAATATTCTCTAAAACAACTGAGCCAGATTGATCAACCCTAGCAGCAGCATCGATATATTCTCGCAAACCCATTTCCTTCCATACTTTCCTAGCTCGAAAACATGTGAATAGCAAGTGTTTAATATCCTCAGCCCCCTCTCACAGATCGGACATTGGAGGTGGACTTTAATATGACGTGAGGCCAAAATTGCCATTCCAGAGACTGCCCCATGAAGCGATTTCCAAAGATTTTTTTTAACTTTACTAGGTACTTTTAACTTCCAAAGATTATCCCATACAAGATTAATATCCGCAGACCCCTGGCCATCTTGTCTTCTAGTCTTCACACCGAACTGGTGCTCCCATTCAGCATAGTAGGCTGACCTGACCGAGAAGGTATATGTCTTTGTCAATTGCCAAGCCACAAAGTCCTCCGACAAGTGTTCACTCAATGGAATTCTGAGAATTCTTTCCACATCAACTGGTAAAAAATTCTCCCGCGGTAAATTTTCGTCCCAAGAGTTTGAAACCGGGTCTATTAATTCATTCACTGTCTTCAATAGAATTTGGCCTCGCTGTGTAAAAACCTTTCTTTTTGGGCTAGTAGAGAGCCAATGATCTTCCCAGATATTTACTTGTGTCCCATCGCCAATCCTCCAAATATGCCCACGCTTAAAAGTTTGTAACCCGGCCACAATCCTCTGCCACGTAAACGAGGAGTTCTTCTTAGGCCCCGCTTTCAGTAGATCACCATGCGGATAGTACTTTTCTCTAAGTACACGAGCACACAAAGTTTCTGGGTTTGATAGTAGCCGCCAACTCTGTTTTGCAAGCATAGCTAGGTTAAAAGAGTGTAAATCACGAAAACCCATACCTCCAATTCTTTTTGGTATGCACATCCTCCACCAAGCAAACCAGTGCATCCTATTCTTCTCTTCAGTGTCTCCCCACCAAAAACTGGACATGGCATCATTAATCTCCTTACAAAGTTGCTTTGGGATCTTGAAAACCCCCATTGCAAAGACAGGAATAGACTAGATAATTGCCTTGAGTAAAATTTCTTTTCCACCCAGTGATAAGAATCTCTCCTTCCAATTCTTAAGTCTCTCGATCACTCTTTCAAGGAGGTAAATGAAGCTATCGGTCCGGTCCAAACCAACCATCGCCGGCAGTCCAAGATATCTATCCGATATTGCTTCAGTCATTATATTCAACTCTTCACAAATTTCAGCTTTTTCCTCTACCTTCACACATGGGCTAAAATAAATGCTGCATTTAGCTTCACTCACCATCTGACCTGAGCTTGCACAATATTCCTGTAGAACTCTTCTCAATGAGGTTGCATTAGTAATATTTGCTTTCATAAGTATTAGGGAATCATCAGCGAAAAATAAATGAGAAACTGATGGTGCATTTCTGCACACCCGAACACCTTCGATGCCACGAACCTCCTCTTCATGAGCTAGAGCACTCGACAAGCCTTCTGCACAAATCAGAAACAAATATGGTGAAATAGGATCTCCTTGACGAAGACCCCTCGTCGGCGTGAAACCTTCAGTCTCTTGGTCATTGAACCTGACGTTGTAATGAACTGAACATACACAAGCCATCAATAGCTCCACAAAACCCGAATGAAAACCAAGCCTCAGCAACATCTTCTCCCAAAAAAAAACCATTCAACCCGATCATATGCTTTATGCATATCCAATTTTGGCTCGCGCTACGACGGCCGCAAGAGGGCAGGAGGTCCTTTGCGCCGCCGCGGCAAGGGAGGGCCATCTCGCACGCCGGTGTCTGTGGTGCGTGCTGCGGCTGCTCCTGTTTGTTCCCCAAGGATGCCAGATGTTGGAGGGCCACCCTCTCCCGGTGCGACTGGCGCGCCTGGTCCACTGTCCGGCGCGCTGGCTCTGGAGTTTGAGCAGGAGGTGGAGGCCGAGGCCGGGACGGCTAGGGAGCGGAGCATGGAGCCGGAGCAGATGCTGCTCGAGGCAGGGGCGACGGCGGCTGCGGCCGGTGACCAGGAGAAGGAGGTTCATGGTGATGGAGATGGAGCGGAAGACCCTCTCACCCTCTTCATCGACAGCATCACGCAGCAGCTGCAGGGCGCCGTGCTTGGCGCGCCGCCAGGTGCATCTGAAGAGGAAGCGCGACAGCTTGCTTCCTCGGACCCGACGGCAAGAAGGAGTGCTAGGTTTGCTGCCAAGAAAACTGGAGGGGCCACCATGGAGGAGCTGGCCCGTGCGGCCGTGGCCAGGCGCCTCGGCTCCCTGCCGCCTGAGACGTCGTTCTCGGAGAGGATGCTACAGGCCTACCTGGCTCTGTTCGAAGGGCCTCTGTCTGATCAGGCAGTGGCGGCGATCGAGGACCTGGTCCTTGCCGTGAAGAAGAAGAAGGGATCACTGCCAATCCTTGTGGCAGGTGCTGAAGCTGCGCGGCAGGTGCCGCTGATCGTTGCTTAGATGCTGCGGAATCCATCTGTTAGGTCTGTGGTGTGTCCAGTTTCGTTGTTTGTGGTGTGTCCTGTTCCCCTGATCGTGGCTGCGCCTGTGTGCCAGCTTTTTGCAAGCTCTCAGCTCCTCAGCTGTTCGTGGTGCGGCAGTCTGTTGCCTCTACCCCGGAGAGTTCTCGTGTGGTGCGGCAGTTTGTTGCCCAGGCACCAAGTCAGTAGTTCCCCAGGTCTAGTACTTTGTCTTGTTTGTTTCAGCTGTCATGTGAGCTCTTGCCTGCTGGAGTGTTGTGTACAATCAGTTTGATCGATGGAGTTAGCACAAAAGTTGCGTCTGTTTTCTGGTAATGTCAGGGGTTTGAACAATCCCGCTCGTTGTGATGCTGTACACGACCTGGTACGAGACTCCAGGGCCTCTGTGGTGTGCTTGCAAGAGTCCAAGCTCCAGATTGTGGATCGTCAAGCAATTATTAGAGTGTTGGGGCTGGCTTTTGCTGATGAGTTCGTCTTTCTTCCAGCAGATGGCACCAGAGGCGGGATCATCCTGGCAGTGGACTCCAACCTCTACTGCCTCTCCAATGCGAGCCAGACAGCCAACACGATTTCGGTGACGATCACTTGCAGGGAGACGGGCTCCTCCTGGACGGCGACGGGAGTGTATGGGCCTCAAGGCAAGACGGAGAAAATTGCCTTCATCGCCGAGCTGAGAGCCTTGGCCGCTGCTCGGCCTGCCAGATGGCTAATATTTGGAGACTTTAACCTGATTTATAAGGCTGCTGACAAGAGCAACAATAATCTGAACCGTAGGCTAATGGGTCGTTTTAAGGCGGCTATTGACGCCATGCGGCTACGTGAACTGAATCTTGCTGGTAGGAGGTTCACCTGGTCCAACAACACTACTATGACGCGCATCGACAGATTCTTTTGCACTGATGACTGGGATGTCTCCTTCCCTTCAGCAATCCTACAGGCTCTGCCGTCCTCGCTCTCGGATCATGCCCCATTGCTGATGGTTGGTGCGGCTGACTTTCCGAAATTTACAACCTTCCGCTTTGAATCCTTCTGGCTGCGGATGGAGGGATTCCATGAGGTTGTGCAGGAAGCTTGGGACAGAGAAGTGATCACGGGAGACCCATTGCGTCGCTTCCATGTCAAGCTTGCGCGTACGGCAAAGGCCCTCAAGGCTTGGAACCGCAAGTTTTTCAAGAACCTCAGGCTCCAGCTGGCCATCGCTAGGGAGGTCATCGGAGATTAGATGTTGCCCAAGAGGACCGGGCGCTGTCAGATGCGGAGATACGGCTGCGGGTCAGTCTACGGGCAAAAATTCTGGGCATTTCAACCATAAACAAGATCAAGATCCGTCAGAGGGCCAGGATGGCAACGATCAAGTTAGGTGATGCAAATTCAAGGTTGTTTCATTTGCGGGCTAACGGAGACGCCGAAAGAACTTCATACAAACGCTCTCATCGCCGGTCGGCCTTGCAGTCACACACGCGGAGAAGGAGGAGGTGCTCAGCTCTCATTTTACCTCATTCCTTGGCACAGCTCAGCCTCGACAAGCTGGACTGAATTGGGAGCAGCTCGGTTACGAGCCAAAGGACCTTTCCAACCTTGATGCACCATTCAGCCTTGATGAAACCAAGGCTGCTATTTTTGCTTTGCCCGCGGAGAAGGCACCCGGCCCGGACGGGTTCATTGGTCGCTTTTACCGGTCTTGTTGGGCCATCATCCGCGAGGACCTCTACGCGGCCATTGTCTCGCTGGCTGAGCATGGCGGAGCAGGTTTTGGCCTCCTCAACAATGCTAATATTGTGCTCATTCCAAAGAAGATGGAGGCCGGTGCGGTTGCAGACTACCGACCGATCAGTTTGATACACAGCTTCTCCAAGATTTTCTCTAAGATGCTAGCTTCTAGACTTGCGCCTCTGCTGCCCGAGATCGTCTCCCCGAGTCAATCGGCTTTCATCAAGCGGAGGTGCATACATGACAACTTCCTCCATGTCCAAGGACTGATAAAAGAGATGCACAAAGAGAAAACGCCGGGCTTCTTCTTGAAGCTGGACATCGCCAAAGCATTCGACACTGTGAGCTGGCCCTACCTCCTTGAGCTTCTCGAGCGGCTAGGTTTTGGACCCAGATGGAGGCGGTGGATTTGCTTGCTGCTCTCAATGGCTTCCTCCAAGGTCCTTCTCAACGGCAAGCCTGGACCGTCGATCTCGCATGCCCGAGGGCTAAGGCAGGGGGACCCTCTCTCCCCTATGCTTTTCATCATTGCAATTGACCCGCTGCACCATTTGTTCCGGCGTGCGGCTGAGGAGGGAGTTCTCTCGCCGATCCGTGCACGACCCATTCGCTTTGCGGTTTCCCTCTACGCGGATGATGCTGGGATCTTTGTTGGCCCTCAGGAGCAGAACATGCGTGTGGTTTGCAAGATACTCCAAGTGTTTGGAGACGCTACCGGGCTGCGCACCAACTTCCACAAATCGGAGGCCTTCCCCATTGGATGTACTGATGAACAGATTGCGGCTGGGCTGACCATTTTTCCAGCAAAGCAAGGATCCTTCCCTTGCACATATCTCGGCCTTCCGCTGCACCATTCCAGACTCAAAGCTGTTCATTTTCAGCCGCTCCTTGATAAGATTGGTGCCCGTTTGGCTGGCTGGTTGGGTAAGCACTTCACCCGGGCTGGACGTGTGCTTTTATGCCGGGCTGTTCTGTCTTCCATGATCGTTTACCATCTGGCTGTGCTCAAGCTACCAAAGTGGATTGTTAAAAGGATTGAGAAGATCCAGAGAGGTTTTCTATGGATCAAGCAGGGTGCAGCTCCGGGGGCACGGCCGCAATCTCTTGTGAACTGGAGCGTTGTCTGCAGGCCGAAGCAGCTAGGCGGCCTTGGCATTTTTGACATTGAAAAGTTCGGCAGGGCTATGCGACTTCGATGGCCCTGGTACGCTTGGACGGATCCATCGAGGCCATGGATTGGTGCCCCTCTCCCGTGCGACAAGGCGGATTGGGAGCTGTTTCGGGCTTCCACGGATATTTCTATTGGCGACGGCGCCAAGTGCCTCTTCTGGCATGATCGGTGGCTCCCAGGTGGCGCCCTCAAGAATCAATTCCCTGATTTGTTCTCCATCACCACAAGAAAGTCAAGAACCGTGCAAAGGGAGCTCACTAATAGGGGCTGGATGTGCTCTCTTTTCCGCATGTCCACAGCGGTACATTTAGCTCAGTTTGTCAAGCTATGGGGGATGCTACGTGAGATCAACCTACAGCCTAGGCCTGATGCCATTTCTTGGAGATGGACGGCGTCCGGTGTCTACTCCACGGCCTCTGCTTATAGGTGCCAATTTGTTGGTGCAACCCCTCCTTTCCGTGCTGCTAAGGTTTGGAAGGCACAGGCTGAACCTAAATGCAAGTTTTTCGGATGGCTTGCTCTTCACGGAAAGATCCTCACCGCTGACAACCTCGCCATTAGAGGGTGGCCGCATGACCCTATTTGCAAGTTGTGCCACATTCACCAGGAGACTGTGCATCATCTCTTGCTTGAGTGCAGCTTCACGACAGTGGTCAGGGAAAAGGTTTTTGCCTGGAAAGGATCCATAGGCGCTCCACCTTCGGTTCTGGGGCGTTCCATCAATGGGTGGTGGGACAATATGATTTTGGGGATTCCAAAGCACCTCAGAAGAGAGGCGAGCGGAGTTATCATCTACTCCATGTGGGGAATTTGGAAGGAACGGAACCGGCGGGTTTTTAGAAACACGGCTTCATCATCGGATGTGGTGGCACATCTTGTTTGGGAGGAGATTCAGCAGCGGGCGTATGCCCATTCACAAGACCCGGGAGACTAAGTGTGTAGCGTTTTGTTAGTTTAGAGCGGTGCTACGCTTGTACTTTGAAAACCCTCCTTTGTAATTATTACTCTATTCTATCTAATCGAACAGCAAAACGACTGCTTTTAAACCTAAAAAAAAAATTTACAGCACGGTACCCCTCCTTCCCCTTCTTTTTATTCTTAATTGTATGCATACTCTCATAGGCTAACAAGATGTTGTCCGTGATCAACCTGCCAGGAACAAAAGCACTCTGAACTTGAGAAATCACTTCGTCCAAAATCACCCTGAGTCTGCATGCAATCATTTTGGAGATGACCTTGTATAGAACATTGCATAAACTAATCGGTCTATATTGTGAGATTTTCTCCGGAGTCTCTACCTTCGGGATAAGCACAATTACAGTATCATTCCACCCACTTGGTATTTCCTTCCTATGGATAGCGTCCAGAACCTTCTGTGTTAGGACATCACCAAGAATATTCCAGCATTTTTTAAAGAAAAGCGCATGCAGACCATCCAAACCTGGAGCTTTCATGTCACCAATTGAGAACAACGCACGTTTCACCTCCTCTGCAGTAAAGGGTTTCACGCATGCAGACCATCCAAATGCACACATCTTTGTTCCAACATAACCGCGCGCGGTATTGACTTGGCAAACCAACCTTTACTTTCTCTCATCTCGCTCTCTCCTACAGTCTTACTCTTGAACGGCCTATACGTAAACGCTTTGTGCTTTGCCGTCTACTTGCTTGCTAGACATAACTAATTTCTCCATTATTCGTTCCGTGCCACGACCAGGCTCCCGCCAGAGTCGAACTAACTCACGAGTGATTTAGCTTGCTAGTCCAGAGAAAAGCTTATGATTAATTTGGTCTCCAGTTCAGACTATTCGCGTCAGCAGGGTTGACGTTTATATGTCCTCATCTAATTTTTGACTGTGCTCCCCATCGACCGGTCTTTTTTTTTTTTTTTTTTGAGGCCTTCTCTTGAGAGTACAAGTTTGTAGCATCTGTTTGGATACATTGGCACTCACCCCACACTCACACCACACGCACGCACACACACCCCTACCTATGTATCTAAACAAGACCTACAACCTTATATCCCTAATACGCCCTGAGAGACTTTCCCGAAGAGCGAAGCTTCGGTGACCGACGGGCACGTCGACATCGCCTGTGGCACATAGGCGTCGAGAGGCATTCCCTGTTTTATTACACTGTTCCTAGTGAACAGTGTTCTACAGTGGTGCTACAGTACTGCTACAGGGAAGACGGAACAGTACTGCGGGTGAGGAAAACCCAGAAAATCGCTCCTAGAGGAGTCGAACCTGGGTTGGGAGCGAAGCCACTGCTTCACGCTACCAACGCGCCACTGCGCGTCCTCCCCATCGACCGGTCGTGCTCACCGATGGGTATGGGGGAGCCTTTAATTTGGCTTGCTCTGCGAGGATGAACCCGCGACGCGCACTCTGGAAGTCGACGCCGTGGTTCACTCAAATATGTCACCACCGTACTCTGATACCAGTAGCATACGTACGCTAGAAATCTACAGAGCCGTGGACTCGTAGAGTGATCGCTTATGTCACTCATCACGGCAGCATCTTGACTAAAAATTCACCCATTTCCCGTGCTCCATAACACACTGCATTGAAGGTAGGCTAGAACGGCGACAATAAGATTGACATCTAGTCTAGACACAAAAATGTGGTTACAGACAACGTGAAGTGAACCAAAATTGATGTGTGTTCATCTCCGCCACTCTGAAAACTCTAGGTAGGATGCACCGCCTGGGCGACTCGGTTGCGCTCTGCATCCATCCAAGCACACGCAGCAGCTACCTACTGGGATTTCGCATACGCAATTCGACTGTGGTTTCCATCTAAGAACTGACCTGTGTACCAGCCTCTGCTCTTGACCTCCGACGCCAACATGGGGAACACGCTCTCCATCTTCTGGTACGCTTCGTCCAGGACCGTATCGCGTGATCCTACGCCCGATCTCTCCATCTCCGAAGCAAAGGCGGCGACCAGCCACCCCCGGAGCGCGTCCTCTCCAGTCGCGCTCTGCTCGAGAACCATGTACGCCTTGTCTCCTTTCTGGCGGAGCAAGAATTTCTCCTTCGGGAAAGTAGCTCTCAGCCGTTCGACCCATCCTGGGCTCAGGACCCTGCGAAGCGGTTGTCCCACTTTGACGCTTCCTGCTTCTTCTATTAACCGGTTAGGGAACAGGAGGTCTTCTCTGTATCTTAGCTCAGCTGGGCTCGAAACCTTTCCACTCTGCAGTGTAAGGAAAAACCAATTAGCATTGTAACTGGGAGGAGAGCAAGTGTTTACAGTTACAGGTTGAATAGAAGGAACCTTGATAAAATCAGCCACCACCATTGCTGTTCTTTGTGGATTAAGTGTGTTTATAGGAGTGGCTCTCATCTCTTGCACAACTCCCCATATGTGTACAGCAGAAAGCAGTGGGCAAACAATTAACTGAAAGAGAACGATAATAGCAGTTAGAACCTTTGTATCGAGTAGAAAGTTCCTCACAAGTCTGATTATGCAGCAACAGAGAACAGAATAAGTGAAGACAGTGAAAACAGTCATCAAAACATGCATACAATGTAATTCTCTTCTCCAGCTTCTGACAGTGAACAATATACAGTTCCAAGTCTTAGATGTGGTCTGATCCGAACTAAGATATATGCACTCAGCACGACAAAAAGTGGACTAACAAAGTCATGCAGCAACAGCAAATTAGAATATCTTTGCTCACAAACCTTTTTCCTTCAAAAGCAACTCCTGGTCTAGTAAAATAAAATAAAATAAAAACCCCATTACAGAGATTTCCATCTAAGAGCAGGTAGGTGGACCATATCCAAGAGAACAAATACACTGTGCAAGCAACTCATTTGACGCTGTGTTAGTTTCAGTGTATGTAGTAAACACAAATGATTGGCAGAAACTACGTTAGAGGCTCTAACAAACTATTCTGGAAGTATAGAAGATGATGGTAGTACAAAAAGCTAAAACAATTCTTGACACTACCTAATGCCAGATAATGCTGGGCGAAATATCTCATGGGTAAGTTTTTCATTTTGAAAATCAAAACCAATTATCTTCTGCAAGTTCATTTACCATACAACAGCAATGCTTTAAGCTATATTTTTGTAACTAGAGACTTTATCTTGTAATGCACGTTTTTACTTTGTCTATTTCCCTGAAAAATGGAATAGTAACTGCATAGGTCTTTTTCGAATATGTACCTTCCCTTGAGTTGTAGAACATATAGTAGATGATAATCCAATGCCAGCTCCTATGCCCATAACATTGAAAAGTGTTGAGATGGCCTCCCCTTTAGCAAACAAGTCACTAAGGTTGCCTTCTTTGGCAAAAGACGAATATATTGGTAGCCTTGTTGCTCTGGCAGCAACAACAGCCATTCCCTACAATGACAAACATAACTTATTTCTGTGGTAACCCAATTTTCGCGCAGAAAAAAACTGGACAAACGTGGTAATAGTCCTTATATTGTTTTAAAATCTACATAGTTATTCAGATAGCATCAGGCGTAGAAGACACTCTTTATCTTTGAATAAGCCCTCAACAAATTATACATGCCAACGTGAAACAGAAGAAGCGCAATAGATCTGCCATTTGAAGTGCAGCATGCAAGTTAAAACCTGCACCTTTGCAAAGTTTCCCAAGCCTGCCACTTGAAGAAAAAGTTGTGGACACAATGGCGAAATGATGTCCAAGGCAGTACCAAAATCATAGAGAACATCGGCTGACACACCACAGAAACAGGCATGAATAATTTAGCTTAGAAAGGATAATTCAATATAATAAGACAAAGAGACAGAACTATCAGAAAAAGTGTGACATAATTGGTATAGCTATTACCCACCAAATATCCTCCAACTCTTCGGCTCTGAATCCATTCTTGCCCCCATGCCACTACAGATGAGCTTTCCCGCGTGCTGCATTCCATCTTTAAGAATCTGAAATGGATACAGATAATCAGCAGAGATGTTTGGTTGTAATGCCAGCTTTAAATTTTAGCATCTGTCAACTTATACTTACCCAGCTTACAGCAGTTGCTTGCGCAGGGGTAGGTCGTAGACCTGCAGCAAATAACAAAGACTGAGCCACAGCCCACACTGGCAGTCAGTTGAAGGGCACTATGTTTCTTCATCAAACAAAGTAGTTAAAAGTAAAATAAACAAATAACTCAAGCGTTCTAAATAACTGGCCAAAATTCACGGAGATGACACAAATTATCAAATGATGACTCTTATTGCTAAGAAAAGTATAGTAGCAAGCAGAAGAATTGACCTGGGTTGATAACACATGCAGCATAGCACTAGAAAAATGCTGGAGTGCTCGGAATTTGGTATATGTTAGGTAACCCTCGTTCACACTGCATGATCAGTAGGAAAATTTATCAAAGAATGTGGTCCATCAGAGTGAGAATATCGACAATCCCAGAAAACTCGTACCTGTATGGATAACCTGATGGAAAGAATTTATTCAAGAAAGAATCAACCAACTTATCATGAACCAGTCTGTTATCCTGGATAACTTTAACCTGCAGGAAAATATGAGTTGTAACTTAAATGAAAATATACAATTTACGCTTATTATACAATTATCACGAGAGTAACAGTCCAGTACTTCACGAAATTATGCCTCCTCACACTGAGATTATTTAGTTATCTAGGTAAGCAGTAAACATTTAGAGATCATTTTGCACTTTGTGAAAGCTTAATTTTGAAAATTAGTGAAGTGCAAGAAGGGGGATAAAGCTGCTTGCCGGCACACGGGTTACAAACAACAATTTGCAAGGTCGATAGTGCTACAAATTATTGTTCATACCTTCTTTGATTAGCTACTATCATAGCAAGTGAAGCGTCCTAGCATCATGGTTACAGTTTAGACCTGCTTTGAATTAGGTACAAGATTCATTCTTCAACTGGGTAGTGTCGAAGTTAATGCAGTACGTCGATAGCTGTCTAAAGTTCAGTATTTTTTTTTTTTGAGGGAGAAAGGTGAAACAAAGCCCAACAAGCAAATTGATTTATTGTCACTCCCTAACAAACTGAAAGCCCTTAGAATCAGATTTAGAGAAAAGGAAGTTAGATATTTGCCAGTCCAATTTCAGATGCTAGAGGGCGGTTATCTAATCTGATGCTAACTGAAAACAAAAATTCTTACTGTCATCCTAGTTTTTATGCTGCGCAAAATGTTGTTTTCCACGGGAATAAAAAAAGAACAACCTGGCCCTTAAATGTCAGAAAAACCATAGCGAAAAGAGTAAAAGTAGACGGATTACAGATAAGCCGCCGCCACTGTTGCCGGCGTCAAAGGTGCAGAGCCGCGAGACGGACTCGGAAATCTCCACCCAGGACTCCAGCTTCCGGGCATCTCCACAACCGCCGGCTTGTCGCCGCCTCCGCGTATCCTCTCCTGCGAAAGGTTGGCGCACACAAATCAGAGGGAATTTGGCCGGGAGAACTGCGGCGCACGGAGCAAGGTAGGATAACTGCGCTTACGAGTATGTTCATCTGGGAGAGAGTATTGCAGGGAGGACTCGCCGGAGCTGGCTTATCCTCTTCTTCCTTTAGGTCGCGCTGGTAGACCGAGACGGCTGCCGGCGGCGAGGCGGCAGCGGAAGGGATGTGGCTAGCCGGTCGCTCAGGCGGAGTTTTCCAACGCCTTCGTGTCATGCTCTGCCTGCGGCCAAAGTAGGCCGAGTTGGCTCGCAAGCCGGGCCCGATCCGGCCCGTCACCGGCCCATGATGGCTCATTTCCTCGATTCTTCCTCGTCACTGTCGCCTCGCCTGAGCCGCCTCGAGAAGTCCAACATGGCAACATGGACGAACTCATTTGACCGCATACTAATCTGTATGACGAAATCGCCATAGCACTGGAGAGCCAGCGAGAACCACCTCACGAATCCTGACAGCTGCTCCGATTCGAAGCCTCCTCCTGCTGCTACGTCTACCGCCGCGCTGAGATCCCACACGGGGCGGGCCTCGATGGGATCGCCGCCGCCGTCCAGGCGGCCCCTGCTGGCGGCCCTCGTCGCGGTGGCGCTGCTCTCCGGGGTGCTGGCGAAGACGGAGGAGGCCTACGTTACGCTGCTGTACGGCGACGAGTTCGTCCTCGGCGTGCGCGTCCTGGGCAAGTCCATCCGCGACACCGGCACGCAGCGCGACATGGTCGTGCTCGTCTCCGACGGCGTCTCCGAGTACTCGCGGGAGCTCCTCCAGGTTTGCGAAATTCACCCACATCCACGAATTTAGCCAAGATTTAGTGCAGTGCTTCGGGAGTAGCTTTAGCGCAAAGTTGTGGGGGTTGAAATAGAGATGTGAGGAGGATGTTGCTGCTTACCGTGATCTCAGATTCTCAGTATGCAAAGTTCATCACGATTTATGGTAGGTTCGTGTAAAATGGCGTGGACCTGGATGAAAATGTTATCTTTCTAGTCTCTCTGTTCTGAAGAGAGAGAACACGGGATAAAAGCCAAAGCCCGAGACTTATAAATCCAACTTTCAGTCGAATCTATACCTTCGGGCAGTAGAGCAGAGGGAGCTGAACCCCACATTACTTCAGAAAATTTCTTTAGACTAAAAGCTTATTTAAGAAGATTTCACACAACAATTAACATTATTTGCTAATCTTCTTACCTGCAAAGTAGTTCCGATCTATGTCAACTTGGTTTCCATCTAATCAAGATTGAAACTAACCTTAGATAAATTCCAGGCTGATGGCTGGATCGTGAACCGTATATCTTTACTGGCTAATCCTAATCAAGTGAGACCAACGAGGTTTTGGGGTGTCTACACAAAGCTAAAGATATTCAACATGACAGACTACAAAAAAGGTATATTTGAATGATACTTTCATTGTCTGTTTTTCTTTCTGTCACGAGTCCATCTGTTCAATTTGTACCCTTGAATTGAATGAGCAGGGCTACTGCCATCTGTTTAGAAATGGTAACAATAGGTTTTTCAAAAGTATTTTGTTTGACACGCCTTTCATATCATTATTATTATTCTAAGAAGTTGTTGTTTCCCAGTTGTTTATCTTGATGCAGATACTATAGTTGTAAAAAGTATAGAGGATGTTTTCAAGTGTGGGAAGTTCTGTGGGAACTTGAAGCACTCCGAAAGAATGAATTCTGGAGTGATGGTTGTAGAGCCATCTGAAACTCTTTTCAATGATATGATCAGCAAAGTAGGCCGGTTGCCTTCCTACACCGGAGGTTAGTGCATCTGTAATGTTTATTTTTAGACTAGTTCCTTTATGAGAAGGTCACACTAGTAGTTGTTTAGCAGTTGTTTGTAGAACACAAGCCAATTGCCTGTAAACAGCCTGCTCACATTTATTGCATTTTGGTGCACGCTAGTCTTCTTCTTCTTCTCTAAGCATTTTGTCCCAAACAAGTTGGGGTAGGCTAGTATGAAACCCTTTCACGAGGACTTCCCAGGAGGTCACCCATCCTAGTACTACTCTCGCCCAAATGGGTTTCATACCCATAGGGCTGGCTAGTTTTTATGTTGGCTCGCCAACAGGGACGGAGCCAGGATTTCACCATGAGGGGGGTGAAGAGGATAAAGGTCATATGCGAGAATTTTTTTCCATAGAAGCAGACCTAAATGCGTGTTGTTTTGTTAAGTTTTAGAAGATAAATTGCGCACATAAAGCATCACAATATACGAAGTCTCATATATCATTTATATCAAAACATAGCAATATCGTTTGCCAATAAAAAATAAATTCTTAATTTGTAAATTGCGCCTCCGACTATAATAATTATTGAATGATTCGATAACCCTCACCGTAGGTTATCAATTTCTCTTCCAGTATATCAATTGTCATGTATTAGGTCATCTTTCAGTGAACGAAAAGGCAAACCAGAGTCAATAAATTAGTGTTTTGTCATATAAGTAAATTGGAGATTTTCTAACTAATATTTAAGGCACCAGTTAATCTGATGCTCAAAGATGATCAAAGGATTAAACAACAAACAATCCAATCAAATTAGAGAGAAGAGTAAACTATACCTTTTTTCCTCACCTCGTCGTCGGTCACGCTGAACCTCGGCCGGCCGTGCGCACGTGCTGCCAGGCTATGGATTGCTACCGCTTGCTCAGTTCTCATCATCTTTAGAAGATCGCTAATATTTGGAGCCCTCGTCGGCGGTCGGCGGCCGTCAAGTAGACGCCCAACTCGGTAGAACAAAATATGTCGAAAAGCGATCTGTTTTCTGCTTATGGATGGACTCATTTTTTATTTTTTGAGGGAAACGGATGGACTCATAGATGCCACGTTTGGGGTTGCTCGCTAGTGCTATTGTGTCAATCTGTTAGATGTGTTAGGTGTTTCCCTCTCTGTTCTCTCTTCTCTCTGTTCTCTCTTCTCTCTAGCTCTCTAGCAAATGAAGAAAACAGGTGACTAGCACTACAGAGGAGCACACCAGTTTCAGGCAACAAATGCCTTCCTTTTCTATTATATTTTACAGCAACGAATGCTAAACTACACAAGCAACGAATGCCTACAAGCTTGGCAACCTATGCCTAAGCTTCACAACAGCAAAAAATGCTGGCAGACCTTAGCAACCTATGCTTGCCCTCAGCAACATATGCTTGGACTCTCCTTTCTACTTGCTTCCCTCCATATAGAGTGCCTCTCCTTATATAGAGGGTTCAAGGTCGGTGCTACCGCATTCTAGAGCCTTCTACTACTTCCTACTGCTGCCCTATCTTACAACTTAAGAATTACATATAATAGAGTACTCTGGAACATACTAGCACCTACTGCTTAACTCCTGCAAACATATTGCAGCAAGCCTATCTACTAGGGACACAACTTATGTGGCCCAACCAGCACACAACCTATGTGTGGGTTCACACTATAGCCTGCACACAACCTATGTGTGCAGTTTACACTATGACAAGATTACATTAGGCCAACAATCACCCCCCTAATCTTGTCATCTTCAATCATCATCACAGCAGTGCTGGATTTTCATCCGCCGACGCCAAGAGCGCTTCTTCTTTCTTTGGGTTGCGGCACTCGGACGAGTAGTGACCACGGACGCCACAGTTGTAGCACTTCCCCTTCTTCCCAGCCTTGCGCGCACTACGTACACTGGTGTTGGAGTCGTTGCTATTGTCCTCGTCGTTGTGGCAGCCGTTGTGGCAGCCGGCATGACCGCGGACAGCACCACGATCACCCTTCCTCGATTGATCACTGTCATTGGATGACACACATCCAGCTTCCATGGGACCGACACACAATCCTTCTTGGTCCTCGGATCTTGAGGCTCTGATACCAATTGTTATGTGTTTCCCTCTCTGTTCTCTCTTCTCTCTGTTCTCTCTTCTCTCTAGCTCTCTAGCAAATGAAGAAAACAGGTGACTAGCACTACAGAGGAGCACACCAGTTTCAGGCAACAAATGCCTTCCTTTTTCTATTAGATTCTGCAGCAACGAATGCTAAACTACACAGGCAACGAATGCCTACAAGCTTGGCAACCTATGCCTAAGCTTCACCACAGCAACAAATGCTGACAGACCTTAGCAACCTATGCTTGCCCTCAGCAACCTATGCTTGGACTCTCCTTTCTACTTGCTTCCCTCCATATAGAGTGCCTCTCCTTATATAGAGGGTTCAAGGTTGGTGCTACCGCATTCTAGAGCCTTCTACTACTTCCTACTGCTGCCCTATCTTACAGCTTAAGAATTACATATAATAGAGTACTCTAGAACATACTAGCACCTACTGCTTAACTCCTGCAAACATATTGCAGCAAGCCTATCTACTAGGGACACAACTTATGTGGCCCAACCAGCACACAACCTATGTGTAGGTTCACACTATAGCCTGCACACAACCTATGTGTGCAGTTTACACTATGACAAGATTACATTAGGCCAACAAGATGGGCCTGTGCCTGGCTGTAGATGGGCTCATAACTCATAGCAGGTGGGTTTGAGGGCTGGCTTCACGTGAGTTACACAGGGACACGGGGGGGGGGGGGGGGGGGGGGGGGGGGGGGAGCGACCATCGTCGTCGGAGGCGGGATTAGCAATCTCGCTAATGAGACAAAAGTAGATCGTCAGGGGGGGTCTCGCCCCCGCTCGTCCCCCCCTTCCTCCGTCCCTGCTCGCCAAGCCTATCACAACCCTCCTCCTTTACCCGGGCTTGGGACCGGTTATGGCTAGAAGACATAGGCAGAGTTATTTTGGTGCACGCTAGTGCATATAAAAAAAATGTTATAAACTTGAGACGAATCGCACAAAGCAAATGTGCTTTTGTTGCATACAAGAACTAGCTTGTCCTCAGAGTAATTTGATAAGTGATTTTAGGTACTTTGCTATCACACTTTTGAAACGTAAACAGTTACTCGATTCAATCTGGTACTTTTCATTAATTTGGCATGTTAGTGCATGTAAAGAAAAGTTATCGTGTATCAAGTTGTATACAGACTATCTATTTTTGTTATTGCATAATCTGGAGGTAATTATGTACAGTTACATTACTTGTAGAAGCCCTTGAGTTTTGTAGAAAAGCCCTTGAATCACATATGCTTAGACAACTAGATTCAGTATGTTAGTGCATGATAACGTATCCACGTTGCTTGTCTTAATAGACGCTTGCACACCAGTTACACCTGAATTCTTCAGCCATGCCGCTCTATTTAGCCTGTTATGGCCAGCCTTTTGGTGATTTCTTGGCCTTCTGCATGCATTGTGAGGACCTCTTTAAGTTTACAGTGACAACACCAGTGCAATCCTCAGCCATCCCGTCCTCTGGAAAAATTCCTTCCACACCATCATCACTTTCAGGTGTTAACAGACTGTGGCTGCGGAACCTGCGCCTAGACTACTCACTCTTCTTATCATTCCCCATCATGCCTATGCCCCCCCCCCCCCCCCCCCCCCCCAACGTCAACTTGTATTCCCTTGCTGGTTATGTTGAATATAGAGGAGGGTCAATACGGCCATCATGGGAAATAGTCTAAGGAGACTTGTTCTAGTAGGATATATTTGCAATAGACCGATAGCCCATGGTTGTTGAGAGGATATATTATGCCCAGCTGGAAGTTGTTTTCGTCCTTTGATGATTATATTTAGCATTTTATTTTATTTTCTGATTCTAATCCAGGATACTGAATTAATTCATGCAGGGGACCAAGGTTTTCTTAATTCATACTATGCTGATTTTGCTAACTCCCGTGTGTATGAGCCAGACTCACCTTTAACACCAGAACCTGAGACACAGCGCCTTTCTACCTTGTATAATGCTGATGTTGGTCTTTACATGCTAGCCAACAAGGTAATACTCTTTACATGCATTGATAATGCCAAAGACATTGGTTATTTTTCTGACTAAATCTAAACAGTTTAATAAGGTAATCGGCAATATGACCACTCTAATTTTGGCAAGACCTGATCGTCCTGTTTTGCATGTGAACCTAGAGCTTCGAAAGCCCTTCACTTTATCAATGTTATTCATGTCGATTGTCACAAAATATTTGCTTTGGATTTATGCATTACATTTTTACAAACTTGACACTGCATTTACCTCACCTTCTTCTGTTCTCTAAAAAACAATTATGCCACCCAAATGCGAACACTCTGCTCAGCAAGTAAGCAACCCACTTACGATATACTGACGTTTGAATTGGTAGTATCATATTGTGCTGTCACAAGTCTCAGCTATTTTAGTATTTTGAATGCATGGAAATACCTCACAAGTCCTCGATAATACAAACTAAGACAATGTTTTTGTTGATTTTATGCTCATTTCATTTGTTGTCTTATGCTCATCAAAGTACAAAATTAAACCTTTTTTGGTTAACCTTTACATATTTATTTACACGAGCCATATACAGCGTGGTGCTTTTTTTGTGACCTAATTATCTAACTTATGTTGCAGTGGATGGTTGATGAGAAGGAACTTAGAGTTATTCACTACACACTAGGTCCCCTTAAACCCTGGGACTGGTGGACAGCTTGGCTTGTAAAACCTGTTGAAATATGGCAGGTAAAAATCAATTTCATTATCTGTTATTTTCTTATATTTGACATTTTGTAATAGCGAATCAGTAGCATGATGGTAATAAAGTTATGCTCTGTGATTGCAGGATATTAGGCAAAAACTTGAAGAATCTCTTCCAGGAACTGGTGGGGGAAGGAACCCTCATGACCAGCTTGTGGTCAAATTTTTATTCATTATTCCATTCTGCCTGCTTTTATTCGGTTATTACCAATCATGTTTTCAGGTAAAATAGCGTTCCTTGCTACTAGTTATTTTACTTTGAAGGTACATCTTATTATAAGAGCTGTTGCCTTATCGACTTCATGTCTGCGATGTTTTTGACAGAACTATAAGGAGTTTCCAAGTGTGCAGTCTTTATGTGTGTTTGCTAGAAGAGGCCGTCACAAGTACAAGTCTGAAGAGGCACTTCCATCTTATTCAGCAGTTGGTGTTTCATCATCTACATTTTCTAATTCAAATCAAAGAGTTAGTTCTCTACTCCTCTTCGACAGCAAATAACCTCTGAATTTGTAGCACGTATTTTGTAGCTTTTGTTACTCTTAACACGAACGAATATCTGCATTTTGTACTTGTATAACATTTTATTGAACATTGACTATTTGACCTGTATGTTTCACCCTTTAGAATGAATATGTAACTAAAGGGGATTGTCGTTCGTAATAGAAAAATTGTCCCGGAATATAAGATAATGTTTATATATTAAAAATATTGATAAAGTGTCCACCCTGCACAAAGTTGGGCCTGGAGGAGGATATCTTATTCCATATGAACTTATCATCCTAGTTATATTTTGTTACTCGATGTACTCATACCGAATACCAAAATGATCATATGATGTTTCCTAATGGTTGCTTACGCTGTCACAGTTCTCAAATGGGCTGCATTTGAAGCTGCCTTCTTATTTCGGGGCGATTGCTGTGCTAGTCTGTTTTATGTCCGCTGGTGTCTCTCTTGCCTTTGCCTTCACTATCATTCCACGACAAATCATGCCATGGACAGGATTGCTACTGATGGTCGAGTGGACCTTTGTGGCATTCTTCTTACTGTTTGGTAGCTATCTCCGTTTTGCCTACCGATGGGGAAGTATCAGTGCAGCTCATGTGGGATATAGCAATTCTGATTCATCAGAGAATCGTGTGGGTACAGGTATGTTATACTATATAACTTTTCACAAAGTTTCCTCTTTCTCGCCTAGAAATCTTCTGTACTAACAGTTTGGTCTTTTGCAGGCCATCAGCGCAATATGTCCGACTGTGACACGGAGGCGACATTTTACTGGACAGGGATGGCAGTTATAGCTCTTGTTACTTTATTTTCACCAACTATCTTGGGGATAACTGCGTTATTTACAAAGTAAGACACTGGCTGATCCCTCCCTATTAATATGAAGGAAAAAGGGAGATAAACTCGCTGTACAAATTACCAATCTTGAATATATAGAAAATGGTCCATGCCTGGCATTTCCGTAGGACCCTGGGAAGGGGAACTGTTGGAAACTTTGTATTGTGGACTACAGTGAGAGGGGATAGGACATGGTACTGGTATGGCCTATGGGAGCTATGTCCTGTGGCTGTGGGCAAGTGTGAACTTCCTAGGCAACATAATAAAATTTTGGGTAGCATGCACCTTACAAAATGACAAGTTAGTTTAGATCTTTCGTTCGTTCGCTAGCCTATTTCATTCCTAAAGGGTAGTTCTCCAAAGTGTATAGTGCCATATCCAGATATCTAGCTTATGCGTACCACAGAAAATAAAATCCAAGTATAATGTATTTGGATTGACGATTTAAGGATTCAGAGTTACTCCTGAAGAAATGTATTTGTACACTTGACAGCCGGTCTGAAGGATATCTTGTGTAATAGTACTGACAATTTTAAGTTTTCTCGTGCCAGTAACTGATCAGCCTTGTGCATGTTCTTTTCTTTGTCAGGCTAGGGTTGATGGTTGCTGGTGGTGTTGTGCTGGCATCTTTTATGACATATGCTTCGGAGCATCTTGCTGTCTCAGCCTTTTACAAGGGTCAGAATGATAGGAGTGCCCCGAGAACTAGAAGAATTTGCTTTCTGTGTTTGTAGCAAGTCTGTACCTAAGTTATTGATTTAGTTCATGTTGACATTAACGAGAAAGTTTTGGTCGTTCTTTTGACATACAGATTCCATTTTGTAACACTGATGTAATCAAAGGTACATAGACATTGTCTTTGCTGTGCAATTGATGTGCAGCTCAAGACAGACCTACAACTGTAAACTTATTGTCTATAAAAAACATGCCGCCATTTGATCGTTGCATTTCTTGTATGTTACTGTGATCGGTGGTTCTGTATGGAACTCTTTGAAGATGGAACTCAACTGTAGATGGAGTACGGTAGGACGAAAGTCATTTTGGCTCCCCTTCTCCCTCTATTAAAAATTTAAAAATAATCTATTTATAAGTTCTAAAACAATCTGAGAAAATAATCTCGGTGTATCCAATGTTGCTTCCTATAATCATACAAAATCACAACGCAAAATTCTTTTTATTATGGGCTACATAAAAATGATAAAATTTTGTATATTTGGAGATTTGAAAGTGTGTACATTTAGATCACACATTTATCATTTTTTATGTAACCCAAGATATAAAGAATTTCAAATCAAGATTTTGCATATTCGTGTGATACACCATTGACAACATTCTGGATTTTTTTCATATATTTTTAAAACTTATAAATAGATTTTTAGTTTTTTTTAATAAAGAGATCACTGCAGCCCGGGAGGCAGAAATCTTTACTCGTAGGTAGGAGTTCTACTGACTAGTAACCTTGGTATTAATTTCGTTTGTGACAACAGGCCAGGTTAGGCCTCCTTGTTCCAAAGATGATGGATTTACGAATGCATTTTGGAAGATTGCGACTTTCATACGTAGTTGTGGTTTATATCCTATAAGAAAATGTTTATAAAGATTGAAGTGCACTGGAATTTGGGCCTCTTTTTTTAAAGGAATTTTATAGAAAACCGGGTCTGTATTCTTTGGTTCTTTCGTCTATAAAGCTTATTTGATGGATATGATGTAAAATCGTATGAGAAATATACGATTTTACAAAGGTCTATTTTGCATGGAAGTTCAAAGAAAAACTTCATCGAGTCAAATTTTATACTGTAGCCAAATTTCTTTGATTGTAAGATAGCTAAGACAATCACTATATCCATGTGTTTGCAGTATTTAACATGCCATGACATCCAGTTCTTAACTTTTTCTTCTTCTTCGTGTATATCCGGAATGTTGAATACCAAAGAGGAATTCCGTTCCCCCGCAAACCTTTTGGACGACACTAAGGATTGGATGTTCACTGGAGCGGACCAAAAAGTTAACGTGTGGCAAAATCGTAGTCGACATCCACCATCCATAAAAAATTGAACAGTTGGTAACTCATTCGCTGCATTTTTTAAAATCCAAATACTTGCTACTTAGAATTTTCCATTTTTTAACGAAATCCGCATGAACCTAAACCATTCGAAAATAATACTCCCTCTGATCCGTTTCAAAAGTCGGGGAAATGAACGTACGTGGCACAACTTCATAGTTGTACGCCTGTTCTAGTGACACTTTTTTGGAATCAGAGGAGTACTTTTTTGTGTGTGCGACTTTGAAGTTTGTAAGTTGCAAGTAAATAAAATTTGGTGCAAATAATTCTTATAGTTTTCTAAATCATGTGAATCGAAAGTTACTTTAAAGTTTATGGGTCATGGTGAACTTGTGTTTATATTCATTTCGATTGTGTTTGTTCATATGTACTACACCCGTTCCCAAAAATAAGACATATAAATTCAATCGAAAGTATAAAAATTATTAAGTTTGACTAGGTGTATAAAAGAAAATATTAACATCTAGAAATTAATATGTTATGTATGGAATTAAACTATGGTGGATCTATTGGTATTGTTTTGATGTTATAAAATTGGTCAAATATAACAGTCATTGACTTTTGACTAAATTTGTACGTCTTATCTATTTTTGTCGAACGAGAGGGGGTACCAAATACAGAAATACTAATGCAAGTGGTTACCAGAATGGATCTTCCGTGGCATATGCTTTGCATAGAACTGAAAGTTAACCGAACACTTTTATCAGCCTTTTTCACACGGTGCTACACAGAACACCTGAAATACAACGTGCCATGGCCATGGACGTGATACGAAAGCGATCTCCATATCTGCTTATGTTCCAGAACGAGCTAGCTAGTGCGTATAAACTAAGAACATTCCACTACGTACGGTCGCCACACGCGACTTAAAAAAAAGAAAAGGAATCGCATTCTCAGGAGAAGTGTCAAGTGTAGAGCCCCAATATGTTCCCCGCATTTTATTTGGCAAACAAATATATTCCCACATAGGCAGCGCGACAGTTACGTTAGAGGCGCAGGACAGATGGCTTATATAACTAGGTGGTCTTATCAGAAAACGGATATGCGGGACCCTTTATCCCCGTTACCGTCACGACGGGGCAAAAGCGTCCAGCGCTGGAGGTACGTGACGTGGAGGAGCCCAGCGGCCGTACGTACCTTGTCCGCCCGGAGAAGGGCCCGCCGGCAAGTGGCCAGCGAAACGGCCAAAGCTTTTCCCAAAAGGCGTTTAGTGTTGTGGCGCTAGCGCTACGGTTGCGAATTGCAAAACGCATGTACGTTACCCTCATGTTCAGTTCTGGTTATTTACGATAACAAATTTTGTTCTCCGGTGTGGGCCCACTGGATTTGGTGTGGTGTACGTCGACGTGGGTCGCTGCTCTCAGTCCGGTCACGCACTTGTTAACGTCGAGTGCACATAGAATGTGTGCGATCGACCGCCCTTGCCCCTTTTTTTCTGAAACGGAGGTGATTTTTTTACATCGTCTCGTTAGTTAAGAATAATACAACTGGCTGGTTAATTACATGAAAATTGCGCTAAAATCAGTACAAACGCCCACAAATTACCATCATGAAACATGACCGCACAGGGCAACACCTCCTGGCTATCCTCATGAAGCACACAAGTTGTCGAGAAGAAACATCACTGTCGAGGTTGTCATCGAGCGTCATCGTCATCTCTCCACCTCAAGCAAGTGACTCCAACTTCACCTTAGACAACCACCTACAGAGGCCTCACCACAACATACGCTTTGAACCATGTCGGCCTATGCCAAACAATCTGGCACCCGTGTCGGTGGCTAGACATCTCCGACCCAGGCGATGCAATTGGCTCTGTTCCACGTGTAAAAAGTCGTTGTGCGACACGCATCACCACCATGATAAATGAATTACTATATGTTACTAGTAAATTTGCACGTGCAACGCACGTCTCTACAAGGCACATGTTTAAAAAGAAAAAATGCCATATGATGTTAGCACTATTTTGAGAAAACAAACTATAGATCATATAATATATGTGAGCGCTCATTTGTACTCCTGTGACAAAGGAATGTACCCTATTTTCTACATAATGAGAGCAATAATCCAATTGCAGAACATAAGGTGGTCACATTACTGCGCCAGCCAATGGTTTCAGGCAGAGATTCAGAAAGCCGATGCGGCTTGGAAGTGATTCCAAATGAGAGTAATTTTACATAAGTATTATAGATCCAATCAGTAGGGTGCCGAGGGAAAGAGTTATATGATGTCAACAAAAAAAACAATATAAATTGGCAATGAGATACAAACTCGCACCGACATAACAGCTTCCAGATTACAAGCATCTTCACAGCGCACTTTTATATCTCTGTATTAGAAAGAAGGGCATTCCTGTGGTCACATCAAAATTTCTAAATGACAAGATTAGATCTCACATTTATATCTCTGTATATATTGAGATAATGGAGCATGTCAGAACCCAGCCTATTTGGATGATCTATAAGAGTGCCACCAGTGTCCACTACTTGTAGTTTGGCTTCAGACAGGAGCATGTTACAGCTAGAGTACTGCTCCTCTTGACTCAAAATTCTCAATAAAGAATCAGCAATTAGTTGCCGCACATACCGTTCCAGAGCAGCAAGGGTGAAAAAAAATTCAGTGGCATCACATCCTCGTGTGGGTGCACTTTTCTTTCCTCAAAAACCGTGTGAACTTGTGTTAGAATAGACAACCATGGGGGCTTTGGCTGTTAACAACGGCAAATTCTTTCCAGGCTGTGTAATAAGTTGATGCATCTCAGCTCCTTTCGACTGCAACATCAAATGAGGTACTTGTCCATCTGTAGAATAAAGCAAACGTTTCTCTTGCTCAGATGTCTGTACAAAATAGCAGTTCACACTACCACCTTGATAACCTGTAGAACTCAATTTGCAGAGAGGATCTTCAGGCAAATGTGGCAACAATTCAACTCTGACAAGGTACTTGTTGTCCGGAGAATACACACATGATTTGGTCTTGCAGATAGACCAAGCCAAGACCGAACCGTGTGCAAATTAGAGGGTAGGCCTTCCAGATTGCACTTGATCAACGTCAATGGATATTCCTTTGTCAGATACAGGTCGGCACTGCCCTCCTTCACCCGGCGTCGAGCAGGACGGCGGAGGAGGCAGCGGCAGCAACGCGGCGGCGTTCTGGTGTTGCTGCTTGTTGACGCCAACGCCATCCGACTCGCCGCATCTGGCCACCAAGCTCGACGTAGTGGAGCACCCTCGAATCAGGAGAGCCACCCTACTGCACGTCCAAGCTGACTCCCCCCGTCGCGATTGCAATTCCGGAGCGCAGCTGCAAGATTCAGCCATGAGTCTCGGTGTGGTACTGTTGTTGGACGCATCACTGGCACGGCCCGTCCCCGGCGAATTTGTGGTTAACTGTACCGGCGAGGTGGTCTGATTTATGGAGGCCGATGCGCGGCCGACGGCAGCTCCCCGCACTGCGCATTCCGTGGCGTCACGTGCACCGCGGCCGGCGCCGTCACCGAGGTCAACCTCTCGGCTCTCGGGCGCGCTCTACGCCTCCGCGCCGCTTCTCTGCGCGCTCCCTTCGGCGCTCTCCGCTCTCAACCTCAGCGGGAACGATTTCGCCGGCGCCGTCCCCGCCGCGCTCGCGGCATGATCCGGCGTGTTCACCTCGTCCTGGCCCACAACAACCTCACGGGAGCCGTGCCCCCGGAGTTCCTCACCTCGCGCCAGCTCCGGAAGGTCGACCTCGGCAGCAACGCGCTCGCCGAAGAGATCCCAGTCCCCGCCCTCCCGGCAGCCGGCCGCCTCTTTTCTCTCTAGCTCCACCCTCCGCGCCGCCATGGAGCTCCTCCCGCCCAGCTTCTGCCCCACCTCGGTGCGGTTGTGTCCGGCAGCCTGAACGGCGACATACGAAGCTCAAAGGACGGAGGCACAGAGGGGAACGCGCCGTTCAGTGCTGCCGCCGATGTAGCGCCGCCGGACTTCAATCCCATCCCCTCCGGCCGGCCACCCCGACGCCGCGGGTCTCCCCTACTCCTTCCGCCTCCCCGACCTCTGCTCCCCGCCGGCCGAATTTGTACACAAGTACTACTTCACCACCGTATTTTCTCCGTCGTCGTCTTTGTCTGAAATCGAGTGGAGTCTGGATTCCTCGGGGAAGAAGGCGTGTTCCCGACGACGCCCCAGGCAGGTCAAGTACGAACCGTTCGATTCTCTCACCGAGGACGCCATGGGCATCCACGACGGCGTCCCCAGCGCGGGCGAATCGACCGGCGACCTCGGTTTGGCGTTCACGTGCAGCAGCGCTCGTTCCTCTCTTCCGTTCGATCGTTCCTCTCTTCTACCTTGACGCAGTTAACGATGGAGGAGAGAGAAATAATTGTAATTTCTTTTAGCGATGGCAATCCGTGTAATTTAGAGAGGAGAAATAGAAGAATGAACAGGTACGGTGGCAATTTGGTCGTATTATGTGATTTGGTGGGAGGGCAAAATGGTCCAAAACGGACAATGTTGAGTTGTCAAACATTGGGACGATCTGAGACGTTTGATCGGATATTGAAGGGGTCAGATTTAAAGTATCCCAACCAGACAAGTTTGCTCTTTTAATAGTAGTATAGAAAAAAAAAATCATACAGGGATACATGAAACACCGGTTCAACATGGAGACTGAAACAAACAGAGTAATTTGGTATTCCGTTTCAACTTGGAGTCGTGCTGCTTGCTGACTGCCTGACTTCCCCTGCCCTAATATATACACTAATCGCAATTGCAAGAGAACTAGATGAGGGTACCAGAGTCCATTACTGTAACCATGCCACTCGATGTGAGGGCAGGATTGGAATATAGAGCGGAACTCGGGTAGCGGTCCACTCCAGAAGGATCCGAATATTCGGCTCTCGCCCAGACTTCCGGGGCTCGTCGTTAAATAGGCGACCCACCGCTCGAGATCCACCTATCCTCAGCGAAACAAAAAATCCAAAAAATTAACCACGGGAGGATAAAAAACAGATCTGCATATGAGTGAGGAACTCAACCGCGACTACGAGATCGGCGAGGAGATCGGGCGCGGCCGCTTCGGCGTCGTCCACCGCTGCGCCGCCCGCGCCACCGGCGACCTCTACGCCGTCAAGTCCGTCGACCGCTCGCGCCTCTCCGACGACCTCGACCGCACGCTCGCCGAGGTGGAGCCGAAACTCGCGCAGCTCGCCGCGGCCGGGAACCCGGGCGTCGTGGCCGTGCACGCGGTGTACGAGGACGACGCCTGGACGCACATGGTGATGGACCTCTGCACGGGGCCCGACCTCCTCGACTGGGTCCGCCTCCGCCACGGCGCGCCGGTCCCGGAGCCCGAGGCCGCCGCGGTGGTGGCCCAGCTCGCCGAGGCCCTCGCGGTCTGCCACCGCCGCGGCGTCGCGCACCGCGACGTCAAGCCCGACAATGTGCTCCTCGACGCCGCCGCAGACGGGCCCCTCCGCGCGCGGCTCGTGGACTTCGGGTCGGCCGCGTGGGTCGGCGGCGGGCAGACCGCGCGGGGCCTCGTGGGCACGCCGCACTACGTGGCGCCCGAGGTGGTGGCGGGGGACGAGTACGGGGAGAAGGCCGACGTGTGGAGCGCCGGGGTGGTCCTGTACGTGCTCCTCACCGGCGGCGCGCTGCCCTTCAGCGGCGAGACCGCCTCGGACGTGTTCTCCGCCGTGTTGAGGGGGAGCCCTAGGTTCCCGCCGAGGCTCTTCTCCGGGGTGTCGCCGCTCGCCAAGGACCTCATGAGGCGGATGATCTGCCGCGACGTCTCCAGAAGGTTCTCCGCCGAGCAAGTCCTCAGTAAGCACCATCCCCGCCCCTACATCACGTCATCACGTTGGATTGTTCAGATTTCTTTCGTGCTGCATTTGGAATATAATTTCCTTCGAAAGTGCATGATTCGTTTCGTTTGCTAGGTTATCCTACTCTTTTTTTTGTTTTGTTTTGTTTTAGTTGCTTACCACATATGCCATGTGGTTAGGTTATCCTACTCTAATCGATTCGATTCTTTAGCTCGTATCCATAGCCTTTGATTAACGATCTGCCCCTAATAAACCTATCCTAATCCGGATTAAATTACTATTTCCAGGGCACCCGTGGATCCTGAGCGGAGGAGGAGCCCGAGAGGTGGTGGAGCCAACCTGAAGAGCCACCCCATATCGTCGACTGTTCGTTCCCGTAGAGATAATGTTCGTGCCTACAACGTTTTGTATATGCAGGGTGCGATGATGCAGTAGATCGAGATTGTCGACTGTCGAGTACCCATTGTATCAATCCAGGAGTGCCGAAGAAGAGATCTTAGCTCGATCTCTTTGTTTCCTCTTTCTTTCTAGGCCTTTTTTTTGGCTGCCTTGGTTAGAGAAGAACGCCTACCTGTTCGATCGGTTTCCGTGTGATGGTGATGGTAATGTACATACTAACCCCTTCATGTATAAAATCTATATGAAGTAATCTTTCTTCCGTTTTCGTTTATTTTTATCACATTTTGCTCATATGCCTGAAGTGGTGGAGTGCAACTGGCCAATCCCTAGAAGCTTGGATCCTTTCCACATGAATCCTAGATTAGTGATGTTTCTTGTTGGTCTTTTTTTTATGCAAGATCTAACTGTCAGTTAGCTTTGTTCGTCTTAACCCTGCATGTATATGAAGTGATCTTTTTCAGTTCTTCCATCAGTTTCGTCACATTTTTCTCAAATGCTAGAAGTGGAGTAGTGCATCTGGCTAAACCCAAAGAAGCCTGGATCATCTTGTTACACATGAAAGTAGTTTTTTTGGGTTCCTTTGAACACATGATCCAACCGTGACAGCTTGCTTTCTTCATCTTACCTCTCCCTTCTTCACATCCGTGGCGTGTTTCTGTCCTCTTCACATCCGAGCCTTTGGTTTGCTTGAAGCTTGGAACCGGTTTGTGTGTATGGTTCAGCATTGTGCACTGAAACACAACAAGAAACATCTGTTGTTTTGTGAATACACCGACGTGGACATTTTTGTTAACATATCTATAGAGTTAAGCTGGAACTCAGTAGCGTGGCTATGAACAGACAAAATAGAAGACCCACCTTATCTTACCTAATCCATCCTCCATATATTAGATGGACTTTAAAGTTTCAAGCCACCGGTCTCGTTTCTGTTGGGGAACCGCATTCCGTTATCAGTTATCACGTATTTTATCCTCATGCGACTTATTTTCATAAAAAAAAAATTGGTTCGTTTTAAAATACAACCTCCGATCCATATTAATGGGCTCAACTTTATCTAGATACGTATGTATCTAGTTAAGTGTTTAGACTAGATGCATCCGTATCTAGACAGTGTTGAGACCATTAATATGGATCGGAGGGAGTACTACTAACTGCTAGCTGTGGCTTGTGACTGGAGTGTAATGAAACGAAATTGCTCAATTGCACATCGTATTCGTTATCACGAATCAAAAACCGGTTTCGCAAAGGACAGCTCTCTATTTTTCTACGTACGGAGTACTTATACTCTACGGTGATTCCACTGCGTTCCCAATAAGCTAGCAATGCATGAAACGAGATGGATAGGAGGATGAAACGATAGCGTTTTCCCTTCCCTGGACGCTTTGCTTTTTTAATCGAGAGGAATCCGGTGACTTTGTTTAGAGGAGACCTCACCCCCATTATGCTTGTGAAATGTGATTTGCGTGATCATGCAAACGAATCGCCTGATTCGCCCCCACCGTACGCTCGGATGGCATATCCTCGGGTTTATCCGCTCCTCCGTCCGGCCTGCGGTACTGCCTTTGTACTCCCCTGCTTGGCCTGCAAGCTTCCGTCGAATCCGCACAGAAAGTTGGCAGGAGGCGGAGGAGGAGATGCTGATTCAGATTCCCCTCTGCTTCGTGGCTTTGACTGTACGGTCGGGTATATTATGTGAAACCAGCCCTTACAAGAACATCCTTACAACGAAAACAAGAAATAAAACACAAGTCTTTGAAAAGTTCAGCACCATCTTTCTTCTGCATCACTCGGTGGCGCGCCGTGAGAAAAGCTTGATGCCGCCTCTGGGCCTCCGGCGTAGCAAAGCTCGTGTCGGAGAAATCTTGAAAAAAAAACCACACACTTGTAGAAGCAGCGGCCAGGAAGCCGTCGACGTAAACCAGAAGATGCGAGAAGGGCCGGGAGATAATCCCATCTCCGGCCAAGCGGAGATGGGGGACACCAAAATCGCAAGTTGCCCGATGAAGCCATACCTGGCTGAGCTAGTGGAACTTATGGACATCAATACACTGTGACATCATCTCCAACGCCGCCGTCATAGACATGCACTTATCACGCCAGACCTAGTGGTGTATGATCGACTCCAAACTACAGCCCAAGAACACTAATATGGGGCGGGCTGATAGAACTTTATTCTCATCGTCGCCGATGCCCCTTCACCGGAGGCAAAGAACTTGAAGACCCTACGGAAACCAGTCATCCGATCCGAGGTTCCCCCACCTTCCCTCCGCCACGGCGAAGGGCAGGGGAACCAGCGGTGGCGTTGCCAGTGGCCGAGGGTAAGGCTAGATCGCGAGCCGTAGGAAAACGTTTGCCCTAACTTCTTTGCTCAATTGCATATCGTTGTCACTAACAGCTACATTACGAATCAAAAACCGTTTAATGTACAACGATTCCACTCTTTTTTTCCAGTAAGCAATTCATGAAACGAGACCGATAGGAGGGTGAAACGACAGCGTAGTGAACCCGTGATTCCCTATCTACTCATCTCCGTGGCCTCTTTTCTTTTTCCATATCCATTTTGTTAATCAAGAGGAATCCGGTGCCGTGACTTTGGCGTTTCGGTAGCACTACCCAACCCTCGCGTTGTTTATGGAGAAGACCTCACCGCATTATGCTTGGTGAAAATGTGATTTGCGTGATCATGCAAACGGATCGGCTGATTCGCCCCCACCGTACGCTCGAGCGGCATATCCTAGGGTTTATCCGCTCCTCCGTCCGGCCCGGTACTGCCTTTGTACTAGCTCCCCTGCTTGGCCTGCAAGCTTCCGTCGAATCCGCCCAGAAAGTTGGCAGGAGAAGGATGAGATGCTGATTCCTCAGATTCCCCTCCACGTCGTGGCTTTGACCGTACGGTAGGTTTTACTGTAGAGTCTACACAGGAGGACACAGCTACCCCGTCGGAAAGATCTTTCGAGCGATATGGGCTCGTGCCGCTGCTTCAGGGAATCGGGGCCGAAGAGAAGATGCATGCAGGTAGCAACAAAAAATAGGAAAAGGAGCATCACGTGGTGACCCTATTACAAGGCACCGTTGCTACCTGCTACTGTAGCTGCGTGGCTCGGGTGGTCCTCCAATCGCTGTGTACGGTGCTTTCATGGCGTTGCGCTATCCGCAATCCCTGATCCCTCCCTCCTACTCCCTCATATCAGTCTATCGTTCAGATACAGGAGTAGCATGGCTCGGTGCTTTCACGTGGCGGGGGCCATTGAGCTTGGCGAGCCAAGTGTACGTATCCGTGGTGATAAAATATCGCCATCGCTACGTAGTGCAGAAATGGGCAGGGCTAGCTTGCGCGCTCAACCGCTCGCGTGGTTTCGGACAATTGCACGTGGTCGTTTCGATCACCGCACGTGGGCGACGGAGGAGGAAGAGGAGGTTGCCCTCGTCGTCGTCGCCGCTGGCCTAACCGCCTGCCCACGCCACCCGCGGCCTCGCCGCCCCGCCCTCCTCAAACCGCGGCCTCCGTCGGTCCGCCGCCGCCCCGGACCATCCCTCTAAGCCCCCCGATCTCGGCCGGCGAACCCCACCCCACTGTTAAGTTTTCTCCTTTGCCTCCGCCGCGGCTCCGGCGACTCTGGCTCGGCCTGGCCCTCGAATTGGGGAAGAAAATTTGCACGGAAGCGCGGAGGAAGAATAAAGAAGGAAGAAGAAACATGTATAGATACATCCATATTTGTACAAATGGAAGTCATTTAATTTGGAACGGAGGGAGTACATGAGACCTGACCTACCAAGGCGCCCACCACAGTAACGACCTCTCACCTTTGTGGCGACCGCCCGGTTTCAAGTTGAGCTCCAAGATTCAGATTCATTGTTGCTCTACTTGCACCTACCGGCCGGACGAAGATTCAGGTCGTCGTGTCTACATCGTCTATATCCATGAGCCTATTGATTTGCATTTTCTTTGGCGTTCGTGGATAAAGCTGGGTGACGTGTCAAAACCGGTTATGGCAGGTTGATCGTGTCCTGTAAAATATTTTAACTAGAGACGAATGATCGTGGGCATTGGAGCTGTGATAAGGGCGGACGGGGATAGATGTATTGTTCTGGGGTGGGTTTGGAAGGGAAGGTTTGCATGATGTTCTGAATCGATGGCATGTCCGGGGTTGTGCGGCACCGGTTTGATTATTTTAACGATAATGGTTTGTCCTATGCAAACAATTTTGTAGGTCCGAAAAGTTGCTGATCAGTGGTGAGTCGCGTCAATCTCGGGTGAATAGGTCATCTGTCACTTTTCTCTTTGGTTGCTGGTACGATGGTGCCGAAGGAGAGAGTGATAGACGTTATTTTTCGCATAGGTTTCTCCTATCTTTTCAGTTCTGTAAGGTCGTATTACGTGACTTGTAACTAGATCTATATTTTATAAATGAGACACGTATTACCGGCAAAAAAAAGATGATACATCGCAGCATGTCCATCCTCAGGTAGGGGAGGAGTGAGAGGTGACTAAGTTGATAAGAAAGTGCAGATAGCACTCGAGCTACATACATGGAGTTCGTTATTTTGAAATATTCAAAAGTTGCATTTTAATGTTTCAAAAAATTCGAAACAAAAAATGCTGGGTGTAAATAATGTCTGACATGTACGAGTGTGACAAAATGCAAAATTCGTATGGTTTTCGGGTACACAAAAATATCGATGGTGACCACTCTCTACCCCCACCTCCCTCGAAACATTCATGTTGCAGCCTTTTCTCAAGAATGTGTGCTACGTGGAGGATGGTGCCACCGTCACACACTAGACTCGCTCGCCACACTCGGAGAGGCCATGGCCTTAGAGGCCTTGCTCCTGGGCTCCACGGTGTGAGGTTGTTGATGTCGTCGCTGATTTGAGGTGAGGCAGAGACCGTCGCCGCGGAGGTTGTCCTGATGCAGATGCTATAGGCGCTGCTCCCGGGCCTACGCACCCCGCCATGCGTAGGGTGGGGAACTAGCACGTATGCGTTCCCATCAGATGGGCCTATGTTTTTGAGAATAGTTTCAATCAATAGATATGCAGTGGATATATAAAACAACTAAATGCACAAAGTGACACAAAAATTTATGTGCAAAACCTTCTCAACGTGAGGAGAAAAACCACAGTTGTGGACCAAGCTGTCCATGAGAAGCTTCCACTATGAGCAATCTGAGTAAAGCATATGCATCATAGTTTCTGTCCCCTTGGGCAATCAAGTCGGTGCTCTTAAATCATAGATCCAAAATGCAAAAAAAAATTGGTAGATAATCAAAGATTTTTGTTCGCAACATCTCACCAAATTCGACCTCAATTAGACGTCGTTTTCCTGACAAAACTGTTCGCCTACCAAAAACACTATGTGCTAAAACTACAACAATTTGAACATACAAAATAGATCTCAAATCTAATCCTCCACTGACCCAAATCTCAAACCAACTAGCAAGATTGAAGTAGTAAAACTAAGAATAAATATACCCAAATTTGTAGCCAATTCAAACACGTTTGGGTCTCCAAACACCAGCTTGAAGACAAACCGGCCAGGAATCATCAACCGGGACAATAATCACCTCTCCTTTGCTTCTTCCTCTCTTCTCACTAGGTTGTGTTGTGTGTTCTCTCAGCCTCTCACAACGGCAAGATTGAAGAGAGGAGTGTGCTCTCGGAGTAAATCTAACGCAGATGTTCTCTCTGCATCAGAGTCACCACCACCAAGAATGAACACAAGCCGTGCGCGAGGGACAAAGGGGAGATAAAAATGGACGTTTGATGTCCTCTATCCATCAAAATGGACGTTGATGTCCTCTCCTCCGATTCGCCACCAGGGGGCAGCTGCCCCCCTCCCCCAAGCCCATGAGCTTTTGTGTACCACGTTGATAAATGTCCTATTTGCGCCCCAATATTTCACAACTCACCCTGCCCTACCGAGCCAAATCCTATGTATCGCCCAGCGGCGCTAGGCGGCCGTGCCGCCTGAAGCGCGCCGCTGATGGGCCGACCCATCTCCCACGTCTTCCATCTTTTCCTTCTCTATTTTTTTTCATTTTCATTTTCATTTTCTTTTCTGTTTCGTTTTTCTTTTTCTTCTCTTTTCCTTTCCTTTTTGTTTCTTTTTTGTTTTTCTTTCGAAAAAATTCAAATTCGAAAATTGTTAAATTCAAAATTTGTTCATTTTCGAAAATTGTTCAAATTTGAAATTTGTTCATTTTTGAAAATCGTTCAAATTCAAAAATTGTTCAAATTTAATATTTGTTCATATTCAAAATTTGTTAATTTTCGAAAATTGTTCATTTTTTGGAAAATTGTTCAAATTCGAAATTTGTTAATATTTGAAAATTGTTCAAATTTGAAATTTGTTCATTTTCGAAAATTGTTCAAATTCGAAATTTGTTCATTTTCAAAATTTGTTCAAATTCAGAAATTGTTCATTTTGAAAAATTGAAATCCAAAACTTATTTGATTTGGAAAATGTTCAAATTTTAGAATCATTCAGATTATGATAAAAAAAGTTTAATTTTGAATTTGTTCCGACTTGAAATTATTCAGATTCATTTGCGAAGCAGTAACAGTAAATCGATCACATATATGGGCCAGGCCCAATATGCGGCGCGGCCAGGAACAACCGCCTCGAAGCGATATATAGGCCACCCCCCTACCGAATAGGCGGCGCGGCGCGGCCAATTCTCTGTCACTAGATGCCGTGGTGTAAAGAAACGCCCAAGGTTGATAGGATTGATTGATATGGTCAACGTGCCGTTTGCTAAAGGAGGCCACTTAGGTTTCACGTCAGTTCATCACTGAAAATTATTTCTTGTTCATGACTGTGTCGAGGGCCTATTGTACTAGAGAACATCCAGCCACATCACACTGAACACGAGTAACTGGTTAATTTGAGTGAAATCATGTTCATTTAAAATGGTATTGGAATCTTGTTAGATTATTTTTAGAAATTTTAAGAAGTAGCGGGGTTACCGCGCACTTGTGCGGCTAGATTTATTATTGTTCCTTTTGCTATTTTGAGTTTTTTGTCATATTAAGTTTTTTTGAGAATGAAATATGTAATCTCATTTTTAAAGCAAATAGATAATGCATGTTTCCCTACCAATCACTCATGCTACTCCGTACTACTCCCTCCGTTCCACAATATAAGATGTTTTAGATCTTTTCCACATTCACATGTACACACATGTATTTAGACACGTTTTAGTGTATGTGTCCATTCTTTTTAGTATGAATCTAGACATGCATGTGTAACATCTAAAACATCTTACATTGTGAAACGGAGGGAGTAGATAGCAACTGTCCTAAAAAAATACTCCTACAACCGACCAGTCTTGTACTGCACTGCTGCCGTAGGGCGTAGCAGCTGGCAGCTGGGAGTACATGGGCCTCTACGAAACGGTATCTGGGGCCCCTAAATTTGTTTGGGCCGGGGGCGGGGCCTTCGTCCTCGTCGAGGATTCGGGAGGGATGAGGCGCTGGCCGCCGCGGCGAATGCCGAAAGCGAGAGCGCGCGCCGCTCGACTCCTCCGAGGGATCCCACGATGAGCCCGTCTGCTCGAATGCGGCCGGGACCATGCCCGTGGCCTTGCCCATGTGCTTTCTACGCGGCTCCGCTCGGCGTTCGACCGCGTCGTCGCCGCCTTGGGATGTTTCTCCTTCGCCTTCGTTTCCCTCTCCGCCATCCATCCATTCAACTATTATTTCCGTTGTACTCTACTCTTCCGTCAATTTTCTGACTTGACCCGAATTAGCTCCAGACAGTTCCCTGTTTTGAAATTTTGATAAATTGAAAAGGAAATTAAGTTGTTCATGTTCATTTTCTTCTACAAGTTATAAAATGTTTTTTGAGCAGTGGGTGCATCTAAACCTATGAGTCGATATGGATTTCCGCTTCTACAAAGGCTTTCTTATCTGATACTGTAGTATTTTAATTCGCTGTCATAAAATACACCTGAATACCTGAGCTGTTTGTTGGTGACTGCATACATTCCAAGTGTAGCCGAGTCTGTGCTCTGTTTATTTTCGAGAAGGCGAGACGAAGTCAGCCATGTGATTATTTCGATGTCTTCTGACTCGTTCCTGACGCAGCTTTGGCGACTAGAACACTTCGTGTATGTATATACACGCTCAGGTTATCAGGTGTTCTTCAAAGCACTACTGAAGCACTCTCTAGAGCTAGTGTTCTTTTTTTCTTTTTGGGGGAATCAACCGAGGGCAATCTGCCCACCTGAACTAGTAAAACTTCCAAGACACTTGTTTTATTCGAGGAGAACTGGAGCCCTTCATTTTTTCAGGTGAGTTTTGTTAACATATTTTCCAGAGTATTTCTTCTAGGATCCGCTTTCTGTTCGTCTTATATTCCAAGCTTCCGTCGAATCGGCACAGAAAGTTGGCAGCAGGAGGAAATGCTGATTCAGATTCCCTCTACGTCGTGGCTTTGACTGTACGGTCGGTTTCACTGTAGAGTTGAGAAAAGATCATTCGAGCGTGTGCTTGGCTTGAAGAGACCCACGTAACCACACAAAAAAAAATAATGGAAAAGGACGTATCACGTGGTGACCCTGCGACAGGGCAGCACGCTTGGTAAAGCAGCGCCGGGCCAGACGCAGAGGAACGTTCAAATCGACCGTTCTCGTGGCCAGGTCGGCCAGCTGCAAAAGCGAGCGCTCCAGCTGCAACTGCGTTGCTCACCCTGTCTTCCCCTCACCCTCCTTAGGCTTACTTCTTATTCTTCCTCCCAACTAATGCTACAATGATCAAATCAAAATACGCTATACACGAAAATGGTCCGCATTGATTATGTGCTTCCATTCTGACAATCGGTTTCGACTTTCGTTAAGTCTTAACTTCTAATTTTGTGTTCATGCGTAAATCTCTTTGTGACGAATTTCGCCAAATTAACCGCACACAATTGACGGTTTGAAATTTCCTTTTAGGAGTAGCTTCGCATCACCATTTCTCACAACTTTCATGTTGTAAGTTTTTCGTTTAGATGCTAGTAGATGAATAAATCATGTACTGTATCTATGTGTATTTAGACTGTTCTTGTTGTACGTCCTTGCCGCCGGTGAGTTCCCACCGTCTCCGTCAGCAACCTCCGTCGCTGTTAGTCTGTCGCTGCCGCCCACGCTGCTGTGTCCGTCCGCGCCGTCGCCGCAATGGCCTCCGTCGCTGCCGCCCACACCGTTGTCTCCGTCGAGCTATTCCGCTGCCATGCCGCGTCTCAGTCGACCTCCGGTGCCGCCATGCCGTGTCGCCGCCGTCCACCTCTGTCGCCGTCATGTCGCGTCGTCGTCGCTCCATTGGTATACCATGGACCTTATCCAAGCATGGTGAAGGATGGTAACTTCACCTATGTGAAGAAAGGTGAGACTAACAAAAACTTGCATACAACCAAACGGTGTGCAGAAAAGTGTGCTAGCGATGCGATGCTGGCTACCAAACGAACTGCAGAACCAGGCTGAGAGGGTGACTCAGCCAGACCAGGCCCTGCCAGACCTGTCCCCAGGGAGATGAAATTTGGGTGCAGCCTACCAAACGCGCCCTTATCATTCACAATTTCACATACAGCCATACAGGATTAGCTTGCACTCACACGACTTAAAAGAGCCAAGTGTACGTATCCATGATAACAAATGTCGCCATCCCCACCGTAGGACACAAATGGCTTCACACCAAAACAACCGGAGAGACATCTACCAAGGCACCCACCACAATGTTGATCTCTCGTTGTCTCACCTTTCACTCCTCGAATTCATGCCGGCCATAAAACCCGATACCCGAAGCCCAAATCTGAAATACCGGAGCCCGAACCAGACAAACCCGAGAGCTACATCGGGTAGAAGTTTCGAAAACCCGAATTTTATTCAGCAAATTCTGGTTGGAATTTACGATACCCAAACTACCCGAACTTGTAGAAAGCCCAGTAGAAAAAGGTCCTCGTTTTGGTAAGGCCCAACCCAACTTCCACAGGTAACTCCTCCGCCTCCTACCCCAGGCTGTGCATCACGTGCATCCTCCGTCTGGCGCTGATGGCCGGCGTGATCTGCAGCACATCCGGGTGCGGGGGGCCGACGGCTAGACCAACCTTTCTGTCCTACGCGACGAGGCAGCCTCGTTTTGTCCATCTCCCTCTTACCACCGCCTGCCGCCGGTTGGGGCTTCTGTAGGCGTCAACATCTCACGCGAACCTTCAGCTCGCTGTGCTTAATTCAAGCCATTCGGGATTACCCGAGCCTGAAACCGAATTCTCGGGTACCCAAAATTTCGGGTCTCTCTTTTTTTCATACAAATTTCAGGTGTCAGTTTTAGAAGCCCGAAATTTCAAGAACCCGAATTACCCGACCAGAAATTTTGGGTAAACCTGAACGCCCACCCTGACTCGGAATCAACGACCCGTCACGTGATGCAGTGTCCTCTGCCGCGATCGTTGTGCACCGACTTGCAAGTTAGCTCAAATATTCATATTCGTTGTTGATGTACTTGTGCCTACCGTCTGGACAAATATTTAGGTACTGATTGGATTTTCTTTGGGTTGGATGATCTATCAAAACCAGTTATGACTGATGACAGGTTAATTTTGTCCTTGATGTCAGCAGAAGTTTTGAAGAAGAGACGAATGCTCGTGGGCATTGGAGCTGTGATAAGGGGTAGATGTATTTTTATTTTTCGAACGGTGTAGACGTATTCTTGTCGGGTGGCCTTGGAAGGTAAGGCTGGACGTGATACCAGCCTTATGTAGGAGGAGGAGCGAGAAGTGACAAAGTTGCTTTGTGTTGTCCGAGGAGGTGCCCTCCCTAGAGCATTTGTAACCGAGACAACCCCTATTTATTATGTTCTCCAATCATAGACTTTAAATTTCCGAAGTGGAGTCGGAGGAGGTGCCCTCCCCGTATAGAGGGAAGGAGCTTGCCGAGTCGTCGTTGGTGTTCTAGGAAACCATGGTGTGCGGAGACCAGCGGGCGCTTGGTGAGCTTAGGTTTGGGCGAACTACAGATCGGGTTGCCGGGTGTGCGGAGAAGCCGTTGAAGATCGACGGCTGGCTACGAAAGAGGTAGATGCGGCGGAAATGCTCGGCGAAAATGCGGCCATATCCGACGAAATGCGGCTGCCACGGAGATCTGCTATGGCTGAAATCTGGTCGGGGAAGGTTCACGCGAGAGTGCGGACGATGGCGGGGGTGCGGGCGACCGACAATGAGGGGCGGCGGTGGCGGAGCAAGGCAAAAGGAGGCAGAGCTAGGAGAAGGAGACAACAGAGTGTGAAAATATCTACTGCCGGGCGAGGGTTCGGTCCGATCTAGGGTGAAATGGGCGGGTCCGCGCTGACAGGTCTGACGTGACGGACGCGTCCGGGTAGCCCAAATCTGCCCCACGTATGGGCTAACTTTGGGTTTGCCGGACAGCCCAAACGTTTAGATTGAATTTAGAAAGGAGAAGGGGCGGTTGGGTGCTGTTTTTTTACCCAAAACGTGTCCGGGCTGTCTGCCCGAATGTATAGTGCTGGTTTGGGTTGGGGATGATCTTAGTTGGTAGTCGCTACACTAGGATTTTTTTCATTCATTCTGCGTGGGTTCCTTTCTTTTTTCTTGCACACTGCCGCATGGCGCAGCAGCTGGGAGTACATGGGCCTCTGTAGAACAGATATCTGGGGCCCTAAATTGTTTGTGCTGGGGCGGCCGCCCACCCCCTGGGCCGGGCCTTCGTCCTCATCGTGTGGGTTTCGGAGGGATGAGGCGTCGGCCGCCGCGGCGAATTCCGAAAGCGAGAGCGCGGCGCCGCTCGCCCGCTTGACTCCTCCGACGGATCCCACGATGAGCCCGTCTGCTCGACCGCGGCCGCCTCCGTGGTTGTCGATGCTCGCGGTGGTGGAGAGCCTTGTCCCTGTGCAGCTCCATCTTTGCAGCGGCCACCTGGGCTTTCTGCGCGGCTCCGCTCGGCCTTCGACCGCGTCGTCGCCGCCTTGGGAAGCTTCTCCTCCGCCTTTTTTCCCTCGCCACCCATCGACCCATTCAACCATTATATTTCCTGTTGCCCTCTTCCATCAACTTTGTTGATTTGGTCCGAATTAGTTCCAGATTGTTTCCCGTGTTGAAATTTTGATAAATTAAAGAGAAATTTCAGTTGTTTATTTTCAGGAGGGCGAGACGTAGTCACGCATGTGACTATGTCGTTGTCTTCTCACTCGTTCCTGACGCAACTTTGGCGACAACAACTCTTCGTGTATGTATATATATACACGCTCAGGTCGTCAAGTGTTCTTCAGACAACTACTGAAGCAATCTCTAAAGATCCAGTGTTCTTTTTTTAGTTGAGGGAAGCAACGGAGGGCGTTCTGCCCACCTGAACTTTGCTCCAGTGTTTTCGGTGAATTGGGAAACAGAGATCCCTCCAAGACGATTCCTCTATTCTAGGACAACAGGACCCCTTCATTATTTCAGGTGAGTTTTGTTAACATATTTTCAAGAATGTGTCTTATAGGATCCTCTTTCACTTCGTCTTTTCATTTACTTCAAGCTTAATTAGGTGCTACAAAAACGAGCCGAATGTTTTTCTTTTGACAGCCTAGATGAATTCTTCTTTGTTCCTATGAATCTAAATTGCTTAGGACGGCTAATGTTCAGTAGGCAATAGCTATCCAAAAATAACTTGAGCACGCTTGTCTTGTGACTTGAGACCTGTTATCGAGTAGGTTGCTGAAGGAAGAGTTAAGTTCTTCACATAACAAGCTTTCAATAGGAATGATTCTGTTCCTTCACAGCGGATCCTGATTTTGTTAAGCATCGTATAGCAACAGTATGCCGATTCCCTATCGTCTCTTCTGCCCAACTTTTCCTGTGGAGTAGGAATTCTGTAAATGATATTGAAGGAACAGAACATCATCGCAGAATTTCATAGTTTGCACCTTGGGCAGATAAAGATGAATCATCCTTTAGGTCATCTATGTACCGTAGACATCTTGGGGAAATCTGGAAAGAGTTAAATCCTATAATAAAATTAATGTACTCCTTATGAATTAATGTACTCCTTATGAACTCCTACAGTTTTCTGTTTTCTAAATTAAAGTAGCCATAAGGCCCCCAATTTCATTAAGACATTGAAGTATGTCGTCAAACATGTCCTGCCATATGTCCATATTTGGCTTATTGCTTTTGGCTGCTGGGGCTGTCGCTATTGCTCTCATTTGGGCCCTATCTTGTATTGTTCAACTTTCTTCTCCTTAATACATTATTCATGCAGTTCTTTTGCATGGTTCAAAAAAAATGTTTTCCTTATTTCTCAGGTTTTCAGTCAAAATTGGCTAATCAAATCTAAAATCCTATTGGAACCTAGTTCAAAATATTTGTCCCCAGTTAAATTTAACAATGCATCCACCGGTCTAAGTAGGTGTATGGCCTCCATTTTCTATGGTACCCATTAATTGTTTCTGTAAGAAAGTTGTTGATTTAGTTAACATTGTCATGTTTTCTTATTTTCCAGCCAAAGAATATGCGAGTGCTCTTGCAACTTGGCCTGAGCCTTGTATTGCTTGTAATACAATGTGCACCTGGAACTGCAGCTCTTAGTTCAGAATGCAGAAGGCAATGTGGTACAGTTGAGATACCATACCCATTCGGTATCGATCCAAACTGCTCACTCGCAGGCTTCGACCTCAGTTGTAAGGTCCAAGATGGCATCTCCAAGCCATTCATTGGCGACTTTGAGGTCCTCAGTATTTCCTTGACTAGGGCACGATGCGGGTGCTCAATTACATTGTGGCCCACTGTTACAATACCTCTACAGGGAGCATGGAATTTATGGGCCGTTTCACTGGGTATGTGGGTCAACCTTCTTCTCCATACCGTCTCTCAGATGTCCAAAATAGGTTCACGGTCATCGGATGCAACGCCCTCTACTTGATCGCCGACAACGATGGCACAGGATACCAGGGCTTGGGTGTCTCAACATGTCGCAACTTTTCAGACTTAGTAGACGGGTCATGCTCCGGCATAGGATGCTCCCAGACTATGATACCAAAGAGTATGTACAACTATGCCACAGCTTCTTTGGATTCGTTCAACACAAGCCAAATCTGGGAGTTCAACAGGTGCAGCTACGCCGTGCTAATGGAGGCAACCGCATTCAACTTCATCACCTCGTACGTAAGCACCACCAAGTTCAATGACACGAATGAAGGGAGGGTACCCATGGTCCTTGACTGGGCTATAAGAAATCAGAAGTGTGACATCGCCACACAGAACAAGACAGGAACCTATGCATGTCTTAGCAGCAACAGCGTGTGCATTGATTCTGTCAATGATAATGGATACATGTGCAACTGCTCCCAGGGGTACAAAGGCAACCCTTATCTTCCAGATGGCTGCCAAGGTACTAATTTGCTTTGAACTGAATGTGTGTACACATAAATGCTAATCAAATTCTGGTCTGAATGTAGAAGGACCATTGTTTCATTGTTTGTTGGAAATTCTAATATCTAGTTTTGCTCATCTTACTGCAGATGTCGATGAATGCAGTGACAATCCATGTCCTTCAGGCGGCTCTTGCCACAATACGGTTGGAGGATTTCGGTGTTCTTGTGGTGTAGGAAGAAAATTGGAAAGCAATACATGCAACCCTGATACCGGCTTTATAGTAGGTAACACCAGAAAAGGGACCACCTAGCTAATTCAGTACTTCTTATCGCATTATTGTGCAATATCAAACATAAAAAAGTAAATATAAAGCCAATAATGTATCTGTTGACAAAGACCAACTATGATCTCTCTCTCTCCCCTCCTAATTATCCAATCTGATGTCATTATGCAGGAGTTACAATGGGATTATTTGGTGCAATGGTTATCATCATGATCACTGTCTTCTGGGGACAGATGATAATCCAAAAGAGAAAATTGAACAAAGTTAGGCAGGACTATTTTCAACAGCATGGTGGCTTACTTTTGTTTGACAGGATGAAATCAGAGATAGGTCTTGCATTCACAGTATTTTCCGAAGCTGAACTCATACAAGCCAGTGAAAACTTTGACAATGGCAGAATACTTGGAAAAGGAGGACATGGAACCGTCTACAAAGGAATAATAAAGAACAACATGTCGGTTGCAATTAAGAGGTGTGCATTAGTTGACGAAAGGCAAAAGAAGGAATTTGGCCAAGAGATGCTCATTTTGTCCCAAATCAATCACAAGAACATCGTTAAGCTCTTGGGTTGTTGCCTTGAGGTGGAAGTTCCAATTCTAGTCTATGAGTTTGTACCAAATGGTACACTATTTGAGCTTATCCATGGCAAGAATAAAGAATTACAAGTATCCTTTAGCACTCTCTTAAGGATTGCTCATGAAGCAGCCGAAGGAATCAGCTTCCTACATTCATATGCGTCTCCCCCAATAATTCATGGTGATGTGAAAACTTCCAACATCCTTCTTGATGACAACTACATGGCCAAAGTGTCAGACTTCGGAGCCTCCATACTAGCCCCATCTGATGAACAGCAGTTCGTCACAATGGTTCAAGGTACATGTGGATACCTTGATCCTGAATACATGCAAACATGCCAGCTAACGGATAAAAGTGACGTGTACAGCTTCGGAGTTATCCTTTTAGAGATCCTAACTGGTCAGTTGCCACTGAAGCTCGAAGGGTCTGAGAAGCAAAGAAGCTTATCGTTGATTTTCTTATCTGCTATGAAGGAGAACAACCTGGATGCAGTGTTGGCGAGTCACGTGAAAGGACAAGAGAGCATGGAGCTGTTAAGAGGACTCGCTGACCTTGCTAAAAGATGCCTAGATATGTGTGGTGACAACAGGCCCTCGATGAAAGAGGTCGCGGACGAGCTCAACAGATTGAGGAAACTTACAACGCATCCTTGGGTAGGGCTCGATGTGGAGACAGATGCAGAAAGCCTTCTTGGAGGAGAATCTGCCGGTGGTTATGAAATAGAATTAAGTGGGTATCCTATGGGCAAAAGTGAGAACCAGCCCATAAACCCAAGAAGTTCCTATTATGCAAGGTGATTAAGAGAGTCATAAAATAATCTTATAAAGTGACTAATTGCAGATAAAAAATGTTTCTTCTAGACCTTACCACCATGTATGTTGTAATTTGGAGGTTAGTATTGCTGCTATTGATTCGACTGTGTGTACTCTTTGTAATAGGACTAGTCTATCTCATACAACTTGTAAAGTACAAATCATGTATTTAATCCATTCGATGTGATGCTAAATGATTGGTTGCCGTCGGGGACTTTATTTATTAGTAAGAAGATTCAGAGATGTTTCTTTCTTGGGAAATAGCATATCATAAAGACTTGACACTGAGTCTGCCATGTGCCCATGTTGCTTGCTTGGACTACTTCATCGACGGATCAGCCGTTGACGTCAAGAGCTCTGTGTGTATGCATAGAAAATTTGAGGTGCTGGCTGTTCTTCAGAACACAACTACGTAAGCAAAGCTCTAAACTGGTACGGTGCTCTATTTGTCTTAGGAAAGGCAGATCCTTGACAAAAATTACAACCCCCAGGATACCTCTTCTATACGAAAGGATCTGAACCCCATCGTGATTTCAGGTGAGTTTTATGAAGAACACACTTTCTGCAATTTCTATTGTTTCCGGCTTTCAGTTGGTTTTACTCCCTCCGTTCCAATTTAGTTGTCTTTCATTTGTACAAAAGTGGATGTATCTAGACATGTTACAAGTATAGATACATCCACTTTTGTACAAATGAAAGACAACTAATTTAGAACGGAGGGAGTACTTTTTAAGGTTCGATGCTAGAAAAAAAAATGGACGAATCCTTATTTGTTCACAAGACTCTTAATTGCTAGCTGAAAATATGTAATACCTGTCCAAATTTAACTTGTGTGCGCTTGTGCGGCGACCTGTGAGTAGGTTGCTGAAAGCAAAGTTGTTTGCTTTGACATCTAGGAAAAGCTTTAGTGAGGGCTTGCATGAATGAATTTGTTCTTTCCTTTGACATCCGATCCTGGTTTGTTAAGACTTCTGGAGCAAATATGTCTTCTTTTATTATCTTAGGATACTAAGTCGATGTATGCCTAAATATATAGAGTGATCCCCCGATTTTAACTAACCAATGCACTTATCAGTCCAGCCTAGGTGCTATAAACTGTAGTATGGGTACATGGTCTCCATTTTTTTTTGGTGCTACCGATTTTTTGTCTGGAACACAGGTGTCGATTTAGTTGACATGTCATGTTTACTTATTCTGCAGCTGAAGAATATGCAAGTGTTCTTGCAACTTGGCCTCTGTCTAGTATTGATTGCAGCACACTATGCCCCTGGAACTTCTGTCCCTAGTAGTTCGCAGTGCCGAAGGCTGTGTGGCAATGTTGAGATACCGTATCCATTTGGTATCGACCTGGGCTGCTCGCTCGGAGCAGGCTTCAACCTCACTTGTGAAGTTCAAGGTGGCGTTCAGAAGCCATTCAGGGGTGCCTTTGAGGTCCTCGACGTTTCCTTGACTGAAGGCACGACCGGGTGCTCAATTACATCCTAGGGTTCTGCTATAACATCTCTACCCAGAGCATGGAGTATTTTGGCCGTTACGGGGGGTTCAACGAAGGAGATCCTTCTTCTCCCTATCGGCTCTCCGATGTCCTGAACAGGTTCACGGTTATCGGTTGCGGCGCCCTCGCCTCCATCTCGGACCCTAATGGTACAGGCTACCAAGGGTATGGTGTTGCAACATGCCGCAACCAGTCAGACTTAGTAGATGGATCTTGCTCCGGCATCGGCTGCTCTCAGACTACCATACCAAAGAGGATGTACTACTACCAAACAACCTTTTTTCTGTTAACACAAGTCAAATATTGAAGTTCAACCGGTGCAGCTATGCCGTGCTGATGGAAGCAGCAGCATTCCACTTCAACACTACGTACATAAACACCAACAAGTTCATGAGACAGATGATGGACGGGTGCCTATGATGCTTGACTGGGCTGTGAGAGATGTGGAGTCATGTGTTGTTGCAAAACTGAACAAGAGGGCACTTACGCATGCCTCAGCAGCAACAGCACGTGCGTGGATTCCACCAATGATAAAGGGTACAGGTGCAATTGCACCCAAGGCTATAAAGGCAACCCTTATCTTCCAGATGGATGCACAGGTACTGATTTGCTTCGAATGTTATTATTTATATGTATGCACTAATTGATACCGATCAAATTGCACCTTGGATGTAGGGGTCCCTTTCTCTTATTCAAAACTGCAATACTTCGGTTTTGCTCATTGTGTTGCAGATGTTAATGAATGCGATCACAGCCCATGCCCTTCAGATGGCATTTGTCGCAATAACAATGGAGGGTACCGGTGTTCTTGTCGAGTAGGGAAAAAATATGTCAAAGAAAGCAATACATGCAATCCTGACACTGGCCTAATAATAGGTAACACCCAAACAAATGTGATCTCCTAGCTGGACCATTACTTTATGGTATTCCTTGCAAAGTCATGAAACAAATGAAGTATGAAACCAAGCTTGCACTAATGTGCCAATGTACACCAATTATGTTTTTATACTCTGTTCCTCAATCTCAATAATAACTGTTTCATCTAATGATGTTATTAGGAGTCACAATGGGATTATTTGGTCAATGGTTATCGTCATGATCACTGTATTTGGGGACAGATAATATTCAAAAGAGAAAATTGAACAAAGTTAAGCAAGAGTATTTTCACCAGCATGGAGGCTTGATTTTGTTTGATAGGATGAAACAGAGAAAGGTCTTTCTTTTAATGTATTTTCAGAAGCTGAACTCATACATGCCACGGACAATTTTGCAGTAGCAGAATACTAGGAAAAGGAGGCCATGGAACAGTCTACAAAGGGATAACAAAAAAACATGCCGTTGCTGTAAAAACATTGGAGTAGTTGATGAAAGACAAAAGAAGGAATTCGGCCAAGAGATGCTCATTTTGTCCCAAATCAATCATAAAAATGTTGTTAAACTCTTGGGTTGTTGCCTTGAGGTGGAAGTTCCAATTCTAGTCTATGAGTTTGTCCCAAATGGTACACTGTTTGAGCTTATCCATGGCAAGAACCGAGCATTACAAATATCCTTTAGCACTCTCTTAAGGATCGCTCATGAAGCAGCCGAAGGACTCAGCTTCTGCATTCTTACGCGTCACCCCCAATAATTCATGGTGATGTGAAAACTTCCAACATCCTGCTTGATGATAATTACATGGCTAAAGTGTCTGACTTTGGAGCCTCCATACTAGCCCCAAGTGATGAAGAGCAGTTTGTCACAATGGTTCAAGGTACTTGTGGATACCTTGATCCTGAATACATGCAAACATGCCAGTTAACTGACAAAAGCGATGTGTATAGCTTTGGAGTTATCCTTTTAGAGATCCTAACCGGCCAGTTGCCATTGAAGCTCGATGGGCCTGACAAGCAAAGGAGCTTGTCATTAATTTTTCTATCTGCAATGAAAGAGAACAATCTCGATGCATGTTGGTGAGCCATGTGAAAGGCCAAGAGAGCATAGAGTTGCTGAAAGGGCTCGCAGATCTTGCTAAGAAATGCCTAGATATGTGTGGCGACAATAGGCCATCGATGAAAGAGGTTGCCGATGAGCTCAACAGATTGAGGAAACTTTCAGTGCGTCCTTGGGTACAGATCAATGTGGCGACGGATGCAGAAAACCTTCTTGGAGAAGAATCTGCAAGTAGTTATGAAACAGAATTAAGTGGGTATACCATGGGAGAAAGTGAGATCAACCCATAAACCCAAGAAGTTCCTATTATGCAAAGTGAGTAAACATGCATAATAGTGTAATAACTAATAAAGCTACTACTTGGAGATACAAATGTTCTTTCTGGACCTTGGAACTATTGTATTGTAGTTTCTTATACAGTAAGTGGGCTAGATGCATGGTTACTGTAGAGGCCAGGGTAATAAAGCTTCCATTTTCTAAAAATGTGTACTGTAGTTGCAGTTTAGCATTGCTGCCATTTGATCCGAACGTGTGTACCTTCTATAACAGTGAGTACACTGCAGCACCATCATCGCTCTTGGGGTCTCTATGAATTTAGGTAAGTGACGAGTTGAATGCTCTAGATCGACAGGTCAAAAATTCAAAAAAGAATGGATACTTGGATGTTTTTAATGTAAAATAGATAAACATAAGTTGGCTATTATAAATGTGGAAAGTAAACCATGTGCAATAATATACATGATTCGCAGGCTCACCGAAATACCCAAGCACGTCTCGTGCGGTTAGGGTTTGCAGCAAGAAAACAGCTAATTCTTGGTTATTCCCTTATTTCAGTACAATTCTCCGTGTATCTTCTTTTTTTCAAGTAAATGGCGAAGCACCGCCTTTCAATTAGAAGGAGATTTTTTTTACATAAGTTCACAGTATGCATAGACCATAGATAGAACTACACAAGAAACAGGAAACGGCAGGCGAATTACTCGCGGAGGAAAAAACTACTTGCAGTGTGCAGCTGAATATCTGCTACTGCCTGGCCTGGTCCATGACCTCCTTGTAATTTCGTCTTGAGTTGTTGAAAATGCTACGGTTCCTCCTTTCTAGATGTGCCAAAAGGCATAAATTCAGTGACCGATGCGCTCTCGATCGGGGCCATGCTTATCTATTTCTATATGTATCCACTAAGTGAACAAATAATGTAACAAAACTTGTACTAATTTATTATAGATATTAAATGGTGTTGCATACCACTTAATAGAAGTATGTATGCTTTCAGTGATTGATTGTTTTTGTAGATAGTGCATGGTTTCTTTCAAAATTTATTGTAGTTCTTATGTTAATCATCCTGAATTCATCTAATAGTATCAAATCGTTCCATTTATGCTTTTGATTTCTTGTTATTTGATGTATGTTTCAATAAAAAACATAATTATTTACATGGTAGATTTTAATTTACTATCAAAGAATTTCACTACAGCGATAAAGTGTTGCATTAGCACTTCCAATTTTGTTCTGGTAAACTTTCAATTTCATTCCACAATAAATCATGAAACGTTTGAATAGACCTTTCAGTTTGAGCAGCTTAATAAAATTGTTCCACTGGTTATTATTTTAAAGTTTTATGTTAAAGATTTCAGTTTGTTCTATTTCTTATTTGGTGCAAACATAATGGCATGTCGGTCTTTAAAATGTTCAGATGCCAACATAAAAGCTTTTCAGCATGGAACAATTTTTACCTGTTAAACTAGTTTTTTATAATTTCTGAACTTTTCTTGACGTACATGAACATTTTCTGAAGGCAGATGGAACATATTGCAAACTTACAAAAAAACTGTAAGATTTTTCAAAAATTTCAAAACAAAACATTGGGCTGTTTGGATGAAAAAAAAATCATCTTGACTCTAATTTGTATGTTGATGTATGTCTTCAGTTTTATTTGTAGGCTATGGTTGGCTCTTCAAAAATAATTTAATTTTGAACATAATCTGTTTGGCTATCCAAGTTTTTTTCCCCTAAGGTGGACTCTTCATTTGTGTGGAGATGAACTCGTGACTCGTGGGCCTGCTCACCACCAGGCCGCCACGGGGCGTCTGCCCCCTTCCTGGGCCGTATTCTCCACACCGCCTGGTGCGAGAATCACTAGCAAAAGGGTTCCCTTTGCGAAGGGAACCTATCGAACCGTGGCGTGATGACAAGTGTCAGCTTCTCCCTTCACGCGGTACCCCGTGGATGCTTAAATATGTGACAAGTGGCAGCACGAGAGAGTTTTGGTGGGATTTCTGCTTCTCCGTGCGGAGGGTTGTACGTGCATTTATTTTGAGATTCGTTTTTAAAAAATGAAATATCTTGAGAACCGTTTATCCAAATTACGAACCGTTTTCACTTTTGAACTCCTCGCGTCGAGATTTTCAAAACTAGATCCCATATTGATAGGTTTCGACGAACTTTTTTTTGTACTTCCGGTTATGTATAATTGTACAACCTGTTATGTGTAGTTGTACTCTAATTTATTTGTACTTTGTACTTCCTGTTTTTCTATACTTTTGTATGATGAGAGAGAAAGGATACTGAGGTGGGAGGGCAGCTTTTTCTCTTTTTATTTTTCTAAATCGAAATTTTGATGAAATATCTTGAGAACCGTTTATCCAAATTACGAACCGTTTTCACTTTTGAGCTCCTCGCGTCGAGATCTTCAAAACTAGATCCCATATTGATATGTTTCGACGAACTTTTTTTTGTACTTCCGGTTATGTCTAGTTTTACAACCTGTGATCTGTACAAACTGTGTCTGCGAAGTTGTACAACATGTGTCTGTCTAGTTGTACAACTTGTTTCTGTACAAACTGTGTCTGTCTAGTTGTACAATCTGTGTCTGTACAAACTGTGTCTACGTAGTTGTATAACCTGTGCCTATATATTTATACAACCTGTATCTGTACAACCTGCTAGTTGTATAATCTGTGTCTGTTTAATTATACAATCTGTGTCTGTCTAGTTGTACAACATGTGTTTTGTAGTTGTACAACATGTGTCTTGTACAACTTGTGTCTCTTTAGTTGTACAACTTTGTATCTGTATAGTTGTACAAGCTGTTAGTTGTACAACCTATTATTTTGTGTAGTTTTTACATCGTTCTTTTTGTAATTTGTACACTTATTTTTCTTGTGCGTGTACATGTACTAAATATTTTTCGCTCCTTCCTTGCAAGACGCATGTGTCCCGTGGACGGATGTACCCGCGCCTCGGGCGGACGTACGCGGCCCGTGCGGTTAGCTTCGCTCGTACGCAGTCCGGTAGCCAAATTCGTTTTTGCAAACGCCACCAATTCACCACTTGGCATGCTTGCGCTGGTGAGGTTCCCTTTTGAAAGGGAAACCTTTTGCTAGTGGTACCCGCCTGGTGCGCAATGCCGTCGCCGCCCCATACGGCCATACCACCATTCTACTTCTTCACCTCGAGAAAGCGAAAGGGTAAAGCTGGCGACGAGCTAGCTCCGGAGAGTGAGGAGCAGTTCCACCAGAGCTTCCTTTCACCGCCATGAATGCCGCCGCCGCCCGCCGTCGTCCGTCTCATCGCACCGTCACCCGCCCTTATCTCCTCCTCGACCTCAAAGAGATGTGTGCAAGAATCTCTAACTCCGTCGACAACTTCGAGGCGTTGGTTAGTTACTCCGTCGATCCTCCATTCTTCCTCGCATTATTGGAGAGAGAGGACGAACGTACCGGTCGAGAATCTTCGATCGGCTGTTCTTGGATGACACCGATCGATATCCATCTTTTTTGCTGGTTGCCGGCGGCCCGTACGTACCTCTTTCCCGGCCGACGGATCGACGCAGAGAGAGATGGGAGGAGGAGAAAAGGACTGTAGTGTACGTGTACAAGGTGATAGATGACTACTCCCTCCGTATCAAAATATAAGTCGCACTACCTTACCACACACATGTATTTAGACCTTGTACTAAAACATGTCTAAATACATGTGTGTGGTAAGGTAGTGCGACTTATATTTTGATACGGAGTGAGTACTATTTATTTTATACTAGTATATCTTATGTGCATGCTCTGGCCATTGCGTGGTCAACAAGCGCCAGCTAATAAATCCATGTCAAGCTTAACGCCATGGTTGCGCGAGACTGCAAGTCACATACATTTGACTAGAATTTCGACCTTACATACTACCTCCGGTCCAAATTAATTGTCGCGGAAAGTATACATCGGTTGTACAAATTAGTATAGCGCTGGCGACAGTTAATACGGATCAGAGGAGTATAAGAAAGGTAGACTCAGTGGTCGAAGCTAATGAAAGGGCATATTGACTATCCAACATCACCATGGAAGTAGATTTGCCCGCATAACGCTGCATGACATAAGCAGTGGCGGAGCTACGTTGGGGCCGAACTGGGCCATGGCCCGCCCAAGATTTGGGCATTCCTTTGTTTTTCTTGGTGGGATGGCCCAACAAAACTTGTAATTCTGAAGAAATCCATGCACAGCTGCAGCCTGGCCCGCCCAGAAATAGCACTGTAGCTCCGCCACTGGACATAAGGAATCCCCATGTCTGTTGAGAGAACCATTTGCAAAGCTGCGGTCTAGAGGTGCCCATGCCATTCCGTTCACACGTACATCCAAACGTCTATTTATTTATTTTACGTAGAGGCCAACTAACCAGTTGATTATCAACAACAGTATAAAGAATTTTGAAAGTAATAAACATTACAAATAGGTATTTGGATCAGCTAGCGACGACTACGAATACTGAAGTAAGGTGAAGGCGCGCCGCCATACTCACCCCTCCCTCACCACCCAGGTAAAACTTATCTCTTCTCTACTATATAATATGGCTTCAGGTGATGGTTGGTACGTTTTTTGAAACTACCGATTCTGCCCCTGCCCTTTGGAAAATATTACGGTGCTGCCACCGCAAAGAGAAATATCTCCTCTTGGAGCTCTTCCGACGCTGGCCATCTGGACCTGGAGCACCTCCGCCGCCGGCTCTGTCCGTCGGGGTCGGACCCTTCTAGGTGAGAGAGCACCGCTCGTCGGCTCCTCGGAGACCTGACCCAGGGATCCGGGCACGAGGTGAGCGGTCGTTCTAAACGGCGGCGGCGTGTCCCGTTCGATTTCCTCACCTCCCGCACCATCTTCCCCGACGGGATTCACGTTTCTGCGCAGCCCCACAGCTGGGCTCCTGCTGGAACGGCTCGCTGCGTCGCCGTCCTGGGGCCCCGCAACCGCCGCCTCCGCCCGTGAGCTGGTTCCTCGTTCCTGTCGCTCCCCTGTCTCCTCCCCGTCATCGGCCCGCCTCCCGTCCGCCGGGATGGCTATGCTCCACCGGCGAGCCTCCCGCCCTCTGGCGCTCCTCGCCTCCACCGAGCGCAACTCGTACGTCCGCGCCAAGCACGACCTCCGCTCCTAAATCGCGGACACTACTCCCGGCCGCCGACGCAACTACCCTCCTCCTGGTTTACTCGCGGCCGCCGGCGCGGTTCCACTCCCGTGGACCTCTGCCTGCAGCCTCGCCAATGTCCCTGGTTCTCCATCCCGCCTCCGGCCTGCAGCCTCCCGCGCCGACGCCATGCTGGCTCTGCTCCAGGCTGCGCGAGCCGCCCGGCGTGTTGCCGCCGACCGTGCTTTGCCGCCTTGGGTCGCGGCCGTGTGGCTCCCCATCGCCTCCGTGTTTCCACCACCCCCAGCCAAGGCTGAAGCCGATGGGAGCTTCTTCTCGCCGTCAACCCCGTGCTCCGCTGGTCGAGCTCTCCAGCTTGGAAGTGTAAAACCCAGTAGCATACAAGCGTCAGCGGGGGCAGTACGAAGGACCTTCAGCAGATGGCAATATATTCCTCTTTGTACAGTACAAGATCGTTTGGGTTCAGATGATTCGCGTAAAAGAAAATCTTGCTTCACATGCGATGGTGGTGGCTAGCATACAGAAATACAAGTGCGCATGCACTAGCTGTACATGAGAAAATCAAATTCTCACGCATAAGCAATAGCTGCAAATGGCATTCTGAAGCCAAAGTACAACTCTCTGAAGCCACCAACACCAGTACGTCCTGCATTACAAGCATATTCAGACAATGGGTGCAGGTAAATGGAGGAGACATCAGCAGAGTTGATGTTATGCTAGACTCTCTCTCTCTGCGATGTTGTGCTACTGCCCTCCGCTCCCCTTGCTTTCTTTCTCTCACATTGAAAATGCTATGCTTTCCGTTTTGTCTTACTTCAGTTAGCTATCTCTTATGGATTTGAGATTTAAAGTTCCGATTCTGCTTGCTATTTTAATTGTGTACTGCACATATTGATTTAGTGCACTGCTTGAGAGAATAAAATGTTTCTGAAGCTGCAGAAAAACACCGTCGATGGCCACCTGCATTGCAGCGCTCCTCTGCACCGGTGCACCCTGACACCGGCTCTGCTGCGGCTGCTTTTTGCCTATCTTGCAAACTGCCGCTGCTATCTATTGCAGGCTGTCGTTGCTCTTTCTCCCAGCTGTTTCAGATTTCTATTCGATTTCATGTGCCAATAATTATGGTGTATACTTGCTCCCTCTCCTCCCTTGCACTGATGCTGTTCTGCTCTCTCTGCTTGTGTGGACTGCCGCGATGCTGCTGATGTCCTCTTCGTGTATGCAGCATGCTACTGCCATCTGCTGAGTGTTGAGGCTAATATTACAACTGTTAAGCTCTGAGTGTGCGTGAGCAACTTCTGCTGCTCAAGAACCTCTCTCTTTTTTCTCTAAATTGGCAGGGTTGAAATTATTTGAAATTGATTGTTGTTTGGTAAAAGTCTTTTGTGATAATAAAGTATAATGCAGAAAATGCCTGGGCAAGATACACGGAATACTGTATTTTTCTGCTGTGATTTGATGCTCTTTATGTGTTTGTTGATATGCCTCTCAGGCAGCTTCTATCTCCATTTCTAAGTCCATGTGCAGATTTCATCCATTCATACATGATTGGATGATGTTGTACTGATTTAACCAACGTTGCAAGACCCAAAACAAAAATTGATGTCCTTGTTTCATTTGATGCCCTCGACATGTTTGATGTTATGCCTATAACATTATTTTAAAAAAAAATGTTAAACTGAAGCCATGTGATTTTTTCATGAAATTTGGGGATCTGATTTTGTTTTATGGGTGATTGAGGTCTACGCTCATTTACACATGGACAATTTTTAATATAAAGGGGAAAGATTAGGCATAATGATGTATGCATACACATATAAAAGACAGTTTCCTTACTCTTACCATATTTGGATGAACTTAGAGAGTTATTATATGTGAAAATAAATAGTTAAGTTGTTTTATCGGCCCGTAGCAACGCACGGGCATTTTGCTAGTTGTAATAGAGTTTGTTTTAATAAACAGACAGGAAGTCGTCGTGCTAAACCCCCGAGGACCAGTGCACCAGAGCAATAACCATCGCCAATGTCAAATTTGCAACCACACAGACAAATATGAAAACTTGATCTGCCAGACACACGCGTTTATTTTATTTTTGTGCGTGCATATACATCCAAACATCCATTTTACACAGCACATGCCTTGAGGGCTAAAACCATTAATACTGGCCAATCCACAGGGCACAAGCCCAGTTGCATACCTGTATATATATACAGCATCTAGCGACCACACAGACACACGCACGTACGCATGGCACGTTCAAGCAGCATGAAGGGAGGACGACGCTCCAGCAGCAGCAACAGGAGGCTCCTCACGTCGTTCCTGAACGCGTGCAGGAAGCTCGGCGCCGCGTCCTCCTCCCCCACGACGGCGGGCGAGTGGGCGCGGCTCCGCTCCGAGGAGGCGGCGGCGGCGGCCATCGTCCCGGTGGACGTGCCGAGGGGACACACGGTGGTGTACGTCGGGGAGGAGCTGCGGCGGTACGTCGTCCGGGTGTCCTCCCTCGACCACCCGCTGTTCCGGGACCTGCTGGACCGCGCGAGGGAGGAGTACCAGTTCGCCGGCGCCGACGCCAGGCTCTGCCTGCCCTGCGACGAGGACATCTTCCTCGCCGTGCTCTGCCACGTCGACTCGTCCAAGCACGAGTACTGGAGGCTCGCGCTCTGCAGCTAACAACGGACTGGTGGATTGCCGGTTGGCGGCTGCCCCGCTCGGCCGCTCCATCGTGTGTAGGATCCGGAGCAGTTTATTGTTGCTCGAGATAATTAACGAGATTTGCGTACATGACTTCGTAGGTCTCACATGTATAGGGTCGATCTGTATGTGTAGAAATTTAGTTCCGGTGCTGGATGCTCTGTAATTCTGCATTCGATTCTTCCAGGATGTGCCGCATAATGCCGCGGTGCAGAATGGCATGGCACTCGTTCCATTTGCAATTCGTGACCCATAATTATCCAGACTTTTTTTTGAACAAATATCAGTTGCATCGGCTATCAAAACTCAAAAGCAGTATAATACAAGCCGGGAGATCATCTAGCCAAACTTGCTGGTTTGACCCACGAGTTACCCTAGCTAATTCATGATCCACGGTAGCTTCGGGATATATATATGCTCAAACTTGTGGGCAATTTTTTTGGTCCATGTTAGCCGTATCCACTACTCCCTATGTTCTGTATTATAAAATGTTTTAGCTTTTGTCTGATTCATATGTATATAGACACGATTTAGTGTGTAGATTCATCCATTTCAGCATGTATGTACTCCACACTAAAATATGTAAAACATCATAATTTGAAACATCGTGAGTATTTGTGATGGCCGAGTCAAGCTCTAAGATGCAATTCAATATGGCTGCAAACACTTGGCCGAGGTCATGAGCCCGGCAGCACCAGAGTCTCCCTTCTTTGCTGGCACCGAGATGCAACTCTCCTTCCTGTGGCAGTGGACCTAGCCGGGTACCTGCTCCGCATTTCAAGTCTATCCGTGCTCTGGCGGTATTCGGTTTGTCGGTGAAGTAGTGGGGCAAATCCCTGCTAGATTAGCTGATGCTGATGATGACACCTGCGAGTGACACCTCCTACTTAGAGGTATTGTCGTAGCCGACCACACCCCTCCTCGAACACTAAGGCGGCGCCACAGCGTCACCCCTTCCTGGAGGCACTACCTCGCTTGCCCATGGAGTCCCCAATGCAGCAACCGATATGTTCGGCGTCACGTTGCTTCAAGGCTAGTTGTTGCTCAGGATGCGGCCTTCCAGGATGCAACGTATGCTATCGCTTGCGCTTCTCTAGACGACTCCTTCCTCAGGTCGGTCGGTTCCTGTCACTCCCTTGTCGACTCCTATAGGCTCGTGAATGGGATTACATTGACTCCGACAACTCTGAAGTCGAGACTGCGCTATGGAGGTGTTTGGTTTCCATTGTGGTGTGGTCTTGTCAAGCTTTATGTCCCGTCTCCTCATCATTCATGGCTAGAGGCTTGTTATGGTCATAGCAGGAGTGTTTGCCGATCCCATGGATCAGCGTTGTATGTCTGTGGGTGTTGTAAGCAGTATGGTGTTTTTGCGCTATTCTACATCTCTCCATTGTGTATTCTAGAAGGAAAAATGTGCAAACAATATTAGCACATAACCTTTAAGTGTAACAGATGATACATTCAAAGTTCAAACGGAGCTGCTTGAAGTACAGACTGCGAAAATATAGGCTATCATGGTGGAATTGCAGTTTATATGGGGCACGAGTGACACTAGAAACATCGACGCAAATGGTACCTGGGCGGTTCTGCTTGGCACAACATACGTAAGAGGAAATGTCAAAAACACTCGCGGTCTCGCCTATATCTACTATATTCATACGCTTCTCTATCTAGTTGAAGTCAGGCTTCTCAGGGTAAGAGCAGCCAGAACGCTGGATGATGACGTTTGCAGCGTAGCAAGCAGCTCTCACACACTCGTCAATGCTCTTCTCCTGAACCAACTGGGAGAGAAACCCTCCAACAAAGGCATCACCTACAGAGAACAAATGTGATGCAAATCATAAACATTGAAGGCATATGCGAGCTTCCTCTACTATAACTATCAATTATAGTACTGTTTAATGGAAGTGGGGCATATATGGCTCACATACAAGAGGTTGATGCTGAAGAAATGATTGCTCAGGGAAAAGCACAATCCAATGCATTTTTAACGTCGTTATTCAGAAGTAATGAGTACCTGCGCCATTGGTATCAACAAGCTTCTCCTTGGGCAAAAGGATCACAGGAAAAGTTTTGACCTACAAGCAAAAGAATAATAGGTTATGCAGATTATCGTATTCAAGGTATCTGCAGTGCACATTAGGCATGCTCAAGCAACTCAATAACTGCAATCTCATTTGTAGTGAGAAATGCAGTTCAGTTCTTGCTAAGCTTGCGGTAACATCAGTTGACATACATTCTTTATATTATCGGAGAATCAACATACAATAGCAATCGAATGACTCCAGGATTCAAGAAAAAAAAATGTTAGACGGCCCTTCAATTGTGTGCAAATGATTTTAAAGCGGGATCTCAAATTGATAAAACCAGAAAACCCCAGCTTGGTCAAATAATATTGTATAATTTAGGTTTAATTCCCTAAAGTTTGTACAATCAAGGATTGATGTATGGATGTGTATTCTGCTGCAAATATTTTTAACAGAATGCAAATATCACGATGCTGTAAAGCTTGTCGGTGAAACCAGCAGGAATCATATAGCAGGATATTTACCTTTCCATCATCAGCCACAACTACTGGATCACAACCTTGAGTAATAACAGTAATCCTCTTGTGTGTTCCTGAAGCCTTAGGCAATTGTGAGATCTTCAAAGCAATCTCCTCAACATTCTCAGTCTACAATTTTTTATGGGAAATTTGTCAAAGGCTTACAGCTTCCCTAATGAACTAACAAAAATACCAGTTGATAAACGAATACCTCCCAACCACGAACTTTAGCAAATGTCCTTGCCTCTGTTTCATTTCCAAATATGTAGTCCACATACCTAAGTTTGGTAACAAAAAGAAAATTAGTCAGATTACACATAGCATGACAAGCATTGGAAGAAAGTAACATGAAAAAAATCTGTACACCATAAGCTGAAGGTGTTCTACACTGCTATCACATAGTTAGTTTTAAAAAGTAAGAATCACATGGTGCGATCCATTACTTACGGAAAAGCTTTCTCTTGGGCGTCACGGAAAAACTCACAGATAAAGGGAGCAGAAAGGTTCATCATAAATACCTGCAAATAGTATAATCAATTGTACTCCAACGAACAACACTAATTGGACTCCTTTTCGTGGTTAGTATTAACCTTGTTAGTTGCAGCAGCATGCTCAGCAACAAGTTGAATACTATCCGGGGACACGGTAAGGAAAAAGCCAGCAATGTAAATATATTTTGCCTTCTCGACTGTAATTAATGGCATTATAATTGTCAGAAAATGAATTCTATCAAGAAAAAATAGAGTGCAACAGAAGTAGTAGAGAGAGAGAGAGTAAAAACCCGATTGACCTGTGTAAAATTTGTGTTAATACAACTCCAAACAAGATTGTATCACAAAATTTACAAATGATTTGTAATGGAAGGTACCATCATCCCAAACAACATATAAAACCTTTCAGTATGAAATTACCACGAAGATGAAAATTCAGAAAAGTTCAGTTGATCATTTTTAGTACCAAGTGTCCAGTTCTCGGGTCTCTTTAGATGTTGAGACTTGTAGCAGTTTGCTGCAGACAAATTTGCAACAAGTGACCTGTATATATAGAAGGTAATAGTTTAAACTGAAGTCACCTCCATTTTAGTGTGGATAAGCCAGACATACATAGAATGACAGAAGTAATGGAGCAGTTTGAGAAAAGGACATGAGCCTAGAAAAATATCTATGTTGGTGCAGAAGTAATTTAGTGCCTGAATACTATGTCATGCTTTGAGCATGATACAGTCCAAGCTTAAGTGCATTTGTCCTGTTAATTTGTTACCTTTGCAATCTGTTAACCAAATATTGAGGCAAAATTTTGAAGTGCGTCTAGAACAAATAAATGGCAATGCCTTATAGAATGGCACACATACTAGAAATAATTTACAAGCCCCACAAACTATTGTGTACTTAAAGAGGCACAATTGCTTGACGAGTATAGTCATTCTATAAAGGGAAAAAGACCATAGTATCAGAGAAAGACAGTCTAGTGCAAGAAAAAACACATTTTAATCAAAGGCATACTTTTAGTAAACACAAGTAAACCGTTGCAGTATAGTGTGCTAGATAGAGACAAGTAGATGCTCTTAACTGCAAACCATTCCATACTCCTTCATGCCAGGATCATGATAACAATTTTAGGGAAGCTTAATGCCAGGTTGGGAGCAGTACTGGCCTACTGGGTAGATACCACTCTAGGTTACATACCTCTCACCACCAACAACACAGACAGCGCATGTTCCAGTCGGAGCATTGGCATCCTCATAATAGTGGGCCTAGATAAATATATGCAAGGTTAAGGTAGTTGATTGTACAACAGAATGGTCAATGGAGTGCCATAGCATGTAGGACAGGGGAAAAGAAACTTAGAAGTTACAATTTACATTGACACCAGCAGCTTTTGCGTTGTTCTTCATCTCCTCGCCAAACTTGTCCTTGCCAATGCAGCCCATGAAACTCGTTGCACCTGGAATTTGAAGCATCCACTGCAAAAACGTAATAATGATTGTTTTGAATTCTGAGCAATCAGGATTGGCAATAGGGTAATAGCTCTGGACTGTTATGGCTAAGTTTGCTCTCAACTTACTTGGGCAACTCTGATAGAGTTCTGAGTGGCTCCTGAAGGAATGGAACACAATAAACACAAATAATGAGAAAGTAAACCATAAACTACTGCATTCACTTTATCAGTTAGCACAAATGTGCAGAAATAATACCTCCAGCAATGTATTCAGTATTGTCCTTGCTACCCAATTCATCGTACCTAGTAGCGCAACACACAAATCCAAAATATTAGTAACCTCTAGACTTCAGTAATGAATACATATAAACACATTCTCAATTACGTCATGTGAACAAGGCAATTTGCATACTGACTTCGCAACAATACATATATGACCGCTCAAATTAATACAATAACATGCTTTAATTTCTTCAGGTGACTAATGTGACAGTGTTTTTTTTTTCTATTTGTGATTAATAACAATCTGGCAACAGCAGCATCCTGTAATGGAATGGAATTTTTTTTTTTTGCGAGAAGTAATGCAAGGGAAGTTGACAGGAGAAAGAAATTTACATCGGCAAGTGCTTTTCCTCTGCAAGAATGGAATTTCCCGGTTTGAGGTCATACCTAGAACACAAGCGTAGAGAAAAACATGTCGGTTAGCTCGTGATAACAAGAACATGCACATATGATTCTCCATACATGCAACCTAGAGAACATGGTCCGAGCCGTTAGACAAATTCCGAAGAAGAAACAAGCATTATATCAGATGACAATTTCTGGGACCTGAGCATACAGCTAAGGTGTATATTCCAATCAACTGAAATTCAGCAAAAGAGAGAAACAAATAAATTTAACTTCTATATTTGATTCAGTTACATATATATATATATTTTTTAAAGTTACATTTATAAAGCTCATGCACTCATTCTGCGGCCTGTTCACAGTTGCACAGCACAGGTACCACCTGAAGCTCCAGCTCGGGAGTGCAAGCAAAGCAAATACGGCCCAGATGTTATGCCCAAGCTCGCATCACTCCTAACAAAGCTATACTATATCAATAGACAACAGGACTCGGGCCAAACGCACAGTAATCGCAGATCAGATGATAGGACCATAGCAATCAATGATTGGCATGAAAGGCATATCTCATGAGATGGAGAGGGAGCAGATTACTTGGCGAGGAAGGCTTCGTCGACGACGGCGGAGATGTCGAGGAGGGGGTTGCCCATCCCGAGGAGAACGCCCTCGTAGCTGTTGCTCGCCATTTCTGCCCAAGCTACGCGGCGGCGGCGGGGGTGAGAGAACTGTGTTGGTCTGTTGGGTTTGCGTGGGAGAATTGGGGAAAGCTGTGCACAGGTCGATCGATCGATCTCGGGATTAAACTGTTATTTGCGTTTTTTTTAAGAAATCGTAACACGCCTGCACGGAGACTCGGAGAGAGCCCTTTTTCTGGCGAGCCTAGGCCTCTTCCAAGCCTCTATCAGGCCCAAATTAAACTGGGCCGAATAGAAACAGCATCGTCGTGCATGAGACCAGGTAAAGTATTTCGGTGATACCACACCTCACACGATAACATGGTCTATCACTCTCCAAAAATTTCAAATTTTCAAGTGTCAACGAAATAAATTTGTGGGTGCGCACAAGATATCTCTTTACATTTCAAAACTAAATTCGAAATAAACAGGAAGAAAAAAATTGCTATGTATAAATAGTAGTACTCCGTATCATTTTATGATTTTGTCATTTCCGGATCCTTTCCAGGCGGGAGCCACCAGCGCAGATGTAGTATTCTTAAAAAGGAAGGACGCAGATCTAGTGACAAATAAACGTGAGAATGGTTTTGCCATAACCGGGTTCGTTCGATCGGTTTCTCCGTGTGGGCTCGTGTAGTTCGGGTGGAAACAGTCTGACTCTGACAACGGTTTAGTTCAGTTCGGTTTCGTGTGCCAAACGGTTTGGTATAATTAGTTATGGGCTTAAACAGTTACGGTTCCAAACAGTTTTAACCCGTGGTTGTACCCGGTTTGCGAAAACTGTTTAGACCTGTAACCTGTTTGCTGTCCGCAGACGACGATTAATGGGCGTGAGTGGTTGGGGCTGAAGATGAGGTCTAGGAGCATCAGCCGCCGGGCCGACGCCCTCACGCTCTCAGTCTTCGTCGAGCCTCTCATCCTCGTCGTCAACGCCGCCGTCGGCGTCTGGCAGGAGACCAACGCCGAGAAGGCGCTCGAGGCGCTCCGCCAGATCCAGTCCGACCACGCCGCCATGCTCCGCGACGGCGAGTGGCTGCCCAGCCTCCCCGCCCGCGACCTCGTCCCGGGCGAAGTCGTGCAGCTCCGCGTCGGGAACAAGGTACCCGCGGACATGCGCGTCCTACGCCTCGTCTCCTCCACGCTCCGCGTCGAGCAGGGATCCCTCACCGGCGAGACCAACTCCGTCAACAAGACCGCGCACAAGGTGCCCGCCGCCGACGCCGACATCCAGGCCAAGGAGTGCATGGCCTTCGCGGGGACCACCGTCATCAATGACAGCGCCGTCTGCCTCGTCGTGCACACCGGGATGGCAACCGAGATCGGCAAAATCCACTCGCAGATCCAGAGGCGTCGCAGCTCTCGCCACCGTGCTCTGAATCTGCTCCTCTGCTGGTCCTGTGTTCTCTGGCGGGTGAGGCATTGAGGGCCGGACCGCGGGCGCGGCGAAGAGGTTCGGCGGTAGCTTGTCAGGCGTGAACCAGAACAGGGCCTTAGCGGCTGCGGGCGTCGTCTTCCTGAACGTGACCTTGCGAGCTGCCATAGGCGTTGACCAATTAGAGCAAACTGTTTTCAACCCACTTTAGTAAATGGTTTCAAACCCATAGATGGGCACTCGGTTCAGTTCGGTTTGGTGGAAAAATTGAGTAGGTTTGTTTTTGGTTGGGTTGATATTTTTTTAAGTGGGTTTAGTTGAGGTTCGTCTGAGAGAAATTTTCGTACGGGTTCAGTTGGGGTACGGTGCAGTTCTGAAACCATTCACAGGTCACTGACAAAGAACGGAGCAAAGTGGACCAGACGATATACACTGACCGGGGCTGACAAGTTCTTAAGCAAATCAGCCACTCGACCAGTTGACCTAAGAAATAGGAAACCACTCGGCAGCCTAGTTAACCACCAAGTTGTTGTTGTAAAAAAGTTAGCCTGCAGACGGAAGGATTATCAAATTAGCGTTGGAAGAGGATGGCATGGGTGGACCAGCTAAGCGGTGGGGTGCGAGCAACAGTGCTGAAAGGACACGGATGTCGCCTAGAGGGGGTGAATAGGCGATTAAAATTCTTTACGGTTTAGGCTTGAATAAATGCGGAATAAAACTAGCGTTTAATTTATCAAGCACGAAACCTAAACAAGCTAAGTTTACCTATGTGCACCAACAACTTATGCTAAACAACATAAGCAAATATGTGATAGCAAGATATATTACTTCAACCTCGATGGTTATCACAAAGTAAATAGCATAAGTAAGAAGCTCGAGTATAGAAATACCGAGGCACTTGGAGACGATGATTTATCCCGAAGTTCACTTCCCAATGGAAGCTAGTCTCCGTTGGAGCGGTGCGGAGTCACAAAGTGATCCCCGAATAGCCGTCAATGGCACACCATAATCTCCTTCGTGCCTCCACTATGGGACAATTGAGGGTGGTCACCGAACCCATACAAGGATGAGGCACACTCCACAACTTAATTGGAGGCTCTCGCCGAATTCCCGCGGCTCCCAAAGCCACAAGAATCACAAGGTTGGGGCGCGACTCCACAACTAAATTGGAGGCTCCCAACTATCCCGCGAGCCACCAAAACTCCGAGATCAACAAGGACCGTCTAGGACACTCCAAGTACCCAAGAGGACAAGCTCTAGGGCACCCCAAGTACCCAAGAGTAACAAGCTTCTCAACTTCAACTTCCACGTATCACTGTGGAGAACTCAAACCGATGCAACCAATGCAATGGGCAAGAAAACAAGAAGTGCTCAAAATCCTTCACTCTCAAATCCCACCAAAGCAACTAATTCTATTGGGGGGAGAAGAGAGGAAGAACAAAGAGGAATACCAAATCCCTCCAAGATCTAGATCAAAAAGCTTCCCCTCACTTAGAGGAGAGATTGATTGGTGGAATGATAGATCTAGATCTACTCTCTCTTTTCCCTCTAATTGGAGGCAAGAATCATGGAGGAATAGAGAGATAGCAAAGCTCAACAAGGTCAACAATGGGGGCAATTTTCGAGCTCAAGAGTTGGGGTCTCTTTGGAGAAGAAGACCCCTTAAATAGGTGGGTCAAAATCTCCCCGTTGGCCAGCTTTCTGCGCAGGGCCGGTAGTACCGGGGGTTATTGGCCGGTACTACCGCTTAGAAACACTCAAAACCAGTACCGAAACGAGTTCACCGATACTACCGGGGGTTATTGGCCGGTACTACCGACCATGTAAAACTGCAGAAACCACCGACACCAAAACGGTCATAACTTGAGTGTCCGAACTCCGTTTTTGATGTTCTTATGCTCGTTGGAATCACCGCAACGAGCACAACAAGATCATGTAGAGAAACATCATAGTCCAACATGGGAGGATAAAACCAAATGTAGAAAGGTAAAACCACTATAAAATAAGAACCGGTAAAACCTCCAACATAAAAAACTCAACAAATTTTCCATAAGAAATCCGTTTTTGATGAACTTGAGCTTGTTATGAAGATCACAACAAGTTCCAAAACCCCACACAGAGAAAATCCAAATAAGAACCAAAAAGATGATGAAGGCAAGTATGCAAAGGTTTGAGCTCTCTCCAACTGATACGCTAAAGCTCAATGAGAGCCCCTCTTGATAGTACAGTATCTATCCGATAACCCGGTCTCCCAACTAACATCATGAGACCGGTAAAATAGAAATCCGATCAAGATCATACCTTTGCCTTGCGCATTCCACTTGATTTAGATGATGTCGATCTTGATCTCTTCAAGTAGACCACCTTTTTTTTTGATTGCGCTTCGCTTGGTGAAGACTCACATATTGCTCCCCCATACTCCACTATGGGAGAGCCTCTCATAGGCACATCTTCACTTGACCATTTTCTCCAAGAGGGTGGCAAGCATCAAGCATATGATATCTTCGAGATACTTTTCTTGAACTTACACATCTCAAACTTGATGACGATCACCACTTGACGTCATCCTTCATGGGCTATATGAAATTTTCATTTGATGCAAGCCCATAGAAAGATACCTAACCACACATAGAAATGCCACACACATATCATGGGTTAGTTCACAAAGCTATATGTATAATTGCTTACCATACCAAGAGATACATGATCCCACTTGGTACATCCTGTAGCTTTGTGTGTTGAACAATATCTTGATCAACCTTGTATCTTTTCTTCTCTTTTCAATAGATGATGTCTTGAAGATAACCATGAATGGTCACACAATCCTTTTCTTCAAGACATACTAGCAATATCCTCAACTCGATGATCTTGATGCCAAATACTTAATTATATCAATATATTCATAGCATCAACCTTGAATCCAACATATGGAGTTCAAGCATGGTCTATGGACAAACACTACAAGTACAACTCAATACAACCATTAGTACATAGGGATTGTCATTAATTACCAAAACCACACATGGGGGCGCCATGCCCTTTCAAGTGCCGAAGCGAGGGCTTGCTCTGGCCTTGGCCGGAGCCGACAACGACGGCACCCGCGGGTGTCGTCTCCTTCATGAAGGCATTGTCGTGGTACTACGCTCGCCTCCAACGTGTCCATGCTCCGGGGGAAACCTCCGATTCGAGTTTCCGATCAGACGATGTTGGCGGCTTGTCGTCATGTCCCTCCTGGGGGCATCGTTCTTGGAGTTGGACTCAGCTGGAGGGACCAGTGGAGAGGTAACGGTGGTGTTGTTGGTGCTCTCTGCGTGGTCACGATGCTCGAGCTCCTAAGGAAGGGCCGGAAGCTCTCCTCTGAGGACGGCTAATGGCCGGGCTAGTGCCGGGATGCCTCCCGGGTGTCAGACTCGGCTTCATGAAGCCCTTCGATTATCTTTACTATTAAACTGGAATTGGTCATTCGTGTAACCGAGCAAACCATCTCTCCCTCACGCGATCAACCTCGCCAGACCGCTCGCGCGCGCCGACTTGTGGGCCTCTGTATCGGTTGGATTTTGTCTGCTGTCCCAAGCCCCCACTCGATTTGCCTCCCTCTCGTGCGGAGCTCAAGTGGCTAGGGTTACGGATTGGGCCACGGCCGCCGCCTGGAGGTAATTATTCAAGCGCCCTGCACCCACGGACCGCCGATGAGATCCTAGCTCACGGCTGCTGCCTCGAGGTCGTGGTTGACGTGCCCTGCGGCCACTGGCCCACCTCCAACTCGATCCTCATCCATGGTGGACCCCTCAAGGTCGCCATCAACGTGCCCGCCGCCGCCTCGGCGAAGTATGCCGCCCATCCGCAAGGATCCACCGCCACAAAGTCATGGCTGCCACCACCAGCGCACCAGCTTATCACCAGGGGAACGCGCCCATGTGCTCTTCTTCTGGCTACATGGTGCCATGAATCACCCCACAACCAACCTCTGCACTCAAGGAAAATCATTTTTTCCGTTAGACCAAAGGCAGCAGAGAACGAGCCGGAGAGATCCCATGGCCTCATTAGTTCTAAGTTGCGTTCTTGGTCTCTTTAATGCTACGTGAAATATCTTAGTACTCTGGTGTTTAATCTGGTGTTAATTTTATTGAGGGTAATCTGGTGTTAATTTGATACTATTTGAAACTGTAAATTCGCCTCCTACTGTTATTGCTGATGTACGATGATAAACTTATCTGAACCTTGCTGATTTTGCAGGAATTTGCTCCTAACATTGTCAGCTGGATGAGCTTTCTTGTATTTATTAATGTGATGAACTTATGGACAAATGAGACGGTGATCCCAGTACTGACCAGAGCAGCCCTACTTCTTGTCAGATCATGGATAGCTTGGTGAAAATTTGCATCGAGGAGCACATGAGTGATGCCAATCAAATCCCGACTTCTCCTGGAAATAACATTCCACTTTTAGTGCAGATGGTTACATAAATCTCTCTGCAAAGAGCATCTTATTGGCATCTTATTGTAATCCAGTCCTGCATAAGAGCGATAGCCCCCAAGAGAAGAAAATGAAAAGCGGTCCATCCCAACGAACCCAAGAGTTATCTTATCCCAATGAAAAGCGGTCCATCCCAACCAAGATCTGTTCAATGCTTGATTGACACACTCTGAAATGTCCAAACATGGTTATCTGATCAGATTAGTCTCAGGAGCTTTGGATATCTTGTTGTCGTATTTCCAAGGAAGTAGTGATGAAGGGCCAGGAAATACATCTGATGTCTTGGAAGAGAATCCAACAGTACATGCCTCTGAGCTTGGTAATCGGATTTCCCAGTCTTTGCAAACATGGTGTTCTACTGGCGCAGTTAAGAATTGTCGAGTAGACATGAGAATGCTAGCTTTACTTGGAAGTCCCTATATGATGACAAAAGAAAATGAACTAAAGTTATTGTGTTAAAAGGGCTCATGGCAACTTCCTGCATCGTCCGACCAGCTCCTCGAGCAGCGCCTTCTTGGAGATTGGTCTCGCGTGGGCGATTGTAGCTTCGTCCTCCCGGCGGCCCTCCCCTCGAGCTCCTGCGCCTGGCTCCCCCTCGCGTCCCGGCTGGCTCGCTGCGCTCCCCCTCCCTCGTGCTCGTGCTCTGTTCCGTGTCCGCTGCGAGCGCCGCAGCGTACCCCTCGGCTGCCGGACGGAGCTCAGATCCGGTTTCTCTCTCCTGCCGGCGGCGGCGGCGGTGGAGGGTGAGGTTCCCCAGTTTCTCTTCCTTCCCATCCACCATAAGCCTTCTCCGAGCCAGTGCTTCGGGTCTCAACACGCTGTCTCATCTGGTTCTGATGGCGGCGGCGAAGGGGAGGGGTAAGGGGGCGAGGTGGCGGAGGAGGGAGTCGCGGGGCTGATGAAGCGGCTCCAGATTGCGGAGGAGAGTAAGGCGGTGTGCATTGGGGTTTCGAGTGGGAGCAAGAAGGCGAGCCTCAACCAGGCGATTGGCAAGCTGTTCTCGGAGAAGGCTGCGCGGGCGGCGAACCTGGAGGACACCCTGGGCAACATTTGGTGCCAGCTCGGGGGCACCACCTGCAAGGAGTTGAGGAAGAACTTGTTCTTGTTCACCTTCAGCCAAGCCTCGGGCAAGAGGAGGGCGCTGGAGGAGGGTCCATGGCTGGCGGGGAAGGACCTGCTTATTCTGGAAGACTTCGTGGTAAACAAGACGTTGGACGCCTACAAATTCCGGTCTTTTCCAATCTGGGTTAGGATTTCAAAACTTCCACTAGGCTTGATGGACAGGGCAAATGGGGAAAGTCTGGGGAAAAGTCTGGGAGATTTTCTGGAGGTGGATGTGGATGCCGACGGGTCTGCAGTGGGTGACTATCTGCGGGTGAAAGTTAGGTTGAATGTTGCTGAACCTCTTAGGAGGCGTATCCGAACTTGCATTAGAGTTGACGAAGATGAAGAGGGGTTGCAGCAGGGAGAGGGGGGCGTGGAGGAGGATGAAGAGGAAACTGTGGATGATTGTGGTCAGCGTTTGAGGCTCAGGTGGTGTCCGATCTCTTATGAGCACCTGCCGGATTTCTGTTATGTGTGCGGTATGATCGGGCACACTGATAAGGAATGCTCCATTATGCTGAAAATCGGGGAAGCCCCGCTTTATTCGAAAGATCTCAAAGCTTTCATGCCAAGTATGGGCAGGCGGCTTGGGGATTCAGACAGGGGCAGATGGTCTGGGAGCCGTGATGGTGGCAATTGGAAGAGCAATAGCCCAGGAGGGCGTGGTGGCTGGTCCAGGAGTGACTCTGATACATGGAAGAAGAAGGAGGATAGGAATTTATCCCTCGGAAGGAAAATACCGGATGAGGATCCAGAAGGGACAAGCCCAATCAAAAGCCTCACAGTCTCCCCGGATATCCTTGATCCGATGAGTGCTAGGAAAAATCTGGACTTCGAGGCTGTGTTGGGTGACAAAATTGATAGTGCCGTTGTTGTTCTGCAATTGGTTTCTGCAGTGACGCAGCCTCCGGGACAGATCCCAACCTGTGTCGAGGAGGAGTCAAATATGGATGTCCACGCTGTGTCGGAATCGAAGGTTCAGGCTAGGGAGGTTCCTTCACCCATGGAAGGCATCGCCAGGGTGGAAAGAAGCAAATCACAGCCTATAAAACACACCTACAGGAAGGCTCTGAAAGTGAAGGTCGTGGATGGGGTGGCCCCTATGGCAAATCTCAAGGCTGGTTCCAAGAGGGAGCTAGCTGTGATGGGTGGTGAAGAAGAATTGGCGGCTGGACAAGGGGGGAAAAAGCTAAGGGAGTCTACCGAGGGAGGGTTTTCGGATCAACAAATCACAACTGACGCGGGGCTGCGCTTCCAGCCCTGCCTGGATCAATGAAGCTTAGTGCTTGGAATTGCCGGGGGCTTGGGAACCAGCCGGCAATGCAGGGCCTGCTGGACCACCAGCGGGAGGAAGCGCCCGATATTCTCTTCTTGTCTGAAACCAAACTTGACAGGAAGGGGATGGAAAGGGTCAGAGTGGCTCTGAACATGAAGCATATGGAGGTGAAAGATTGTGACGGGAGGAGTGGGGGTTTGGCATTGCTCTGGAATGAGAATGTCAAGCTAACGGTGGCGCCTGTGATGTCTCGCTATCATATTAGCGCTGACATCAGTGGGGATGATGGTTTCTGTTGGCGCTTTACGGGGCTCTATGGCGAGTCGAAGTCAGGGGAGAAAGACAAGACTTGGAGGTTGCTCAAAACTCTCCATAGCCACTCCAGCCTCCCTTGGCTGGTGGTGGGTGATTTCAACGAGGTTCTGTTTGCATGTGAGAAACAAGGGGGACAAGTTAGGTCCCAGGCCAGTATGGACAAATTCAGAGATACTCTGGAATTCTGTGAGCTGGAAGATTTGGGTTACTCGGGGGACCCTTTCACTTGGAGAAACAACAACCACTTGGCTGCTAACTATATCAGAGAGCGCCTGGATAGGGCTGTGGCAAGCATGGATTGGAGAATGCATTATCCTGCGTACAAAGTCATCAATGGTGATCCCCACCACTCGGATCACCGCCCGGTGCTGGTGTTAATGGAACCTGAGCTGTACCTTCCCAATCCTGGCTTGATTTCCCAGCCGAAGTTCGAGGCCAGGTGGCTCGAGGAGGAGCAGTGTGAGGTGGTGGTAAAGAATGCGTGGTCCCTTGCCCTGCTTGAGGGGAACGTGAAGGTGGCGGATGCGATCAAACGTGTTGGCAGTGAGCTCCACTTTTGGAGCAGAGAGGTGTTGGGCGATCTCAAAAACAGAATAAAGAAGGTAAAGAAAGAGCTGGCCAATTGTAGGAAGAGATTGATCTCCCAGGACAGTGTGTCCAAAGAGCAGCTCCTTCGGTACAAGTTGGGCAGACTGCAGGAACAAAAAAACATATACTGGAAGCAAAGAGCGAAAGCCCATTGGCTGAAGGATGGGGACAGGAATACCAACTTCTTTCATGCCTGTGCGTCCGAGAGGAAGAGGGCAAACCTGATAAAAAAACTAAAAGATGAGAATGGGGGTGTGGTGGAGGGAGAGGAGGAGCTGAAAAGCTTCATTTCTAATTATTATTCCTCTCTCTTTAAAACTAGCGAAGGGGTTGACGACACCGAGCTCCTGCCAAACATTGCGAGCAAAGTCACGGCTGAGATGAACAGCTCTCTTCTTAGGGAGTTTACTTTGGAGGATATTAAGGAGGCGCTCAATTCTATGGGCGATCTCAAATCTCCAGGACCGGATGGGATGCCAGCCCTGTTCTACAAGCGTTTCTGGGACCTCATTGGTGTGAAGGTTCAGCTGGAGGTGGTGGAGGTCCTCAATGGTGGGCAAATGCCAGCGGGATGGAACGAGACCATCATTGTCCTGATCCCGAAAGTACCCAAGCCGGATAAGCTGAAGGACCTAAGACCGATTAGCCTCTGCAACACGATTTACAAGATTGTGGCAAAGACGATTGCTTGCAGGCTGAAGCCTGTTCTGGAGGAGCTGATCTCTCCGAGTCAGTCTGCCTTCGTCCCTGGCAGATTGATTACGGACAATATACTCATGGCTTATGAATTGACACACTACATGCACAGGAGGAAAGGGGGCAGGGATGGGGTGGCAGCTGTCAAGCTCGACATGAGCAAGGCCTATGATAGGATGGAGTGGCCTTTTCTGGAGAAGATGATGCTGAAACTGGGGTTCTCGGAACGGTGGGTTAAGCTGGTGATGATGTGTGTGAGGACAGTCTCTTATAAGGTCAAGGTGAACCATGATCTTACTAATGTGATATTGCCAGAGAGAGGCCTGCGGCAGGGCTGTCCGCTGTCGCCCTATTTGTTCATCCTTTGCGCGGAGGGTCTGTCCCAGCTGTTCCGCAGGGCGGGGGAGGATGGCACCTTGGAGGGCGTACAAATCTGCCCCAATGCTCCTAAAATAAATCATATGTTCTTTGCTGATGACTCCCTAATCTTTATGAGAGTCAACGAGGCCAGCGCAAGGAAGCTTCTGGGCATTCTGAAAATCTATGAGGTGGCTTCTGGCCAGAAGGTAAACAAAGACAAGTCGGCGGTCATGTTCAGCAAAGGCACCTCGAATGCTGCAAAGAGGAATTTTCTAGGCACTCTCAACATCAGCGCTGAGGCTTACAATGAAAAGTATTTGGGCCTGCCTGTGTACATTGGCAAGTCGAAGAGCAAAGCCTTTGCATATTTGTTGGAGCGTGTGTGGAAGAAGATTCAGGGGTGGAAGGAGAAATTTCTGTCAAAGGCGGGGAAGGAAATTCTCATTAAAGCTGTGGCCCAGGCGATTCCCCTCTTTGCTATGTCCTGCTTTGACCTCACAAAATCTTTCTGTGAGGATCTCTGTTCCATGGTCTGCAGGTACTGGTGGAATAACCAGGAGGAAGAAAGGCACCACTGGTTGAGTTGGGAGACTCTCACAAAACCAAAAGCTGAGGGGGGCCTGGGTTTTCGCGATCCCCATATTTTCAACATGGCCATGCTGGCCAGACAGGGCTGGAGACTGCTTTTGAACCCGGATTCTCTTTGTGGGCGTTTGTTAAAGGCAAAGTATTTCCCGGAGGGCTCCATTCTTGATGCGAAACCCAAACCTGGGATCTCTTACACCTGGAGAAGCATTCTTAAGGGTACTGCCCTCCTGAAGGAGGGTCTGATCTGGCGCGTGGGGGATGGGTCGAGTGTGCTGATCTGGGAGGACCCCTGGCTTCCGTCGGGTGACACTAGAAAACCTCGCAGGGGGGCTGGTTCTTCTACCTCAAGGATGGTGTCGGAGCTTCTTAACCCAGGAGGGGGTGGCTGGAATGAAGAACTCATTTTCTCTATCTTCGAGCCCGAGGATGCAAAGGCAATCCTGACCATCAATATAAGCGAGGATATGGAGAAGTTCCCTGCTTGGCATTTTGACACTAAGGGAGTCTTTTCGGTAAAATCTGCTTATAAGGTGGGTATGGCGGTTGAAAAAAGGAAGAACAACAAAGACACGGCTTGCTCTAGATCAGCAGCGGAAAACACTGTCGTCAAGTTTGGGTGGACAAACATATGGGATCTCAATGTGCCCAGCAAGCTGAAGATGTTTATTTGGCGGGTGGCCCATAACAGCCTGGCTAACCGCATGAAGATAAAGAAGCTGGGGGTTGAGCTTGATACCAGATGCCCAGTTTGCCATAGATTGGATGAGGATGGGGGACACGTCTTTCTCAAATGCAAGAGAGTGAAGGAGTGCTGGAATATGTTGGGCATTTCTGAAACCAGAACAAAGTTGCTGACCTGCAATTCTGCACACGACATGTTTGAACTGCTCTGGTCCTGCAGCGAGAAGGAGAGGCTCAAAGCTTTGGTGATCATGTGGGAGTGGTGGGGCGTGAGGAATAAAGCAAATGCTTGCGAAAACATTCCCCCTGCGGAGGTGGTCTGTCAGAGGGTGGAGCGACATCTCATGGATTTCCAGGCCCTTAGGCCTCCAAGGAAACCACCGAAGCCCCCAAACATTCCTTGCTGGACGAGGCCAGCGGAGACGGTGGTTAAAATCAACTCCGATGGTGCTTTCAACAAGGAAAGGGGCTCTGGAGGATGGGGTTTCATTATCCGAGATCATTACGGCAGATTCTTGGCAGCAGGGGCGGGGAAGAAGGACTTCCTCCGTGATGCTCTGCACGCTGAGACCGTCGCCTGCTCGGCCGCGGTTGAGAGGGCCAGCCTGATGGGATTTCGCAAGGTCGTCGTGGAGACGGACGCTTCCAATCTGGTGCAATCCCTGAACAGTAAGGAATTCGATCGCTCTACCAATGGGAACCTGGTGATGGCGGTGCGGAAGAAATGCGCGGAGAGCTTTGACTCACATTTCTTCTCCCACTGCCGTCGGGGGTGTAACTATGCAGCTCACGAGCTTGCTAAAGTAGGTGCTATGTCAGCCTCGCCTGACTACTTATGGGTGGATTCTGCCCCATTTGTGTAAGAGACATTGTTGCCAGCGAGTTTGCTGAGCAGGTTGAGTAATGGAATTCTTTTTCCCGTCAAAAAAAGAAAGAAAAGTATACTCAACAAATGAATCCACCTTTGGAGTGTTATTCTGGGAGAAAATTTATTCTCGAGCCATGTGCTGCAAATGAGTACTTCTACTGCAGCTTCCCAATACCTGTAGATCAAGATAATTTTATGAAATTGTAGCTACTCAATTTTCAACTATAAAACTCTAGGTTTTCTCATGGCTGGTTTCTTCTTTTTCGGTCTTTCTCTTGAGTATGTTCTTGAGAAGGTGTACATTGATCCATGTCTATAGTATCCACCTTGTTCAATGTAATGATTGGCAAATTAATCACCTTTTGCACGACAGGAAATAGTTAGTAGGCAACTAAAGGTGAAATTTTTATGATTTTATTATTCTGGAAAATGGTGAAGTTTTCCCTGCATTCTTGTATGAATTGTGGACTTCGCAAGTCACAAAATTTACATTTCGCATGCATTGCTTGGGTTAAAATATCCGAGATCTGAGGTGATTGTTTTGACAACTCTTAATTTCACCCTGTGATATATTTAAATTATTTTATTGTGTTCCTTAATACAGTCAATTCAACTTATCTTATAGAACTGCATATTTGATGAAAAAGTGGAGGAAAAGAAGTTAGTCACACAACACACAACTCTGAGAAATAATCTCTTTCTACTGTATATATCAAGGTAGCAAACATTAACTGCTACTGAACCATACCAACTATTGGCAAATGGCAACTGACGTTGTAGGAGAAATTGGGGGAAGCATGTGTGAGGATTTGGCAATGGGTAGAGGAAGCAAAATATGCAGATTCGAGTTGAATTTTCTTATATACACGTGAATTTTCATGCGCAAATGTCTAATACATGGCGTGGAAAACAATACGGTCTATATAGGTAGTATAAGGTAACACAAATTTTTACGCGGTATCCTGTCGGCCAACATGGACATACCAAGATGGTGTGTGTCGCCCATTTGTGTTTGACGCGTACACGATTTTTTTCTGAATGATCAGTTGTGGCTTCACCGGATTTCGTTGCCACCATGTCCACTGCCCGCTCGTCCTTTCTCCCGTGCCTCAATTTGGACATGCATCCCGCTCGATGAGGGAGGGACCTGTCAGACGTTTAAGAGTATAACAAGAGGAAAGGAGATGCTAATTTCTTCTGTACCGTGAAGAAAATAAGTGGTGATCAATAATAAAATTGGAGGTACAGAATGTTGTATCATCAAAAGGAAAGCCACAAAAATATACTCCGTACCAAAAAATGTAATCGTTCTTTTTACATGTTTATTTTTGTTCCGTAGCAACGCACGGACATTCTGCTAGTGTTGTTGGTTATTGTGTAAAACCTCGGCGGCGCATGGCCCTTCATCCGGGTGTGGACTCGGCAAGGTGTTGCCCTTCGATTGCTCCAGCACCATCATGGTAATCTCGGCTAACTGAAGCTCTTCATCTACGGCGGTGATGATCCATGTGCGCTAGCGTCCAACGCTAGTCGGGTGACGATGGGCGTCGAAGGCTCTCCCTGCGGGGTTGTTTGCTTAGTATCATGTTACGTTCCCTTGTTCCCCTCTGTAACTTCTGTAATAATTCGCCGGCATTTGTTCCGGTTTCCTCTTAATATAAAAGAAAGCAGTGCTCGCTGTTTTCCGTCATTTTTTTAATCAAATTAGCCACTGAGCTAATTTTCAAATCGCAAGCACATGATTTGTTGTGCGTGCACTCATCTACTCTCTCGTGAGATCCACACTGAAATCGAGATGTTCGATCGCGATTTGGCAATTTTAAACTAGGTGATGGCTGCTATGGATACGTTGATTGATGCTCCGTGTCAGGAAGGTCAAACGAGTTCTCTAGATCCGCGACAATTTAGTTAATACGAAGGTCAGATTAGTTCCGTAGATCCGAGAGTTAAGTATTGGACTAGGCTACGGATGCCATCCGTTCTCTTAGTAGTGGGCCCAACGGTCTAATTTGGAGTATTGTTTTGTGCAACTTATTATACCAAACACTAGTGTTTTGTGTGCCAAATTATCTCTGGTTGTAAGTACATTACATAAAACTAGACGATACCCGCGCGTTGCGGCGGGGATGCGTAGGAAAATATTATAGAATTACAAAACTAAAATCTACACATATATTGAGTAAGTAAAATCAATATAAGTAGGACCTTTTGCTAAGTGTCTTATGAATTTTCACGGTGCAAAATGAAACCCCATATATGAGATGTTTTTATATCAAAAAATGACAGCAAGTATCCAGTTCAAAAGTGCTTACAGAACTTGTAACACGTGGCTCAGTGTAAACTGAATGTCCTGCTTTTCATTTTTTGGGCAAGTTAGCATCATAGTATTACGCATAACTGATGTATTTGTACTGCTGCAAAAAGCAAGAAAAAAACAATGAACTGTATTACGGATCAATCAATGTTTTTTGTGGGAAGATAGAAAAACAAAATTGCACTGTATAATCTAAAGATATCTTCTACCTTATGTACATGCGGAAGATCAGAAGTAACCTTATGTTCAAATGAAAAAAATCGGAAGTAATCAAATATAATTGCTTGGAGAAACGAAATAGAAAATACCATATTGGTTAAAGCTAGAGAGTATGGCGGGCGAGGAGAGACACGCTGAACAGGTAGGCTGCATGCTCGTCCATGCTGCTAGTAGAGTTGCTGCTATTGTTCGAGAAGAGCGATTTGGTGCCCGGGCACACCTAGACCCGATATCTGGGCCGGAGAGGATGCGTCGTGATTCGTTGTGCTGAGAGGAACTGTGCGGATAGAAAAAGGGAGAAATGCCGAGAACAGTGATGTACGGTGGTCCCATTACTCGAGTCGTCGCACGCCGTGAACGCAGGGATATCTGTCCCCGCCGCCGGCTATGGCCTCTACCGCCTCTATCTCCACCACCACCGCCGCGTCGCCGCGGTGCTCTCCCTCGCCAACGCGCTCTCCCAGGTCGGCTCCGACCTCGCCGACTTCCTCTGCTCCGACTCCGACGACGTCCCCAGACGCCTGTCCTCCAGCTATCCAAGCTCGCCGCTTCCGACCAGGTCTCCTCCGCCGCCTCCACCCTCTACGAGTCCGTGGCCTCCGGGGTCCTCCGCGCGCTCTCCTCCCACCGAGCTGCGCGGGATCCTTCTTCCCCGCCGCTGCACGACCGGATCTTGGACCGCCTCCTCTCCCCCGCCGGCACCGGATTCGCCTCCGGTGTCCTCGGGAGCTTCGCCAGGAACCTCGTGCTGTCCTGCCGCGAGCCCGAAGCCGATCCCCGGCCCCGTGGCGAGCCGGAGTGGCTGGCTCCGACCTCGCCGACTTCCTCTGCTCCGACTCCGACGAGTCCCCCAGAGCGTCCTCCAGCTATCCAAGCTCGCCGCTTCCGGCCAGGTCTCCTCCGCCGCCTCCACCCTCTCCGAGTCCGTGGCCTCCGGGGTCCTCCGCGCGCTCTCCTCCCACCGAGCTGCCCCGGGATCCTTCTTCCCCGCCGCTGCACGACCGGATCTTGGACCGGCTCCTCTCCCTGCCGGCACCGGATTCGCCTCCGGTGTCCTCGGGAGCTTCGCCAGGAACCTCGTGCTGTCCTGCCGCGATCCCGAAGCCGATCCCCGGCCCCGTGGCGAGCCGGAGTGGCTGGCCGCACTGTGCAGCGAGAGGGGAAAGGAGGCTGCCGCGGAGCTCGTCCGGGTGTTCGTCAGCACCGCCGTCGCGGCCTACCTCAACCGAACCGTGGCCGTGCGCACCTCTGACCAGGTGCTCGCCGGGATCACCAACCCGAAGCACGAGGCCAAGCTCAAGGACTTGCTCGTGTCCGTGGGCAACGGCGCCGTCGAGACGTTCGTCAGGACATGGAGGCAGGTCGCGACGGAGGCCTCCTCCTCCATTTCTCAAGCCGAGGTGACGACCGTGGTGCGGGAGGTGCGCGATTCAGGCCATAGCCGCGTAATGGAGAGAGTGTCGAGCACAGGTAGGTGCAGGAACAGGGCGCCGTGCAGGAAAAATCCTGTGCCGCTTTTCCTCGCCGCCCGGCGACACGTTAAACGGTGGGTCAACATGTGGGCCATACCCGAACAGTAGAAATCCAATATGCCGGGAATACTTCTGCCAGTTGCGAATCTCCAGACCATGTGTGGCGTGGATATCGGGAGCACCTGCGCCCGGGCACCGAAACGGATTTTCGCTATTGTTCCATTACCCCTCTTCCATCCGCCCATCTCCTGGAGCACAGGCTACCAGGGAAGCGACTGGCGGGAATAATCAGCAAACGATGGCAGCTCGATGGATCTGATGTCATGCTTGTTCGTTTAGCCGGAGGAACAGGGGAGAATATTGAGCATGTGTCCTTTTGGATGCGTTCATCAGTTAAAGCGTGTGTCCTTTTTGCCGGAGCAATAGTGGAGAAGAGCAAAAGATTGAGGAGGAGGAACGGTGGAGAAGAGGAAGAGACAAATGCAGTTAATTACTGCAGCGGAAGGAAAGTCTCGTGGAGAAGATTACAGGGTTCATAAAATTGAGATGACATGTACACTTCTTTTTTTTTGTTAGTGACAAACTTGCTTAGGTGGCTGACTTAAATGTTGAGAGAAACAGATCGGATGGTTGAGAATCAAGAAGACAATCAGATCAAACGGTTGGGAATACATGATGACGTGGATAGCCTGCATGTGAAGATAGAAAAATCATAAATGAACTTAGTGGGGTTTTGCTTTATAAGAGGTATAGATTGCCATAATTGGTGCTGGTTTCACATGTCAGTACTGTTGTTACTATTTTTTTTTAAATCTACCTGTTTTGAGGTGTGGCGTTACAAATCGCACTAATTTACGTCTAAAAGCATTTTGACAGCAGCGCTGACGGTAAGGCCCATCTAAAAGGGCTAATTAGGTAGCACACGCGGAAGGCGAGCTGACATGGACGTGGACCCACCTAACAGCCTCTTCTTCTCCACCTCCTCTCTCTGTCGCTGCCTGCTGCCCGCTGCTTCGTGTTGTAGTCATCTTAGGGTCCCTCCTCACGCCGGAGGCACGTGTGACCAGCAAGAACTCGCCGAATATAATTGCATGAGGTCCGAAACGGCCACTCTCCGGCCGATTTGGATCCCCTCTGTCTATTGCCATGAAGTCGCAGTGGCCGCGCTTGTCGCCAGTGTGGTGTTTTCCTCCTCGCTCCTCCTCCTCCCGCGGCAATGTAGCGAGCGACGAGAATAATGCGGCGCTGAGTGCCGATGCGGCGACACCGCTGCACGGGGCTACCATGATGCAGGCGAGATCGAACGTGAAAGGACACGAATGCCGTCTAGAGGGGGTGAATAGGAGATTTAAAAATAATTAAGATTGAGACTTGAGTAAATGCGGAATAAAACTAGCGTTTAATTTATCAAGCCGAAACCTCAACAAATTAGGTTCACCTATGTGCACCAACAACTTATGCTAAAACAAGTTAAGCCACTATGTGATAGCAAGACATATAATTTTAAACTCGATGGCTATCACAAAGTAAATTGCATAAGTAAGGAGCTCGTGTGTATAAATACCGAGACACTTGGAGACAATTATTTATTCCGAAGTTCACTTCCCAATGGAAGCTAGTCTACGTTTGAGCGGTGCGCAGTCACAAAGTGATCCCCGAATAGGCGTTCAATGACACACTGTATCTCCTTCGTGCATCCACCAATGTGGAGTGCCACGGGCCATTATGGGATACTTGAGTGTGGTCACCGGACCCGTACAAGGTTGGGGAAATATTCACAACTTAATCGGAGGCTCCCAACAAATCCTGACGGCTCCCAAAGTCATAAAGATGGACAAGGTTGAGACACACTTCACAACTTAATTGGAGACTCCCAACAGTATCTCTAAGCTCCAAACTCCGAGACAACAACAACAGTCTAGGAAATACCCAAGAGGAACAACCTCTAGGAAAATCCAAGTACCCGAGAGTAACAATCTTCTCAACTTCAACTTCCACGAATCACCGTGGAGAACTCAAACAGATACAACCGATGCAATGGTCAAGAACACAAGAAGTGTTTAAATCCTTCGCTCTCAAATCTCACCAAAACAACTAATCCTATGGAGGAACAAGAGAGGAAGACAAAGAAGAACTCCACAAATGGAACTCCAAAATCTAAATCAAAGGCTTCCCCTCACTAAGAGGAGAGATGGATTGGTGGAATAATAGATCTAGATCTCCTCTCTCTTCTCCCACTAAAAGGAGGCGAGAATCATGGCGGAATAGAGAGATATATAAGCTCAAGGAGGTAAAAAATGGAGGTCAATTTCGTGCTCAAAATATCTAATCTCTATTGGAAAGAAGGGGGCTTTTGTATGAAACTTACACCGGAGTCTCCGGTTTGGAGAGGCCGAAGTCTCCGGGCTAGCACGGAATCACCAGTCCACGACGGGCCGGAAACTTCCGCTGGGCTAGAGACCTCCAAAGTCTCCGGACAAACTCCGGCCATACTTTGGACAGGGTACCAGAGGCGCACGCCGTTTGGCGCAGCTCTAGGCCATGTCCAAACTAAATAAGCTGGAGTCTCCGGTTGCCGGGTGTTTGGTTAGGCTTTTTTCTTGGCTTTTGGCTTTGGCTTATAAGCCACAAAAGCACCGAAATAGGTGCTTTTAACTTTTGACTTTTGGATTATACCATAGCGTAACATAAGTCAAAAGCCAAAAGCACCTATTTAGGTGCTTTTTGGGCTTATAAGCCAAAGCCAAAAGCCAACTAAAAAGCCTAACCATCCGGTGCACATCAAAGGCTTCGGGAACTCCGGAGTCTCCGGGCTGCTTCCAACAGCCACTCAGCAAAACTGTAAAAGCCATAACTTTTGCATTTGAACTCCAGATAAGGTGAGATCAATTTTGATGGAAAGCTAACGACAGAGCTACCATACAAAACACAATATTAAGGATCAGTAATAGAGAGAGGATGACACACATGGGAAGGTGTGGATACTTTAAAAAAAATAAACCGGTAATATTTTCAACACGAAAACGTAATAAGTTTTTCATACAAATTCCATTTTCGAAAAACTTGAGCTTGTCATGAAGATCACGACAAGCATCAAAACCCAAGAAGGAGAAAGGACAAACATGTACCAAGAAAGATGATGATGCCAAGTATGTAAAGGTTTAAGCTCTCTACGACTGATACGCTAAACCACAATCGAGAGCCCCTGTTGATAGTACGGTTATCTATCCTATAATCCGGTCTCTCCCAACTAGAACCATGAGAATGGAAAAAAAGAAACGTATTAGAATCATACCTTTGTCTTGCACATTGCACTTGATCTAGGTGACGATGATCTTGATCCTTAAGTGGACCACCTTTCTTGATTGTGCTCCGTTTTGTGAAGATAAATATCTTGATCAACCTTTATATCTTTTCTACTCTCTTCATTAGACGATATCTTGAATATAATCATGAATAATTACATGATCTTTTTTTTAAGACATACTTGCAATAAGCTCAACTATCACATGACCAATCTTCGGATAACCCCTCAAATAATACCTTGGTCATCACGTACTTTTATTTTATTTTATCATATCAAGTATATCCATACACATCGATGACTTGATGCCAAATACTCCATTGTATGATGATCTTCATGATATCAACCTTGAATTCAACATATAAAGTTCAAACATTGCCTATGGACAAACTGTACAAGTATAACCTAATGAAACCAGTCTATAGTAATTGTCATTAATTATCAAAACTACACACTGAGGCCCATGCTCCTTCAGCACGGGTCGGCATGGTCCGGCCAATTTCGCGGCTCCGATAGACGGAGGAGTGCTTGGGCCTGAGCAGCGGGATCACCAACGAGGCTTTGGATATGGCCCTAGCCATGAGGTGAGAAACCACGACGCCTGGGGTTGATAGGATCTGCAGGAGAGATATATGAGGACGAAGAAGAAGATGGAGGCTGATAGGTGGGTCCCAGGTCCACGTCATCTCGCCATCCATGTGTGCTGCCTACCCAGCCTTTACAGATGAGCCCCACCGATTAGCGCTGCTGTCAAATACTCCATCCGTTCACAAAAGGATGTCTCAACTTTGTCCAAATCTGCATGCATCTACACAAAGACATCCTATGACGGAGGGAGTAGCTTTTATATGAAAATTAGTGTGATTTGTAATGCCACGCCATAGATCTGATAGATTTTAGACCCGTGAAACAAGCCCCAATTGAGAACCAACCTGGGTTGGATGGTTAGAGGGTGGTTTTATCCCTAGCCCACCGGAGTTCAAACCCCAGATTTGACGCTAGTGTTTCTCATTTAGGCGACATATTATTCAGTGGGAGGTGACGTTCCCGTCGACAGCGAGGCGCCCGTGGTGACTTCGTCAATCTCAAGACCTGATTCACCGGCTCAGTCTTTCGGAGGTGCTCATAGAGGTAGGGTGTGCGTGTGTGCGTTTATAGGGGTGAGTGTATACGCGTGTATTTGAGCACTTGCGTTGTACTGTGTTTAAAAAAAAACCAATTATGGTAGTTTAATATATTTTTTCTCTGCAAAAAAAGCCAAATCTCCTCTAAATCGAAGGGTTATATGACCAGGGTCATCTTAGCCGGTAGTTTATTACAGGAAAAATGCCATCTGACTCGCTTCCCACGAACCCGACCTAGCAAACCCCGCATGGGCTCCCCGTCACGCCGCCCAGCTCTCCATTGCCGCCGCATCCTCCGACGTCGGTCTGGTTCCCCTAGTCGCCATGCCGCGCCGTCCCGGATCCCGGCCGCCCCCAGCTCCCTACCAAGCCGCTCGCGGCTCCCCACCATCTATCGGTCCCTGCCCGGCTGCCGCATCGCTGGTGACCCCCTGCCGCCGCGCTGCCTACAATCGTCTCACTGCCACACCTGCTGCTGCCGCCATGCCACACATCAGCTCCTCGACTGCTATCGCGACCCTTGGTGACCGCCGCCGCTGCACCTGATGCGTGGATGCCAGAACAGAGGAGCAGTAATGGATTAACAGTGCCAACCCCAATCCATGCCTATCGACGAGCATCAGGACGGTGCCACAACGGCCATCCCCACCAGGCACCAGCTACGCCCACTCCAGGTTGTCCCTCCCCCTCCACAACCACCTTATCCCTCTCTGCATTTTATCCATTCCTGACGAGCATGTCTCTGCATTTCTTATTCGTTCTGACAGAATATGTTTATGTGATGCCTTTGATGGATTTCCAATGGAAAAATTCCGTCTCTAGTGTCACCAACTCACCATTACAATCACTATTCCAACTTAGTGTAGAGATTTTCCCAAGTTTGTGTGCACTGGTTGTGAGTTGGTGGACACACAGTGTTTGTTGTTATGCTTCTAAGATATTTAGTATCGGTGCCAGGTTCCTCTTTTGGTGTATAAGGGTTATGGAATAATTTATCTCCACGACATTGCAATTAGCGCTGCTACTAAATTTTCATACGTATGTTATCTTCCCTTCTCTATTCTACATAACGAATTCAGGGGTCATATAGACATTACATATCTCAAAAGCTCAAATTACATAAGCCCAAAAGAAGAGGAATAACAGTTTTTAGAAACTTCTCCCCACGGGAGCTTATTCCCACAGAAATCCATGAACTTGTTTCTCTATAAGCAATAAGCCCAAAAGAAGTGGCCCTTAATAGTCGACGGTAATTGGACAGCACTAATTCAAGTAGCAGAACATCATATTACACGAATCCATTCAATTCCAGAAACAAATCAATAAGCGCAGCGCTAAAAAAATAGGGAATTAGATGCCAGATTGAGAGTTCAGCGAAGCCCTTCCAGCTTAAACTACGGCGATGGAGCAAGCACAACTTTTCCATTCTGATTGTTTGTTATGTCATGCACATGCACCAAATGGCACACCAATACTAGTTCTTTGGAGTGCAGAAGTTACCTCAAGAACCAGACATTGATATTAAATCAAAGAAGTAGTGCATTTATCGTGAATACTTGTCACACGGTGTACCCTTGTAACTAACACCATAGAAGTTTTACATGATAAAGACCTCTACCCATTCATGCAATTGCATTTTTTTCGACTAGCACGGCAGCTCTTGAAGAACGTTGCAAGTACTGACTCAGGAAATACAATGAAAAAACATTACTGTACTTATCAACTAAACATGTGTGAAGCCGTCTGAATTCTGAAGCACTCTATTCTTCAGTTCATCATTCACTCTTCAGCAGATAGGTAGGGGCTCGCCATTCCACTCCTTGAGGCACTCAAGAAGCGCGTCGATGTGTTTTCCCTTGTTCATGGCAACAAACACCTTGTCCACCTCTTCACCTGGAGACCGAGTCTTCTCTCCGGTCAAGTACTCCGTCCCGAGCTCCTTGCGCACAAAGCGATAGAGAGGGTACGACCGACATTCAGTGATGCGGTTCTGCTGTGCGGCAGTGCCATTCTCCACGGCACACCGGGCAGACTCAACCTCCTTTGGAAGCACCGCACGGAGCTCCTGCTCGAACGTGGCGAGCTTGGCGAACACTGACGTCTGCACGTCATGCTCAGCCTCACCGTTGGCCAAGGCGTGCTCCACGAGAACCGCACGCATCTTCTGCATCAGTGGGTAGTTGGCGCTGCAAGGGTCGTCTGCGTAAGCAAACACCGCCTCGCGGTCTATAGTCAGGAGCAGGTCCTTCTCGCAAAAGCGCGCGTTGTGGAGGTGTCCATTGTCATTGGTGCTCAGGGTCTTCCTAGCAACCATCTTCACACAGTTCTTGACGGCATTCTTGACATTCTCTTCGAGGTGTCGGAGATCAATAGCTTGGCATAGAGCGACCAAGAATGTCGAGGACATGAGCTTCAAAATGTCAATGGCCTCGGCGGTCTTCCTGGAAGAGATGAGACCGAGAGAGTTGACGTCTTGGTTATGCTGTTCTGCGCTCTGCACATGGTTTGTCACAGGGTTGCCCAAAAATTGGAGCTCGGAGCAGTATGACGCCATGGCAATCTCGGCACCCTTGAAGCCATAGTCCAAGCTCGGGTTGCGCCCACCAGAGAGATTGGAAGGCAAGCCATTGTTGTAGAAGTCGTTCACCAGCTCAGAGAACTGGGCAAACATGAGCTTGCCAATGGCAGCAATGGCAAGCCTAGTGTTGTCCATGGACACACCAATGGGCGTTCCCTGGAAGTTGCCACCATGGATAGCCTTGCCACGGGAGACGTCGATAAGTGGGTTGTCGTTGACGGAGTTGATCTCACGCTCGATTGACTTGGTGGCAGCACGGATGACCTCAATCTGAGGGCCGAGCCATGTGGTGATGTGCGGAGTGCATACCTATCTTGCTTTGGCTTCATGAGGGGGTCGAGCTCGCCAAGCTTTTCGCGAGCATCATATAGGAACTGCCTTCAAGGATGTGCTCCATGATAGCGGCAGCCTCGATCTGACCGGGGTGGTGCTTCAGCTTGTGCGTGAGGTGGTCGGTGTACTCTGGCTTGCCGTTCATGACCTCACAGAAAACAGCTGACAGAACCTCAGCGAGGACGCCGAGGATGTTTGCCTCGAAGAGCACCATGGACGCCAACCCGAGCCCACGGCCGTGCCATTTACCATGGCAAGACCTTCCTTGGGCTGCAGCTCGAAGAAGCCGTGCTGGATGCCGGCAATTTTAAATGCCTCTGCAGCATTAACCTTCGTGCCATCTGGAGCTGTCGCCATGGAGTTAGGGCGGCCGGTCACTAGGCCCGCGATGTAGGATAGCGGGACGAGGTCACCGGACGCGGTGATGGTGCCCCGCAGCGGTAGGCACGGTGTCACGTTGGCGTTGAGAAGCGTGGCGATCGTCTCGAGGATCTCAAAACGGATGCCAGAGTATCCCTGGAGCAAGGTGTTGACACGGACGAGCATGGCCGCCCTTGTCGTTGCAGCGGGCAGAACGTGGCCATCGCTGCCGGTGCCGAAGGCTCCCGCGTTAAGGAATCTGTCCAGACAAGCAAATGGACGAAACAAATAAGCCTTCCTTTACTCACACATAAAAATGGTTAACTATAAGTAGAATGGTTTAATTCGTACCTAATGAGCTCTCTCTGCAGAGCGCCGCCCTCCTTCGTCCTTCGGTGGGAAGTGGCGCCGAAGCCGGTGGTAACACCGTAGCTGTCGGTGCCGTTGGCCATGCTGTTCATGACCCAGTCGCTGCTCTCCTTGACACGGCCGCGGGCGGACTCGTCGAGCACCACCCTGGTCTCGGCGCCGGCAGCCACCGCGGCGACCATGGCGATGGTCAGGCTGGCGCCCTCCATGGTCACCACCGGCCTGCGGTACTCCTCAACCATCTTCTTCACGGCATCCAAATGGCTCCCGGACAGGTCCGCGGCGGCCTTTCCCCAGTTCAGGGGGTCGGCCCGCGCCGGCTGTGCCACGCACAGGCCATCGCCGTTGGCGGCAACTTGCCCGTTCTCGCACTCCATGGATATATGCAAAGAATTACTAAAGCAAGTAGGTGGTGTATGCGTATCTGAATTGTGAAAGTGGTGATGGCTTGATCGGCGTCTGGAAGAAAGACTTGTGCTGAAGAGGAGCTCGAAAGGCAGAGGAAGGCGAGGCTCTGCTTGAAGGTGAATGGAGGCAGGGCAGTGATTTAAATAGGCAACGCAGCCGAGCAGGGTAGGTGTGGGTTAAGGGTTGGTGTGGACCTGGAAGGCGAGATTGACCACTGGATTGGTGGGTGCAAAGCTGCAGTGGCCATGACCGCGTACGACCGGGTGGTGGCTAGAGCAGCGCACTGGCGCCTCCGTGGCAGTTGGACTCAGCCGGCCGGGGTTGGTGCGCCGGGAGGGAGAGGCAGAGTGCTGCGGCAATGGCGACGCGAGGGGAAAGAGATCGAACACGCTGGGCCTATTTCCAGGTCGAACGCCAGGTGCTCGTCGTCTCAAGCAGGTTGGTGCATTGCTGTGCGTTTCTCATCCAGAATAATCTAATTTGCTCTTGGCAACGTTGGTATGGACTGATGATGAGCATAACAAATATTTTGCGAGGTTTCATTTTCCCTTACGTGCTCACATAGTTAATCTTCTACTCTTTCAGTATTAATCATGCATCAGACGCTTAACAGCTTATATGTTGTTAACCATTCATTCTACTAATCATGCATCAGATGGTTAGTTGTTCACCAGCACCGATGTCGTGAGACGCACTAGTGCCTGCTGCGTGGTACCGCCTGTTGCTGAAGGCGGCGTTACCTAACTGATAACAGAACGCTGCACTTGAGCTTTGAACGTGCAAACTATACTTGTGTAACCATGTCCTTTTTTGTCGATATTGAAACATTTAAAACGGGGTGCTGCTATGGACAACCGGAGCAGTTTATCTGCTAGTGCTCTATTTTTGGGGCTGCGAAGAACCCCACATATTCTATTTTAGATCGTGGCTGCTTAGCACACATGGCCATATATATGGGGCTTGACCCAGCTGACCTCGATCGTGACATCGAGCATTTGTATTGCAGTATGACGCTTTCCCACTAGGTCTTTTCCTGTATATGAATTTATTTTAAAACAGTTCTGTTTAAAACGAGACAGTCTAGCGATCAGTTCTGGCACGGACGCACTGTCAGTCAGTCAGTCAGTCAGTCAGTCAGTCACGAGTCTCGCAGCAGGAACTGGGTGGTGATCGGAATCAAACTAGTGAAGCTTCATCCCGCGTTTTCGTCGTGTTTGCAATTCCATTTGCAAATGAATGAGTGAAGAGGCATATTCCGGTCTGGAAGTAAAGTCATTCCGATGAAAAACTTCAGGCCGGACCTCCGGTGTGAAGTTTCTTTCTCCAAATGAATCAATGACTTGACAGACTTGACGGCGTTGAGTAGATATTACGGGATAATTTCATACAAGGTTTACGTTGTGTTCTAGAGAGATTACATGGTAACTGAAAAGAATTTCAGCTGTTGCTGCACTGAAGTAGCAAGCGAATGCTCAGGTCACGATCGGTGTATGCACAGCACGCTTCAGGTTTTTGTCTTCAGTGATCAGCCAGCTGGTCCAGCTTGGGCCAAACTGCACGAGGCAGCAGGCCTTTTGGTTGTATCTCCCATGCGTTCCACGGCAGAATAGATGGCCTTTGGCTGTATCTTCAGCCTTCGACTTCGAGAGTTCCTCTGCTCTTGGCCTCTTGCGTCCGGCCGGTCATCCGCGTGCACACTGTGACCGCGGATGCCAGAAAAATTGCTTCTTTGACAGACTGACAGTGTGAAGTTTACGGTCGGATGCGTGCAGATATGGATATATTCTCCGTTTGAGGTTTAGCCTACGGAAAAGGATGCTTTTTTTTGCGAAACACAGTACACACGTAGACGTTCACATACGCGTGCACACTCACCCCTATGAACGCATGCACGCAAACCCTATCCTTATGAGCACCTCCGAAATACTGAGCCGACGGGTCGAGTTTTAAGATTAACGAAGTCACCACAGACGTAACGGCCTTCACAAGGAAAATTGCCCCTGCTTTTACGTTGGTTATATGGTGCAAGTGCATGTAACTTGTTGACGTGAAAATGCATGTGATTTTGGTCTAGTAAGTTCATGCGAAGGCATTTACCAAGTGATAACGTGGTAATCCCTGACGTCCTTGGTCTCAACATGCGCAGCCTTTAGACGGAAGGCTCGAAATGAGTATGTCTTTGAATTAACGAAGCCAACAACTGGTTAAGGAGTTACAACACGAACCACACACACACTGCTCCAGGTGATCGGCGAAGACACGACCTTTGAGGTAAATAGCTTACAACACCAAGACCAACAGCAAACACAAGATAAGCAAAAAACACTAGCTTGAAGTCTTCGATGTCCTCTACCGCGAACGAAGCTCCAGGTGATCGGCGAAGACACGACCTTTGAAATGCAGGTGAGATGTGGCAAGCCCTTGTCCGTTCCAGGCGAGCCAAAACCTGACCATCCTCTCCCATGGCCAAAGGGGACCCCTGCCCCTCGCCCTGGCTCGAAGGGCGCCGAACCGTTGGCAATGGAGCTGCTCACCCTAGAGCAAAGGAAGGAACAAGAACTACCAAAAGGACCAGACACACAAGGCTGCCACATATCTGCATTCACCAGGGGAACACTTGCCGCATACCATGGAAACACCCACGAAGAGAAGCTGCTTGGTGAGGACGAAGATGAAGAAGCTGCAACACGGAGGAGCTGTAGAAACATCGCCAAGCGTCGAAACAGAACCTGCAGAAGATAGCACCGTGCTAATGCCGTCCTAACACACTGCTCCAAACGGGAGAGAGGACCCTTCCCCTCCCTGCCCAGGCACGAGGGCACCGATCCGCCGGCGAGCAAATGTGAGGAACAAGCAAAGAGCACCCATGGCAGAAACAAACAACTCGACATAGACCACAGCTCGGACCACGGCGCCGACATGGGCAGCCTTTTCCACATGCAGTTTGCTAGCTTTTGAATTTATACCCATCGCTGTAACAAAAGGACAGTCAGGACGTACATGCAGCTTGTTTCGAATGAGTGAAAAGGCATATACTGGGCAATACTCCCGACGTGCATTCGAACAAGAAGTTTCAAAAAAAAAAGTGTGAACATATTGGCCATGTAGAGAATATAGATAGACACACATGCATGTCAAATTTGGTGAAACCATATTAATTATTATTTTGACACTATAGATAAATCAGAAATCTAACCAGGTCCTTGGTGCATGATCATGAACGTCGCCAGCCATGCCTGAACGGACATTCGACCGATATCGATGGCGGGGAAATGGAGGTGGTGGTGGTGGAGTCTGGCGCGGTGCGGCAGTGTTCTCCGTGCTGGAGCGGAGGCGCTCTCCTTCACCTCTCATGCGCCCATCTTCCCTCTCCCCTCCGTCCCGATAGCAAAAGGCACCTGTGAGAAATTCGACTGTGCCAACGGACCCCCCGCCATCTAGGAGCGCCCATTCAAAATTGAGTTTTTGTACAACTAGCTAGGATAAAGTTATGCAATTTAGTGTAAAAACTATATGAGTTACGTCAAGCAAAGTTAACAAATAAATTATATTGTGTACACTTATTTAAGGGTGTTAATCTCTTGTGGTGTTTCTATTCTTGGGTACATATAACCCCAAGATTAAATATCTATTTCTCTTTGATACCAATCTGAGAATACCCGTGATTTCCTTAAGCGTTCTGGCAGCTTTAGAGCCAAAGCAGTTTTACACACAAATGCATGCATAATTTTGACTTGATCTGTGTTGATATTTAACATTTTTTTGCTAGAATGTTGATGTTTGATTTGACCAACATGTTGATGTTTGACTTGACCAACGATTGTAAGTAACTCCCTTACCGAATCATCAACGATCAATTTGTTGAGCATAAACTCAATTGGTCAAAAGTTCAAAGGGTTGTGATATTATAAACTTATTTTATCAATACATTATTTTGCATGTATGAACATCCAAGAGCATGCCAACTACGTTTTCAACCACGCTAGTATGAGCCAAGTCTTACTCTTACCAAGTCAGGTAAGTCTCATCCAACCTCCATTATTTTATTGGAGTTTTTTCCGATTAAAAAAACCTCCAATAAATAATGGCACATTTTTTAGGGTTGCCTTTTTTTTAGATTTTTATTGGGATACTTTTTTGTTTTGAGAATCTCTCGCGCATCGTGGATGAAGACGGCCGCGTCTACCATAGTTCATACTGTTCGAATTTTAGCCCAATAGTGCATTGGCCCATTCTTCTCCTTCGACGGTGCTGCACCTGCAACCCGGCCCATCCGCCCCCAGGGAAGCCACCGCCGCCGTTCCCTACCTCCTTAGGCTAGCCCTTCTCCTCCCTCGGCGGTTCTGCGACTCGCCCATCCGCCCACAGGGAATTCACCGCCTCCCTCCCCTACCTCCTCCGGCTATACCTTCTCCTCCCTCGACGGTGCTGCGATCCGCCCCAACCGCCCCCAGTGAAGTCACCGCCGCCGTCCCCTACCTCCTTCGACTAGCCTTCTCCTCCCTCGAGGGAGAGGTTAGTGTCGGCTGCGGGAAGCCCAGCGCAGTCCAGTATAGCCCAAGGTGCCCAAAAAGAACGTAAGGGAAGATCCAACAAAAAGGAAGACAGTAAACTGCGGAATGTGCAATCTCCAATTGAAGTTCCGAAGAAAAATCTGCACTCCGTAGTGTTGGTACAACTTCTGTGTTTTTTTTTTTTGCATCAGTCTGAAGCTCTTTTCCAAACAATCTTTTTTGTGATTTACTCGATGTTACTGTTGGCAGCACATTGATAAACTTACTTTTCCAAACTGCTTAATATAAGGAACGCAAATTACGTGGCCATGTTTGATTGCAAATATCTAAGTATCTTAGACTTTGTCAATATAGAAGAATAGCTGAACTGCTAAAGTAAAAGTATCATAGCTGATAACTCCGTTAATTTGATGGCTTAGTTAATTGTTTCGACACAAGAACTGAATGCTAGAATGCCATAAGTGAGAAATGTCTAGCCAAATGAAAAATGAATAAATGCGCAATATCAGCAATTCAAAATAGGATGAGAATATGCATATTTTATTATAGAGCATGTATACCAGAATAATAACAATGAAAGCAAACAGAGAAGTGATAAAACTGTTTCTCAAATGGTTTGTCAATTAAAATGGAAGCATTCAGCTGCCTTGGTCATAATTTGATAATCTGTATCTTATGCAGAATTGCTTCATTTTACTGCGCAAATAGGGAATTTTGCTGTCTGAGTTTATTATATACAGTAATTGGCAGGATGGGATGAAGGAAGAACTTTCAGCTGATGAATTGTTTGAGAAAAAGAAGGCCCAGCTTGCTGAACTAGGGATGGCCATGCTTGAAGATCCTGAGTCAAACACTAGATCTCTAAGTGATTTGTTAATTATGTGCAACGATACAGACCAAAAGGTTGTTAAACCTGGTACAATGTCCTTGCTTGCTGTGTTTAGGGACATAATTCCCAGGTACATGACAGTTCATTTTACTATCACCACAACTACAATGTTCCCAAGTGACTTATATTATACGTGTCCTGATCTTCTTCTCCAGTGCTACGGTTGATCATCTCAGGTGCTTCCTAGGACCCACACAAAATATGCATCACAAGATGAGTAAATCATTGGTAAAGCATTTGATCTATATGTAAAGCGTTCGTTTTTCTTCATGGGTGGTTGTTACAACTTGCAAGCACTTGTTGTCAAGTGTTATCGTTTCCGTTTGTCTTGTTAACATAATGATTTACATATTCAGCTAATGTTTCAGCCCCGATCACGCTCAAGCATCTCCACCAGAAGAATACAAAGTGCCGAAACATGTTGGAAAATGATGCTGGAGGTGGTTCCCTCTCTAGCTTAGTTGCGGTATAAGCCTTCCTTTCTTTTCTGTATTCCATCATTGTACAGTATGTATTTATCTGATTAGTGTGTCAATTCTTTTCTTTGTTTCGGAAATATGACCCAGAAGCTAAAGATCCTTATCTGAGCGGCGCACTAGCTACAGTGCTTTGGGAGCTTAGCCTTGTGCAGAAGCATTATGACCCATCTGTTTCTGGAATGGCTTCAAATGTCTCGAGCATGGCGAATCCGAAAGCTACCCAGAATCCAGTTCAACTTTCTAGTGCAAATCCCGTGGAAGCATACAAAGACTTGTCAATGGGACGGGAATTATCAAAACCGACCAGCACGGTGTTAACGCTGAAGTGCAAGAGGAAATGGTGCAGTAAGGAGTTTGTTAGGCCCAGATGGGCTTCAGAAGGCATATTGCACGGCGGGCGAAGATGAGCTCAGAGAGAAACTGCAAGGTCATTTTGCGCTACTAAGAGGCATTTCCGAGAACGAGAGGTTAAGAACCATACATTGTCATCCATAAACATGTACGATGAATACAAGAAAGAAGAAGCAAAGCAAGAAATCAAAAACTGGGAGGAAAAAAGTTGGAAGGGCTTAGTCGTGTTATATTCTGAGGATCTTTCTACACCAGCGGTAAAAGGTATCCCATAATTTTGTCATCGTATCACTGTATGTGTTTATTTATTGTACTGCATAGCAGGTTCCTCCAACACATTAATAGTTTCTGTTCAAGTTACAATTGTTAGTCTGCTTGTTCCTTTTGCGTGCTAACTAGGCTTGTCTACTTGCTGTTTCTTTCGTGATGCAACTGTGATGTACTGTGTTTTGTGTACATATGTTTTCTAGTTATCAATGGACAATTCCATCTAATTTTACACCAGTCTCATCAAAAGGCTAACCGCTTCTGGCGAAGTTTAACAAAGGCCAACTCTAGATTAGACAGCAATGCTGAGAATCTTATAATCAAATGATGTTAAAAACATCTGCATGTTTGCCTCTGACAGTTTGTCAAGATTTTTTTTAGTAAAATAAGATTGAAACGGGGCGGCGTATCGTTTCAACACACACTATGTAATGCAACAAAATAAAGAAAAAAACTTCCTTCTCGAGGTTGACGATGGTGAGGGTTTGACGATGATATGCCTAAGGGGATTCGAGATGTTGCCCCCACCAGGGTGTACCACAAACTCTGCAGGACCATGTCAGACATAGACTATCCACGCCCTCACCACCTTTCCTATACATGTATAAGAAGCCATCGATACTCTTCCCGCCCATAGGCCATCACTCCTATCAGACCTATGGGGACCCCAGACTAGCTGTCCGAAATACCCTTATGCTTACAACCATGATCCCATGATCAGTGTGTCATGGCACATAACTGAACTGATATCAAAGTAGATCATCCATTACATTACCGTATTCGAAGTCACACAAATAGGGCCACATGGCCAAGTCTTACCAGTGGGCGAAATTCCAAATGAAACTGCAGCATAAACTCCAAGAACACCGGGCCCATGCCAACATGTCTTAACCCAACTGGCAGCTGACTGGGACTACGTCATAGTTCTCATAGTCGCTATTGAAAACATCAACCACATTCTTTTTGCACTGAAAATAAATGGAACCAGCACATTTATCATGAAAATTTATCACGCTACAGGTTTAACTTGCATCACGGAATATTTACTGCCTACCTATCAGAACCAAGTAATGCAATTGCAAATTTTGGCAACGGCATAGCAGCTCAGGAAGAATGATGTAAGCATCAACTTCAGGAAATACAATGAAAAAACAGTATTAATACTTGTCGGCTAAACACCTGTTTAGTACTTGGAAAGCACACTACTCTTCAGTTCCTTGATTCTCTGTTCAGCAGATTGGCAGGGGCTCACCATTCCACTCCTTGAGGCACTCAAGCAGAGCATCGATATGCTTGCCCTTGTTCATGGCAACAAACACCTTGTCCACCTCTTCACCTGGAGACCGAGTCTTCTCTCCAGTCAAGTACTCCGTCCCGAGTTCCTTGCGCACGAAGCGATAGAGCGGGTACGACCGGCATTCGGCGATGCGGTTCTGCTGTGCCGCAGTGCCATTCTCCACGGCACACCGGGCAGACTCGACCTCCTTTGGAAGCACTGCACGCAGCTCTTGCTCGAATATAGCGAGCTTGGCAAACACTGATGTCTGCACATCCTGCTCGGCCTCACCATTGGCCAAGGCGTGCTCCACGAGAACTGCACGCATCTTCTGCATTAGGGGATAGTTGGCGCTGCAGGGGTCATCCGCATATGCGAACACGGCCTCACGGTCAATCGTGAGGAGCAGATCCTTCTCACAGAATCGTGCATTGTGGAAATGACCATTGTCATTGGTGCTCAGGGTCTTCCTAGCCACCGTCTTCACACAGTTCTTAACAGCATCCTTGACATTCTCCTCGAGGTGGCGGAGATCAATAGCTTGGCACAACGCGACCATAAATGTCGATGACATGAGCTTCAAAATGTCGATGGCCTCAGCGGTCTTCCTGGAAGAGATGAGACCGAGAGAATTGACGTCTTGGTTGTGCTGCTCCGCGCTCTGCACATGGTTAGTCACCGGGTTTCCCAAAAATTGGAGCTCGGAGCAGTATGAGGCCATGGCAATCTCAGCACCCTTGAAGCCATAGTCCAAGCTCGGGTTGCGCCCACCAGATAGGTTGGAAGGCAAACCATTGTTGTAGAAGTCGTTCACTAGCTCCGAGAACTGGGCAAACATGAGCTTGCCGATGGCAGCAATGGCGAGCCTGGTGTTGTCCATAGACACACCGATTGGCGTGCCCTGGAAGTTGCCGCCATGGATGGCCTTCCCACGGGAGACATCAATGAGCGGGTTGTCGTTGACGGAGTTGATCTCGCGCTCGATCGACTTGGTGGCTGCACGGATGACCTCAATCTGCGGGCCAAGCCATTGTGGCGATGTGCGGAGTGCATACCTATCTTGCTTCGGCTTCATCAGTGGGTCTAGCTCGCCCAACTTCTTCGCGAGCATCATGTAGGAGCTTCCTTCAAGGATGTGCTCCATGATGGCCGCTGCCTCAATCTGGCCGGGGTGGTGCTTCAGCTTGTGTGTAAGGTGGTCGGTGTACTCTGGCTTGCCGTTCATGACCTCGCAGAACACAGCTGATAGAACCTCAGCAAGAACACCAAGGATGTTAGCTTCGAAGAGAACCATGGACGCAAGTCCGGAGCCCACCGCGGTGCCGTTGACCATGGCAAGGCCTTCCTTGGGCTGCAGCTCAAAGAAGCCATGCTGGATGCCGGCGATTTTAAATGCCTCTGCTGCGTTAACCTTCGTGCCATCTGGAGCTGTCGCCATGGAGTTAGGACGCCCGGTCACAAGGCCCGCAATGTAGGATAGTGGGACTAGGTCACCGGACGCGGTGATAGTGCCCCGAAGTGGTAGGCATGGTGTTACGTTGGCATTGAGAAGCGTGGCAATTGTCTCGAGAATCTCGAAACGGATGCCAGAGTACCCTTGGAGCAGGGTGTTGACACGGACGAGCATGGCTGCCCTTGTTGTTGCAGCGGGTAGAACGTGGCCATCGCTGCCGGTGCCGAAAGCTCCTGCGTTAAGGAATCTGATGAGCTCTCTCTGCAGGGCGCCACCCTCCTTGGTCCTCCGGTGGGACGTGGCGCCGAAGCCGGTGGTGACACCGTAGCTGTCGGTGCCGTTCGCCATGCTGTTCATGACCCAGTCGCTGCTCTCCTTGACGCGGCCGCGGGCGGACTCGTCGAGCTCCACCCTGGTCTCGGCACCAGCAGCCACCGCGGCGACCATGGCTATGGTCAGGCTGGCGCCCTCCATGGTCACCACCGGTCTGCGGTACTCCTCAACCATCTGCTTCACGGCATCCAAATGGCTCCCTGACAGGTCCTCGGCAGCCTTTCCCCAGTTCAGGGGGTCGGCTCTCGCGGGCTGTGCCACGCACAGGCCATCGCCGTTGGCGGCAACGTGTTCATTCTGGCAGTCCATGGGAGATATGCAAAGAACTAGTAAATGAAGTAAGTTTGCTAGACACCGGTAGGTGTGTGTGTGTGTGGATGTGGATTGCGGAAGTGGTGATGGATTGATCGGTGTCTCGAGGACGGGCTTGTGTTGAAGTTGAAGAGGAGCTCGAATTGCACTGGAAGGTGAGGCTCTTCTTGGAGGGGAATGGAGGCAGGGCATGGATTAAATAGGCAACGCAGCTGAGCATGGTAGGTGCAGGGTTGGGTTGGTGTAGACCTGGAAGGCGAGGTTGACCACTGGATTGGTGGGTGCAGAGCAGCAGTGACTATGTCAGCGTACGGACCAGGTGGTAGCTACGTAAATGAGCGCGGTGGCGGCTTCGTGGCAGCTGGGTTCAGCCGTGGTTGGTGCGTGGGGAAGAACACGCTGCCCTGCCTCTTCCTTATGGCGATGCTGACTTCGCCGTCTCCCAAATTCTTGTTATCATGTTATGTTCTTCAGTCCATACCAATGCTGACAATGGTGTATCTGCCTGCTTTAGACGGCAAGCGTGTTCAGTATTACTGTTTTGATCGGAAAAGTGTCAAGTATCGATCATGAGATGCACTAGTGTCTGCTGCGTGGTACCAACCTTTTGCTGAAAGCGGCGTTACCTAACTGATACCAGAAACGCTGCACTTCGAATTATGAACTAGCGGGGTGGCTGCTTACACTGGTACTACCTCTTTCTCGATATTGGAACATTTAAAACAAGCGTGGAGGCTGCTTGCACCTTGTATACAAAACAATAAGAAAACAAACTTTAAAAAATAAAAGAAGCTAGGATTGTCTAGCCAAAGCAAGCGGGGTCCCACATATTCTATACTTTTGGGGTGTGAAGATCACCACAAACTCTATTTATGATTAAGCTAGCACAATTGGCCATGTGGGTGTTGAACTCGATCGTGACCTTCCTGCTGGCTCTTGTCCTGTAAATGGATTTCTATGTTGGGAAGAGCCTCTCGTGTTTCACGGACTGTTATGTTTAAAATGAGCAAGTCCACCGAATCCTTCCTGTCAGTCAGTCAGTCAGTCAGTCATGAGTCCTGGCACCACTTTTATTGGAAGCTTCATTTCAAGACATGCAAACCTGCTATTGTTCCGGTCTTGGTCATGCAAATGAATGAATGACGAGGCATATTCCGTTCTGAATGTAAAGCCACCCTGATGCCAACTTCCGGCCGGTCCAGCCGCTCATCTGGTGTGAAGTTTCGTTCACAGTGCAGACTTGACATGACAGACTTGTGTGTGTTGGGCAGAGACGGAGAGATTCTGGGATATTTCTTACAAGGTTTAGTAATCTCGCTCGAGAGATTACATGGTAACTGCCAAGAGTTTCAGCTGCGAGTGACTGCAGCATATGGATTTCTCTCTCGAGTGATCAGTCAGGTTGGCCTTGGGTTGTATCTTCAGCCTTGGACTCGGACAGCTCCACTCGAGGAAGGAAAACGGGAGGAGCACGGGGGAATCCGGATTCCATGCCCGGGGTTCTCTGGTCTTGGGTCTCGTCGGTCATCCGCGTGCACACTGTGACCACGTACGCACTCAAGGTGAAGTTTTACGTCGTTTTTCCCACCTGATTTGGTCATACTTAGTCCTGAGAGTCTTTGCTAAATCGGATCGGGTCAGCTCTTACAGAAGGCGGGGTTGGTTGGATGCGTTCATACATGGACGAGGTCCAGCCTATGGAAAAAGATTGTTGGTGACCTTTTGGTGCATTCGCAAGGAAAATAACCCATGGTTAATGCTTTTATGTACTGATGAGGTGCAAATGCATGCAACTTTCTTTAGGTGCAAATGCAAGGAAAATTGGTTTGGTCACGACTCTTAAGTCATACGAGGATGTTTACCGAGTGATAACGTGGTAGGTTGGTTTGGTCATGACTCATAAGCCATTCAACTTTCTTGAGTGCAAATGCAAGGAAAATTGGTTTGGTCAGACCATGGGGTGATCCGGAAACAGCACAACTGGGTCTGGGCTATAGCCATGCGACGGAGAAATAAAATCTTCCTGTGGTTATCATACTGTGGTAGGTTGAACACCAAAGACAATATGGTTGCCAAGAGTTTTGTCTACACTGTCAGAACTCACAGTTAGTTTGGGAATGGCTGAACCGGCGCTCTCTGGCACCGAGATCATCATCGATAACATATTTCGTCGAGTAAGTGGCCCCAGTACTGTCTGAAACTTGGCCTATATATTTTGGTGCTTGCTTGCTTATTCTCTAGAAAACCAGGAATGGCAGAATGCTTAACAATTGAAATTCAGCTCATCAATAATCCTTCAGAAAATTGCAGAAACAGTGAAGCTCTGGGCAACGGGATCACGGCGAGACCAGTCAGGCCTGCTTTCCTAGGACCAAAGGCTGCAGGGCTAAGAAAGGTCGCCAGGCCTGCTTTCCTAGGACCAAAGGCTGCAGGGCTAAGAGCATCTCTAGTAGTGCCCTCAAACCCCTAAATCTTTATAAATAACTGCTTTTTTACAGTTTGGGATAGAAAAAACGTATAGAATAGAACCCCTTAACCCTCAAACCCTCAAAAAAATTTAGAGGTTGAACCCTCATACCTCTTTCCAACCTGTAGAAGTGGGGGTTGGCAGGGGAAACTGCCCCCAACCCGCACTCGCCTCGTCCGTGCGCGCGAGGGAAAATTCAGCGTCTTCTCCCCCACCCCGTGTCACAGCCCAATTTTGGGAGGCCCAGAAAAAAAACACAATTATTGGAGAGCCAAAAATCAGAACCAACAAAAACTTTTTGAGTTATGTTGTTTATGGATGTGTTTCACCCATGTTTGCACTGTTTGACTTGTTGTGGTTTGTGTTTGTGTCGATGACCTCTCTAATTATCCACCTTGGAGCTCAACCTAGTTATATTATGACCCTTGTGATCAATGTTATGACAAGTAAAATAGGCCATATACCTTCTCCTATCTTAAGATGTCTTTTTAGCTAATAGAAACTTCCAACTTTGGAGACATGCCATTGTGGCAAATCTTGCTCTTCTCATCAGTGATTCATCAAAGAAATTGTATCCCATGTCTTCACCTTCTATTCAAGTTTTGAAAGGGTAATCTGAAACCCCCTATCATTTGATTCCAATGCCCTTTTTGATGACAATTCAACTAGTGTCTATACCACTCTTATCTTTGCATCCTTTCAAAAATCACTTCTTATTCCTTTTGAGATCAACCTAAGTTCCTTGCCATTCTCTTTATTTGTATTTCACCACTAATATAGCCAATGTTCTTGCCTTGACCATTAATACCATTTTTCTCTCCAATGTTTTGGTGCTTACTAAAAAGCCTCTTGTTTTCTTTGCTTTCACAATAGATCTCAAATAATTTTCAAAAGAGTTATTTATTAAAAATCACTTCTGTGATCCATATGACATAACCTCTCATCTCTATTCAAAAATATTTGTTTTGGAACCATTTTTCTTAGTATAATAATTTATTTGCAAAAAGGCCAGAAATGGATTTTAAAATGATTTATGAATAAAAGTATTTCAAAAATTCTTAGAAAAATTACCCAACATCCCTTTGAGCATATGTGACTAGTTTATAAAAAAATATTTTCAAATACTATTAAAATTCTTGGAGAAAACTTGATAAAACCCTCTCTGGACCTACCTTCTTTTCTGTTAAAAGATTGCATCTTTGGAACATCATATTTATCTTTGTGGTGTTTATTTTGGAAATGCACCACCACCTCATCCATCCTTGTCATCTCTACTATCGTTCCAATGTTTTGTTTGAGTTTTTACTGTTTTAAAAGTCCTTATTTCATGTTGCTTTTGGTGGCATCACAATAACAGATTTCTGAACCTGCTATTTTATTCTCTTTCTACCTCCTTACAAAACCATTCAAACCTTATTTTTCAGGCGTGCATTTGTGACACATGTGATCACCATAGATAGCACATCGTCCCTGTACCTTTTTTCTTAATTCTCTTGGCTATATGGTCACACTTACATCATGCTTTTGTTACCATCGTGATGATCGTTTTCTGGGACTTGGTCGATTTTCACAAAATCTGTAACTGAAGTTTTTCTGAAACTGCACCTCGGCTGAATCCAAAACTGGTTCAAAACCTGTTTTAAACTCATCCAAACCCCACCTAGCCTCACCCCTTTGCTAAACTATCCACCCTTGTGCATTGCGTGCACAAGTGGCGTGCCAGGGAGGTGCACACGACCGTGTCAAGCCGGCGTCCACCGTGGACACACCACACACGACCCACACGCACACATTGCCTGGGCCATGCCCTCCTTGTCACGCTGCACCACACTCACCTCTGCACCGACTCCCCGGAAGACCACGCACGCGAGGTCGCCTGGACACGGCGAGACCAGCCTGACCAACCCGCGCGCCTGCACGCCCATCATTGCTTAAAAACCCGACGCCTTCTCCCTCGTTTCGCCCCAGCACGCTATCACTGCACTGCCCGCACGTCAGAGCGCATCAAAGGCATCGACACCGCCCCGCTGGCCAACGGGAGAGCGGCGTTCCATCCCCGGTCCGCACCTCTTTTTTTTTTCCACCCGTGGCCATCATCGTTTAAGTCCACACCCGAGAGCATCTCGGTGCCATTCCACTCCCCTGCACTCACCTCTCCACCCTCCCACGCTAGCTCCGCTCCTCCTGCCCTCTGTGGGCCAGGAACGCCGTGAACCCACCGGCGGCCACCGTCGTCTAGCGGAGAGATTGGTCGCCGAATTCCTTCCCCATTCTCCACCATCTTTACCTCGGCTTGCGGCCTAGCTCGTGGAGCATCTATCTGACACCTCCTTTTTCCCTCACACATCCGCAGATCGACGCGACCGTCCCGGAGCCGGGGAGGACGCCCGCAAGTTCGCCACCGTTCTAGACCGTGCCGTCAAGAACTGAGGCCATCCCCACCTTCCCCCAAGCTTCCCGCACCTGGATCCATCCCCTTCACCGACCCGCAGCATCCCTAGGTGAGCCCCGCGAGCATGGCCACCATTGCTGGACCTCTGCCTCGTCTTGTGCGTCCTGAGAAAGACGAAGAGCAGCAGCCTTTGGATCCCGGATCAACGGCCAGGGTTGAATCATCTTTTTTTTTTCGCCTCCCGTGCGCGCCTGGGCGCGATCTGGCCAAATTCGCGCCGCACGGCCGGATCTGGGCCGGATCTGGCCCATGAATGTTTTTCCCTGTAATTTTGTTCTTTTTCCGTGCAGATCTGTTTCTGTCCTCTTAGTTTAAATCGAAATAAAATACCTAAACATGGAATTTGTGTAAACCAAAAATCACCGTGGTAAATCTGTGAGTTCAGAATCATTTCCAACTTGCAGATCTGAAAAATATTAATTTGTGTATCTATGAAAAATGATTTGCTGTCACTGGTCTAAAACACTGTTTCATCAATAACTTGAGTTTTGTTAATCCAAATTGAGTGAATCCAATTGTTTTGGAATTCTTAGGACATTAGATTTCAGTAGAAATTAACCTCATGTGTTTGTGATGTTTATTTTTGAATTGGCAAGTGTTTGAAGTTTGGACCAGTAGGATTTTCTAGCATTTAATTAATTTTCTGTGAACTGAAATTGGGACTAAATCCAATTGCGGTAGCTGCTATTACATATAGGGAACATGTACCTAGCTTTGCTTAAATGTTTGACCAACAGAACATCCTAGGTTAATTAAACTCTAAAAATGGTGTTTTCTGCCTTTAAAAATTGATAAAACAATTGTTGGGTCCTTTGTGAAAATATTGTTATTGTTGTTGTGAATTGTTTTGGTACTGTAGCTCACCAAATAAAGTTACTTTTAATATGTTAGTACTGTTAGTGGCTTGCGTTAAGCTGGATTTGAGTTAAACATGTGTTATTTAGTGGTGTTTGAAGTCTCCAACAATTAGTTAGTTAGGCTTGTGTTGCTTGATGAGTTGGGTTAGCTAAATAATCTTTTTAACTAGGTTTATAGCTACTGGTTGTGTATGTTTGAAAGTGGTGCTTAGCCTTGCATGCTAGTGGTAATCCTTAAAAGATGTTTAATCACTACTTAGACCTATCCTTATAAACATGAGTAGTGTGGTGATTGCCAAACTTGTTTGTTAAATAATAATTTTGCCTCTTGATCGTTGCTTGTTAGTTTTGCTTGATGTTTGTTGTTGGAGTGTTCTACGGTATGTTGATTGTGTTCTTTTTGCGACACTAGAGAACGACGCTATCGGAGATACCTTCGGAGGGGAATTTCTGAAGATAGATGGGATTTTATTGTTATTGATATATGAAGAGAATTCCAGGGACATATCTGAAACCAGGCAAGCCACCTCACCATACCCTACTGAAATCCTATTATTTCATTAAAGCATGTTTTGTTTTCAAAATAAAATAATGCATGTTTTATTTCTTCTGTGGCACTTGGCCACCCAAAACTATTTTATAAAATATTGTTTGGCCAAAGCTATCTACTAGAATATGATAGGTGTTATAAAAATTAAGTCTTCACTTGAGAAGCCTTCTACTGAAGGCGCTATCAAGAAAATTATATTTTCTAGTAGTATATCCTTACATCCTTATCTCAAAACTATAGGATGGGAGCCTGGTCTTTGAAAAAATGTTTCCCGAGGAAAAACCCGAGTCGCTGGGAGCGATCGGCGAGAAAGTATTTTACAAAACCCATGTTGCTGGGAGCAAATGGAGGTGTTTATGAAAACCCGAAGTGCTGGGAGCATTCGGAGAGTTTGTGAAAACCCGAGCTGCTGGGAGCAGTCGGAGGTGGAGATGTTTTGAAAAACAAAGTACTGCCCTAGCGGCCGCACTGAACAATTAACCCGTGCAACCACGTTACCCCCATATGGGACGGGGCTTGACCGGAAGCTTGTTTGTATTAATATGGAGATACCTCAATTTGCTTAGGGGGTGGCTATGGCCCCTGAACTGGTTGTCGCCTAAGAGAGAGGGACATAAAGAGAGTGGGATTAAGTTCGCCACCAGTTGCACCGATTAGGTCCCCTGTCATGGCGGTCGGACACCATGGGATGAGTTCAACGGTGCCGGGGGGAATCAACCTAGTTGAAGAGGTATCTCTGTATTAGTATGGACATAGGGAAAAGTCTTGATTAGTGTCCCGACGTTTGACGTATTGCCGTCTGGCAATCCGTGGGATGATCCGCGGCGGTGACCTATTTGATGTGGTGAAAGTGCACCACCTCTGCAGAGTGTAAAACTATTCGAATAGCCGTGTCCGCGGTCATGGACGGTTGGAAAGGCCACCGATCTAGGCGTATGGGCATTTTATGTTTTAAAAAGAAACTGTTTTCGGCAAAGGAGAAAGGAGGCATAAAGGAGGTACCTGGGAGGTACGGAATTTGGGAGAAGATGGTTGGTCTCGGGAGTCAACCAGTCGGAACCCGGAAAGGAAAAAGGGGCATCCCTATCCCAGTGTTTTGAAAAAGTTTTACAAAAGTGTTTTTCAAACGTGGAAATGGTTTCTGCCATTTCTAAAAGAAGGAGAATTATATCTCCAAATGCCTTTTTCAACAAAGATATAGAGATGTTGTATTCTCTATGTCTAAAAGCATCGTTTGCGAAAATTAAGCCCTATGTCATATATAGCAGCTATCCCAGTTTTCGAAAACGCTTTTATTGCATTACCATGAAAACTTAAGCCTGGTGGTGGTCTTGCGAGTACGTAATTGTACTCATGGCTGTGTCCCTGGATATTCCAATGTCCAGATTACAACGAGGAGATGTACGGCGAGGAGGAGAAGTACGCCGACGACCACGCCAACTGAGTGTCACCGGTCAACTGCTCTGTGGGAATACGTCCGGTTGTGACGAGGGCCGTCGCTAGCCGAAAGCTTCCGCTATATCGTAGTTAATTCCGTCCTGCGTGACGATGGTTGCAGACTTGGTCGTGTGACCACCATTTATGTAAGTCTTGTATAAATCGAGTTGGATGATGTAACTCTGTATACCATGTTGGTTATGTGATCGCGATGCACTGATCATTGGGATCGTGATCTGTTTACATAACGTGGGCACCTCGGACTGGTAAATCTGAGGGGTCCTTACACCCGCCTCCCTCCCGCCCCGCGCCGCCGGCCGGAATCCGGCTCGCCGCCGCCTCCCCCGCCCCGCGCGCGCCCGCCTCCGCTCCGCCGCACCATCCCCCGCCGGATCCCGCGCTCGCCGCCGCCTCCCCCTCCCCGCAGCAGCCGCTCGCCCGCCCCATCCTCCGCCCCGGATCCGCCGCAGCTGCGCCACCTCCCCCGCCCCGCCGTCCACGCCCGGCCGCCTCCTCCGCCCCGCCGTCGTCGCACGGCCGCGCCCCCCGTCCTGCCTCGGCCAGAGCCCGCGCCACCTCCTTCGTCATTGCCCGTCCCCGCGCCGCCTCTCCCAGCCCCACCGTCCTCCCCGGCCAGAGCCCGCGCTCGCCGTCCTCGCCCGGCCAGAGCCCCGCCGTCCTCCCCGGCCAGAGCCCGCAGCTGCTCCGCCTCCTCCGCCCTGCCTCGCCTGGCCGCAGGTATGTTTCTTTTTCTTTCTTTTTTGTTTCATTTTCTTTTTTGTTTCAATTTTTAGCACTCAAAATTGAATGTATGTTGTATTTTGTAGATGGAGATGGACAACGACGACATGGAGTCGTTGTCCGATTCGTCGGGTTGGTCGTCATCCGACGATTCGGACATTGACGAGTTGCTGCAAGACGACGACGTCGAGATGATGAGCCTCCTTGTCGACGTGCAAGCGTTTGAAGACCGCGCGAAGCTGATGGATCAGAGGAGAGGGTCGAAGATGGGGCGAGTCACCATCTACCGGAACCGCGCTCTCGGACACGAGCATTTGATGCAAGACTACTTCGACGAGGTACCTACATACCCTCCTCGCCTCTTCCGCAGAAGGTACCGAATGCGCCGTAGTTTGTTTGTGAAGATTGTCACCGATTGTGAGGCCACCTCCGATTACTTCAAGCGTCGTAGATCCGCCGCCGGTATCATGGGTTTAGTGGATACCAAAAGATATCGGCGGCAATGCGGGTACTCGCCTATGGCATACCCGCGGACTATACCGACGAGTATCTTCGCATTGGACAAGATACAACCACGGAGTCCGTCCGTAGGTTTGCAAAGTTGGTCATCCGGTTGTATGGTGAAAAGTATCTTCGAGCACCAAACGAGGAAGATACGAAGAGATTGATGGAAATCAATGAAAAAAGGGGATGGCCGGGGATGCTAGGTAGTCTTGATTGCATGCATTGGACATGGAAAAATTGCCCAAAGGCATGGCACGGCATGTATTGCGGTAAAAGCCGTGATGCTACCATTGTGCTTGAGGCCGTGGCATCGGAGGACACATGGATTTGGCATGCATATTTTGGGTTGCCCGGAACACTCAATGATATCAATGTGCTCAATAGATCTCCTTTGTTTAAAAGATTAATAAAAGGGGATGCTCCAACTTGCAACTACAAAGTCATGGACAATGAGTACTCAATGGGATACTATCTCACCGATGGCATTTATCCCGAATGGGCAACTCTTGTGAAGTCCATCAAGGAGAAAAATGGGGTGCCCTTAACCAAAAAAGAGGCTCATTTCACCAAGGCACAAGAGGCAGCCCGCAAGGATATTGAGAGAGCTTTCGGTGTTTTGCAAGCAAGGTTGGCTCCGGGATGATCTAGTAGAGCACCAGTGGCAGTTGGATGGGCGGCGCCGTGGCGCATGATCTACATTTGTTTTACTTTTCTATGTCCTATTTGATTCGAACAATTATTGTTGTAATTTGCTCCAACATTGTTGTAATAACTTGAATGATTATTATGTGCTTGAAAGTACTATTCGGTGTTGTAATAATAACTAGAATGATTATTGTTTTATGTCAAATGTGATGAAATTTGTGATATGTCAAATGATGAAATGTGATGAAATTTGTGATATGTCAAATGACAGTTTTAAAGGTTGGGGTTGAGACAAAGACTAGAACCCTCAAATCCAACCCTTATAACAAAAGGCCAATTCTCGGCCCTTAAAACGCTAGAAGGGTTTGAGGGTTTGAGGGTACTACTAGTGATGCTCTAAGAAAGGCCGCCCTCATCCATCCATCCTTTCTTTTTTCTGTTTTCTCTAAACTTTTTGCCAAGTCACACTTGGTGGTAACTACTTTACACCACTTTTTTCATAAAAGAAATATATTAATATAAAGCTGATACTAATTACTCCTGAGATTTGCAACAGTATAATGAGAAGACCCAGTCAATACACCCAAGATGTACACAACAAAAAAGAAACTATGACAAAATGTTATTCAACACATGTAATTCAACAGATCCTGTTATTCAACCCATGCTTTCACATTCAAATATGTTAAAACTTCCTCCTATTTTTTTCATTAACCATCGGGTTATTACTACATACCAGTATTTATGTAGCTCTGTTTAGTATTTCAAGATTTGCCATGTTCCAAATTCCATAATTTAAAAGTGCGTCCAACATGAGAACTCTAAACAGTGCTCTAAAATTGGTATCTTTATATTTGCAGTTCATAATATTCATGGTACTTATCATTTGTCATAATTAGCGTAAGTGGACCTATTGAGCACGGACTGCACGGTAACTTGTGATTTGTCTGTGTGTGGGGACACCTCTTTTTCTTTGTACAATTTGCTCTCTATTTATGCGCCTATCTATGTCACGCCTATTTTGGTACACAGTAGGCGCATCATATGTCAGAGAAACAATATATCTTTTTACACTGTTCTAAGTTGGCCCAAGAACCACGGCATTGAGCTGAATATAAATGGAACCAGTACATTTATGATGAAAACTTATCACACTACATTTTAACTTGCATCACAGATTATCTACTGGCACCTACCGCAACCAAGTAATATGCAATTGCAAATTTTTGGCAATGGGGCGTAGCAGCTCTGGAAGAACCATGCAGGTATAACCTTCACGAAATACAATGAAAAAACAGTCTGAATACTTGTGTGTAAAGTTCTGCACTTTGAAGCACGCTACTCTTCAGTTCTTTGATACTCTGTTCAGCAGATTGGCAGAGGCGCGCCATTCCACTCCTTGAGGCACTCAAGCAGAGCGTCGATGTGCTTTCCCTTGTTCATGGCATTGAACACTTTGTCCACCTCTTCCCCTGGAGACCTCGTCTTCTCTCCGGTCAAGTACTCTGTCCCGAGCTCCTTGCGCACGAAGCGATAGAGAGGGTATGACCGACATTCGGCGATGCGGTTCTGCTGTGTGGCAGTACCATTCTCCACGGCACACCGGGCAGACTCAACCTCCTTTGGAAGCACCGCTCGGAGCTCCTGCTCGAACAAGGCGAGCTTGGCAAACACTGATGTTTGCGCATCCCGCTCGGCCTCACCGTTGGCCAAGGCATGCTCCACGAGAACCGCACGCAACTTCTGCATCAGCGGGTAGTTGGCGCTGCAAGGGTCGTCAGCGTATGCAAACACTGCCTCACGGTCGATTGTCAGCAGCAGGTCCTTCTCGCAAAAGCGTGCGTTGTGGAGATGGCCATTGTCATTGGTGCTGAGGGTCTTCCTAGCCACCGTCTTCACACAGTTCTTGACGGCATTCTTGACATTCTCCTCGAGGTGGCGGAGGTCGATAGCTTGGCACAGAGCGACCAAGAATGTCGATGACATGAGCTTCAAAATGTCGATGGCCTCTTCGGTCTTCCTGGATGAGATGAGACCGAGAGAGTTGACGTCTTGGTTATGCTGCTCAGCGCTCTGCACATGATTAGTCACAGGGTTGCCCAAAAACTGAAGCTCGGAGCAGTACGACGCCATGGCAATCTCAGCACCCTTGAAGCCATAGTCCAAGCTCGGGTTGCGCCCACCAGAGAGGTTGGAAGGCAGGCCGTTGTTGTAGAAGTCGTTCACCAGCTCGGAGAACTGGGCAAACATGAGCTTGCCGATTGCAGCAATAGCAAGCCTAGTGTTGTCCATGGACACACCGATGGGCGTGCCCTGGAAGTTGCCACCATGGATAGCCTTGCCACGGGACACGTCGATGAGCGGGTTGTCGTTGACGGAGTTGATCTCACGCTCGATCGACTTGGTAGCGGCACGGATGACCTCAATCTGAGGGCCGAGCCATTGTGGCGATGTGCGGAGTGCATACCTATCTTGCTTTGGCTTCATCAGTGGGTCGAGCTCGCCAAGCTTCTTCGCGAGCATCATGTAGGAGCTACCATCAAGGATGTGCTCCATGATAGCCGCGGCCTCGATCTGACCGGGGTGATGCTTCAGCTTGTGCGTGAGGTGGTCGGTGAACTCCGGTTTGCCGGTCATGACCTCACAAAACACAGCCGACAGAACCTCAGCAAGGACGCCAAGGATGTTTGCCTCGAAGAGCACCATGGACGCCAGCCCCGATCCCACCGCTGTGCCATTTACCATGGCAAGACCTTCCTTGGGCTGCAGCTCGAAGAAGCCGTGGGGGATGCCGGCGATTTTAAATGCCTCGGCAGCATTAACCTTCGTGCCATCTGGAGCGGTCGCCATGGAGTTAGGGCGACCGGTCACAAGGCCGGCGATGTAGGATAGCGGGACGAGGTCACCGGACGCGGTGATGGTGCCCCGCAGCGGTAGGCACGGTGTCACGTTGGCGTTGAGAAGCGTGGCGATCGTCTCGAGAATCTCGAAGCGGATGCCAGAGTATCCCTGGAGCAGGGTGTTGACGCGGACGAGCATGGCTGCCCTCGTGGTTGCAGCGGGAAGAACGTGGCCATCGCTGCCGGTGCCGAATGCTCCCGCGTTAAGGAATCTGTCCAGACAGGCAAATACACGAAACAAATAAGGCTTCCTGTACTTCACATATAAATATGCTTAGCTAGTAGTAGAATGGTTTAATTCGTACCTGATGAGTTCTCTCTGAAGAGCGCCGCCCTCCTTGGTCCTCCGGTGGGAGGTGGCGCCGAAGCCGGTGGTGACACCGTAGCTGTCGGTGCCGTTCGCCATGCTGTTCATGACCCAGTCGCTGCTCTCCTTGACACGACCGCGGGCGGACTCGTCGAGCTCCACCCTGGTCTCGGCGCCGGCGGCCACAGCGGCGACCATGGCGATGGTCAGGCTGGCGCCCTCCATGGTGACCACCGGCTTGCGGTACTCCTCCACCATCCGTTTGACGGCATCCAAATGGCTACCGACAGCTCCTCCGCCGCCTTCCCCCAGTTCAGAGGGTCGGCCCGTGCCGGCTGCGCCACGCACAAGCCATCACCGTTGGCGCTAAGCTCCATCGAAACACGCAAAGAAGTAGTGAAAAGCAAGCTAAACACCGGCAGCGGCAGGTGTGTGTGCGCGTCTGAAAGTGGCGATGGATTGATCGGTGACTGGTGGATGGTGAAGAGGAGCTCGAATTGCAGAGGACTCTGAAGCTCTTCTTGGAGGGGAATGGAGGGGCGGGGATTGTTTAAATAGGAGAGGCAACGCAGCTGATCATGGTGGGTGGGTTGGTTTGGACCTGGCAGGCGATCGCGAGGTTGACCGCTTCGACTAGTGGCCGTGGGAGAGCCGTAGAGTTGGTGGCTTCGTGGCAGCTGGACTCGCCGGGGTTCTGCAACTTGGAACTGGTTGGTGCGCTCCGCACGGAGCAAAGGGGTAGGTGCGGAAGGAGGAGACGCAGAGCGTGCTCGCGCGGACGCGGCACTCTCTTGCTCTCTTGTCTCCTGCATTTCGAGTTTAAGGTCAGGTGCTCGACGGTTTGCCCAGGCAGCCACACATTTGGACACACAGGCACAGTAGTGACACTCTTGTTTCTTTCTTTCCCTTTTTCAGATCAGTATGCCTCTCTAAGTTACATGCTGATGATGAGAGCAACATTCATTTGGAGCTTACCTCTGAAGTTTTCATTGTTAATCATGCATCATGTGTTTGGGCGCTAATTAGTAGGTGCTGTTAATCACGCAACAATCCGGAATCCAGATGCTCCTGACAAAATGAAATACTTCATCAAAGAGAACAGTTTTCTCTACCACTTGTTCTGCTTATCCGGGCATCATACATGCTTAATGGTTCAACACTAGGCCGTTTATTTGCTGCTTGCTACCACCTGCTACCTACGCGGTCATTTCTTTGACGAAGTAGCCTTGATTGTTTCTCCAAAGCCAATTGAGTTCTTCTATGGACAACAGGACTTGTTATACGCTGATGCTTCATATGTTTTCATAGTATATCTTGGGTGGTGTGAAGAACCCCACATATTTTTGAATCAAGCTAGCTAGCACATGGTGCTTGAGCTACTGACGTCGAATGGGGTATTTCCTAATGCAACAGGACTCTTTCCTGCTATTTTCCTATGAATAATTAATTTGTTGAAGGGAAGTTCCCATGTTTCACTGACATTTTTGTATTAAAAATGGGGAAGTCCACTAGTCAGTCAGTCCCGGTCTATTAACTGGGTGGAGATCTGAATCACACGAGTTTTCTTCATTCAGTATAGCACCACTTGTACTATATTGGAAGCTTCACGCCAAGATCGAAAAGGAAACCAGTTTTTGGTTTTGCTTCTTTCTTGGTCGTCTGAGATATTCCTTTTGCAAATGAGTAAATGACGAGGGATATTCCCGTTTGGATGTAAAGCCATTCTGATGCAAACTTCCGGACGGTCCAGCGCGTTCAGTCTCGTCTCTCGTGTGAAGTTTCATTCTCAGTCCATACTTGACCCGACAGACTTGACTACGTTGGGCAGGAGAAATCCCTGAACATTTTCTTAGAAGGTTACGTTAGTGCGGTTCTACTCCATTCTTGAGCTTGCGGTGTTCTACATCTGTAAGGCTCGGGAGATCACGTGGTAACTGCAGTGAAACACCGATCTAAGTGTACTGAAACTCTGACTGAAGTGGCGATCGAGTGGAGGTAGCAGACACTACGGCATGTAGTTTTCTGGTCAGTACTTCAGTCAGATCCAGGCCGTGGCACGCGTTGCACGCGGCATGTGCCGTGTCGCCATCTTCTGTTTGGTCTTCAACCTTCGATCATGACAGTTCAACCAGTATTGCTCCTCGTCCAAGCGGCATTGCTTCTTTGTGTTAGATGATGTAATATGCCTGTACGTATACGGTACGGAGTAGTACTCGACCTATACGTACAACCCTTGTACCAGCCACGGTGGGGGCTTTTCCACCCATATAACACGTAACCGAACCCTCCAACGAGGGTATCGTTCCCCTCACAACTTTGACATGGTATCAGAGCCCCCTCTTCCATGACCTAGCTGCCAATATCGCCGCCGCCGCCACAACCAATACTCCGCCGCCGCCTCAAAAAACCAGATACCCTGCCGCCGCTGCCGCTTCTTAGCCGCCGCCGCCAATACATCTACAACCAGACAACCTAATACCTTGCCGCCGCCGCCTACATACACAAAAACCACAAACAAATATCCTGCCGCCGCCGCCGCTTCTTAGCCGCCGCCGCCAATACTCATATAACCCCTCCCTCCAGCCGTCGCCATGAGCTCATCTTCCACGATCGCTTCCTTGGCCGCCGCCTAGGGACACCTCCTGCCCAAACCCTCACGAGGGGAAACTTCCTTCTCTGGAAGGCTCTTGTTTTTCCTGCCTTCTGTGGTGCCAATGTCATGGGCTTGCTCGACGGCACTGACCGTGCGCCGCCCAAAACCCTAGAGGTTGAAGATGAGGAGAAGAAGAAGACCACGGTGGAGAATCCTGCGTACCTTGCATGGGTTGCACGGGATCAGCAGGTGCTGCGGTTCTTGCTGAACTCGCTGTCGCCCGACATCCTTTCCCACGTTCTCGGGATGGACTCCACTGCCGAGGCCTGGTCTGTTATCAACAAGATGTTCTCTACTGCTTCAAGAACAAAGGTACAACACGTCCGATCTGCTCTCAATGATACAAAGAAGTCCACTATGACTGTGCATCAGTATTTCACAAAGATGAAAGGGTTTGCTTCTGAACTCGCTGCCGCTGGTAAGCCCCTTGAGGAGATGAGCTGATCGGTTATTTGCTTCATGGCCTTGATGGATCATACAATGCCCTTGTTACCGCTGTTGATAGCAACCCGGCCACCACCGTAGATGATTTATTTGGTCATGTCTTCTTATGATATGCGCAATGATAACACCGATGAACCTGTTGATGCTTTTCCGTCTTCTGCAAATGCTGCTATCGAGGTCGTGATTCTGGCCGTGACCATGACAACCGTGATAACCGTTCCCGTAGCCGCCGTGATGATAGCCGCGAGCGTGGCCGTGGAGATCAGCGCAGCGGAGGTGGACGCAGGGATGGAGATAGGGGTGGATGCGTGAGTATCGCGACCGCCGTGATGATGGGCGAGACTACCGTGATCGCCGTGATGATAGACCTCGTGATCGTGATGATGGACGCCGCGACAACCGTCGTTCTGATGGTGATCGCCGTCGTGATGGAGGACAGGGCCGCAACAAGCAGTATCGTGGCCGTGCACCCACACCTTATGTTGATATTACATGTCAGATTTGCAAAATCCATGGTCATCCTGCAAGTGACTGTTGGTGGCGATATCAAGGTGACAATGATGATGATGCTGACCGAGATGATGAGAGAGAAGGGTGCACATGTTGCATCATGTGGCGTCGATACAAACTGGTACCCTGATACGGGTGCCACTGATCACATCACCGGGGAGTTGAACAAGCTCTCCACACATGACAAGTACAAGGGACGTGACTCCGTTCGCACAGCCGATGGTAATTCTATGCACATTAGTCATATTGGTCATTCAATTTTGCGCACCCCACATAATTCTTTCATCTAAATAATGTTCTACATGTTCCTACTGCATCAAAGAACCTTCTTTCTGTTCATAAACTTGCACTTGACAACAATGTCTTTCTTGAGTTTCACCCTTTCTTTTTTGATAAAGGACCAAGTCACACGAAGAACTCTGTTTAAAGGCCCGTGTCATGGAGGTCTCTATCCCTTGGTGCCCATCTCCAATGAGTCCTCCAAGCATGCTTTCATTACAATAAAGCCGTCTTCATCTACATGGCATCGTCGCTTAGGGCATCCCTCCTCGTTGTGGTTCAGCAAATTCTTAGGAAAAACAATTTATCTTATTCCCCTGAAATAAATCCATATGTATGTGACTCTTGCCAACTTGCTAAGAGCCACCAGTTGCCATATCCTGTCTCCACTAGTGTTTCCACTGTTCCTTTGGAACAAGTTTTCTCAGATGTGTGGGGTCCTGCACCTCTTTCTGTTGGCAAACGTGCATACTATGTAAGCTTTATTGATGATTTTAGCAAGTTTACTTGGATATATTTGCTCAAGAAGCGTTCTGAAGTTTATCAAGTTTTTCTTAACTTTCAGCAAATGGTTGAACGTAAGTTTGATAGGAAAATTGTGACTATGCAAACAGATTGGGGGGGTGAGTATGAGAAACTCCATGGGTTCTTTCAAAAGTAGGCATTACACATCATGTCTCTTGTCCACATGCCCATCAAAAAATGGTTTTGCTGAACGCAAACATCGTCACATCGTCGAGGTTGGTCTTGCCTTGTTAGCTAATGCATCCATGCCTCTAAAATTTTGGGATGAAGCCTTTCTCACAGCCACATTTCTTATAAACTTGCTTCCTAGCAAGGTTCTTCAGTTTTCCACTCCCACCGAACGCCTTCTCAATGTCAAACCCAATTATGATGCCCTAAGAACCTTTGGTTGTGCTTGTTGGCCTAATCTTCGTCCCTATAACAAGCGCAAACTCTCTTTTCGTTCTAAACGATGTGTCTTTTTAGGTTATAGCCCTCTCCACAAAGGTGTCAAGTGCCTTGATGTTTCGACATGACGTGTCTATGTCTCTCGTATGTTGTTTTTGGTGAGAACATTTTTTCCTTTTGCTGAATTACATCCCAATGCTGGTTCCCGTCTACAACGTGAAATCTTATTGCTTCCATCATCCACACATTCTCATCATGGGGTTGCACATAATATTGATATCATATGTCTCCTATTGTGCCTCTTACTAATGTGTAACAGGAATACCAAGTCACAGGAGAAAATTTGAGTGAAAACGGAGAAGAAACAGCTCCAGAAAATCAAGTTGAAGTTGATTCAGAAAATGACGAAGAAGGTGCAGAGCACGAGGTGGATACACCTGAACATTCCCCTGGCGGGTCTGATCCCGATGCGTGATCCCGAGGCGGATCCGTCGCTGGATCCCGAGGTTGATTCTTCCGCAGCCTCGTCCGTCGCATCGCCTGCACCCACGCCTCCCGCGTCGCCACGTCACGGCCCAAGCGCGTCAGCCGACAGCGCGCCTGGCGCGGATTCGTCGCCCCCGGATCTTCTGTGGCTGGCTCTTCAGCCACCACACACACCGTCGCCCGCTGGATCTCCTGCGGGTAGCCCTGGCGAGGAAGATTCCTCTCCTGCGAACAACCTCCACCAGCTTCGGAACTGCGCACACGGCTACAAAAAGGTATACGTCAACCCAAAATATTTAAAGATGGTACTATTCCTTACGGAAGGGGAGGAAGTTTGTGCTTTCGTCTACATGAACCATGTACATTGTCAGAAGCACTTGAAAATAATAACTGGCGTCTTGCAATGGAGGAAGAATATAATACATTGATGGAAAACAAGACTTGGCACCTTGTTCCTCCCAGTACAAATAAAAACATCATTGACTTAAATGGGTGTATCGTATCAAAAGAAGAGCAGATGGCACTATTGACAGGTATAAAGCTCGGTTGGTTGCAAAAGGATTCAAAAAAGGTATGGCATTGATTATGAGGATACTTTCAGTCCAGTGGTAAAAATAGCAACTATTCGTATTGTTTTAGCTCTTTCTGTCTCTCGTGGATGGAGCCTACGGCAACTAGATGTCAAGAACGCGTTTCTCCATGGTGTTCTGGAAGAGGGGGTATACATGAAACTGAAAGGACAAGGATGTCGCCTAGAGGGGGGTGAATAGGCGATTAAAACTTTTCCGGTTTAGGCTTGATAAATGCAGAATAAAACTAGGTGTTTTAATTTAACAAGCACACAACTAAATATACTAGACTCACTATGTGCACCAACAACTTATGCAAGCAAGACAAGTAACAAGGTGATAGCAGGATAAAGGACTTCAAACACGAAGCCTATCACAATGTAAAGTGCATAAGTAAGAGCTCGGGTATAGAAATAACCGAGCACCCGGAGACAAAGATGTATTCCCGAGTTCCTCCTTTTTAGGGAGTACGTCTCGTTGGAGAGGTGTGAGCCACCACAACAGGTTGGTCTCAACGCCACAACAGGCTTCACCTTCTTCTCCGATGAACCGCACCACAAAGGTTTGGTTCACCTTCCACTATTGATTTCCTTTTGGGCGGAAATCGAGTCCCTTACAACAAGCTTGGGGCACACAACCACAACTTAATTGGAGGCTCCCAAATGACCACAAAAGGCCCCGAATGACCACAAAAGGTCTTGACCACAAAAGGTCCCAACTAGCCACAAAAGGCCTTGACCACAAAAGGTCTCAAGAACACCACACACCGTCTAGGTCCAACGACCCAAGAATAACAAGCTCACGAACTTTCACTTCCACGAATCCTCGTGGAGAGAGCAAACCGATGCACAAAAGCAAATGGAAGAGCACAAGTGCTCAAGTCCTTCACTCCCAAATCCCACCAAAAGCAACTAATGCTTATGGAGGGAGAAGAGAGAAGAACAAAGAACAACTCAACAAATGGAACTCCAAGATCTAGATCCAAAGGGTTCCCCTCACTTAGAGGAGAGATGGATTTGTGGAAATGTGGATCTAGATCTCCTCTCTTTTCCCCTAATTTGAGGCAAGAATCATGGAGGAATAGAGAGAAATCAAAGCTTCAAGAGTCAACAATGGGGGGCAATTTCATGCTAAGAAGCTCTGTCACTTTGGGGAAGAAGGGGTCCTTTTATAGGCCCCACGAAATCTTCCCGTTGAAAAACTGGTGCAGAAAAACTTAGACCGGAGACTTTGGAGACTTTGTTCGGACCGGAAACTTTGGTCGACCGAATCTTTGCAAAGTTTCTGGTCTGAGTCCAGTGGCTCTCCCCATGGTGCCCAAAATACACAGACCGGAGACTTTGGTCCGGAAACTTCTGGTTTGGACCGGAGACTCCGGCCTACAGAAAAACTGCAGAAACACCAATACGAAAACGAAAATATCTTGAGCATACGAACTCCGTTTTCGATGTTTTGGGCTCGTTGGAATCAACGCAACGAGCACTACAAGATCACGCAGAGAAACATCATAGTCCGACAAGGAGGATAAAACCAAATCTAGAAAGTTAAAACCACTCAATAAAATAATAATCGGTAAAACCGAAAACGCAACAAGTTTTCCATACGAAATCCGTTTTCGGTGAACTTGGCTTGTCATGAAGATTACAACAAGCACCAAAATCCAACAAGGAGAAAACACAAGTAAGAACCAAGAAAGATGATATGCCAAGTATGCAAAGGTTTGAAATCTCCACAAAGATGCGATTAAGTTACTCACTTGAGAGCCCCTCTTGATAGTACGACGTCTATCCTATAACCCGGTCTCCCCTTAACACCATGAGACTGGTAAAATAGAAACCCTATCAAGATCATACATTTGCCTTGTGCATTCCACTTGAGCTATATGATGACGATCTTGATCTCTTCAAGTGGACCACCTTTCTTGATTGCGCTTTGCTTGGTGAAGACTCACATATCGCTCCCCATACACCAAGAAGGGAGTGCCTCTCTTAGGAACATCTTCACTTGACCATTATCTCCAAATGGGTTGCAAGATTCAAGCATATGATATCTTCTAGATGCCCATCTTGAACTTGCACAACTCAACCTTGATGACGATCACCACTTGACATCATCCTCCATGAGCTATAAGAAATCTTCCTTTTGATGCAAGCCCATGGAGATACCTAACCCAACAAATGAATGCCACACACACACATAATGGGTTAGTTCACAAAGCTATATGGACAATTTCTTACCGTACCATTGGATCACATGATCCCACATGGTATATCATTTAGCTTTGTGTGTTGATCAACTTGAATCCACTCTTTGCACTTAGTCTTGATCAACCTTGTATCTTTTCTTCTTCTTGATCATATCAAATATGTCCATTATAATCAATGATATTATGCATACAACCTTGAATCCAACACATGAAGTTGAATCGATGCCTATGGACAAACCTATAAGAATATCTCAATACAAACATTAGTCCATAAAGATTGTCATTAATTACCAAAACCATACATGGGGGCATCATGCACTTTCAGAAACAACCCCCAGGTTTTGAAAGCTCTCATGCTCCGCACTATATCTGCAAACTTGACAAAGCTCTCTATGGCCTTAAACAAGCTCCACGTGCATGACTCCAGATTAAGTTCTAAGCTTGTTGCTCTCGGTTTTATACCCTCTAAGGCAGACACGTCATTGTTTCTCTATGATAAGTCAGGTATTATGTGTTCGTTCTAATTTATGTTGATGATATCATAGTCACAAGCTCCTCTGATCATGCCATTTCTCTCTGCTTCGAGACTTTAATGATGATTTTGCTATAAAGATTTGGGAAATTTACACTTCTTTTTAGGCATTGAGGTGAAAAAGATAACAATGGGATACTTCTGAATCAGGAAAAATATGCTAATGATTTGCTTGTGAAAGCAGGCATGCGTTACTGCAAGCCAGCACCGACACCTTTATCTCCTTCTGAACCAATGTCTCTTACTGGTGAAACATCTCTTAGTCAAGAAGACAGTACACAATACAGGAGTATAGTTGGAGCATTACAGTACTTGACATTGACACGTCCAGACCTGGCTTTTTCAGTTAATAAGGTTTGTCGTATCTTCATGCTCCAACCACAGCACACTGAACAGCAGTTAAACGTATTCTCAGATATGTTAACAATACAATGACACACGGTATAACTTTTCATAAGTCTCCATCAAATCTTTTAAGTGCCTTTTCAGATGCAGATTGGGCAGGTTGTCCAGATGACAGACGCTCTACAGGTGGTTTTGCTATATTTGTTGGATCAAATCTTGTTTCATGGAGTGCACAAAACAAGCCACAGTTTCTCGTTCTAGTACTGAGGCTGAATACAAAGTTTTAGCAAATGCCACAACTGAGTTGATTTGGGTTGAAGCTCTCCTTGGTGAACTTGGAGTTAAATTACAGCAAAAACCAATTCTATGGTGTGACAACTTAGGTGCTACCTATTTGTCCGCAAATCCAGTGTTTCATGCCCGCACTAAGCATATTGAGATTGATTTTCATTTTGTACGTGAGAGAGTTGCCAGTAATGCTTTGGTTTTTCGGTTTATTTCAAGCAAAGATCAAGTTGCAGATGGTTTCACTAAAGCTCTTCCTGTCAAGAGTCTAGATGAGTTTAAGCGTAATCTCAACCTTTACAAGGTTTAGATTAAGGGGAGTGTTAGATGATGTAATATGCCTGTACGTATACGGCATTGGCGGGCCTAGAGGGTGGGCAGGTGGGCCGTTGCCCACCCTGAATTTTTGGGATTTTTCTATCAAATACTAATTTATAACTTGGTCCACTGAAAAAAATTAATTTATAACTTGGAAATCCAGAACAAGCTCATTTGTCTCCTTTCAATCCTCCCTCCTAGCTGACGAACAAGATCGAGCGAATGAGCAGATCCATTCCGGAGGCTGCCACCGGCCCTCGCCTTTCTTCGTCGCTCCCGGCTGCCCTAGACCCCAGACGTGCCATTTTCTGGCCGCGCCACTGCGCTGTATGCTCAGGCCATCAGGCGCTCGGCCACTCGCCATAGCCCTGTTGGCTGTTGATGCTCGGCTGCTCGCCCACCGTGGCCGCGCATCCAGCAGGAGAGCGCTGCAGTAGCTCATATGGTTCTTATCTGCTTGTTGTGTGCATGCCGGCTGCCCAATGCATATAGCAGAATAGACAAATTCCAAGGATTGTTTAAAAATGACAACATATTTCTATTATTTGCTCGTTTTTGTTTAAAAATGACGAACTCAAAATCCAAACACATTTGTGTTGCCGATTATAGTGTTATTTCTGTAATCATGTACTCCTATATAACATTTTTTATTGAACTATAATATTGAGAAATGATTGAAAAGTCCTTTTGTTCCTCCGGACTTCTGGAGGCTTTTTTTCAAAACAAAAAAAATTTGGAACCGAATGTTGAAATCTAAAAAAAAATCCCAAAAATATATATGGGTACATATAGATGTCTACTATTATATGAACCAAGTTTCACAAAAATGTAGATCATATTAGTATACATCCACAATTCCACAAACAAAAAACCAGTATTTTTTTGACACATCTAAACATCTTTTTTTTAAAGTACGCTGCACTAGAGAAATGATAGGCTATTTACGTTATTCATTTGAAAATTTTGTATCCCTTATGGGCTAGCGATTTTTTTTGAAGTGTGCCCACCCTCCAGTTCATTCCTGGGTCCGCCACTGGTATACGGTACAGAGTAGTACTCCGCCTATATGTACAACCCTTGTACCAGCCACGGTGGGGGCTTTTCCCACCCATATAACACGTAACCGAACCCTCCAACGAGGGTATCGTTCCCCTCACAACTTTGACACTTTGAAGATTTTTGCTGGTGGAGTTGAGATCGCTATTCCGTCCAGATTACTGTGAGTGGACACTGCTCGCGATTTTTGTCGAGGAGCTGTGGTGGTGGTTTTGTACATGCAGAACGAAGAGCCACACTCTGTCTCTTTACACCGTTCTCTACTAAGCTTTGCTCCTGTTTCCCTATGAGTTGATTTGTTACAAGGAATTATACAAGCACGGCCTCTCGTGTTTCACGAGCAGTCTGGTTGGCATGAGACACCCAAACGAATCAGTCCTGCCCACAGTCCCACGGCCAGTCAGTCCGCGAGTATCGCGGCAGAAACTGGGTGGTGATTGGAATCTCATTCAGCATATCAGCTTGGATACTCACAGATCCCATCGGATGCTGCACGCCAAACAAGAAAGAGTATCAGCTTCTTTCTTGGTCATCTGCTGGAGTACTACTATATTTGCAGATGGGCATAAACAACGAGGGACACTCCGGTTTATACGTGAAGCCCATTCCGTCGGTAGAAGATCGCACTCCCTCGTCTTCAGTGAGAGAGATCCAGATCGAGCCAATCCTGCTCGTTCTTGACCACGAGACCTTATGGCACGCGTTGCACGCGGCATGTGCATTGAGGTCCGCCGCAACGGATGGTTGTATCTTCTTGAGTCTTCAATTCGACTCGGACATGAACGAAAACGGAAGGAGTATGGCCGGAGTTCTCTATCTTGCGCCTCGTTGGTCGTCGGGAGTATACATCGGAATCTCGGTTTCACTCTGTCAAATCCTCTTATATACAAGATAAAAGATAGTGATGAATCGGGAGTACATGCCGCCGATCGCGTGAACTTTATATGTGTTGATATTCATTTGCGATCGAACGCTTTGATATTTGACTTTGCCAATGACTGCCGACAACTCGATCAGACTGCATCTCATCAGCGATCAATTGGTTAACAACAGGGATTTACCATAATATCGGTCAAAGGTTCAAAGCCATAGTCGCTATTGCATAAACAGATTTTGCTAATCCCATAATCTGCTATGCTCGACGAACAACTGAACTCTGTATGTGATGTACCATCTTACTATCAACTCTAGGCGTTAGACCAAACTAGGAGCTCTATACTCTTCTAGGTGAGTTGGTGAGACACGTGATGGAAATATTTACTTGACGACTTAACTGTTCAACGATTACGGTGGCGAACTAAGCTGGAGACTTGGTCTATGTGGCTGCAAGCGGTCGACCACGCCTTGGTCGAAGATATCGGCCATCAGCGCTTCCGCCTTTATCTTGAAGATTTTTCAACAAGTGTGTTTTAACGAGTGCATTGAAGTTTGCCAAGTGAAATTTATTGGGCACTTGGCAATAAAGCATATGCATGCCGAGCAAAGTGAAAATACGCTTGGCATTCTCAAGCATTCGACAACTAAGTAGGTATGGTGAGTGTTTGGTCTAACTCACTCGGCAAAACTAAAGTTTATGCAAAGTGTCGAGCCAGTCCATAGTCTGGGCGAATAAGGTTACCACGCTGATCCCTTATATGAGGAGGGCCAAAATGATAAATATGTTAGTAATCACTATTACTATTGTCTATTACATCTAAATACCATCATTTAATATATATATATTAAAATAAGTAAAATTCTCAATTTGTATGATTAATTGTGTACCATGTACAAGCATATAAATCAGATTGGGGACACCACGTTCATTAGGTCGTACAAATATCTATGGTAACAAGATTTTCATGTTCAATTTCGTACATGACTCTTTAATTTAGAACTGGCTCCATATAAACTAGATGATATAACACGTCATTACAGTCAGGAAATAATTAAACTATATGTCTACATTTGCACCTGCACCATTTTTATGTACACTGATTATAATTATAAGTAATCTATTAAATTAATGTGGCATGCACATGATTTCAACTTATTAACGAGCCCATCTAACAAGACACATTTACATGGTAAATATCAATAAAGACCATGAAAATAATTTAATTTATTTTCTAGATGTTGCCGATAGATTCTAGTGTTACCAAGTAATATACTCCCTCTGATCCATTTTGGTTGTCGCGGAGAAACAACTGGGGCAGTACAAATCGTACATATAGCTAACGACAATTAAAGTCGATCGGTGGTAGTACTAGAAACACTATTAAGATATTTTTAGTCATAATCTTCATACATCTTATTATTAATATGTGTAATACTATAATTTTTCTTAAGTGTTATACAAAAGGAAATTTTTGTTGTAAACTACTGCCTCTGTTATATAGTAGAAAACGTTTGCCAGCTCAATTTAACTTTAGCACAAGCAAGTTTATTGAAAATATTCATTACAATTGTATGACAAGGATCATTGCAACTAAAATTTACCAGCGCATTTATATGTGGTCAATATTGCAAATGAAAATAAAAAATGGTTGTTAATACTATAGTATGAAAATATAATTTCAAAAAATTATAATATATTTAGTACATATTATAATATTTACTTTGCTTGGGACTAGTTCTTTCTTGGATCACACCTGCCGAGTGTGCCCCATGAATAGCGGTGCCCACCAAGAAGGAAAGGCTACATGCGAGTCGTGTAGCTGCAACGAATTACTTTTCTTTTCCGCTAATCCAGCCCCTCGTACCGCCCCGTGTGGCTACTTTCCGTCCCATCATGCACATCTCACAGCCTTTGCGGAAATGTAAAAATCCATCGAGAACATTTCTCTCACATATATTGTTCCCAGATCTCAAAACATCAAATTGACTGTAGACGGTAAGATAGGTCATGTACCCACATGTGTATGTACAAATGTACTTCCCTTTCTTAAAGTAATATTTTTGTTGTCTTTCATACTAGCCATAATTTTATTTTCTCTCCCCCTCGTCCTGTATTTCCGCCCTTTTTATCGCTCACTTTTTCCTGCCCTTATTACCCGACCACTTTTCCCCGCTCACTTTTTTTTGCGTCGTTATTATCCATTTCACAAGGTCGGTTGGTCTAGAACTATTGCTTAGATCTGTTGTTCTGTATCTAGCTAGGGTTAGGGTTTTGGGTCAAGATTTTAATCTAGTGTTTAGACATACATTTTAGACTTAGTGATCAAACATATGGATCTAAATTCTATATCTAGCCTCAAAACATGGTTCTATAGCCTAGTCCCTAGGGCAAGTCATTGACCATAAACTCTATACCATGAACCTACACCTAGACCCTAAACTCTAGACTCTAGATCCTTGTTTTCATGAATTGTAGACACAACTTCAGGACCTCATTCAAAACTCTAGACCTAGGACCTGGACACTCACCCTACTTTGAAAAGTAATAATAGTTGGGAATTATCCTTCAGATGTGGTCAATTTTGTGTGAAAATTGTATTTGTTCCATTTGGACCATATTGCTTATATGTGTTTCACAAAATAAAATTGACACTTAGAAGATAGAAAAAATACACTACTGCAATACTGTTTAGTTTGGTAAAAGTCACATTTTTTCCCACAAACCCATTCTGACGAAAAATATTATGGTTCGCATATCACCTTTTGAAAAAAAAACTTTTGTAATTTCACCCTACATCGCACATATTTTTTTAAACATGTGCCATCGCATCGCATACCCTTTTATTTATTTTTTGACCGTGTGCAAATGTTGAATATCACACAAGTTTTTGCATGAAGGGTATGCAATGTGTTATTTGTTACCCTTTTGCCAAAATGGTATTCGATCGGGGTGGCTTAAAGTGCATGCTTTGAATAACCGTATTATTTAACAATGACTGAAAAATATGACATTTGCTTATGTATCTAGAAAAATAAGTTCAATTTTTGAAACTTTTAAATACGGTTTTCGAGTTTCTCAAAATAACAAGCTCCCTGAACCATGGGATCCAAAAAACTACAGTTGAGATAGTCTTATTATCTTACCGCTCAAATCAATATCTCTTACGAAGAAAAGCCCACTAAAATGTATCAATGATTGTCTATCTAAACATACAAATTTTCCATACTATTTATTCTTTTATCCAAACGTTTGTCCATGTCACCTCCACTAATATATATAATCTCTAAATGCAAATTACACATCAGCCACCTTCAAAATCCAATTGTTCTCATAAATAGTTTAGAATATAGACTTCATTTCACGGAAATTCACTTTGCCACCTGAGTTCGTATGCTCCTGTCTGATTAATTTTTTTTTACAAAATAGTAAAACATTTTACAAAAATCTAATTTTTTTTTAGACAAACATGTACATAAAGGTTTTCTACATACATGCAAAGTTTCGTGATGAAATGACGTTAGTGATGCTCTGTGCGAAAACAACAAAATCAGTGGCCAAAATAGAATTTTAAAATGTAGTTTTTTAGCACTGCTTTTGTTTTTTCGCACGGAGCACGAAATGTCATTTAATTATAAAACTTTGTATGTATACCGATTACCGAACACTGGTATATATTTGTCTCCAAATGTTTTCAGAATTTTTTGAATTATTTATTTAATGTTTTCTAATCAGGCAGGAGCATATGAGCACAGAGTCAAACGCCTTCATTTCATGTCTATTTAATTTAGTATCTCGACTCTAACCAGCTAAACTTTGCATATTAGTTTAGATAACAAAATGTATCAGACATGTTAAACCCTTTTCTTTACACAATATAGTTTCTAACAAGATCCTTAGTGGAACGCGTGGGGTATCTTCTAATCTAAAATAACAACCCACGACAACAAGCATGACGGAGTTAGCAGTAACCCATGTATGCAGAACGTGATCACCTGGCCCCCAATGTACGTAATTTCACAATTTTTATGTTAAACCACTGCTTCTCGATAGAAAATTAGAGTTCATTCCATGGTGTACATGAAGTTGACCCAATCAGGCCTCTTGGCTAGGTGCAAGGATTCGTCTCTGAAAGCAAGGGGATGCGCAGTAGGTAAAGCGAGATCGATGCAGTAGCTGTGAACACAGACGTTGCCTTTTCTTGATCACCATTTTAAGTATTTGCTTTATCGTGTCTGAAATGACTCTCACCGAGCTAGTCACCAATCTTTGCCAAGAGAAAAGGAAGCTAGTCACCAACCATGACTCGGAGACCAAAACATGGTCATGGAGACATCAAACTTGGAATCATGCTCTCTAGCCTGACATCTGCATGAATGCGGGCCTTGAAAATAGTAGTACTGGAAAGACTGGCCCCTTTTATTAGTAGTGCTCGGTGGTAGGCAGAACTGCAGAAGGGTTTGAACTTCTTGTTTTCTACGAGAGGTTTAGACTTCACCCAAGGCACCAACCGCACTATGTAAGCTGAACCCGGTTAGTCAAGTTAGACTGCTGGATCCTGGATATACCTAAGGTCAAGTTAGATGTATGCCCGAGATTTTTTTTTTTTTTTTTTTTGAAATGGGGATGCCCCAGCCTCTACATACATGTATGCCCGAGAGACATGCCGCTGAAACAGACGCCACGTTGTTCACATCTTCCTTCGTACACGATCGACGCCTGCCATGGATGCCTGCGGACGCGCGAAAAAGCTGGCCACATGACTTGCGATCGAGCTGACGATGCAGTGTAGCCTTGGGCTAGCTAAATCTGTCATGCAGTCCTACTTATCGATCGGCGCATTCATGAAGATAGGAACCTACATGCATATGTTCGATTCTCTGTCGTTTTTGGCTTATCGATCCTGCAATCCTGCTTATCGATCGCATTCATGAAGACAGCAACCTAGGACATTGTTTAGAGCCGGGTGTTGTTAGATAGTAAAGAGAACGAGTTAGTTTCCGACTAGACTAGACCATGTTCTTGTTTTTGGTTTAGAATTGGATTTGCGTAGTGTTCAGTAAAACAAGCATAACTTTACTCATGCACAGTCTGTTTTTAACATATAACCAATCAAACTGTTAAAAAACACGTGCATCAAAATCTTTTGACCAAAAATTAAGGTAGGGCGGATTCCCTACCTTGCCCTACTGGAAGCTCCGCCCCGGTGTTCAGTAAACAAGGAAATACTTGAGAAATGCATGTATGCCCGAGACATGTCGCTTAAACAGACACCACGTTATTCCCGTCCTCCTGCGTGCCACGATCCACGCCTGCGCCATTGATGCCCGCCGACGCGCGAGAAAGCTGGCCACATGACTCGCGATCGAGCTGACGATCTGGCATGCAGCCCTGCTTATCGATCGGCGCATTCATGAAGACAGGAACCTCCATGCATATGTCTGTTTTTCTATCATTTTTGGCTTATCACCAACGTGGCCCTGCATGACGACGATAGCCATAAACCCATCGATCCGTTCCTCTTCAATGCAGAATTGCAGACCCACTACGTACGTAGTATTCGCCGCCGGCAAGTTGATGATGGGCGCCCGACAGCTACGCTCCGCTGGACTGATCAGGCGGGACGGCCGGGGAAGAAGATGATCCACAGGTTCCACCTACCACATGCATGCAGCGGAAACGGTTGGCCTTTGGCGCGCAGCTCGGGGAGCCGGGTAGGCAGGCTGCGGGCATGCCTTGCACCGGTTGCGACGCTTGCTAGCTCCACATGTTTGCCCTCTGCGCCACACAAGGCCGCACGGCGACCAAACCTTCCACCGGTATTGTTGTTGGTGCGTGCCTGTGTGCATGATGTTTGGCTTTCTGTTTGTTGATCTCAGTGGCGTAGCACCAAGAGTTCACCCTACCACACATCTTTAATTCCTGCCAGCAACCGTGGTTTTCTCCATGGAGATGGACGTTCTGGGTACTGCGATGATGTAAGCAGGGGCGGAGGCGGGATTACTGAAATTAGCACGTTGAGGGGGGCCGGTTAGAGCAAAAAACATAAAATCTGCACTGTTCATATACTTATTAGTACTTAATACATGCTGTTAGGGGGGCCGGGCCCCTGCTGGTCCTCCCCTGCTTCCGCCACTGGATGTACGAATTGGAATGAAGTAGGCGGAGCAACGATCTAGGGTTCCACCCTACCCAGTGGTGGAGCTTGGGCCAACCAGCTGGGGGGGGGGGGGCAAATGGGTTAGGAAGGCCTTTTGGGCCATATTGGGGGGGGGGGGGGGGGGGATGAAGCAAAAAACTTCAGGGGGTAATACACAAAAATTTCTCAACCTGGGGGACGGCGGGCCCCCTGGCGTACACATAGATCCTCCCCTGACCCTAGCCACCGCCATCTGCCTCGTCTCTGACCAAGAAGCGACGGGTATATCTCCTATTTCTTTGCTTGGCGCTCCAGCAACGGGAGGGGGTGGGGACCTCGGACATGCGCTCGGCGATATGATAAGATCCCTAAAGTTAGGGATTGGTCAACCAGTAGCAACGTTATGATGGCTATGGCGACAATGTACGGGGCAAGGATAAGGTATACCCCGCCTACTCGTTCATCTCGGCAGCGACGATCTCATCTATCGCGCTGAACATGGGGGAATCGTCTGGTCACTGCTTCGTGGTGTGGTTGATCCCGTTTAGTCTACACGTTTTCTAGGTTCGGTGTCAGAAGATTCAGACCAGTTCAAAGGTTCAATAGTGACGACTTCGGCTCTGGGGAGGGATGGGGTGCTCTGGGGCACTGGTCCTTAGGGGAAGACTTCGTGGCTGTCATCAAGAACGTCGGGGCAGTTCCTGTAGGGGAGCGGCGACAGAGGCGCGTCAGCGGTTCGTCCTGGCGGCAGTAGTGGTCATTAGCTGGTGTAAGAAACTTGATGTAATTTTTTAGTATGTTTAATTACTCCTTCTCGCAGAAAAAAAAGATTCGAATGAAGTGAAGTAGGAATCACGTGGTTGTTGCAGCCATAAACAGCAATGATTGGCGTCGAAGCCCAGCGATGCCTTGGGAATTGGGATTGGGCTGCTGGTATGACGGGCGGTCGACACTCGACATTGCCTGTTAATTGGGAAGATAATTGAACGGCTAGACAAGCATAACCCAGTAGCTTTTACGGCCCATATTGCGCGACCGGACTTGCATGACATTTGGGCTTTAGGCTACCTAGGTATAGAACGAGTTCGTTGAAACTTGTTTTTTTTATGAGACAAACGAAGAGTGAAAAACAGACTCTACAACTACATCCCCTACAAGAAATCTACAACTAGTACATTGGAGTTTTAGTCTTATCTGGGACGTCCAATCAGGTTTTGACTTTCTTGCAAGCACTTGTGCACATTTTAGAAAACACCTTACTTTACATTCGTTTGCAATCCACAAGCCATACCCTTTTTACAGAACAGTGCCCATGTTTCATATACATATCGTCATGCAACCTATCTAGTGATCTAGTAGTCAATAGAATTATGTTGGGAAATTTAGGGTGAACACCTAAATAAGTGGTGTTATCTTAAAAAATTAAGGATAAACAACTAAATTAGTAGGATTTGGATCCTCCTTCCATGGATTTTTTCCCTCTACTTTTTTTCCCTCTTCCATATTTTCCTTCATGGATTTTGTTTCCCCTTCCATGTAATCAATAGAATCAAAAGTTGCGGATATGGATATTTTTGTGTATGCATATTTTTCTCATTTTAGATCTGGAGAATGAAGAGAAACCGACCGTATCCCAGAAAATATGGAATCTATTTATGTCCTTGAACCATATATAGGAGCTATTTATCTTCACAGAATAAAAATGGAGGGTTGTATACCTGATCCAAAAAAAATATCATTGTGGAAGCAATTTATGTTCATGAAACCATGTAGTGCGTCTGTGATACATATTACCCCATTTAGTAAGAAATTTACCCAAATAGCCCATCTAGAAAATTTTGAACTTGGTTTTTACAACATTTTTTAATTTTCAATGTTTTGTTAGATAAGACCGACGTGTTAGGCCGATGTTGCGTGAAAAATATGTAAAACTAGAAGGGCATCATCGACGATTATATCCAGCCTTCTCTTGTGCATTTGTTCCATTCCTCGTCGTGCTCCTGACATTTTCGAACAACAATCATCACCTCACACCTTACTCAACATACTTGCAGCAGAAAAATAGGGCACACAGTTTTTAAAAGGGGTAATCTATTAGGATTTTGACTAGATGGAGTAATTAGTGTCACAAATGTATAACTAGGGCATAAAAGTGGAACTCACTTTCATGAATAAGATCTGAAATGAATTTGCCCTCTGATTGCTTTCTTTCTTTCAAAAAAGAGTGAAACGCACCGGAGGTCATCAAGTTGCACGAAAATGAAGGATTGGTCACCAACTTGAAAAAGCTCAAAACGGGGTCACGAAGTTGTGGCTTAGCGTCTTTTGGTCATTCAACCATTATTTATTTATATCAAGTTCTGTTTAATTGCATATCTCAAGTTCTGTTTGTCACAAAAATACAAACTAAAATTCTACAGATAGCTACCGATGTGTAGAAGACAACACAATTTGATTTGGATTAATTGGAGTTACCAAACTCCCTACATAATTGTTTTAATCCAGTAGCTTAATAATCAAGTTTTAGCTACAAATCAAGTTCTGCCGATCCAAAAATTAAATCCTTTTAGGGGTGACTAACCATGACCAAATGTGATCTAACAAAATTGGTCCTAATTCATTTGGGTTAACCAATAAACATCTATAATTATTTTAGTGCAGAAGGGTGTTCTAACTTCCACTTTATGCTAAACAATTATCATTGCATAATTAATTCTACCAAAATTAGGGAAGCTAATAGATCACAGTACCAAGCTAACAAATTTGGTTTGGAATTATTTGGCTTAACAGAGTATCAGAAAAAAACAAGTTTATATTTTAAACCTTCTGTGGTATTTTTAATAATGCATTTTTATTATTTATCTAAATGAAATGAAACCACTTGGGTTGGTTAAACAATTTCATAAACTTTCCAGAACATTTGGATTTGATTTATTTGGATTTGTAAATCTCTAGATATTGAATTTCCAAGTTGATGTCAGTACGGAATGACCAAAAGACGCTAAGCCACAACTTCGTGACCCCGTTTTGAGCTTTTTCAAGTTGGTGACCAATCCTTCATTTTCGTGCAACTTGATGACCTCCGGTGCGTTTCACTCTTCAAAAAACTTGTCGTGATTGGCAATTTATGCAGTCCCTAGGAAAACATATGCGTAATCTGCCAACAAATAGTGAGTCTACAATACCTATTGTTGGACTGCCGATCCACATGTAAGATTTCACTCGGCACGAATCGTTTGTGGATAATTCAGTCATCTAGTAGCTGTTAGCGATCTGAGGCTGCCCACCTGAGCAGACCGGCTGTCATGATGGAAGGGAAAATTCATTCACAAAGCTGCAGCAAGCAATACAGTTGTATGAAGAAGAACACTCCACCCGTTTACTGATAACAAGAACAATTTTCACATTGATTTAGGTATAACAACAGTTAAATGCAAGAAGCAGCGCTGAAGCAAAAACTTCAGAGAAGCAGCCCTGGACCAAAGGCTCAGAGAAGATGCGCGGACGCCACCAGGCACCAGGTCGCCGTCCATGCGGGAAGCGCTGCTGCCGCCGGAATCCGTCACGTGGGGTAAGTGTCGGATCCGCCACGTAGTGGTAGCGCCAGGTCGCCATCGCGCGCAGGCGTTGACATCGCCGCCGGGTCGCCGTCGCGCGCGGGCGTCGTCGTCGCCGCCACCAGTAGCGGGCAAGCACCGGCCTCTGAGTCGCCCCGCATGGGAGAAGCGCCGCGGCCGTCGCATGGAAGAAGCGCCGCGGCCTCGCCGTCGGTATTCTCCATCGGGGCACCAGATTGGAAAGACGATGAGTCAATGGATCGTGTGCTGTGTTCTTTTTTTCTTTGACTGAATTATTTTGAAGGAGATGGGTAAGCGGAGGGGGTTATCCCGACAACTGTGTTTAAGAGGCTGGGGCGTTCCCACTTTTGATCTGGTCTTTCCGTTCTCGATCGGATGGCAGTAAATGAAAGTTTTCACGTTTTCACCCAACAGCAGTTTTCACCGGATACTTCGCCAAATTAGAATACGTCGGTTGTTAGATAGCCAAAGTTTTCCCGCTCAGCCCAAACCAACAAACTTCAACAAAGTTGCGTGCATGTAATTTTCAGCTAGATAGGTTCATTTGGTCAAACCAACTCTCACGTCTGTTGGATTCATTTCTTCTCTCCTCCGAAGTAACCTTCGAATATTCTTGGATTCGGTTGGACGAGGCAGGGCGAAGATAGAAAAAAAAACATCGTTGGTGTCATTGCTCTAAATGTACAGGTGTCACTTTGTATTTCTAAGAATATTGCTTCATTCACAAAGGGTGATAGCAACAAAAAAAACATGCTACCTCCGCCCTGGGCTGGGGGCGTCACTCGTTGGTCTAGGATAATCGGCGCATGTCCTCGGCGGCGGTCGTTGTGGACATGTTCGCTCGCTCTCTTTTTCTTTGATGACCCAAAAAAGTTCAGAATATCTATTTACACATGAAATGAAAATATAAGTAATAAAAATCAGCATTATTATCGTGGTGGCGAAATCCGTGATGGAGAGAGATGCACACGAGAGGTCAACACTGAGGATCGCCACGTCGATCAATAATTTTGGTTGGCAAGACTTCGCCGCTATCAAGACGGGCGCCCCTCTCATCGACACCACGGCTGCGACACCCGACAAGTCGAGACGAAGCAACAACGGTGTGCACCATCAACAACTTGCCACACAATACGTCCCGGAAGCCCAGCGATGCTCACACGACTGCTAAAGATCCTCTTGAGAGATAGGCTCAAACTCAAAGGAGTCCAACAAAAAGGAAGAAAACTACGGCACCATGCATTTACCAATTCCACTATTTCGGACTCGGCGGATTGACATATGGATTTTTTCAATATGTTCGGCCGATCACGACTTTGTCGGATCATCCTGCGTGGAAATTTCAATATGTTCGGACTACTAGTGGAAATTTCAATATGTTCGGCCGATTGACATATGGATTTTTCAATATGTTCGGACTACTAGTGGAAATTTCGCGCGTCGTCACGACGCGCTTGTGCTAATTTTTAAATTTTTATTGGCGATATGTTGTTGTAATATTTCGTGAACGACGATTTATTAAGGTATTGCAGATGTCCAGAACGTATTAAAAGAATGGTTTAGTATTGAGAAGACTAAGTAACAAAATAACTTAGGTGGGGGAAAAAAACTTCTTATTTTCTCTGCATGTTTGTATTAAATTGTGCATTATTGTAAACAAATAGCATTCGTTGAATTAATTTAATTCCATATATTGGAATGGTCAGGTATCTTTGTAATGTGTCATAAATATTGAAATATTTAATTTAACTACGTAGTCTGAGGAAGTGCATTGTAAGGGACTTCGTTAAATTCAATCCATAATTAGAGGAAATGGATTTTTATTTTCTGCAAACATTTAGTGGATGAAGCATTTTTAAATTTTATGTCCGTAATTAGGGAGTTTTCAGCTAAATTGTCTCTGAATATTAAACAACTTGGGAAGATATAATAAGTTCATATTTTGTCTTGAAAACTTACTTGAACTCCATATTCAAATGGGTTACATTAGGTGGACATTTATTAATTTCAATCCATAATTTGAGGGAATTAATTTGGATTTTCTCCAAATATTTGGCGAACTGAAATCTTGAAATATGTTTTCATTATGCTATAAGTAGTGCAAATAATGTTTTTTTTTCCGACTGCGCAGTATAATCAGAGGAAATGTATTTTGTGAGCATTCATTAAATTTTAATCCATAATTAAGTGAAGTGCATCTACAATGTATACAAACATTAGGCAGTTTGAATTGTTTAACTTTGTTTGTATGTTGGCATTAGTAAGTACTATTTTTTTTCCTGAGCATGTTGATATATTTTTGGGGTAACTTAAATATTTTTAGCAATTTGAAATGTTGAAATGTGTAACATTTAAGTTAAGTATGTAGTTAGCGCTACTGCATATTTTCTGGGTTCATGCTAACAAATGGGGAAAGTCTGTCTTTGTTGCATTTAAATTTTGACCATTTTGAATTGTGCAACTATATTTTGTGTTTTGCTATATGTCGACACGGCGCGCCCTTCATGGAAAATATTATGTATGATTTGTTTTCTTATTTTAGTGGTTCAATGTATATTGTAAGTAGGTTTTGGAGGTTTTGATGTAATGCATTGTAGTTTTGGCATTTGATAACAAAATTGTGTCTTTTTTTTTGTCTTTTTGCATTTTGCATCTATGATTTGCATTGCTGTAGTTAATAAGTTTAATAGTTTTAATTTTTCTGATTTCTTGAAATATATGTTTAAATGTTTCGAAGAAATTGAATATTTTGGAGAGGAAGAGTTATTTGGGAATTTTTTTTTTTGAATTTCTGGAAAGTGGGGGTTTTTTTTTTTTTGCAAAGTTGCGGCGGTCACTGTTCATCACTACAGTGCGCATCTGTGGACGATTTTGCACGGAGACCTCGAAGTTTTTTGAAATTACGGGCCAGTCCCTGTCAGCGGAGAATGAGGAGAGTTTTTGAATTTCTAGAAATGGGGGGTGTTTTTGCACTGTTCATCACTACAGTGCGCATCTGTGGACGATTTTGCACGGAGACCTCGAAGTTTTTTGAAATTACGGGCCAGTACCTGTCAGCGGAGAATGAGGAGAGTTTTTGAATTTCTAGAAATGGGGGTGTTTTTTGCAAAGTTGCTACAGTACGAACACTGTTCACTGCTACAGTGCGCGAGCGCGGAGGGGCCACGATTTTGGCCAGCTTTTGATATATAGAGTATAAAGGAGACACCCACACTACACTGTTGACATCCGTGCAAGATGAAGAACATATACCATCACAAGCAAAGCAGGGGAGGAAAGCGGCATAACATCACCGAAGATCTCCACGTCCCCGCTGCTACTTGGGCGGTGCCGGAGGCGCGAACTGCGGCGGTGCCGGTGGCGCGAACTGCTGCGGCGCCGCCGCCTCGGCCCAGCCACGGTTCCGGCCGAGGATGTAGCACCCCAGCGCCAGGACGAGCAGCAGGAGAATCGCCGGGATCGATATCACAAGATAAAACATGGCTGAACCGAGCGGGAGCCCTCCTGCAGTCCTGCTGCCCTCCTGAACACAGCTCTGCAGTACTGCAAGAGATAGGAGGAACTCTAGGACAGCGAATCACACAGCAGTCACGCACACCGCGTGCTAGAAACGATAAGCACCGACCTGGGGAATCGTGTCAGGTAAGCCTTACTTCAGCTCGAGCAGCTAAGGTTGACACTTCCGAACAAACTGACGTATGGACTAGGTCTGGGTTACTTCAGTTGCGTCTCTGTCTCTCTGATCGTCATCGAAACCTGGAATTTACTAGAGAAAACGAGGCTAAGGTTGCCGTTGCTTCAGAAAGGCTATAATCTCATCCCATTGCTGGAATTCCTCTGTGAAGGAAAGCGATGTTTAAACCACCAGCTGACGTTTATCGCCAGCTGACGTTGATCTACTGGACGTTTAACCAAAATCGCCCGACGTTTTGACCTCGGTCATGTTTTATTCACGAAGATTATCCGAGTATTGCCAGTAAATTGTGCATCTCATGCGTTGTGACGAACACACCAGATAACACATTTCTCACAGTTTGTGCAGAGGACACTAAAAGTAAGATGCCAGTCGTATGAAATTACACAAGACTAATAGAACACTTCAGCCAAGATTTTTTTACAGATTACTAGATTCCACAATATAAAGTAAAGAAAAACCCTATTTGAAAATACAGAGGGCTACATATAGACAGTCTATTGCTATTTGCCAAGTTGTGTGACATCTTTTTACAGAATTATTGGAGAGAATGAACCAAACTGAGAAAAAATAAGACTAAAAACTGCAGTTAGGGCTAGTGATGCTCAAATTGAGCTGAAAGGATTATCAAAGTTTCAGTTTCAGGTAATTGAGAATAAGCAAAACCAATATATTACAACAATCATGGACAATACTAAATGTCCATCTTACAAATCACATCTATGTTTGCTTCACAAAAGAATGTCAGAAGCTTACATCTTCCAGGGAACGAACATTAGAAGGGCTACAAAACAACAGATCCAAATTATGGATAAACTGTTCCTTCTAGTTTCTGAGTTGAAACAACTCAAACAGATGAAATTACAAGGGGAAGTCATTAACGCCAACAACATATGTTTTTGTCTATGACGATTATCTACCTTGTAGAAGATAGTTTGCACCTTGTAAGATGGTCTCCAGATTACTACAACAGATGGAGAAGCCAAATCAGCTTTACATTCAAACGAACAAGATTAGGTAAAAAAATTGACAACTAAAGTGGTAGTTTCAGATGTACTGCAAGATTTTCAGAATGGACACACCAGTATGACCATGAAAGTTTCTAACTATGTATAGCTGGATTAGCAGGTGTAACTACTCCCGTGTTCATGAAATTATACTTCCGCAAAAGATACAATAAACATAATATTATGCCTGAATAGCCCTTTCCTTACAAAGGCTGATCCAAAGGAGCATGCGGTAAGAAGTGAATGATGTCTATGGGAGAATAAAAACATGACAGTTGGAAAAAGTTTCCCCACATGCTCAAATGTAAAGTAAGGTAAGGAGAGATCAAAGCTAGAAGGATTATACCTCTGAAAGAATGCGATGAGATACCGGAGGATGTACCAAATAAGGCAAAGCATCAACGTATCTGTATCGGTTAAGTGGTAACATATTTTGAACTTTCTGGATAATTTGCTGAGATACATCAGAAATTGGAAACATTGAAGTGTTAAAAAACTTGAAATACAATAGTACAAACTCGTTTAGAATTTCTTTGATGCAATCAGAGGACCTTTCCGGTTTCCACAAAGTTGCTATTTGCTAATAAAAAAAGGAAAAAAAATGAATGTCCCTGGCGATTAACAACATTCCAAAATTCCACTATACCAGTACACATTTTCTAGGCAAGGGAGTGGATATGGTTGACATGTCATAATATCTCTGGTAGATAATCTTTGTATGAGTAAAGCACATGGTGGAGCTGAAGTGGCCAACATGGCAACACATAGCATGAATATTGGCATGTAGAGAACTTGATATTGGAACTTTGCAAGGGGAGGATAACAGAGTATTGCAAGAGGAAGAGTTGCAGGAAGAATGAAGAGAGTCAAGAAAGAGTAAGACATTACCTTTTGCTAGATATCTAGGGTTGCATACAGTTAATAGTTTCGATGTTGCAAAAAATATCACAATGACTACATTGTTTTGAACAGAGGGTATGAGGTTCCCTGGTTGACTATTTTTATGATCTTTAAAAATCTGCTGAGCTGTATGGCTTTTGGTTTAAGTTTTTCGTCTTACAACCTTTGTAGGCTCTAGTTTTTTTCTACAAATATCCTACTATTCTGCATTTTAAAGAAAATTAATGTGTTGTAATCCTAAAACTAAATATAATGTCCAGAACTAAGACTTCAGAAAAAATCGAAAAAATTAGTTAATCAAGTCCAGGAACTATATAGGGGAGCTACATAGTCTAGAATGGAGACTTGAGGGGGACAGCTTATGTCCTGTGACCTCTGTTGATAACATTCTGAACTTGGGGCTTGTATAGAAAATAGACAGGGAGGCCATCTGATGCTGGGTGCTATACAAAAGTTTTAATAAGATTTAGTGATAGAAAGCCAAATTATTACTAGAGGTAATTTAAGAACAAAAGGGGGTGGGCAATTTATACATGTGGTGTGCAGTTTGCGCTGCAACCGAACCAATTAAAAAAATTGTGGCAATGGCTTGCTGGGTTGTAGTTGAGCAAATCTGTATCATGCCACTCTATGATTATTCAAAAGGCGATACATATATGTACTGATATCATGATCACATAAGTTTCTTTTCAGGGTTCTGCAAGGCACAAGATTCAATTAATTTAAGGACGCAGGTAGACAGATTTGCAATAAGTGTTAAGGCAATGTGGCCTGCAAGCTTAGTCCTGCGCTGCACTTGTTAGTAGTAAGTATCCAGGTTGCAGGGTTATTACGCTGAATGCAGCTTGGGTTGAATAGACAAACTGGTTAGAGACTGGAGATGCCTGATATCTTAGTCTGGAGAAGATGGCCAGAGACTAGACTAATTTTGGTTCTACATAATACATTAACTAAACAGAAACCCTACAGCAATCTAATCAGATTCCACAAATTTCGAACTAGGTAGGTTAAAGCAATTCAATGAACTCAAAAGAGGTCTTTACGTCAAGATTAAGCATCAAGCAAACACTAATGAATTTTGTTACCATGATATCTACCTGTGCCAAATAATCCTAGTAAAAGGGGGAAAGATAATTCCTTTTACACAGAAGACATGTGATTCAAAGTGAGAAAGACCACTAAAATCCCATACACTACAGAATTCACTAAATCCTGCATGGTTTAATCAGATTAGGAAGTAAACTGACTAGACACCATCAAAAGCACTTGAGATTACGAAAAGGCGAAATCTTAACAGTTCGGCAAAGGGAAAACGAAAAGCGAGCAGTGGAAGGATACTGAACAGGTACCGCTCCCACCAATCGAGCATATAAAGGCCGATGTTGACATTGTAGAGGTGGATCTTGCGCCCGATCCAGTTCATCCTCTCCAAAGAGACCCGAAACCGTAGATCCCTCGCTCAGATCTGAAAAGAAGCTACGGGGGTGTTGCCGTGTTGGATTTTTAGAGGACGAAGAAGGGCGTGGTGTTTGGTGGGATCGGGCGGATTTTTTTAGAGGATCTCGATCGACCCCGTCGGTTCCTTTGGAAGCTAGTTTCACACCTGAACTTCACATTCACATGTAGTCTTTTTTAGTGCACCGAGTTTTTTTTTTCTTTTGACAGACAGTTTTTGTATCTTTTGCGTAGTACTACAATATTTCATAGAGTATATTTTGCTTCTGAATGTCCAATACATTTTAAAGCAAGACTATCCAGTACTCGAGTACTCGGTTGACTTGAATCTCAATCAGTTTCAAACTATTGTATACCACGTGCAACTCTCAGTCCAGCATGAAACACGACGCAAAGGCAACAACTAAGGATTCGACAAAAACAATAACTAACCATCGGTTGAAAGCCATGCGTAACTGGCACTTATAGCGATGTAAAATCCAACGACTAAGTAGTTGACTGATATTTACGTGCACATCTCTGAGAACTCTTAGCCAAATATGAATCACGATATAAATCTAATGGTTAAGGAGACAACTAAGATTTAGTTAATTCTCAGCCAACTTAGAATTAGGAAATCGATTTGGATTTTTCCACGAATCAGAACTTGAGTATCAACAAAAATTATTTACCCCAAGAAAACAAGACTGTTTTTCCATTCAAAGTTTTACACGCCCCGAGAAATTTCAGTGCACGCATGGTAATTTGATGGGCTAAGTGGCGGAAGATCTCAAATTTCGAGTCTAACTGAGACCGCAAATTTGATAAATAGAATATATGTTATGTTATTAAAACAACACATGTTGAATAGGGATTCGACTTTTTTAATGGTAGACTTGTTGTAGTAAATTAATCAAAACTGTTAGTCAAAATTTCTGAAATACAAACATAATAATTTGCCAATTTTTTGTGGATTGTGACATATTTAAAATGATCCTACTTGTTTGGGCGAAGAAGGTAGATTGTATTCATGGAGTGAGGTGCGAAATTATTGGCTAAAGAATAGGGAGGTATATTTCAAAAATTCACATTGGCTCCCGATCTCATATACGTCTATCCAAATAAAAAAAATCGAAAAATATTAGTAACTAGTTGCGCATCGCATCTTATTGTCAGATGCCCCATTTTGAAGTTTTAAAAATTTGCGCAATAAATCATGGACATATATTATGCTGTGTCTTGTGTACCCACAATTTATTTAAAAATATGACCATATGTGACCTATGCAAAAGAAAAAAAAACGTGTGCATAGCACATGATACCATGCACTTAGTTCTTTCTCTTTTTGCAAATAAAGTGTGGCTAGGGCTTGGAGTATGTTATAAACGACAAGCAAATAAACGATGAACGAAAACAAGACCAACACAACGGGGACACGAGATTTAACATGAAAAACTCTTCCAAGATGGAAGGAAAAAACCACGGGCGTCAGCCAACAAATCTTCACTATGATCTGGTGAGGTTACAATGCCATGGATTTATAACGTGCGACTTATTCTAAACGGAGGCTTACAATAGGCATATATAGCAGTGGAACCCTAAGCCTCCAGCGACGGGCCTCGCTCCGCTCATCAGAAGTTAGCCTTTATCTTTATATGAATTTGGATCACCATAAAACAACACTCCACCTTGAGAAAATTTCATCTTGTAGCATAAAACAAACTCTACAATTGGGGTGTGAAAAGAGACTTGATTATTTTTGCTCTCGATTCCTTTGGCAAAGTGACCAAAACAAGAAAAAATACCGTTTAACACGAAACATTTTTTGTCGTCCCAAATACCAACTGGTGTAGGGTATGAGGTGCTTGATATAAAATTAAATGTATTTTAAGCCAATTGTTTTTAAGACATTAAATGGCATGAACTTTTGTGTAGTAAGTATTTAGGGAGCAAAACTTTATCTCAGGTTGAGCCGGCCACGGCCTTCTGGTTCTCCATTTTGGAAGGGGATATATATCATGAACGTAAACATGTGTTTTTTTTATAAGGGATAGTTTTTGGTGGGGAATGGACTAGGGATTCCATTCTGGGAGGATAAATGGTTGGGTGATAAACTATTTTCTATACAATATCCTTCTCTATTTAACATTGTGTGACACAAAAAAAAATTAGTTGCACATATTTTGCCCAATAGTCCTTTGAGCATTGAGTTCAGGCGGCCATTGACGTGTGACAAGTGGACATCATGGTTAGAATTGGTAAGGAGATTGATGATGGTTTGTCTTTCGGATGAAGTGGATACTTTTACATGGAATTTGACTCCAAGTGAGAGGTTCGCATTTAACTCTATGTATGTTGATTATATGTGGTTCTTACATCAGAAAGTTTTTCTCACAAAACATAATCTGATAAGTCAACAATGGAATGGATGTAAACAATGTGTTTTTTTGTAAATAAGATGAGTCTTTCAAACAAATGTTTATATCATGTCCTTTTGCTCGATATATTTGGATTGATTCATTTTATTTTCAATATCTCTCCACCAATAAGTGTGGCTAATATGTTTGGTCGTTGTCTTAATGGGGTAGATAAGAAAACTAAACGCGTATTCGCATTGGCGCCAAAACTTTTGTTTGGCCAGTTTGGAATTGTAAGAATGATTTATTTTTTAACAAGATTAGAGATGCTCATTTTGTGCAGGTTGTTCACAAAGCGATCTATTGGATTCACATGTGGTTATTTCTCCTACCTCCAGAGCAGCGGGCTCTTACGGATACTGGACGCACTTTGTTGATGGCGGTCGTTTGGGCTATCTAGCTTCAATATCGTGGCTACCAGAATTCTAGAAGAGTCCAGTATGTGTAGTCTTAGCTTTATTGGTGTTCCATTGGTTGATTCATGTGGCCACGCTGGCCGATCCTTGAGATGTATAACGTTTATTATGCCACAATGTTACTTCCAATTTTTTAATATATTGAGGTTGTGTGCATCATCATGATGCAGAGCCTGTGGCATACTCCCATTTTGAAACAAATCTACTAACTAAATTCATAATGTCCAACAGACCTTGGGTATCATCTTCCCTTCACAGATCGTCGATGATCACGTCATGGGGCAACCCGAATATAGCATGCTCATGGACTAGGGTCATCTTAGATTTGAATATATATCTCGCTGAACTAAATCCAAGTCATCATTCACCTAAACTTGGAGGGATTCATGTTATACCAGCAACATATTTCTTGTATAACCAGTCATAGTAGGTTAATCCAATGTTCCACCAACTTACGTTCAGTATGATTACAACTATCTGATATCATATTTTCTCATGGACATGTCACGTAATCTTAAACTATTTTGAGTGATCAAAAGTTTGACCAAGTCAATTTCTTATATATCATATTTGTTGTATAAAATAAAAAATATTCTGTAAAAATAACAGACCTAGCACTACAGGAAACGACAAAATTGCCGAGCACCTTATGTATGTCGTGCGCTCTCGGCATCCAGATCCGCTCGGCATATAGCCTGTGTGCCGAGCGTTTTTTTCAGGCGGCACTCGGCAAATGTTAACGCTCGGCATACACTGGCAATATGCCGAGCGTGCTCGGCATATACATGCCCAGCACAGACGGTGCCTAGTGAGGGCATGACGGCACTTAGTGTATGCCGAGCGCCACGTGGGATACACTCGGCATATAGCTCGCCGTCATATGGACGTCTCCGTCTAGTTGTTTGCCGATTGTAGCTTTGCCGAGGGCCTACAAAAAATGCTCAGCATAGTTCTATTTGCCGGGCATTTTTGTTTGCCGAGCGTATTCTTGTTATATGCCGAGCGAGAGTATGCCGAGTGCTTGTTGCCGAGCATAATGCTCGGCATACACATATGACGAGCGGATTTTGCTGTTTGCCAAGCGTTCAGGGCGCTCGGCATATAGTAGATACAGACTTGTGACTAATGAAAGAATATCACTACTAGAAGATGCACAAACGAGAATCATGGGGAAGCAAAGTAGTTACTTGGTGTACCGGAATAATGTGATAGGGTTCGGAGGCGGAAAAGACTGTAGACAAGGATGAAGATGACGATGAGCTCAATGGTGATACGGGTGTGCCATTGGTGTACCGGGGCGGCGGGCGCGTGAGATCCGCGGTGTGTAGATCACTGAGCGCACCAACACGGCGCGACGCACATCGCTAGGTCGTGCGGCTCATTTGGTGGTGCTCGAGTACCAAGTCTCGAAATTCAGGGTGAAAACCCTAGGTCTAACCTTTATTACTTTATTGTTGTACCTGGCAATGAAAGACTTAGTCGCTTTCTTATATAAGGCGTTGTGTGATGATTTCTTGGACTTCTCTGCATGAAAACTCATGATCTGACTTTGGTTTAGATCGGACGAAGACGCGTGTGCATTATTCCCTTCCTAAAGGCGTTGCTGCCGGAGAGCCTCTTTTGTATTTTAGGAGTTGCCAATGGTGGTGTTTGTTTTCTACTGATGTGAATCGCTACTTACTTTGGCAGGTGCCTTGTTTTTTATGTCTTTTTTCTTTGGCTGTATGCATCCTAAATGTCTCAACTAGTTGATGACATTTTGTTGTTACAGATGCTGAGTGTAATTGGTATCTACTTGATATTAATATATTTCTTTATCGAAAAAAAGTGTACCTTTGAAACAGTCGGAGGAAAAAGTCGTTTTTGTCCCTGGCCTAAAACTGGCCCAATCAGTTATAGCTGTCCGATCGAATTGTCCATGTACTACACACTTACATGTGTAATAAGATGCACCGTAAAATCTCTCACTTCTTTTAACTACCATCCAGTGTTGTGCCGCAATATTCACCTACGTAAAAGATTCTTTCACAACTTGTAGACTGATCGATTAGTCGGACCACTGGCCGCCAGAAATCCCTCATCGGTCCATCGTTGTAAGATTAATCAGCAGTCAGCATATACGCCGTTCTCACAGAATCACATGCCATGTTCTTCATCCGCATGCCAGTTCCTTCTGCAACGGGATATAAAGATCGAGATGAGGCAGCTGGGTGTTATCTTCTGTAACTTTTCTAGACTAGTGTGGACCATAATCTATACGCGCTAGAATCCCCCAGCAGTAGATTTTCCATGAAGAGAAAATTGCTGCATGCAGCAAAAAATATCCACAGCAGTAATATCTTCCAACCTAAGGACCGTCAAAACTGGTGAATAAATCAAAGGACGTGTAAACTGCAAGGTGGTGATGGATTGTTGGATTTGGATACCCAAGTTACCTGAACCTGTAATGAGTATGCCTGCATATCTATTTCCAGTTTTCCACTACACTGTTGGGTTAGCGTTGGACATTCAGGCAGGAAGGATTCCCTGAGCTAGCTAGTCAGCATGCTTCTCTGCTTCACTTCCTTTGCAAGGAAGTCTGTCTGGTACATTCTTCATACCCTAAGTCCCTAACAGGTACTAGTACTGTTATATTTAGGGCCATAGCCGACATCATGTTTGTGGTCATGGTGGTTGTATGCACGGTCTTACAGGAAAATCTTAACTATTTCCTGTCTAGTTTTACGGAGATCGTAGACATCGGGAGAGAAGAGACCAAATGTGACTGTACAACACTGACAACAGTTCTTAATCTTTTAATGAAGCAATCATATCAGACTACAACCCGCAACCCTCTCATGAAAGCCCCAAAAAAATACATCTAGATGCTAGCTCAGGTAGAATAATATCACACTAAAGCTACTCGATCGGAAGTTACCGCACATAACTAATGAGCTTAGATGGGGCCTAGCTCGCGAGATACACTCATATATAAACCGCCAAGTGGAGGTGCAATGAGTGTGTAGGGCTAACGGGATCTGCTCTTCAACGTTGCGACTTGCGACTGAGGGATTATCATCCATATCTAGGGAAGATACCACGGCCGGGTACAAATGGATAGAGAAGTTGAGATGGAGATCAAGGAAGAATTAGCACAGGCAGGAGTTCAAGTGATGGCGGCATCTCGGTTCAGGAGGATATGCGTCTTCTGTGGGAGCAGCAAGGGTAAGAAGACGAGCTACCAGGATGCCGCCGTTGAGCTAGGCAGCGAGCTGGTGCGTACTCATCTTCGGAACTCCTCCCTTGTTTTGCATAGCCATTGGCATTATTTCTCAACTCTTGCTAGTTTTTCTTTGATCTTTTCAAACTCTAGTGAGTTTCTTTGAACTTCCTTTGATCTTCTCAAACTCTAGCTAGTTTCTTTGAACTTCCCAAAACTCTAGCTAGTTCTCTGAACTTGTCAAAACTCTAGCTAGTTGATGTATCGTGTTCTCTTTGCTGTTGGGACACTTGTTGGTAGTAGCATTTGATTTTCTATCGTATTTCTTTCATGCACCCATGGAAGATGCAACTTATGTGTCGCTAGTACAAAAACAAGAGATTTGTGCTTTGTCAGTTTCTCCCCCTCTCATGGCAATAATTCTTTTTGGCAACCTAAAATAGACTATCACTAGGTGCATGAAATTAGAGTAGATTAAGTAGAAATGTCCATAAACTTTCCTTGTCGCTATTGTTTTTGTTATAAACGATAGCAAATAAACGACGAAGAGCGGAACGATCAAACCAAAGGGGACACGAGATTTTAACGTGGAAAACCTCTCCAAACAAAGGAGAGGAAAAAACCACGGACGCCAGCCAGCAACACTTCACTATATCGGGGTGAGGTTACAAATGCCGGGAATTTACACAATGCGACTTATCCCAGCCGGCGGCTTACAAGATGTATATATAGTGGTAAAACCCTAGGTCAACTGCAGTCCGACCCGAAAACAACTCGTACCGTACCGCGGGGGGATGCCGCCCCCCGCACCCCCTCCGGGACGCTCCGCTCTCCTTGTCACAAGTCGGCCTTTATCAGTATATACGAATTTGGATCACCACAAAATAACAGTTTTACCAGGTAGCAAGGAACATTGATCTGGTATACGGAGGAGGGAGCATGGGACTGATGGGCCTTGTCTCTCAAGCAGTCTACAGCGGAGGGAGACATGTCATTGGGTATGTAAACACTCATGATGATTCATTCTTCAGCATACATGTAGTACTACTGTGGCGCATGAAAAGAATAGTTCGAGACTTGGCAAGATGCAACGAAACAGAGTCGGATGGGTCGTATATAATTTGTCATCTTGCTGTCCCTATGCAGGGTGATTCCCAAGACACTTATGCCTAGAGAGGTAACTATGCACGCCTCCACCTCCCAACATTTGTGTCATTGTTTAATAACATGCCATGATTCCCATTAACATCATTGTTCATCCGTTATAATTCCACCCTTTTTCGTTTCATTTGAAACCAAATTATTTACCATCTTTGTAGTGACCCTCATTGAGCAGGTAGTTAAGCTTGGGGTCCGACTAGTGAACGTTCGACTGAAATTTCACAAACAAGCAGTCGACTAAAAACTCAAATGAAACCATTCGTCCAAATAAAGGTGGAAAATTTAAAATACGGGCAGAAACTTATCAGAACATATAGCACAAAAATCAGTTGCACAGAGTACATTAAATGTGCAAAAACACCATACAAAATTTGACAAATCAAATGTGCAAGTAAAAGAATCAAATAAATACAGTTGCACGTTACAAATACAGTTGGTGCACATTTATAAACATGCAAGTGGCCCAGATTAGAAATATGACTGTAGAGTAAGTAAAAAGGCATCAGCTGATTTCACAAATAAATCAGACGACGCACAACAAAATAAAAAACCGGTCAGTGTTTTTATCACAATGTTTGTTTCTAAGCACTTCCGAGCTCATGTTATAATTAAAGTACACGTAAAATATTAGTTGTAACAGAAACCTTTATTGTCAATCTCTGTTGGTAGTGGGAAAGAAGGATGCAATCTTATCGCCTCTCTCTTTGGAAGAAAGATCAGATGCATGGAATGTTCAGTGAAATCTTGTTTTCCTTTCCCTTAGAGGGTGATATCTTGCTGATCTTGATTGCTTCTGGTGGCTGCCCCTTTGTTCTAATTTAAGTCCTTTATAAGCCTTTAAGCTGCAGATACTGACTTTACTAACAAAAAAGAAATGCACCCCATATTTTGCTTTTTGTCCCCCACAACAGCATCGTGATTACCCCTCCTGAACCTTGCTAGCATGCACATGCATTGCTCTGATTACAATATACCCTCTGCACAAAGTTGCTTTGACCCTTTGGCGCAGCAGAAACATGGATGTGGTCTTCTCTTTGATTATAATTAACAAGGCTTAAAATGCATATGCATCGATTGATGCGTATGTATGATGTTTGGACGTGGGTGCAGATAACAGGTGAGACAGTGGGGGAGGTGAAGGAAGTGGCAGATATGCACCAAAGGAAGGCTGAGATGGCCAGGCAATCTGATGCCTTTATAGCACTCCCTGGTTAGTCCTTCCACCACCTGCAAATCTCTACCAACTTCTTCAGTCGGCAACTCGGCATGCAGATAAGATTTGCTAGCTTTGTACGGTCTTTTTCTGATCTCTGACTGCCGGCCGGATTTTTTTACAAATATGATCCCCTGTCCAACGTAATTGTCAAAAATAGCCCCCTCCGAATTTTATTGTCAAAAATAGCCCTGGCGGGATGTGAAAAGGTGACACGTGTACATCGTGCCAACCCAGATGGCGGGAAGTCACCTTCCGCCAACTCAGTTGGCGGAATGTACCCTGTGGCTGAGTTTCTACCGACTCAGTTGGCGGCAGGTGTCGTCGCCGGGGACTTTCCGCCAACTGGAACGGCGGAAGGTGACTTCCCGCCATCTGGGTTGGCACGAAGTACACGTGTCGCTTTTTCACATCCCGCCAGGGCTACTTTTGACAATAAAATTCGGAGGGGGCCATTTTTGACAATTACGTTGGGCAGAGGGCCATATTTGTAAAAAAATCCTGCCGGCCGTGCCATGGTTAGTGCAGATGATGGTTGTAAAGCAGCAGGATAGGATCGTAGATGCAGGCAGAGTTTGGGTTGAAGTGACCTGACAAAATGGCCGTGTTATTCCGGTCGTGGGGGTTTCACGGGCTCCAATTTTTTTCGACAAAGAGAATATGTTAATATTAAAAATATGCCAATTATACACAATATCTGCACTAACATAATGTTAAGAAGAGACATCAAGAACGCACACAAAAAAATTTAGGGAAAAATGCACACAGTTGTGTTGTTGCTGTTTTGTTGGATCAGCTAGATTGTTGACTTCTCGGTCTAGCCCAAATAAGTGCTTGGGTGAGGCCCGGAGTAGGACCTAAGCCCGTGCTTTCATGTAAGAGGTCGACAGAAATTTCGCTGCTACAAAGTACAAACAGACGACATTAATTTGAGCAAAATCATCTTGATACTGATTCCCCTTTTTCTGAACAAACCAAGACCACTTTTAAGTAAGCATGTCTTATTCCGATCTTGCAGGCGGGTACGGAACACTTGAAGAGCTCTTAGAAGTAATCACATGGGCGCAACTTGGCATCCACGAGAAGCCGGTACGTTCTTGGTCCTCTGCATCGCGTCTCGCATATACTAACCTACCTAACCTGCACAAGTGTAGATGATGATCCATACATTACTCTACCGGGAAATGTATCTTACAGGTCGGGCTGCTGAATGTGGACGGCTACTACGACGCTCTGCTGTCCTTCATCGACAAGGCAGTGGATGAAGGCTTCATCAAGCCCACCGCTCGCCACATCATAGTCTTGGCTCCGACGCCCAACGAACTGCTCGACAAGCTCGAGGTATCTACATGTTCTTCCCTTTACTTGACATCGTTTCTTCCATCGATCCATTTGAAAAGCACCGAGATGATTCTTCGTGGCCTTGCTGTTTGCAGGAGTACTCTCCTCGGCACGAGCACGAGGAACTCGTGCCCAAGACGAAGTGGGAGACGACAGAACAGCTGAGCAGCTGCAAGAGCTTCGAGATCACGGGGCTCTACGAAAGCAAGACAATCATCACAGGGCAGCGAGGCAACATGCTGCTACCGTGAGTGCAGGCTTCACCAGAAGCGAGGCTCTGAACTTGCTACCATTGTGTGTGCAAGCTGCGGATCAAGAGCAGTCCGGATCGAACCGTATTGCGTTGGTGTTGTTTTAGTCCTGTAACTTTGGTAGAAGGTTACTACTGTTGGGGACTGGTTATTGATCATTGATCACTGATGTAGGCTTGTAGTCGTTGTTAGATATTAATCCTGTCATTTTGTTTAAGTGTTGCATGCGTGCGAGGCGCAGCAGAAGAGTAGGTCAAGGGAGTCAGTTAGTGCATGTTTAGGGTTGTTAGCTGCATGCAAGCAGCTAGCTTTGTGCGTGCGTTAGTGGCATAGTCGTAGGAAGAGGTCATGTTGTTAGTGCTCTTAGTGGGTGAGTGTGCCATCCGGCAGTGCTGAGAGCTAGCCTATTTAAGTACTGTAATCAGTTTGTTTAAGTAAATGAGAAGAAGGGAAAATGTAGTGCAAAAAAAAATATAATATATAAGAGAAGAACAAATTTTTTTTGACACCGTTGGATATATCAACGACCTCGTCCACGCTCTCTCTTCCCTACGCCGTTCGTCGGAACAGCGGCGCCCTCCGCCGACACCCACTGCGCCCTCATCGACTCCCACGCCTCCGTGTTCCACATCAACAACTCCCGCATAGCAGGCTACACTGCGCACGTCGGCGCCAAAACCAACCTCTCCTTCATCAACAGCAACACCAGGGAGCACGCGGAGAAGACATGGCCGGCGACGAGTCTCTTTCAGACCCGTTCTTCCAATTTCAATCGCGTCACTTTGTTTCCCGTGGTTCCCTCCTCCGCCCTGACCAAGTTTCCCCAATTTTTATGCTGTATCCGCAGAGATCGACTTCCTCAAGTACGGCCAGCAGCGCCGCCACCCCTCGTGATCTCTCCGTGCAGTGAATTAGTTCAATTCCTTCCAACTGAAGCTTATATTGTACATGATCTAGTTAGTGCTCACCTTGTCGCAGCATTTCGATGACGTTGGCCATGGGGACGGCGACCACCATGCCTGCTCATGTGCCGCTCGATGTCGACAGGTCGTCTTCTTGCGTCTTTGGCCGCGCCGTCGGGGACTGGATCATGGTGCAGCTCTCGGTGGTGCAGTCTGTGGTGTGGCTCCCGGTGCTGCTGGTGGTGTTCGAGGAGAGGCAGGCCAGCATGGAGGTGATGGCGCCGACGCTAGCGCTCGAAGAAGGCATTCGGGGTGACGCAGACCGGGCAGCAGCAACGGCCGGAGGACGGCGGGGTGCGCGTTCTGGTCGCCGCTGCTGCGGAACGTTGTTGCCTTCCGCTGCCCCCAGCCTCGAGCAACCTTTTTTTTTTTCCATATATATTAAACCAACAAGAGTACACGATTACACGATTACATCGATTAGAAAACAATCTCGAGCAACCTGTTAGCGCACAGGAAGGTCTCCGTGGTTTTACCTGGTTCTAGACGGTCTCAAACCAGCACGAGATTTTTCCATCGCAGCTATAAACCGTCGTAACCCGATTCAAAACCATCAATACGGTGCGGGCTGATGGTTTGACCACCAGATTGTGCCCGGGCTTAGGAGACGGTGTACTGTACACCGTCCGAACGTCATGGCGTCGCGATGCAGAGAAGTGTGCTGGCGCTAGGGATGTAAACGGATAGGATAATTTTCGTACTGAATCCGTCCCGAATCCGTTTTAAAGATTCCATATCCGGTTTCATACGGTATAGGATATGTTACGTAAAATAGCATCCGAATATGGATTATCCGAAAATTAATTAGGATTATCCCATGGTTATAATCCGAACAATCCGATTTTCTACCGAAATATCTAAACTAATAAAGCACAATTTGTGGGTGGTGAGTTGTGGAGTTCATCCGTTAAAGAAAAAATCACTTGCATGGTTATTCCGTTAGTGTACAGACTATGAAGTACAACTTTGTTAGTTTATTAGGTTGTTGAGTGACAATTTTTGGTTCTTTTGGTTGACGATGTACATATGCACATACTGATCCGATTAATTTTATTTTCGTCCCGAAACCGTTCCGTTTCCGTTTCGAATCCGTGATCAAATATATCCGTCATCAAATTCACAACCGTTTATTATTCGATCCGAATCCGAGAAAAAAATATGGTAAAGGATATGGTAAAAATAAAACCCGATCCGATCCGATCCGATTTACACGCGGTCCATGCAAAAAAGGTGGAGACTGGAGAGAACTGTGCGCCGGATCTACGTCGTCTCCGACTCCGAGGGCGAGGGTGGTCCGTGCTCGGTCCCCGGCACGGAACTGGGCAGGCTTCATCCGTCGCCTTGTCGTGTCGGGTGTTGCGGGCGATGTGCCACCGCGCCAGACACCGGAACGGGACGGATACGAAACAGTGTAGACGCTACGTTAAATTAGTACGTACGCTGCTCACATAATCAACTTTCTCATTAATCAACTTTCTCATTAAGCGTCTGCTCACGGTCGCTCTGCTCGTAAGTTCGACCGCAGTGCTTTCTTCAAGGACTATTACCAAACCCCGTTAGAGCATATCTAGCGGAAAAACTGCAACCCGTAAAATTGGTACCGGTTACCTCTCAAACTTAGTTTGCAGTATAGAGTTAGCAGTGGCGGAATTGAAAAACTAAATTCATACTGAAAATTCTGAAAAATGACTTCGCTCTAGATTTTTGATCAGCTGTAGTTCAAACAAACATAGCAAGCAGATACTTATATATAGACGGAACATAGTTCATACATCAAGCAAAACATTAAACATAGACCTAGATCGACGACACGTATCCCCAGTTCGCCGGTGCGCTCACTCATCGTAATTGAGGTAGTGCTTGAAGGCGGACTTGCGCGGCGCCCACGCAAGACCGTGCTCCTCCTTGGCGAGGCGGCCCTGAGCACCAGCGTCGTCGTTTCGCCACCGCACGCTGAGCGATTAGGAGAGCATCGTCAGCGCGACACCGCTTAAAGTGGGGCAAGTTGTGCCAGTCGAGCACATCGAAACCAGCCCACACGTCACAACCGCCGCTCCGGGATAGCCGATCGCGGCTCCACGCTTGCTGACCTCGCTGCGGGGAGTGGCTCGTCCTCTTCGTCGCTCAACACCACGACGTCCAGCACCGCGTGGGAGTTTCCCACCTCTGCATCGTGCGTGCAGGCACACATCCTCCGCCGCTCGTGCCGAGGCCGGCGGCGGCGCATGGATAATCCAGCCATCAAACTACCGGAGAAACGGATCTATGAGGCAACACGTGATTATCGGAGTTGGGAAATATGGGGGCGAAGGCGAGAAATTCCAAGGCAGAGGGGGTTGGGGAAATGAACCTTAAATCAGCCCCCATCTCGTTGATATAGTGAAATTGCGGATCGATTTAGTGTGCCCCTGAAAAAAATCCGGGCCACGGTTTCCGTTCCGGCCATCAAAATGGCACAAAACCACACATCGGTCAGAATTTTCTGCGGCACGGGTTATATGGGATATGCTAGAGATTCTCTTAGGACCCAACCACCAAATATGCTTGTTCTTCTAATTCTATATATGATCTCTACTGAAACTTCACTGTAAACTGTGGTATTGCTGTAACCATGCGATGGTTTCCCAAATAAAAAAATAACATAAAATGCCAGAACCGACACTTCAAATTAAGTCGAGAAGACATGTGAGCTTTTTATTCAGACCTATGGATTTCAGGTGGTGTTGGGTTTGATGGGAGAGTGATGAGGTACGAGAAAAAGAGTGAGGCCGAAGGCTCACCAAACGGGGCAAGCCGTTGCCCGCTCTACGGATGTGTGCTGTTCCCGGCTGTTGGGCCGTTACCTTTGCTTGCATTCACAGAAAGCCGGCCGCTTTACAACCACCTGCCTCCCTCCAAACCTTGTGCCCCAAGTGACAAAAGAAAAGGATTGTCTCCCTTTGTTTACGTCAATCGTAGGAGATTATAACAGGTTTTGGTCCTCTTTTTATTAATTTAACTCTAGTGGACGCAACTTTTTTTTAGGGTTGATCGAAATGACCTGTTTGCTGTTGGGTTTTTCTGTCACCTTTTTGCTTCGTGTTTACCCTTTCACATATATAGGCTCTATTTTACCCTGCGTATAGAGATTGTTCATTGTGAGGAAAATATCACCAGGAGCGTAACATGCCACCTTCTATAGGATGGTGGACTGTACCATCCTAGTGTCGCCCTATGATTGGAGAAAGTAGAGCTTGAGTTAATAGTGCATGTACAGGATTAATCTCAAGAGCATATTCCTTGCTGGTTGCTGCTCATACTGCCAGTGCTTACTGACATCACCTCCTGAAATATGATGAATATGATCATACACAATCTGAAAATATTTGGTATTATCATCGGCACGAAGTAAATCAAGCCACAAATTTCAAATATATATTCAATGTAAAAATAAATAAACTAATAAAACTAAAAGATAAATTATGTCTGAGAGCAAATCTTAGATTAAAAATATCAAACTAATAATAATGAATAAGATGAGAAGCACTGTATAATAAAATCTATACGTACACAGATTGAGTCATTGAGATGATCGGGAGAGGCGTTTTGGCTCCCGGGTGCATATGCTCCTGATATGTTTGTCAAAATTAAAAAAATACGAAAACGTTTCTAAAAATCTGAAAAACATTGGGCACAAACATATACAAGTTTTGGACATTCGTGCTAAATTTCGGAAGGAAATAATACTTTGTGTGGTCTGTGCAAAAAAGACAAAATCTGTGGTTTGAAAAATGTAATTTTAAATCTCATTTCAGCCAAACTTTTTGTCTTTTTTGCACAGAACACATAAAGTGTCATTTACTTTCTCAATTTTGCACGAACATTGCAAACTTGTGTATGTTCGTGCCCAATTTGTTTCAGATTTTTTCAAACTGTTTTCGTACTTTTTTTAATTTTGACAAACATATCCGGGAGGCAAAGTGAATTTCTGAGATCAAACATCATATTCACATGGTCCTGGGTAAGTAATAAGGAAACAATGTGCCGTAATAGTTTATTCCAGCAAAAGGAACCAACGTTCATGGCCAGGAAACGTGGCATATTTTGATGGTTGCTGGTTGTTGCAGTGTGTTAAAATAAAGGAGAATTATATATTACTCCGGAAAAGAAAACTCCATTTCTGCTTTACCTAAATAAAATGGAATATCCCTTAGGCCCTGGGAGGCTGGGACACATTATCTTCACAGAGCCTAAGAAAATTCCTATTAATCCCCATGCTAAAATTTGGAGTTTTTGACGATGGAAAAGATCACAGATTCCATATATTTGCAGAGATATGATATTAATTCTGTCGCAGATCATCTTTTAAGCAGAAAATCTGACTGTTCACAGTGTCATTTTCTATGGCTAAGGTGGGGCCCAAGAGTAGCATCTTTCGTTGGTTGAGAAGGAAATTGTCATGCACGCTCGTGTAGCACCAGCATGTTGCACGATGCCTTATAGGCTCACGAAGGAAGCATCCACTGAACAGCATCAGAGCCAGCACCTAACTGCCCACCATACACACACGCGCGCCCTCACCTTCCCCTGTAAACTTTGAACATAAAGAGTGCTTCTCCCTCCCTCCCTTCCTCTTCCAAGAAGAGCCACCATTCGTTCTCCTCTCTGTATTTCTCTCTCTCTCTCTCTCTTCCCCCCTCTGTTTCTCTCTCAGTTCATAGGTTTGCCGTTATTCAAGAGGCGGAAGAAGCAACTGTTAGAAAGGTATGGACTCCCATTTGAGCACTCATCCGATCCATCCATAGTGTAATGTTGTTGCTTTCTTCGAAACTGAATTCCTAGTGTAATATTGCTTCCTGCTCAGGTTGAACAAGTTTTGGATTTCTGAGACTCTCCCTTACGTTGTGCATGCAGTGCTTACTCCTGAATTCATGTCTCTTTTTGGTTTTGATTTTCACTTTTTTGATATATCTTGTCCAACTAATGTTCATAGTAATTGCTTAGAGTAAATTGCACAAGAGAGACATATCAACAATGTAGAGATTTGTTTTATGGTTTCTTTCTGAGCATAGGCGGCATTTGGTCGTTACCTGGTAGCTGTTTGCATGCCGCAGACTCACAGTCTTAACATGCTCCAGGCTGCATAAAATGATGCAGATAGACTATGAACCTGGAATATGATCATATAAAAAGACTAAATCAGTAATCTCAGAGGCAAAAAGTTATGATTTCCGCAAAAAAAATCACCAAGTTATGCAATTTGTCATGGATCACATACTGGTTGTTCTGGGGAAACATATGCATATACATTATGAATTCCCTGATCACATACGTATACAAGTTATCTACCTGTGTCATACAACATTGTTAGCTATTTTAGTCGTAACTGGCTAGTCAGACCGTACATACATGAATATATATAAGTTGCTTACTACAGCCTGACTTGTTTTCATGTCCTTATGTTTGAAAAATGTGCTCTCCAAACTTCCAAACAAATTGATCAGGATTCACGTAACATTCAACCAGGGATGAAACTGTTCGAAATTCAACATGGAGTAGGTCAGAATGCAAGAGAAATAAAAGTCAGTTACAAAGATAGCCAAGTTTCGAGATCTTATGGGTTTCAACTCTAGCCTACCCCAACTTGTTTGGGAAAAAAGGCTTTGTTGTTGTTGTTGTTGTTGTACAAAGATAGCCAAGTGTCCATAAGATAAATGTATCAGCAAATTCGCCTTCTGAATAAAAGCTTGAACTTATGTCATGTATTCCTCTTATTATTTAAAATCATTTCATCTAACATATTGCTTAGGAAGTGACCAGAACATGGGCTTCCATGTGTTTTTCTTCTTCTATTTGGTCATTTTAGTGACATCTTGCCAAAGTGGTCAATCATTTGAGAGTGACTGGAACCACCTTTCTGTTATTGTACCCTCACAGAAACAGCCCAGTAGGTGGCAGGTACCAACTCTCCAGATTACAATTATAGGTCCAAAGAAGCCAATAGTTAGGTCAGGTATAAAGTGTAGAGGACAATATATAGTCATGTTAAACAAAACAATCTCATCTAACATTTGCACCCCATGCTCTGGATCTGATAATTAATAAATTAATATGTTGTTTCTCGTGCGTCCTTGATGATTATCCTGATTTGGTGTACAAGTAGGTGCTGCTAGTATATCGAGACGTTGGTTGCTGTGGAGCTTGGGTCTTTCTGAAATTATGTAACACGTACTAATTTTAAGCCTTACCATAATATAACAAACTCAACAAAGATAGCATCTGAATGCTATAATTCTTGTTCACGACTTACGCCAGCTATGACTTTGACCCGTTCCATTCTAGGACAAACATCAATAATCGCAATTATTCCTCTCTATGTGCATAGACAAGGACATTAATAAATCTTCAAACACTAACAACCTCCCAAACGACTCGACCAAACTTGGGCCCCTCAGTTCATGTTATCTTGTACATCAAACGAAATTAAGCTGGTGTCGTAATTCATATGAAAAAGAAAAGGCATAGTCACATGTAGCATGAAAGAACTAGACACTATCACACCATTTCTTTAGAAACTCTACGGTCAAAAGCAATTAATTCAGGCTAATAGTAAGCTATGTTCTTCAGTGTGTATGTAGAATGTGTACCTTGCACCTAACTCTCTTTATGAATAACGTAACTTCAGATAAGCAAGGAAACACCAGCTGGTCAAGATGACAGCTGGCTTGCAGCTCGGAGTGATTGGGTCTCTCGCACTTTCTGTTGCATCTTCAGTTGCCATTGTCATCTGCAACAAAGCTCTTATCAGCACACTTGGTTTCCCATTCGGTTAGTACAAGAGTCTTCATATTTTCAGGATTCAACATAACTAAATAACAAACTAACGGACATGCATGGATCAACTTTGCATACTTACAAGCAATTTATTATGCTGAACTATGTTCTTTCCAAATCCATGTAGCTACGACATTGACAAGCTGGCATCTCATGGTGACCTACTGCACCCTCTATGTGGCACAACGCTTACATTTTTTTGAGCCCAAGGCAATTGATGGACATACAGTGATCCTCTTTGGGTTTCTGAATGGCACCTCAATAGGACTTCTAAACCTTAGTTTAGGATTCAACTCCATTGGATTCTACCAGGTAAGAGCTGCTCTATCTAGGTTGCAATTTTCATAAACCATGTTGCAAGAATTTTATATTCAGTGTGTTCTGCAGATGACAAAACTAGCAATCATACCTTTCACTGTGCTGTTGGAGACAATCTTCCTTAACAAAAGATTCAGGTTTGGAAATATACTCAGTAATTTATCTTAAGGAGTCAACCGCTATAAACCATTTATGGTCAAAACAAAAATATACAGGATAGGTAATGGTTTGTGTATGTACTATACTAAGTATATATTGAATTTGGAACAAGAAAATTCATGTGAATCCATAGTATACGTCCTGGGATTCAAAGAGGCAAATTACTTCAAATTATTCTTTTATAAACATTGACTTTTTTGGATCGAAAGATGAAAAGCTGATCACACATAAATGAGTCACGGGCTTCTTTAGTTTTTCTGAGCCTATGATATTTACATTTATCATCACTGAGCTAATACCAATCCAACATTGTGCAGTGAGACTATCAAGCTCTCTCTCATGGTCTTACTTCTTGGAGTAGGCATCGCATCAGTTACAGATCTCAAGCTAAATCTACTTGGGTCCGTCCTTTCTGGCCTCGCAATCGCGACCACTTGTGTTGGCCAAATTGTATCCTACACTTAATACTTTTGTGCTCACTATCAAAGTACTTACAATTCAAAACCTCATACTCCTCGTTTTTTCAATGTTTTCGTAATTCTCTATGTACATGCTCTTTTTATAACCAAAATTTGCAGTGGGCAACTCTCCCAGTGTTTTCCCTCAAAAAACAATTCAAAACCTCATATTATCTGCCTAAAAAAACTCATATTATCAATGCAACTTGTAGTACTCATAAAGCAGGTATTCTTAAAGAAGCTAGACAAAAATATAGTAATGGAAACCCTATATATGCTATGTGTGAAGCATCAATGTTCTTATTACTTAGTGGTAGTTCCTTTCTGAATTATGTTGTATGAACTTAAGAACTTTCATTATCCATACTACCAACATAAAAGTAATAGGTAAATTCTTAACTTGAAACACATCCACATGGTATCCTTAACCCAAATTTGATTGAAGCTCACAAACACAATACAGAAGAAACTGAAGGTCTCCTCAACACAGCTGCTGTACCAATCTGCACCTTACCAAGCAGCAATTCTATTCGCAACTGGCCCTTTTGTGGATCGACAGCTTACAGACCGCAGTGTCTTCGCCCACAACTACACCACTCCAGTCGTGGTATGTTCTGAACACTCATCCAGTTACAAATACCTGAAAGGGACGAGTTTATACTGTTACAGCGGGATCTTCATATTCCTTGAAAAAATGCCCATCAAGATAGTATTTTTGGAATTTCATAATCACGGAATCTTCGGTACACAATTTATTCTTTCAAAGTAGCTAGCCAAAGTTCTTAAACATAGCATCCACAAGTTTCAATTTTAAACCATGTGAAGTGCCTTAAATGCGAGTTTATTTCACGTAATGACAAATAGCGTAGTGATAACTGCATAAGTAAACAACAGATTTAAAAAGAGAGTTTCTCCAGCTGTTTATGCTAAAATGAATCAGCATTTTAATGACAGTATTAGTCAAACGTTATGCTCCTGAGTGAGACATTAAGCATGTATTTTCTCAATTGACACTCTCAGAGGTAGGCCTCAAATTTGAATAGACAATGACATGCAACATGATGCTCTTTCTGAATCATATGTAGGGTTTCATCGTCCTATCTTGCTTGATTGCGGTGTCTGTGAACTTCAGTACATTTCTTGTGATTGGGACGACGTCTCCAGTGACATACCAGGTGCTTGGCCACCTTAAGACATGCCTGGTTCTCTCATTTGGCTACACTCTACTACACGATCCCTTCACCATGAGGAACATATTAGGCATTCTGGTCGCAATATTTGGTATGGGATTGTATTCCTTCTTCTCAGTCAGGGAGAGCAAGAAGAAGTCAACAAGTGATGCTCTGCCAGTTTCGCAGGTTTGATTTAGCCTCTAAACTCATATAATCTCTAAATAGCAATTATATTCTGATGGTATGAGATAGATGAAAAGTAATACACGTATGGCAGCCATACTGATAAATGTTATGTTCCTAATCTCAGCAGCAACAGTAAAGAGTCAAATTTCCACGTCAAAATGAACATATAATATCAGTTCAATCGTCTACGATGATAACAATGAAATAAACATTGACAATTGAAAATTTGAGATCACAAATCAAATCAAATTGGCATACTGATGTACAGAATATGTATTTTATGAAAGCAAGAGGAAAGATGGTTTGCAGGCACAGAAATTGAATGCACAATAGCCAACCAACAAAAGCTAAGTGGGACACTGTACATACTCACAGCCATAAACTGTCCCACAGACTTGATAGTATCATGCTTCCGTGAAACCATTACCCAATATCGGAACCAAACTGGAGCATGACAGTTAAGTTTCATTATATGTAAGAATAAAACTCTTCACTGTAGTTCAAATGATAAATGTATTGAAATAGTTGGCTACTCGTCCATGAAATACAGTTCATTTGCTATTAAGTTTTAGTTTCACCCATTTCATGTTTTTTATGTCTTTGTAGATGCAAGATAAGGAGACTGAACCACTTTTGGCAACCAAAGACAGCAGTGATATCAAAAAGGCAAATGGTGTTTCTCACGGCTGCTAGGACTTCTGTTCCTTAATGTAGATATAGTATGCACATCTTCTCTTCAAGTTTAAAGAACCTGGAAAGCCATTACTTTCCGTTCTTAATTTCTTTTGTAGATAAGGAAAAGAGTTTCATGTTGTAGACTCTATATTTTGACATTAAAATTATTATTTGCTTATCCCTTTTCACACCAAACAGTTCCATCTGAAAGTTTACTGGTGAAGATCATTGCTGCTGCATACTCCCATTTATCAAAATTCAATTCTTATATCCTATAAAAAGCATCCCGAACACATATTTGATTATGTCAACAGGGCTGTACGGTGAGAATTATACTAAGGAGTAGGGACGACTTGCAAAGCAATTATTGTATCATCTTTCCATCCATTTAACTGCATTATTAACTTACTTGGAGCTATATAATGATTAATCCAATTGCTGCCTCCAACATGATATTTATGCATACGGTAGTCAATAGCTACAATGATGATCTGCCAGAAATGTCTGTTACATGTCATGTGGATTACTCCCTCATACAAAAATGTCACATATTCGTTTTGTTGTAAAGTCAAACTTTCTTAAGTTTGACCTAGTTTCTAGATAAAAATATCAATATCTACAATACAAATAGATACATCATGAAATATACTTTCATGGAACATATATATTGTAGTATAGGTATCAATATTTATTTCTATACACTTGGTCAAACTTTAGAAAGTTTGACTTTCTAATAAACCAAATATGTCTTAAAATTTTGGATGGGGCGAATAGCATGCATTGTAGCATAGGTACAAACACTGCGATATCCATAGTTTACCCATCAAACCTGGCAACATAATGAGTCAGTAAAGACAGAATTCCATAGATCAGCTCTATATAGCAACTGTAAATCTGTGGTAATACCTCATAGGCTGTTGTTGACTATCATACCTCCTGAGGAAGATAATGATGTGAACAGTGAACTCACGTCTGCTGAAACCTTTTACAGTTCTCCATCATCATGTTGCTACATGCGTCTCTGTTGCTCCCTTGGTGAATTCATTCTGTAAACGTTCTCTTCGCCAAATAAAATATCTGCATAGTTAGCCCGAATGAGATGTATTACTCTGGACTTCCTTCAGCTTGTAATTCACTAATTCATACTGACAAGCTGTTACCCTTAATAAGGAAGAGCTTCCCAGTGGTAGATTAATAGAGACCAAGATTCTTTCCCAGTATCTCGCTCCATGACAAGAATCCTACTTGGTAAGACCATGTGGTCACTCAAACAGATTGAACTTTCCCTTTACCTATCAGATAGCAAAGGCGCTTCTGTAGCTCCCTCAGCAGACTCACTAGGTGCACTGCTCATCCACCTGGTAACACATATTTTTCCTCACATCTAGAAGCCAAAGGAAGGAGCAAGACAATGGAAAGGAACAAGATCTAGTCACAGGCTTATCTTTCCTTTCCATTTATATACACGAAAGATACGGACGCCTGCTGGACTGCTGGTCTTAACCTATCGAATGTAGCACAAAGCCACAAAGACAAGCTTCATGCAGCTTTTGTAGATTGGACTATTCTCTAACAAACTCCCAAGAAGACCTGAATTTAACCATCTTCAGTTAAAATTTCTTCATCTGACAAATCACTATATGTATGGTCAAAACTATCATGTTTACATGACAGCTTTGGAACATAACCAGCTTTTATCATTTCCATAACAACTAACTCCAGCATTGAGTATATTTCCTCAGACTCTGGATGTGATCTGTCCTCTACAATAAAGACTTTTAGCTCCCCCTTGAGCTTAACCCAACTCTTCCCTGGTGATTTCTTAACACCACTGCTTCGCATTGCCTTCTTCAATCTTGCAAACTCGTTCCAATCACCAGAAGCAGCATATATGTTGCACAGCAAGACATAGGCAGATGAATGTGAAGGATCAACGTGCAAAATACCTTCCGCTGCCCTCTTTCCCATCTCCACATCATTATGTGTTTTGCTAGCGGCAAGAAGGATCTTCCACATTACAATATCAGGCTCAAATGGCATTTGATCAACAAACTTTGCTGCCTCGGTTAGTCTCCCAGCACGTGATAACAAATCAATGACACATGAACAGTGCTCTCTAGTTGGAACAATGCCATGTTGAGGCTCCATAATACTGTAGTAATAGCAGCCTTCATCGACAAAACCAACACGGCTACATGCTGTGAGAACACCAACAAATGTTACATGACTTGGCCTGATCCCCAGGCTAATCATCCGCGCAAATAAATCGAGTGCTTTTGTTGCATAGCCAGATTGGGCATAGCCAACAATCAAACTGCTCCAAGAAAACACATCACAGTTGGTGCCCATCATTTCAAAGAGCTTTGTGGCGTCCTCTAAACTTCCACATTTAGCATAAGTATCAATTAGACCATTGCTCAGCATTGTATCATTCACCAGACCTACCTTGAAGGTATATGAGTGCACCTGTTTCACCATTTCAATGTAACCCAACTCAGCAGAAGCACTCAGAACATTGTTTAAGCTGATCCTGTCCAGACTCCGCACAGACCTGTGCAAGAGATTAAACAACTTAAAGACTACTTCCAGATGCTGGTGATGTACACATGCAGTAAGAATGCTGTTCCAGGTGACAGCATCAGGTTCCCTTGTCTCATTAAATACATCCATCGCGGAGGAGAAATCCATACACCGTGCATACATGCTGAGTAAGGAATTGCATACTGTCACTTCGCCATCCAAACCAAATTTGACCAAGTGAGAGTGGATCAATCTTCCATGAGGCAAAGCATCACAGCCCACACACGCACATAACAAGCCCCTGACAGTAATGCCATCAGGCCTCAGACCAGAATCTCTCATCTCAGAGAAGAGGACCATAGCATCATTAAGTAGACCCTCAACAGAGCAAGCATTTATTATGGAATTCCAACAAACCGAATCCGGAGCATCGATCCCATAAAACACTCTCCTCGCAGACTCCAACTTCTTGCACCGGGCATACATGTCACTCAATGAACACCCTGCATAAGAATTCCGATCCAACCCATACTTCACTGACAAACCATGAATCTGCTCCCCATACTCCAAGTTACCAAGAACACCACACGCGCTAAACACGCTTCCAAAATGGAACTCATTGGGACGATGCGTGCCCTCAGCAATCATCTCCCTGAATATCTGCAGCGCCTCCATGTCGCACCCTTGCTGCGTAAACCCCGCAATAATCGACCCCCAGGAGATCATGTCTTTCTCCCTCATCCTCCTAAAGAGCGAGAACCCGTCCCCAACCAAGCCGCTCTTGGAGTACATCGTGACAAGCGCATTCTGCACGATCAAGTCGCTCCCGTTCTCAGACTTCAAAGCCTGCGCATGCACCTGCCTCCCAACAGCGACGTCCCCAAGCTCCGCGCACGCGCGCGCAGCACTGCCTAGCGCAAACTGGTCAGGCGCAGTCCCTGTCCGTAGCATGGAAGAGAAGAGTCCGAGAGCGTCAGCGGAGCGCCTGTTCTGCGCGTGGGCCGCGATGACGGATGCCCAGGAGACGGGGTTCTTGGCGGGCATTTCGTCGAACACCCGCCGGGCAGAGTCTGGAGCGGCGCACCGGCCGTACATGGTAATGAGGTGGTTGTTGAGGACGGTGTTTCGGACGAGTATGGCGTCGGGGGAGTCGAGAAGGTGGCGGTGGACGAGGCGGCCTTGGGAGAGGGAGCGCAGGCGGGAGCACGCGCCGACGAGCGCGGCGTATGTGGCGGCGGAAAGAAGAGCGGGAGATGGGGTGGAGGGGAGCGAGTGGAAGGCGTGGAGGGCCGCAGTGAGACGGCCGGAGTGGTAGAGCTGGAGAATGGTGCCGTTCGGGTTCTGCATCTCCGGCGGTTTGGAAATCGGAGTTGGCGGCGACAGGCGGCGCCGTGTCGGTAGAGGGATACGGCCATAGACACGGAGCGCGCGGTTTGTGAATGTTTTTTTTTTCTAGCCGGGTTTGTGAAATGCTTGGAGACGATCAAGACGCAATGCAATGGGGCGATGGTTCACATGGGCCGATGCTTTCGATGACGATGTGAACCGATGCACATGGGCCGTAAATCTGGTCTATGCCAGTATTGGGCCAGGTGGCTGTATTTGAGCTAAAGATGGATATAGCTGGGCATGCAGGAACCCCTCAAAAAAAAAACTGGGCATGCAGGAGTTAGTTTGGACACTAACTAATTCAGGAGTCTTTTCTGTTAAGTCTTTTACTCTTTTTACACAGCTATTCAAACCTGCAGGGTGGTGCCTTATAAGTTTTTGTGGAAAATTAAATTACCCCTGAAAATCAAAACGTTTATTTGGCTGGTACTTAAGAAAAGTATCTTAACAAGAGATGTTTTGAGACGCAGGGGAGGGGATTGTCAGGAAAATTGCTTAAGAAAATATTATTTTTTAGCACCAAATTTGTCTTCTTTATACAGAACACAAAAAACATTATTTTTTCATGAAACTTTATGTGCCAACCTAAAATGTTAGTCGGTACACCCAAAAATTTATTTCAGAATTTGTTGACATTTTAAATATTTTTTAAAATGTTCTTTTTATAATGAGAGTAGATGCTCCTATGAGCTAAAATGCCTTGTCCTGGCCTAAAACCGTGTTTTGGTATGGTTTTGATGTTATTTTTGTTTGGATCTGTTTGTATGGATTGAAAGTGTAGTTTGGAATGGACTGGTTTGGGCCTACCTTTTACTAGATTGGATTGGACTGGTTTGGGCTCAAAATAGCAAAAATTTACTTTGGCACCTGATAACCCCCAAGAGCAGGGGATCACTGTAGCACCTCTCAATGTGGAAGTAAGGTATCGATCCGCAGGAACAAGAAGGAAAAGTTATCTATTCCCTACAACTAAAGTGTCACAAGTTTTAGTTGATTATGCACTAAACAAGTTTAAAGAACAAGGTGGTTGATTTAATGGATGGAAGTTTAATGTATCAAAACAAGAATGTAAAAGTGTCACAATCCTCTTCAATGCAAGAGGACAAGACAAAGGTTTTCTCTTATAGGAACAATGGACATGGGTTCATGGTTTCACTCGTCCTCTCTCTCAATCTATGGTGGTGATCATGTTATAGATAATAAAAGTACACACAATTGTCATGCTTTAATGGTAAACTTCTATGATGGCTACATGTCCTAAAACACATAGTTGAAAGAAAATAATCATTTGTGTTGCTAGGGTCACCCTCGTAAGGCTAGCGTGGTTTGTTGTCACTCCCACATCATACTTCTTCCTTTTTACCCCCAGATAAAGAATGTTGGGCGACATTACTGTCACTTAATGCATATGCCTTCTTTCACTAGGCCACTCTGTACCCACATACATCATACTCCATAATGGACAATATTCTAAACACTAGTGCAATGATTCAAATTTCACGTGCATGACCACATCTCTCTCATGTATCTACACTTGGTGGTGTCAATCACCTCATGACAAGGATAAACAAGGCATTATGCATAAATCAAACCATCACATGCATCATAGAATATCTCCAAAGTATGACAAGTCATAAAAGCCCCAACACAACGGTAAATGCATAACAAATATTATCTCATACCACAATATCCACCATAGGAATTACAAAGATAGTTTCATAATCATGCAAGGCACATCATATGGACTTCAACAATGATCATACATAGAGAGATTGGATCAAGTTACCACCACAAACCCAAAGTCCAGGGGTGGACTACTCCCCCTTCATCATGGAGACGGTGGAGTAGTCGTTGGAGAAGATGGAGACCACGCCGGCAGCGCCCCGCCGGAGTTTTCTCCCTCCAATCTGCAACTTCAGGTCTCTGTTTCGTGGTTTCTGTGTTTCTGCGGCGCTCCTTTCCGAAGGGCGTTGGGGACTATTTTTATAGTCGGTTTTAGGTCAAGACTGAGTCGTGGGCGAAAAGATCGACGGCAACGGAGCCTCGAGGCTCCAGATGGTGGGTCCCACGCGGCCAGATTCCTTGGCCGCGTGGGCCACCCTCTTTTGGGCCTCGGGCCTCCGCTTGTTCGCTTCCTTCGCTCCCAAGTCTTCTTCCTTCCAAAAACTGATGCTCGTAAATTTTCAGGTCATTTGGACGTCGTTTGGGTCCCTGAAACATTAAAATATGGAAAATAAGGTTTTCTGCCTGCGCAGGGTTAATTCCATAAAAATAGAAAAATCATGAAATATTCTAAAAATCATTATAAAACATTGATATAACCCTTATATGATGCAAATATGATTGGAATATAAGTAATATAGTGCAAAGTTCATGTATGCATTTTACATGCATCAGCACTCAGGTGCATATGCTCCTGTTATAGTTTTCAAAATTAAAAAAATATGAAAACACTTTGAACAAATTTGAACAAATTTGGGCACAAACATATGCAAGTTTTCAACATCCGTGCAAAATTTCGAAACGAAATGGCATTTTATGTGGTCTGTGCAAAAAAAGACAAAATCTGTGGCCGAAATGAGATTTAAAAATAGATTTTTCAAAGCATAGATTTTGTCTTTTTTCACAGACCGCAGAAAATGTTATTTCCTTCCAAAATTTTGCACGGACGTTGAACACATGTATATCTTTGTGCCAAATTTTTCCTGATTTTCTTAAAGTGTTTTCATATTTTTAAATTTTGAAACATATATCAGGAGCATATGCACCCGGGAGGCAAAACGCCTCTCTCTCAAAATAGTTTTGTCTAAAACAGTTTCTGGGCTGGATTCAGGTTGATCGGTCTCAGACCAACTCGTACATGAGTACGTCTCCAAATGCGTAGGAGACGCTACCTATTCCAAGCTTGACGCGCTAGGCCACTAAGGGCAGGGACCGCCGCCAAACAAAGCTCCAACGTCGTCGTGGCCGCCAGCCGGAGATTAACATCGACCGAGCGACACGCGAGCTTCGACCAAACTAGTGCTACGGGTCGCCACCGGTCGGAGCTCCTCTTGCGGTGCCGCCGCCTTCCCCTCTCTCTTGGTGTGGGCTTTTCATCTCATCGGTATGCTAGAAACCAGGGATGGAGCCAGGAAGAAAATTTACGAGGGGCCAAATGCACATTATGGAGCTTGGAGGGGGCCATTAGGGCTAATTTAGGCAAAATCAGAGGTAAACTAGATCTATCATTGAGAGGTTTTCACACAAAAATTTCAGCAAGGGGGGGCCATGGCCCCAGCCCCACCCCCCCTCCCCCCGGTCCGTCCCTGCTCGAAACCCCATCGCCGGTTTTGATTACGACCCCGATGGGTTTGTCCATGTCCTCCACGGTTTCAAACTGGAAATGAGGATGGATTAGATTGGTTTGGTTTGGGCTGACAAGGACGTATAGTTCCCCGCAAAAAAAAAAAACAAGCACGTATAGTTTGGGTTCCAGTCCTCCGGAGAATTTTTTTTCCGATTCATACGGTTTGGGCTGGAGTCAAATTGGATTTCAAACTATTCACAACGCTACACTCGTATGAACGCACACACACGTACATTATTCCATCTTAACGAGAAACACTAGTGTTAAATCTGGGGTTTGGATTTTGATGGGATAGGGATACAACCACCTTCCTAACTATCCAATTACATTTACACGTTGGTTCTTAACTACATTTGATACATGTAATAAACAGGATCTAAGTTGTGAAGCAATAATAGCACGGACATCCACGGCAGAGGCAAAATGACCGGGCATGGCACATGGTCTTGCCGCTTGCACCGTGCCAGACCGGCCAGTGCCGTCTCACGCCTGCCGCAGTGCCGCATCTGCCTACCGCACCAAAGTCTCGCGGTGCCTGCCAGCGGCGGCGCCACCGCACTCAAGGTCCGCGCGGCGACCACACCGACACCCCCCAAATGTGGAAACCCCACTACGTCTTCCTTCATTGCTTAACATGGGACCTTTGACCTGTGCCAACATGAACACACACACGCAGCAGACATCAACAACATGCGGAGGCGTGCACGCAATTAGAGTCAGTCTCGATCGATTCCTCCCATCATCTTAACGAACTCCCATTTAACAAATCGACAGCGCGCGCGCGTTCCATGCATGCGGCGGTGGATGCGTCGACGAGATCGTAGTTCGGCCACATGGGGCGGGCGCGACCGGCGAGCCGGCGCCGGCGCCGGGAGCTCCTCGTGGCGCGGCGTTCGTGCCGGTCACGTGGACGCATACAATGTCTCTCTGTGAAACCATAGAAAGATTAATAATCTGGCATCGATGGCCCGGCTAAATTACTTATCCTTTTCCGCTTGGATCACTCTGTCTCTGCGCTGGTTCCTCGATGTCGACGGAACCCTGGCTTGGCCCGATCGATCTCTCGATGCCCGCAAGTCAAACCCGGTGTGTCCGGGAGTAGCATGAACAAGTCAATGGGCCTTTTTAATTCCATTTCTTCTTCTTCTCATCTTTCTACGTGCGTGTCTGTGTGATCCCGAGATGTCGCTGGCCGGATCCCCGTGGTTCGCGCGCGCGACGGTGACCGTGGCCGGCTTTCTCCATCAGCTTCGCTACTCCAGAAACAGTTGACTAATGTTCCTTCTGACCATTCAAACTGGTTTCGGCCATGCATTCAACAATCAACACGGCCGTGTTCAAACCTTGCATACGCATGGCTCCTATGTTTTAGAATCAAGCCATGCCTCCGTTTTTTGCGTTGTGAGATCCACAATTCTCCAAAACATCCACAGAGGTAAACCGGGAGACCTCACGGGGCTCCCTCCTTCGTTTGGATTCCTGGCCGTCGGATCGGGAAGTTACGGAGTGATCTGGAGCGTCCGTTCGCGGTGGCAGCAACAGTGATTTCATCCGCCGTCGTGGTGTGTGTTTCACGTGCCACTGCCTGTGGGCCCAGGGCGCCGCCGGTCCCACGTCGGTCCCGCTCGACAGGGTCACGACGCGTCGGTCCGTCGGTGCAATTCTACCTCCACAAATCCACTGCGCGGACATTTTGCAGAAAAACGCCCGCAAAGGACCTGATCGTAATTTCCGGAAAGGTCGAGGACTTTTTTGCAAAAGTACCCGCAGAGCTCGCTCCCCTTCCTCTTCCTCTCTCCCCCGCGACGGAAAGTCGCCGCGGCCGCCGCCGCACGCCGCCGGCGCCACGGCCCTCCCCCGACGGATCTACGGACGCCGGAAGGTTCCCCGTCGCCGCCTCGACCTCCTAGCCTACGCACACGTGCCGGGGCGCCGCGGACGCGCCAGAAACACCGCCGCCGTACTCGGCTGTGCTCCGGCGACCTGCCGCGTTTCAGCGCCGCCGGCGGCCGCTCCGGCGACCAAAGTGGGGCGGCGCCGCCAGATCCGGGTTCCCCGCGGCTGCGCGCGTCGAACGCGCCGATCCTCGCGTGCTGGAACGCGCTGCAGAGGCGGCGCCGTCGCCGGCGGAGCCGCGGCCAGATCCGCGCTCGCCGTCGCTGACGTCAGCGTGACGGCCCTGTCGTGGGGCCCGCATGACAGTGAGAGAGAGGGAGAGGGAGGCCGATGCGTGGTGGCAACCGTGCTGGCTGCTGGGCTTCGGCCCAGTTGGGCCTTTTCTTCTTTTTTTTTTGTTCCTTTTCTCTTTTTCTTTTCTGAAAACTTTTATAACTTTTGTTTTAGATATCCAATTGAATTCAACCAGTTTCTAAAAATTTGTAGAGATCAAAACAGTCGTTTTAAATACTTTGGGACCATTTCCAAATTATTTTAAATCTTGGAAAATTTAAATGATTCAAAAAGGCTTAATTGACACCTTTATGTCATTTTCTAAAATATGGTTTTAAATTTTTCTTTCGAACTCAAATAATTGACATGGGCGAATTTCAGTTTTTTTAAAACAAGCTATTGCTCATTACATGCTGACATGTGGGTCCCACTATCAGATATTTCACAATTACAGGGGAACATGTTGAAATTCCAAAAAAAAAACCTTCTAATTTCCAATTTAAAAAATTGCAAACTTATGAAGATTTCCAAACTTTCCTACGCAAGAGTTGCACTCAAAAAACAATGCCCAAAAAAAATCACTCACCCAAATCACATGGTTTTGAATTAAAAAAAAAAACTTTGGCCATAGAATTCAAGTGAATAAGTATGCGTTTTCAGTCATTACAAAAATTTTTCAAAAAATAATGAAACGTATAGACATATTCAAACAGCCCGCAAAAAAAAACTATTTACAGCACAAAACGAACATATTCGAACTTTTTTAATAGGTAACAAATTGCGGAAAAAACAAATGCACTTGCCCAAACTACATGGGTTTGAAGTTAAAAAATCTGTTTAGCTACAAAATTCAGATGAAACTCAAACGAATAAACATGCATTTCCACTCCTTTCCACGCATGCGCGGCATTTGCAATAATTTTCAAACCTAAACGTTTTTAAAATATGTACACTACCAAACTTGAATTATACCATCCATTTGCGACATACAAATTTGCATATTTTACAAATTTAGATGCCTTTCAAACCTAGCCATTTCATAGATGTTAAAAAGATTCAAATCCAAATAACTTACCAATTCAACCAATTTCAAAAAAAACTAGACAACCTTTTGGACATAAACCTTTTTCCAACTTTGGTCATATGACATAAATAGGCAGTGTTTCATTTTGGGGTAATTCTTTTTTTACATTCTGATATATTTTCCATGGAGTTATTGATATTATTTTATTGTGTTTTTTATTTCACTTACAAAGAAATATTAAGAATGCGTGAATTTGAACCAATAGGCAGTGTTTTTTATTTTGCATGAATTTGAATTTTAACACACGGGCCGTGCGTTAATTGTGTCATATTAAGAATGTTTGTTGTAGCGTCACTTACAAAGAAATATTAAGAATGCATGAATTTGAACCAATAGGCAGTGTTTTTTATTTTGCATGAATTTGAATTTTAACACACGGGCCGTGCGTTAATTGTGTCATATTAAGAATGTTTGTTATAGCGTTTTACAAACTGAAAACCAGTGTCAACAGGGGCGTCCGTGCAAAATGACCCCATTTGGGCCTTTTCTGCAGCGGCTCACCCCATCGGCCCTGCGTGCTGCTCAGCGGCAGCCTGACCACGGTGTTCCCTCGCGCTTTCATATAAGGACATCACAGATCAGATATAATAGGCAGCCTGTTTTGCAGTGCACATGAATAATTATCTTTTAGCTTGGTTTTACATTCAGCTTGCCAAGTTCTTGCAAATTTTTCTTATTGCTCACAATTGCAAAATTCTATTCTGATGTCAGTCAAATAGCGTAAACTTTTCCTGTAATACTGCATGTATGCAGCCTCCAGATGACTAACGATAGAAGTTCTCCTACATACTTAAATCTTTTACCAGCCGAACTAGCGATGTGAAGTCATACAGTTATTTTGAGCTAAAGAAATCATATTTAAATATGAATTCCTTTTCCTCTAAAGACGGAGAAAGTATCCTTTTGGTTCGGCCTACTTATTTAATTCATGTAAATAACATACCTTTGTGAAACACAGCTTTATTTTTTTAGCCTATAGTTCATTAGCATTCTCTACATCTGCACGCGCATCTAAATTCTTTGTTCCTCAGGAAAACTGAATATCTGGATCAAAGGAAACTTTTCTGAACCTGGCACTGTCTTTGCGGGTGAACATGGTTGTATTAGTCTCTGTAGTGAGTTTATAGTTCCCTTTACTGAACCGATCTCTGGGTAAATTGTTTGTACACGCAGGCTGCCATCACAGAAATTTCAGGCCACGCAGGCTGCCATCGTAGAAAGTTCAGTCATGTGGACAGGACAAAAAGAAGAAAACATAAACCAAGGCCAGATTTGGAGCCTGGAGGACATTTCTAAAGCATTTATGTGCAAGTTTAATCAGCAGATGACAAACTAGGTGTGCCTTCTTTTTCCTATGAAATATTTAGTACAAAGTAGACATATTCTCAGTCTTGGGGCCTATTTAAGTCAGCTTGTGATAGAGCAGATATAGTTTCTATTTTGCCTACACAGAATTAGCAGATAGTACAGATGGAGCCTCTTTAGTACTGGGTGAGCAGATTAAGTCTGGCCTTTGTGGTTACTTTTCTCAATCTTGAGCATACATCCTGGCTAATTCCTACTTTATATAAGTTGCAACTGAATGTTCTTTATATAGTTTGCGTACCCTGAACTCCGTTGGCTCTGCTCCGTCTTTTATTAATGGTTTCTAAATATGAATCTGTTGCCTGTCGTGGCGATTCTCCTGTGTATCCTAAGAAAATGTTGCTACCATCATGTGTTCATGTCGATGTTTCGGACCTTATGTATGAAACCTTATATGTAAGGTCTAAGTGCTTTGCTCTATACCTAAACATACTCTGTTACATGTAACATATTTCCATTTCCCTATGTTCACTACATCGAGAATTGAGGATTGGTTAATATAGTGATTTATCAAGCGATTGTGAATGAGAAAGGCAGGTGGTGCGTGCCTGGATGTCAAGTTTGCTGTCCAGAGTGGTACCTCTGATTGTCGAAAGTCAATGTATTAGGGTTGTTTGATTACATGGTTGCTTAGTACTCTACCATTATATTTATTTGTTCTTCACTCATGCATTCTAACACATAGTTCCACTATGTATAGTAATCGTGGCCTGACATGTCATATTAATATGTCATATTAATGATGCCTACACATAGCATTTTGTCTACCGTGTCATATTACGAATGTTTGGTATAGCGCTTTGCAAACTGAAAACCAGTGTCAACGGCGGGTGGCGCGCGACAAGCCGCGCCAAGGAATCTAGTTTAGTCTGAACCCTGAACGTCCTCAACGCTCCTATTTCAGAGGTGAAGCTGTTATCTGGCAGTTGAATAGTTCATGGCAACATTTTTTTTTTTTGTTCATGGTTGTTCAGTTGTTCTTCAACGATCCGGTTTCTGATGGAGATAGGGCCCTGCCGGCCGGTGGTACAGTTGCATCTCCATGTAGGGACAGCCCTAGCTGGAAGAAAGGGAAGAAGAAGCCACTGTAGGTACAAAAATGCGCGTAGGGACAACCCTATCCCTAGTGTTGGGGACATAATTGAACTGTAGACGCGGCCCGGCATGTCGCCGGGGAAAACAAACAAAACCTGCTGCAAGAAAACAGATCTGGAGCACATTAGCATTTAGCGAGATGTGCATAATCCGGACACTGCACGCACTGTTGTGGCCATTTTCCTATCGGACGCATCCGCTACACGCTCTGACGGAGATGGACGTCGAGATGCCAACTGCTAAGCTTATATGTTACTACTGGTTAGCTCCAGACAGTGGCAATTTATTATTAAGGACACTTAGGTCACATTGCCCGACTAATTTAGCCCTTATTTCGCAAAGAAAAGGACTAATTAGCCCTTGACTTGGATGTGGACTATTGCAGGAGTACTGTGCGTGGCACATTGCTTATAATGTCTCTGTCTGAAAGCAAGGTAAACCACTTAACACGATTCTATAATATGAGACTAATTTCAACTTTTCAGTTAGACGATTACCATTGCCGGCCAACAACCAAGCCACATCGATCGTACGGGTCTTAAGCATGCCTGGATTTTTTGCGTTATTCAAGCCTCCTCTTTCGAAATAAACTAAAATTAAAACGGTACTCTACTTCCCCTGCTGATCGGTTCTACTAACATTTTCAGGCTAACATGGCATGATCCATTAGTTTATTGGCAAGTCAAGATGCTTGTTCGGATAAAAGGACCGATCGAGATCAGTGAACAGATCATCCATCGCCTTCAACGTGTCCGTGTTCGGGAGAAAATTTAAATACCCCATGTGGGCATGTTGTCAAAGTTTGGCAAACAAGGATTCTCACTGACAGACGAGCGCATTCTGTCATCGGTTGAAATACTGAACGTTTGTCCACGAAACACTCCAAATCTGCCCTAGTTAACCACTGACGATTAATTACTATACAACAGAAGCATGGTATAACAGTTGACAAAACTGATCGTGGTCCATGTTCTGATCGATCGTATCAGTAGCAAGGCTTTTGCATAAGAGTTATGATGTACTACTGTCAAATTGCAATAGCTAATGTTGGCTTTAAATAGGTTATTCTCGCGGTGGATAATTAGACCGATTCAGCAGAAAACACAAATTGCAGACGAAGACAAATGTCTTGCGGTGGGGATAAGTTGTTTTCACTCTTTCCGTCGCCTGCGAGAGCACTGTTTTCTATTCTGAATTACGTCTGTTACTCTCTTCAAAATCAAATTAAAACATCATCCATCATAACAGGAAACTAATTTAAATATTCTGTGACAGTTATGAGTCATAACCTGATGGCAAAAAAGGTTGTTGAAAATGCCGTGAGAGTAGGCTTTGTAATTTTGGGTCTTGACCTACGGGTCAAGACTAGACTTGTAACACTTTTCTAACACTTCTTCCTTAATTAATGAAAATATCAAATCTTTTGCCTCGTTTTAAAACAAAAAAGGTTCTCCAGTTGTGTTTGTGATAATCAAGGGCATTTGGTGTTCACAGGCAGTTGTCTTTCTCGTTCCTTGATATGGGCAAACCATAGTGCAATAGTGGTTCGCACACTATAAAAGTGAGTCAAAGCATCGGTCCTCCAGCAAAATGAGCATTGGAACTACTCGTGGGTTAACTATTTCTCGGACAACTATCATTATTTCTCGATAATTTTTATATAATTTGAGCTTATCTTTTGTGATTAGTAATCAAAACTCCATATTGCTCGTAGATATCAAATGTCTCGTGTTTAAATGGTAATGTTGTTATTTCGGATTTTTGCAGTGCACAAGTGAGCAAGAAAATTATCTTTTGTAAAATGCCTAGTTATATAAACTCTATTAAGCTTTTAGGAATCGACATAACCAAATATCAGTTAAGCGAATTTATTTTCATTAAAATACATAAGAACCAAGTAATGTGATAATCATTGCGAAGTTGATCTGGTAAAAAAAATCATTGCCAAGTTGTTTCTCATATAGTAGTTTGGCCTTGTTCCTTCCAACTTATGTGTGAAACTGAATTGTTCTATTGAACATCCAGATTGTTCCAAAACAAAATTGATACTCAAATTCTTTATCTACGATGCATAACATATTAAAATGGACTCACTGATTTTCTCACTCATGCATTCATTATATATAACACAATTTGCATTGAAAAAAGAATGGCTTTCTATTTTCGTGCCCCACTTTTCTTAGTATTAGCCAATTTTGCCCGACGCCTTAGCGTTTCTCACCTTTGCCCTCCTCATCGAAAACAGCCTCATGAATGCCCAAACAAAGTTCTTTCGTCGAGTCAACTGCTATGACCGTTACTGCGATGATAGGTGGGGCCCTAATCATGGTCTATCTCGCTGCTTACACACATGGTGGGATGTTTACTCCCACTTGGCTAGTTTATAGCGTGTTTTAGCGGCTTATAAACCCGAAAATGAAACCCGTATTCACTCTGAGCTCAGCTATACCATCTTACTCATCTTGATCAATCTGATATACCCGACCTCGAATGTTTCTTCATAAGACATAATTCGATGATTAAATCATGATCAACATTTCTTTTTTTTCATGGTTTTGAGATAATTCAGTGATTAAATCATGATCAACATTTTATTTGATGATTTAGACGTGGTTCCTTTGTATGTTTCATCTGCATGCCTAATACACCTAATTAAATGGACGATTAAATAGAGGGTACGTGCATGCCGTTCCACGCGAGCCGAGTCTATTCTTCTTCATGCAACTAAAAAAATTAAATCCGATAAAGCAACAAAATATGGTAATTGGAACAAAAGTATATATAGTTGTAAAAGGTCTCCTAAAAAATACTTCTCCTAAAAACACATCCATATTTTCCTCTCTGAAAAAAAAGCATCCATGATTCCTACATACATACACTGTACAAACTAGAGGTCTCTACATAGATATTTAAACATACTAAGACATAACAACTTATAAAGACATTATAGTACATCTAAGTGTACAAACTAGTATGTTTTTCTTAGATTTAAATAGTTTTAGTCAGAAAATGTTGCAAAGTAAAACTTTCAAAATAGCATAATTTCGACGACATGTTATACTCTTGTAATGGTGTATTTTCTAAACATAATTTTCTTAGTTATACAACAAGGAGAATACAATATAAGTAGAACAATTGTATAGTTAGTTTTTAGGCCATTGGAAATAAATACTTGTCGACATTGTACAATAATGTATTTGATATTATATGTAAAGACTTGATAAATTAGAAAAATATTTATAACTTTGTGAAAAAAGGTATACTTCCAATAGGTAAGAATGTTTATTATAAATATGAGACAATGAGCCCACTCGGAAAATCCCCAAAATAATGCATGTCTCAATTATTTTGAATATATTGGATGGGGCTAATTGTAACTGATATTCTTCGTAATAAATACTGAGAAACCTCTCCATTGTGTAAATTGGTTGTTTGTGTAACTTATGGTTCCAAATTTTAGGCAATTAAAAGAATAGCAGAACTTATAGAACTTCTCAAGCATTTCCTTTTTCACAATCTCTGTCCTTATGCATGTGTAAAGACTTGTTAACCCGAGAGACCATGAGGTGGTACTGAGAGGATGAGGTTCATGTGTAAAGACTTGGTGACCTATGAGCTGATTTGTGTTCTGTTCACGACGACTCGGACTGACACCGAGGAAGAGAGATATTTTACTGAGATTTATCGGCAAATCTATGGAGAGAAGTGTATTGCCAACTTCTTAATGATCTAGTGGATCATATGTGGTCGCATCAGACATGTAGTGCGAATGTCGACTAATAATTTGATGTTTTTATTGAATTTTAGTTGTTCCGGCATTTAACTTTGAAATAATGTTTAGAACATAAAATAAGAATAAAAATAATTGAAAAAAATGAGATGGATAAATAGGGACTCGCTCACCCTTGGAGTTGGCCTAGACTACTTAGTCTAAAACAGAAATATACTGGAAGACTCGTGTGTGCTTAGTAAGCGGCGGTTATGCATGGCGCTAGACCAGCTAGTAGCACCTGAGTCCAACGAGATCGATCGTGTACTGACATGTACGGGATGCGCTCCGTGTTCTGAGATCGAGCGCCCGTTGCCCCCGACCCGCATGTTCCGTTCGTGTTGAGAGCGTCGCACGGCATCCCCCTAGGACGCAGATGAGATTCAATTCAACGGCACTTAATTATAAGAAGGCCTCCAATGGTGGTTTGTTACTTGTTTACCGTGGGAACTGTCACCCCCTACACACACGCACCTCCTTCCACCTCCGCTCCGTCCCCCGCAGAACTCCCCTCCGCCCGAACCGCCCGTTCCCCTGCAACCGCAACTCCCCCCACTCACTCCGTCCAGTCCTCCTCCTCTTTACTTAGTCCTACCATCATCCCTCACTGCAGCAGCAGCCCGCCGACGTACAGTACGCACCCAAGCGAGTTTGGGAACTCGCGGAAGGATGCTCAATTTCACGGAGCTGTCGTGCCCGGCGGCGGGCCCCGAGGAGCTGGCGGCCGGGTCCATGGACCCGCAGCTGTGGCTGGCCTGCGCGGGGAGCATGTGCACCGTGCCGCCCGTCGGCGCCGCCGTCTACTACTTCCCGCAGGGCCACGCCGAGCAGGCCATCGGCGCCGTCGACCTGTCCGCCGCGCGCGTCCCGGCGCTCATCGCCTGCCGCGTCGCCGCCGTGCGCTTCATGGCCGAGGCGCAGAGCGACGAGGTCTTCGCCAAGATCCGTCTCGTCCCGCTCCGCCCCGGCGACGCGGTGGTGGACGTGGGCGCCGCCGCCAACGAGGGCCGGCTGCAGGACGAGGCGCCCAAGCCGGCGTCTTTCGCCAAGACGCTGACGCAGTCCGACGCCAACAACGGCGGCGGGTTCTCGGTGCCGCGGTTCTGCGCCGAGACCATCTTCCCGGCGCTGGACTACAGCGAGGAGCCGCCCGTGCAGAACATCTTCGTCAGGGACGTGCACGGCGAGGAGTTCAAGTTCCGCCACATCTACCGGGGCACCCCGCGCCGCCACCTGCTCACCACGGGTGGAGCAACTTCGTCAACCAGAAGAAGCTCCTCGCCGGCGACTCCATCGTCTTCCTGCGCGGCGAGGCCGGCGACGTCCACGTCGGCATCCGCCGCGCCAAGCGCGTCTTCTGCACCGGCGACGGCCACTCCGGGTGGGACCACTACAGGGGCCTGACGCGCGGCAGCGGCAATGCCGACGGCGGCGCCAAGGGGAAGTTCCCCGCCGAGGACGTGGTCGCGCGGCGAGGCTGGCCGCCACCGGGCAGCCGTTCGAGGTGGTGTACTACCCGCGGATGAGCACCCCGGAGTTCTGCGTGCGCGCGGGCGCCGTGAGGGCGGCCATGCAGGTGCAGTGGTGCCCTGGCATGCGCTTCAAGATGGCGTTCGAGACCGAGGACTCGTCGCGGATCAGCTGGTTCATGGGCACCGTCGCCGGCGTCACGCCGCCGACCCCAGCCGCTGGCCGCACTCCTTCTGGCGGCTCCTCCAGGTACCCAACATGCATCACATCACACTCTGGCTGGAGATTCCCTTGAACTCAGTCAGTCCACTCCGCCACATGGCCTATGGGACCAGACCATGGCACCACTCATCATATGGTGGTTAATTTTGCTTCCATGAATTCGTTCGCATGCAGGTGACCTGGGACGAGCCGGAACTCCTCCAGAACGTGAAGCGCGTGTGCCCGTGGCTGGTGGAGCTCGTGTCCAGCATGCCCAACCTCCACCTGCCGTCCTTCTCGCCGCCGCGCAAGAAGCCGCGGATCCCATCCTACACGGACTTCCCCTTCGACGGACAGCTCTTCCACCCGCCGCCGCCGTCGTTCCCTCCCAACCACCACCCACTGGCGCACCACCACGACCAGCTGATGCGCCACAGCTTCCCCGTGTTCCCCTTCCCGGACAACAACAACAATAGTGGTGCTCCTCTCGCAGGCGTACAGGGAGCCAGGCATGCGCAATTCGTTCCGTCCTTTCCGGATCTCCACGTCAGCAACCTACCCTACTCCGGCGCGCGCCGCCCGCCGCCGCCGACTCTCGCGCGCCAGGGATCTGCACCGACCTGACGATCGGCACCTCGCCCGTCCGCGAGGACGACGCGGCGTGCACTCTGCCAAAGAAGGTCGTCGACGCCGTCAAGCCGCCGACGCTGCTGCTCTTCGGGCAGGCGATACTGACAGAGCAGCAGATGAAATCCAGCAGCAGCTCCGCAGGCGGGTGCGGCTCGCCGAACTGGGAGGCCGAGAAGGCGCCCAACGTCTCCGAGGAAGGCTCCGGGTCCGGCGTGATCCAGGCGGGCAGCCCGAGCAACAACAACACGTCCTCCTGGAGGCTGCAGGGGTTCGGGGACAGCAGCAGCCAGTCGTCGTCGGACCTCGGGCTGGAGCCGGGGCAGTGCAAGGTGTTCGTGGAGTCGGACGCCGTGGGCCGCAACCTGGACCTCGCGCGCTGAGCTCGTTCGAGGAGCTGTACGCGCGCATGTCCGACATGTTCGGCATCGACGGCGCCGAGCTGAGGAGCCACGTGCTGTACCGCGGCGCCGCGGGTGAGGTGAAGCACGTCGGCGACGAGCCTTTCAGGTGAGCATGCGGCACGATGTCAACATCGCTTTCAGTCCTTGTGGAGGTCACTTCATTCAAAAGTTCAGTTTGAAATTCTTGACATGAAAGTAATTAAACAGGATGTTTTTGTTCCAGGGCGTTTGTGAAATCGGCTCGGAGGTTGACGATTCTGACGGACGCCGGCAGCGACAACGTAGGGAGCTCGTAGAAGCAATGAATGGTTGAGGCGAAATAACTCTTAGGGCGCCGGCCACTCCTAGTAGTCCTCCATTAGTGAGCAATAAGCCGAACTGTGTACAGCTGAATTATGAGCTGTGGTTTCTTCAGGGTCGAGTTAGCTCGTCGTTTCCCTTCCATTCCGTTGCATTAGGAGTTGCAAGAGAACAAATTTAATGTACTTTTCATGATCATCGGACGTAATGAGACGTACTTCCAGGTTGCCACCCCGTACTTCTTCATTTCGAGCATGCCATTGCGCCGTCTGGTTCAGGTTCAGTGAATTGAATGCTGTTGGCGTCTGACCGGTGTTCGAACCAGTCCAAAGAGACAAGCTCAGCAGGTAGGAGCAGGCTTATCGAACGTAAATTGTGCCGATGCTGGGACATTTACTAGGCACTGCAGATTCTGAATCTGGGTGTGGTCTCTAGGCATTGCATATGTCCCCTCTCCTTCATTGCGTAGTATATCCTGCTTTCCATTAACGCCTCCAGGTAAGGCGAGGGGGCCTCCATTGTCCTTTGCTTGCAGTGGCAAACATAACTCCGGTGCCTGCCCATTTCAGGCCGGTGATGGTGAAGCGCGAAATGGACATCTCATCTAACCGGACCAGAAGAAACAGTGCCTGCACTTGCACTAGCCACCGGCCGGACCCATTGCTCCCTGCACCACCGCTCCTCTCCTGTAAGAGCATCTCCATCGGCATCTCTTAAATTCGTGTCCGGCACCCCCAATTGAGTCCCGATTGGGGGTGTTAGCCATGTGTCCGGCCAATTGAGGTGCAGCCCACAGCGGTGCCTCCAAACAAAAAAAAAAAAAACTTGACGGTTACGAAGAAATTTAAACGCATTTCGAATTTTGTTCATATTTGTTATATATTACAAAAGTTTGAACGAAATTTGAAAACCTAAACTAAACCCTAACTACTCGAGGTCGTCCCAGTCGACGCCATCGTCGCTGCCGTCGTCGAGCACGACATAGGTGGTGGAGGAGGAGGCACGGCTGGTGGAGGTGTCGTCTTGACGGCGCGGCGCACGGCAGCTGGAGGCGCCACCGGAGGAGGCCGCCATCTGCGCCGAGGAGGCGATGGTGGCCATGAGGCCCGGCGTGTCCCGCTCGAGCGTCGCCACCGAGTCGGCGATCGCCGCCAGCAACCTGGGGGAGTCGCCGTCGTGCTCGGTCCGAAGCGGGGACGACACGTCGTAGCCTGCAGGGATGACCTCCACCGGCTGAGGCGGCGTCCTAGGGCGGCGCAGGTAGAGCCGGTCGTGCGGTGGGGAACGCAGTTGTTCGCAGCGTTCGCGGATGACAATGCCGCCACCTCCTCCACGACGCGGCGGCAAGCGGCGCTCGTACTTCACCGGCTGGCAGTTGCGGCGTGGCGCCCGGGACTGGAGCTCCTCCTGGTTGTCGTTGCGTTGTGCCTCGTAGTGGCCATTGCGCCGTGCCGGGGCTGACGGCCGCTGCGGCATCAGACGCAACGGGGTGGTGTTCCCCGCGAGAGCGTGCTACCGCGCGGCCTCGATGGCGGAGGCCACCGTGTGGCCGGTCCCGTCCCACCACAAGTGACGGCCGTCCGCGTTTTGGCGCCCCGGCGGTGTCAGGCCGTCGTAGGCGGCGAGCACCTCGTTGTGCTTGCGCAGGAACCTCTGAAGCAGGTTGCCCCAATTGTTGTCGTCGAACTCGGGGAGGGCGCGCTGCTCCCGCGTGAGCCAGCTGCGCCGCCGAGCGATGTCACGCCGACACGGGGAGCCCGCCGTTGGGGGACGTGCTCCACCCCCTGGGCAGACGAGAATCCGGCGGCACGAGAAGGCCATAGCGGTACAGATCCCATGCCTCGTCGGTGGAGATCGTGAGCCCGCTTCGTCTGCTGCTGCCCGCCTCGAAGTTGTTCATCATGGCTTGGGTGCAGAGGGTGTGGGAGACGAGGAGGTGGGCGTGGGAGATGACAGTGCGGAGAGGGAGGGGATAAAAACGGCGAGGGAGTTGGGCGGTGCGCGAGCATCTACGCTGGCGTAAATGCATTGCGTGGGGCGCGTGACTGCCGCGCACGCTGTCGCCGGCGTTATTGTGATGCGTGGTGACAGGTATGTCGCCGTCTCGTCGCCTAGCCTCCCGTCCAGTCTCTTCGTCTGGAAACCGACCGGCGACTGCGCGCCATTAACGCGGGCGAAGCGGCCTCCTGCGCGTCCTCATTAACACGGGCGCGTCGGCATATGTGTATGACGGGTGGGCTAGACCTGTCGGAGGGCATGTCTGCCCCATGTTCGACACGCCGAGTTTTTTTTGGGTCCAGACCCATGGGGAGCCGCTGGAGATGCTCTAAAAGCTCCGGTGATAATATTATCTCACTTTTGGCGCTGCTGAAAACAGGTGTGGAACCACCGGCGTACGTATCTGCGATGCTGTTGTTAATCGGGCTTTGAGAATAACTCGGCGCCTAACCTTTTGGTGTTTTGCGTCATCGTTCTAAGAACTAAGAATGGACAATAGGTCGTCGTCGGCGACGGTGTAATCGGCCGGAGGCGGGACCGTTGGCCGGAAGGGACAGAGATGGCTTCCGTCACGTCAGTTGTTTGTTTGGTCGCTCTCTGGTTGGCTTGTCCGGCAAGTGTTCTTGACCACATCCCTGTCTGACAGGAGGAAGGGAGGAGAAGCAAAGCAAGGTGAGGCCGGACAAATTAAGTTGCCAATCGTCCACAGATCGATCGCAGGGGAATTGAAAGAATGTTGCACCGCGAGCGATGGGTGTGTGCCATCGGACAGGCAGGGGGCGAACCGCTGTCCAGCGTTTCACGTACACACATGACACTAGAATCTGGAGCAGCAAGCCATGGACGATGGACGACGACGATCGACGAGAGCTTTTGGTGCCGAAAGAAATGGATCGATGGATCGTCGGTCAAGGGGCAGGTTTGGTAGCCAAGGTTACGATCGACTTGGGGACTTGGGGTGCTGTAGCAGCATATATACAAGTTGCCACGCTTGGTGGCGCAAGTGCTGGGCCTGGGCGTGCTAATTAATCGATCGATCGTGGACTTCAAAATTGTTCCCCTTGTCGGGATCGCAAAACTATTCTGTCACTAGCACGGAGAACCATATTATCTTACTAACAACAGTTTTTTTTCTTCTTCTGAAGAGCTAGAGTTTCTACCCCACTATTTTGACTTTGCACGTTCCTCTTTTTAGACAGAGGGCCTGCCAGAGATGTGAAAACGTTTTCGGTCGCTGTTATCGACATAAATCCCTGAAAAAACTTACGTGGGTGAGGTGAGCGATGCGTCCAAGCCACTGCTGCAAGATGGCGAAGCAGAAAGCAAAAGCATTCTATTGTTCTTGTTCCATTCTACAACGTACTGCATGGTTGAAGGGTCGGTGTCAGTCACTCGAATTAACCCGCCCGCCCGGGGGTTTGTTTGCTGCAGGTCTGTTGACAGCAACGTTTCTCTTGTTGACGTTTGTGCGTGCAACAGTGGTTGTCTGCTACCGCGCGCTTGCTTTCCCTGAAAGTGACGCGTGCAAAAATTGACGTCGGTCGACCCAACCATATAGTACTGGGAAGCTTTCACGTCCATACACATCGACTTTGATTAATTTGCAGCGTAAGAGTTAGAGCATCTCCAGCGCCACCCAAAAGCTCAATGGGTCCGAAACACAAATCGCCCACAACAACACCCAAGTGTCTCGGCCAAGCCATTTTATGGCCAGCATCCCCGAAAGGGTCCCAGGTTTGGCGGCCCTCTCGGGGCGTCGGACACTGGTTGGACACGCCCCCTTCTGGCCCGCTCGTAATGCACACAGCGCCGGCTTCATTTGCACCCACCCTGTCTTTCTGTTTCCTCTCGCCGGCAAATCGCACCGTCGCCACCACCCTTGTCGTCGCCAACTCGATTCGCACCGCGGGGTTCAGCCGCAGCGACCAGGCAGGCATGCTAGCCGCTGGTCTCCGCCCTCGTTTTACGTCGGCACAGCTCATTCAGCCATCTCCGCCTCTTCATCGCTCCCGCCCCGCACGCAAGGTGTTCGACCATTCGCCAATAGGCTCATTTGATTGATTTTTGATTTGTGGCCTAGTTTCATTGTTTCATTTCATCCAATAGGCTATGAATAGCGACGACAAGTTCATGTTTTCCAAATGATGGGGAGGCTGCCGCCCTTGCGGCCGACAACAAAGATAATGAGATGGTCATGGCCGCTCTTCTAGATGCGCAAGCGACCGAGATTGAAATCGTGCCGAAGCGTGGAGGATCAGCGAAAGGGCAGGGGCCCTCTCGGGGCGCCGGACACTAGTTGGACACGCCCCCTTCTGGCCCGCTCGTAATGCACACAGCGCCGACTTCATTTGCACCCACCCTGTCTTTCTGTTTCCTCTCGCCGGCAAATCGCACCGCCGCCACCACCCTTGTCGTCGCCAACTCGATTCGCACCGTGGGGTTCAGCCGCAGCGACCAGGCAGGCATGCTAGCCGCTGGTCTCCGCCCTCGTTTTACGTCGGCACAGCTCATTCAGCCATCTCCGCCTCTTCATCGCTCCAGCCCCGCACGCAAGGTGTTCGACCATAGGCTCATTTGATTGATTTTTGATTTGTGGCCTAGTTTCATTGTTTCATTTCATCCAATAGGCTATGAATAGCGACGACGAGTTCATGTTTTCCAAATGATGGGGAGGCTGCCGCCCTTGCGGCCGACAACAAAGATAATGAGATGGTCATGGCCTCTCTTCTAGATGCGCAAGCGGCCGAGATTGAAATCGTGCCGAAGCGTGGAGGATCAGCGAAAGGGCGGATGACCAACAAGAACCGTTATAGGCCAACTGGTCACATGCACTTGTACAACGACTACTTTGCTGCATACCCGGCTAACTTCCCTCATGAATTTCTCCGGCGCTATAGGATGAATAGGGAAGTGTTCAGGAGAATCGTGCATGGTGTTCGGGAGTATGATGACTACTTTGAGCTGAAGAGATATTGCACCAGGCTTCTTGGATCTCATCCCTTCAGAAGTGCATAGCCACCATACCAGCCACCATACCGTGTCTTGCATATGGAGTTCCCACAAATTCATGGGATGACTGTCTCCGTATGTCTAAGTCCACCGCCGTCGAAGCCACCTACAGATTTTGCAGGGCAGTGGTGAAAGTGTTTGGAAAGGAATATATGAGAGCCCTAAATGAGGCAGTCACAACTCGCTTGGCAGGTAATGTATAAGTCAGGACATCATGGATCGTGCAGTGTCATACTTGAGGCTATGACAGATTATGATCTTTGGATTTGGCACACATTTTTCAGCAAGGCCGGTGATCACAATGACATCAATGTGCTCCAACGTTCTCCGGTGTTTGTCAGACTTTGTCAAGGCCAAGCTCAGGAGTGTAGGTATGTGGTCAATGGCCATGACTATGACAAGGGGTACTATCTTGCCGTTGGTATCTATCATAGTTGGTCAACATTTGTGAAGACTATCAGTAACCTTGTCAGCGAGGCAAATTGCCATTTCGCAAAGAGGCTGTCCGCAAAAGATGTGGAGCGGGCATTTGGTGTGCTCCAGGCCAGGTTTGCCGTTGTCTGGTACCCTTTTCTTTCTTGGTCGCTAGATCAAATGTGTGAGATCATGAATGCCTGCGTTATCATGCACAACATGATCATCGAGAGTGAGCGCGATACGAGGAGGCCATTGATCACCGAGTGTTTGCTTACCAGGTGCCTATGGCCCAGCCACAGCCGGGCGTCCCGGTGCAATTTTATGAATTTCTTGCCATGCACCGAGAAATTCCTGATGAAACAAGACACGGGCACCTAATGACCACGTGGCGCACTTGTGGGCGATCAAAGCAAACAATGTAGCTCAACCAGAGGCGGTTTGAGATTTCCATGTGTTCTCGGCAACTTGAATAATTTGAATTTGAATTGTTGTAATAACTTATACATTTTATATATTAGAAATACTATAGAACTTTGCAATTAAGTTTTTCTAGAATTTAGATAAACATGACAAAAACAAAATTGGGGTGTTGTTTTGGGGTCGCCGCTGTGGGCAGCACCCCCGTTGTGCCGGACATGTGTCTGACACCCCCAATTGGGCTCAATTGGAGGTGCCGGACACGAATTTGACGGGTACCGTTCGAGATGCTCTTAGAGCACCTCCAACGGGGTAGCGCATACGGACATGCGTTGTCCGGTTTTGTCCGGACGGACAAATGACTGCCTCCAACGGGCTAGCGCATAGGGACATTTGTCCGGCCGGACTGTCCGTTCTGGACCAAAGCTGGCCCAGGTTTGGTCCGCTTTTGGGGTGAGCCGGACACTGTCTGATGTCCGTTCTGTCCGCTCACGTGTCCGGGCTGGCCCATACGACAGCCACACAAATATCAGGTCCACTCATTTATATCCTTTCCCCTCGTTTCTTCCTCTCTCTCTTCTTCCTCGACTAGCACCACCGATCCCCTTCGCTCCAGGCAAATCGAGCACACCGCCGTGGTACCAAGGTCGCCGAGCCGGCCCCTGCTCCTGGCCACCTCGCGCTCCTCTACTGCTTGCTCTCCAGACTGGTACATGCCGAGACGGCAGCCAGGCCACGGTCACCGACCTGGAGCTTCTCGAGGTGTATCTCGACGAGGCCAGGAGCACGTCGTTGAGGCTGTCGGCGCCCAAGCCGCGGGCCGCGCGGAGGGCCAGCTTGGTGACGGCGGTGAAGCGGGAGAAGAGCGCCGGCGCCGCGTGGCCCAGCATGGCGCGCGCGTCGAGGGAGAGGCGGTGGCGGGTGGCGACGAGCGGCAGGACGCGACGAGCGGAGGTTGGGCGAGGACGCGACGCCACCTCCTCTCCTGTGCTCGGCGCTCTCATCCTTCTCGTCCTCTTCTCGCTCAACGCCATCGCCCACTGCTCCAGCGCGGCGGCCTCGCCCCCGTTGGACCAGCTCTGCGCGTCCGCGCTCTGCGTCGACGCCTCCGCCAACGCCACGGCGGCGAAGACCAGCCTCGAGTCCGCGCTCTCCATCGCCCTCGCCGCGGAGCCGGCGTCTGCCGAGGCCACCAAGGAGGAGGTAGAGGCAGTGGGCCCAGCGTGCGGGCAGCCATGGCAGGGCATCAGAGGGACGAGGTCTCTTCTCCGCGTGAACCCACCACCACCATTTGATCTGAGGATAGGAGGAGCGTGTTGGGGTTCTGCGGCGGACGCTGTACACGGGCGCCGTCCCCGCGCTGCGGTGGGCGGCGCGGTCCGTCGCGGCCGTTAGGTACCGCGGGCTTGTGACTAGTACTAGTGCCAATCGATTTCTTGCGGCCTTCTCCCCGCGGGGATCGCGGCGTTCTCCCACGACGCAGGCACGGGCCGGTTCGAGGCGGCGCTGGAGGCGCCCTGCACGGCGCGCGCCGAGGTCGACCTGCGGTACAACGCCACCGTGGCCGGGGAGATCAGCTACGGCCAGATCAGCGCGCTCTCGGGCATCTCCGCGCAGGACCTCTTCCTGTGGTTCGCCGTCCGCAGCATCCGCGTGGACGTGCCCTCCTCGGGCGTCATCTACTTCGACGTCCTGCTCCTCGATGGATGCAGGGTCGCCGCCGTGCTGCTCCGAGCCCTCGCCGTGCAAGGACGTCCTTATCCATTTTTGCGCCAGCCCGTTGGGGGCACCCCCACCCCAAACTGAAAATGTGTCCGCGGTCCGCCCCCAAACGGACCAAATCGGACATATTTGCGTGTCCGTTTGCGCCACACCGTTGGAGGTGCCCTTAGAGATCGATTGGATTGGAGATCAAGATGAGATATGGAGATTGGGAGACTAGATAAAGAAAGCATCTGGTAACAATGTAGCGTCGGTGCGGTTGAGGCGTGTCGGGGTTGACCCGAGCAAGCAACAGATGGACAGCCAACGCATACCACATGGCACATGACCAGTGAGATGGAGGGAGCTTCATCTCATGGAGAAGTCAACAGAAGGGAGTCAAGATGTCGCCGCCGTGCTGCTCCGAGCCCTCGCCGTGGCACACTGCACCATGCCGGGACATCTGCTCTACTAGCAGAGTACTGATGGAGCTGTGATTAATTACTGAATCTTATCATGTCGAGACGAGAGAGGAGAGAGAAAGCAGAGGGCGTGTGGGTGATGCAGGGTGACTGACTGGGCGAATGTTCCGCCGCTTCCTGTTGGCGGGGGCACCGCCTGACGCCTGCCTCCTCCCGCCTCCCGGCCCCGTTGACCCAAGGACCGTGCAGCTCACTCTGCCCTTGCCTTCCCCATGCCAAACTCATCACCGAGCTAGCGCGGAACTGCACATGCAAGCAAAATCACCTCTCTCATTGAACGGCAAGAGCGAGTGCAAATTAAGCTATATCTTGTCTTCCTCGTCATGATCATGATGATACGTACTTGGAATCTTCAACTAGCCGTGCTGTATGTATGCATGTACTCCTCCCCAGGAAGTGCGTTGCTACCCCCATGTATCGTTGTCTGAAGCGCGCCTCAGGTCTCACCAAACCCTAGCGACCCTACTCCTACTACCGTAGCGATCCTAAACCATGCAACCTACGGACGCAACATGATAACGTGGGGTGCCGAGATTTTGAGCCTAGCACTACTCCATCCACAGCCAATGACGCATCTGGAGCTGTAGCTACCCAGATAAGAAAAGGTCAGGCAGGCGCCTTGCTTTCAGCGCCCACACAGCAAAAAAAAAAGCACGCAGGCAGGAAGACATCGCGATCGATCGATCGATCGACAGCAGCACTGCAGAGAGGAACTGGCCTCGCCGATCCCGACGCCAAACCATTTTGAAATGCTGGTTTGACCACGGAAATCCGGCGGGAGTCGCTCCGGTGCCGGGGCGCTCGGTGTTCCCGCCCCGGGGGAGCTAGCGGAGACCGCGCGCGTGCGCCTGGTTTTGTTTTGTTTTGTTTGTCAAGGCTCTGCCTCGGTTGGGCGCGAGGGCAGGTGGAAGAATGGAAGACTCCATGCCATATGCCATGCTATCCCGTGTGCATGCGTGCGCACGAACGGCCATCCTTTTCTTTCTTTCTTTCTTTCTTTCTTTCTTTCTTGCGCACGGGGAGCAGCGCGCATTGATTAATGAATCGAGTTAATGGCAATGGCGCGATGCATAGCCTCGGTCCCGTCTACTGCTGACCGGCCGAACCTTGAAGCTAGCTAGAGTTTGTCCATGGGCTATGAAAGTGTGGTCTCTGCAGCAACTACAAAATCTCTGCTCCGTGGAGAAGTAACTTGTTCCTGCCATTGTTTTTACCCGAAGCTAGAGAGTACTCCCTCCGTTCATAAAATGATGTCTCAAACTATCTCAAATTTCTAAAATTTGAGATAGTTTGAGACATCATTTTGTGAACGGAGGGAGTACAATTTTGAGTTATTCTCCAACATTGGATGTAATAACATCCTGTATTGATAGACGAACACACATCATTGGTATATACTCCTGCTACTCTCGGTTTTTCAATAATGCTTCAGGTAGCGTGCATGCACGATGAATCCTTTTTCGACGCACAGACCCAGGACAAAACATCACAGGACTGGACAGTCCGACAAATTACCACCATTCCAGCAAACTGCTTGCACAAACGAACGAGAGGATGCTCCAGTACAAAATCACAACACTGCAGCAGCAGCAGCAAACTGTATGCATGTACATCGTCCCATGACAATGGACATGCTTCTGAAGTTCGCACTGCAACTTTCAGCAGTTCCCACAATTCAACACAGGACCAAATCATCCCCGATGTACTGTACCAATCAGAAAATCGACAATTCAGAATGTCTCAGATGTGGCCATGCATTCAAATTTTAATTGTCCCCGTGAGTAACTTCCAAAAACACCCGTCTTTATTGCAACCACCACTCAGTCTGAAGTTTTCTTCATCAGGGTCCTGTTGAAATCAAAGCTGCTACAGATGGTGTCAGGACCCCGATGGGATCTGACGTGCTATGATCAACAATAACAATGATTTGAGAGGAATTGGGATTAAAAGAGGATAAATTGCAGGACTAATTCTAATGTAAAATTGCAGGAAAATAAGAAAGGGAAGATAAACTTAGGGTTTGTATTTTCTTGATTGATTGCACAGGATACAAGGCTAGTCTTATAAAGACATAGCTAGCACAAGATAACAACATAGCTAAAATACCTAAAGTACCCTCATAGCTACTAACCCACTAATAACCCCATATTACCTACTTATCCTATTCCCTGACATTCCTTTCCCCTTGAAACCATTGTTCAACAATGGATAAACAAGTTTCTTCAGAAACTTTCATCCTTGCTAAGGAGGATTGAAGGTGATCAGCCAAAGAGCTATGCCATTGAACTTTATCTCTTGGTGCCAATACAAATGAGTACTCATTTCATCGCATTTCTGAAAAATCAGGCAATAGTGATTCATGGAAGATGATATTCTGATTCCGGGGTCCCATTGCACTGTTTGTTTGTTTTCAGCTCCATGTCCCTGCGAGTAGTACAGCAGCAGGTCCTCCACTAATGTTACAGCTTTGCTTGAGTGAAGAGATGCTGAAGTTCCTGGATCCCAAAGCAGCCGTAGTTTTGCATGGTTTATGCTATGTGACGGTGGAGTAACAAGTTCCCAAGCTGTAGAATTAACTACATTAGACCGGGTGTCATTTATCAGGGAACCTTTTTGTTCAAAGTTCAGCTGTACTGTATCTAGACCCTTTGTGCAATTGATATGCTCAGGTCTCTCATCATGGCAGTGCACGATTACTTCACGAACACATAGTGTAGAGGTAGCCTGGGTGCTCTTTTCATTTTTGAGCTCGATGGACCTGTCAGCGTATATAGCATGACCATGTGAAAATGTAAACTCTGTAGTGTCTTCACTGAATGTATTGTCAGACGTGTTGTTGACGCACATGGAAATCCCTTCATTATCAGGTTTCTTCTCATTTCTCAAACTGCATACACCAATAGTAGGTCTATCAAGACTACATATTGTCTTGGTGAAGCACTTAGGAGCCTGTTCACTTTCCTTTTGCTCTTCTTCATATATCTGCTGCTGAGGAGTACCAGTGAAGACATCAACGAATACACTTGAGCAGCCACCTGTTATGTCATCATCGACATCGAACACTGGCAGTAGCTCGAATGCCTGAAACTGCATTAGGTCAGCCGCAATAGCAGACATGGGTGAGTGTGAGGAGTGTGTCTTATGTTCGGATGCCTTCCTCAAGTACTTGGAGGTCTGTTCAGTTTCTGGTTTTTCCTCTTCATATATATCATATACAGGCATTTTCTCGTACATATTGGAACCATCTTGCACAGGCAATGGTAGTTGTACGTTGTGAACAAGCATCAGGTCAGAACCAGCTGTGTCGTTCTCGTTGGAGCTGAGACCTGGACCCAGACTTGCTGCTGCTTGTGTTGCTATAGATGACGGTGCTCTGCCGCAGACATTTTCCATTGCTGGAGTAGCCAGCTCCAAGGTATAATCTTGCACACATGAACATGGAATTGGAGTCGAGCACATGTAGCTTGCATTCCATATACCTGGCGTTGGCGTTTCACCAAACAGTTGGTGCGTGTATCCTGGTACAGGCCTTTGATCAAACACATGCGAGGCGATAGAATCAAAAGTAGTACCTTGTTGAAATTCTGGCTGCCACCCGTTGCTCTTGTATAGATCAGGTTCTGGACTTGGTGCAGGCGCGAAGTGGTGGGTGGAGCCGCCGTGGCCGTGTATGTCCAGACCCGGCTGCTTGTGGACGAGCTTCTCGCCGTGGATGGACGTGCCAGTGGTGTTGGTGCTCTTGGGGAGGTCGCCGCCCCGACACCTGAAATTGGGCATCGCGGAGTGGACGGTGTTGCCGCTGAAGGTGCAGTCGTAGCGCGGGGTCGCGCCGTCTCCCTCCTCAGTCTCGCAGCCTCCCTCCTTGTGCTGCTGCAGCTTGGGTCGACCACAGAGAGAGCTCCCTAGGGAGAGGGCGCCGTAGAACTGGCTCGAGGCGGATACAGGCGATTGGGTGGCCATCGGCACTGTCATTTCAAGCGGCGGCGCGAGGATTTGAGAATAGGGGAGGTGGGAGCAGGTGGGTGGGTTGGGTGTCGGGGTGGGGGAAATTTGGTCCGACGGCGTGAAAGGATGTGACCGGGAGTCTGGCTTGTAGGTGGTCGAGAAGGGAAGGATGGAGGGGTCGTACGCCGGGGCGGGGAAAAAACCAGACGCGGTTGCTCCGAAGCCAAAAGGCGGCGGGGGGAAAAGGGAATCGGGCGCGTACGCCAGGGAGAATCCGTAGGGGAAAGGGTGGTGGTAGGTGGCGGCGGTGGTGAAGGTGGGGAAGGGAACAGGCGCCATCGCCATGGGTGTGAACTGGAGCGGATTCGGGATTGATGCGAATCGGATCGGGGAAGAGGATGAAGAAACCGCCGGGGAAATTTTTTGGTCCGATCGATCGACCGCTCTGATACCAATTTGTCAGGACCCCGATGGGATCTGACGTGCTATGATCAACAATAACAATGATTTGAGAGGAATTGGGATTAAAAGAGGATAAATTGCAGGACTAATTCTAATGTAAAATTGCAGGAAAATAAGAAAGGGAAGATAAACTTAGGGTTTGTATTTTCTTGATTGATTGCACAGGATACAAGGCTAGTCGTATAAAGACATAGCTAGCACAAGATAACAACATAGCTAAAATACCTAAAGTACCCTCATAGCTACTAACCCACTAATAACCCCATATTACCTACTTATCCTATTCCCTGACAGATGGTATTGATCTAACATGCATATACGGGATAACTGAGCACTACGTAAAACTGTCAAATTGTCAAATACACTAGAAGTTGAGGGAACAATGTGCGTTTCCTAAATACTGCATCAATAATGCTTCAGGTAGCGTGCATGGTGAGTCATTTTCCTTGCAACTAGGAACCCACATCGAAGGACAAAGCATCACCTCATAGATTGTCTAAATTTCAGAATGAATAAAGAAAGGACATGACTAGGCATAAGACAAACTACCACCATTTTGGGCACTTCTAGCACTAACGAATATTGACAGAACACTGTAACAGCAAACTATCGTATCTACAATTCAACACGGGACCAAATCATCATAAATAGCAGTACCGAGATATACCAGTCAGAAAATCGACAATGAAGAATGTCTCGAATCTGGCCACATGCATTCAATTGTATCTGTGCGTAACATCCCCAAAACACCCATCTTTATTACGGGTTGAGATTCGCTGACTTTGCTCCCGCTGACGTTGAGTCACTTACGTGTGGGCCCCACACATGGTGGGCCCCACATGTAAGTGACTCAAAGTCAGGCAAAGTCAATGGGAGCAAAGTCAGGGTAGGGCCCACACGTAAGTGACTCAACGTCAGCGGGAGCAAAGTCAGCGAATCCGCGCCCCTTTATTACAACCACCACTATCTGAAATTCTTGACATCAAACGATTCGTGGTACACATTTTGTCCCATGGCTCTCTTTTATGTTTGACGCTTCGTCAGGGTCGTGCTGATGTGTTCGTTCGGAAGCTATGAATGCAATGGATGTGTATTGACCTAACGTGGATAAGCTAGATTACAGGATAAATGAACACTACCTCAAACTGTCAATACGCTAGAAGTTGAGGGAAGAACGTGCCTTGCCTAAATATTGACAGGAAGAGCAGTCAAGAAAGCCAGCGTGTAAGGAGACGTGGACTTGCCGAAAGGTGTACACCAACGTGGAAGCTTCTCAAGAACCGTCTCAACCATCGGCGTTACTCTATTCACATCCGTTCTCAGTTTTACCAAGAGAGGAGAATCATCTACTTCTGCTTCTTTTGCGAATGCGCGTGTTGCGGTGCTTGACCAGAAAAGGGTTAACTGGAATTTTGTTGGCGAGTTCTTGCCACCTGCAAACTGGATGGTATGCCATCCATCGACCTCGCTCTTACCACCCAGCGGAACCAACTTGTCTGAATCCACTGGATAAATAACACATGCAAAAGTCAAAATAAGGAGAAAATTACATTTATCTAATTCACCAAGCTTAATCGATCTATTTAGTGGCAACTCACCTTGGATAGTGAAATCAACAATCTCCTGCATATTGATTGCGAGCGACCAGCGTGTAGATGACTTAGTGTCAACTGATACTACTGTCGTACGGGCATCATCTTCAGAAGAATCACTTTCAACATGGAACACGGGAACTTCTGATTTGCTCCATCCAGTATTGCTCCTTTTGTAACTCCTACAGCCATACTTCACGGTAAATGTCACGAAATCAATTGTCATGTTCCTTCCGCAAGAAAATGCTTCTCCTCCAAGGTTCGTCAATTCCTTTGTCAACTTTCCAGGTGTGTTCGAAAACAGGGAAATATAAGATAATGGTTCTGTATTTCCATCATTCATTCGTGTAGTATCAACAACATGCACAACCTGAGAAAATAATGAAACAGTTATGGTTGCTAGTATAGCTCGATAATAGATACAATTTCAAGACACAATTAACTCATTTATGGATTTCTTAATTTTATAACCTTGCGATAACTAGCATTTCTAAGTAAGCAATTAGTACTACACTGTTAATGGCAATGTAAGCCGACCATTGTGTTTGGGAACGATTTAAGGACACAAAAATTATGTCATCATGCACTGCTTAATTCTTATGCACAAAACTGCACTGACATATATTTCAATCTGAAGGTCTTGTTCATATGAATAAGAGATTATCTATAATGGTGGACTGAAATAAAAAAAATCAACTTCAGGTTACAGAGATAGCAGATGATGAGAAATTGTCAAATTACCACAAGAGTCAAAACAGTTATCATTGACTCAAATATTAGGATAGCACAGATAAATCCACAGTAACATAATCGAACAGTACCATAAATTAAGTATACCAGTACTTACATTTACAGGACGAGCAATATCCTCTGTAAATGCTGGAACAATGCCACTTGATACCAGTATAAGGGCAAGACCAAACAATGTACACAACACAGAAAGAAGTGTTTGTTTCGCACCTACAAAAAACAGTACCCCATATTAGCTTGTTTGTGATGTGTGGTGTGTAAAACAGAAGGAAAATGTATGTACATATTGCAGAAATGCAAGACTTGGATGTAATGGTAGATGTCAGTAATGTCGGAGGGGGAAACTGGTAGCCTTCTTTTGACCAGCAAAAAACACAAATGTCATAAATCTATGATCAGTCTCAGATTAGCTTAGCTCTGAAGCTAATTGCAATTTTGGTTTCTTGGTTGTTTCTTAGTATGTGATCATGGTTAACGTTGGTGGCTTGTACATGTTTGTACCATTTCGGTATTATTCTAATACAAAATGACACACACTTAGGTGAATGTTTAGCGGGAATGATCATTCCTCAGAGTCAGATCAACACACCCCTTACACTATATTATATATCACAACTCAAAGCAAAATCAAAGTTTATATAAAAACAAGATGGCAGAAATTTGATAAGACAAATCTGATGATCGCGGCCTTCGCCAGAGCTCATTTGGGTTGAGTTATGGTGTGGTACTGGTGTAGTCTTCTTTTGGACTTGTACATAAACTTCTTTTTTCTATCAGTGCATCGAAATGCAATGCTTTTTTGTGTTTTCACGAGAGAAAAAAATGTATAAAACGTGACATGGTTTACCTGAGATATGGACATATGAAAGAAGATACACAAACGTAAAAGAGACGACTATAGCAATGCCAACAGCAACTACTACATTTCCAATCCAGTCTGGTAGTCCACCAGGGTTCCTGCATATATTGAATCAGTGTTGACATTTAGTTTGGTTAAGTTAGATTAACTGACACTTTTTTTAACAGCATTGAAGTAAAAAAATCATATCATAGTCCTAACAAACATAGCAAATGACAAAATTCAGAACACATTTGGAGGTTTCAGGCTCTAGATATTTACCTGTCAGCCCGTACAATACTGCCAACCATCACATCAACCAAGCGAATAAACAAACCAGCAGATGACACAACTGGCACAGCATGAGCCAGTACCAATGTAACGACCTTAAGCTGTTTAGGTGACCTTACAGGAGATAGTGTTGCTTCCATAAGACCATCTGCAAGAAAAGAACAGCCATCAATATTCAAAGTGAATACCAACATATTAACTACTCTAAAGGTCACCCAACTTACATGCAAAAGCAGGTGAAACAAGCCAGATGAGTGCTATATAGGATGCTCCGACCTTCAAATAGGTTCCCAGTATCAAAACTATGAGCCATTGGACGAAACCAGATTTAAAAATCCACCTCTCAGCTTCCAGGCCAACAATGTAATCAATCGTGTCACCAGTTAGACCTGGCTTTGTTCTTGAATAGACCTGCTTAATGTGCCTCTTCAGGAGAATAAATCCAATATGCTGACCAATGAATGCCCCAAGCAGTGCAGGTGAACCAAATAAGCCAATAACTAACCACGGATTTGCAACAAAGGAAACAGGAAAGGGACAAATATGTGGCAGAGCAAATGCTACCACAACCGGTAAGAAGACGGAAAATATCAACATTAGAATAATGCTCAAACATGATATTCCGAAGGACACAAGCCCAGGGCGTCCGCCCATAAGCAGTGATGTTCCCCATATCAGGAGTGACTGAAATATTATCGAGTTGTGAAACATGGTTGCTAGTCGCTGTGAATATACCACCATGTACATGCCCTGCAAAGTTGCAAAATACAAGTGAGAAGCTGAAAAAAAAATCAGTTGAATATGGAATCATGCTAACTAAATCCGCACAAAAAATTCCAGATACCAACAAACATTTTTATTTTTAGATACCACTAACACATGTGAATACCTACTAGAATTATCTGCATATTTTGCTCCAGTTATGTCATGATCTAACTTTTCTTCGAGGGAATCCATTGCTCATTTTTTTTTCCAGTTAAGCCAGACAACACCAATCATCAAAATCACTCAAGTTTTTTGAGGACCCATATGGCACCGAGAGCACAGAAACATCAAATCATAGATCCAAACCTGATTCTGATGCTCGGTATAATTCATGGTAAGAGCTGGTCACAGAACCATGCCACTTCACATGATCATGAAGTGAAAACGATATGAGGAATAGGGTGATGCCATGCCATTACATTGCTCTAATCAAACAAAATCAGAGGACCATCAAAGATGGACAACTCATCCAAGAATTGGGTCATTCCTCAAAGCAAGATATGACGTAAAATATAGTATTTTTTCTATTAGAACCAAATATGAGATAGTTATTTTCTCATATTTTCCCCCGTTATACCCATACCAGCTCCTATTATATCTTGCCACCCCGCCAAATTCAACTTTGCTTGGACATCACAACTGAAAAGGATTTTGTTTCAAAGAATACATCTCTTTATTCCATAACAAATTGTTGATAATAACAAAAATTGACCTGAAGTTGATAATAAGAATTCACACATCATTCTTGGTCTTACTATTGGCTGAATTACTACATGAGACATAATCACTTCAGAAACTCTAAAATTGAATGAATTATTATGGTCCTGTTATGATCTGAATATGCAGACCAAGTGTAGAGATCTATTTTTTCCACAGGAGCTTATGAAGATGCAAAAGCTATATGGGTGCTTAATTAGCTTGATGAAAAAAATTGCCTGGTATTTTAATAATATATGGAGGACAACAAAAAAACATAATTCAATCATCGTACCAGGATGTCAAAGAAAATAGCGTTCTTCTGCTCTGTGCTCTCTTGCTTTGCCTGGTGTGCATCTTTCATAAATTTTGGTGATGAAGCAGCATGGAGTAGAAAAGCAAGCATATTTTCTCCATTATGCTGAAGCGATCCTGGTTTCAGAAGCTCCATTTTGTCATTCTGCATAGAATAGAGCAATAAAATATCAGGAGTAAGCAACTTAAACGTTTTGCACTTAAAAATGGATTGAATCTGTCACCACATATTCTTTTGGCCTTGCATTATACTTTTGAGATCAACCAACATTATGGTTAGATCTAAAGCTCTCGGTTCATTGGCAGGCCTAATTCCATTCTCATGGCAAATGAATTATTGTAATCAAACATCACTAAGAAACAAATGGCTGATACTGAGTAGATGATATAGATACATTAAGATGATATAGATTCATTAATTATCCTGTTCATACCAAATACAGTTAAATGAACTTTAATGGACAGGGTACCTTTTGTTTAGAATCTTAATGAACATATTATATATACACTAGCTAAATACCCGTGCGCTGCTACGGGATCTGTAATAAAATCAACTCAGCTTATCAAACCGGTTAGGTGTTGTTTTTGTGAGCCATTGATTAGGCAATAGGCATGTATGTATTGGGATTGATTAGACACTACGCATGACGACTCACACGTCAGCACCGACATTTTTCGTGAGGTCTAAATTTTCAGAAACAATTAGGAGTGTGGAAGAGGGGGCGTGACTAAACTATCCTGTCTCCAACTAAATAGCGAAGATGTGTGGCTGATTTGATCAACATCATGAGTATGAAACTATAAATGCATTTTTATTGCATCTAGTGCTGGTGCTATGTTATCGCCTTGGCTTAAGTGGTCGGAATGCAGCACACGCCAATCAACAACAAACAACCTACTAATCCTGAGTAGTTGGCATGCAAACTAATTCATCGGTAGCATGCAAACAAGATAAGCAAGTCGCCGCGTAGCGGAGCAATGTCCAAGACGCGATGGCAGTGGTGGTACAGCTCCAGTATCAGTTCTTTTCCTGATCGTGCAAGTTCTTATAATAAGGCAGAGTCCGCGTTCGTTTTCTTTACCGATTGGACATACGCGTAATAGTCCGGGTCCTTTCTTTACCGATCGTGTACGCGGTCCGTTTTGCCTACTGGGCTACCGGTCGTGTAGGAGGTCCGTTTTTCCTTATGGGCTGGTGCCTGGTGGAGGTGCTTAGTAATGGGCCTTTTTGCTTTTCTTTCCTAATCTGACCGACAGACATAGAAACAGGACATCGATCAGGATTTGAGCTCTGATCGTGTAGGCGGTCCGAATTCAGCGATCTAAATCTAGGCTTTGACGTACCATCATCACCACCTTTATTCATATTATATAGTAGAGATAGAGATAGCCAGACCAATATGTTTATAGAAAAAAAACACAAGCTAAATCTTTACTATTGGTATATCATTAGGTATTTATACTGATATACATATGAAGTCATCAAAGCAAACCTTTGTGTGATACACAGATGTTGTATCTGTATATGCAAAATCAAGGCCAGGAAGACCAGCAACTTCCTGATATATTTGGAAATCAGTAGCAGATTTTATTGCTCCAGAACGGAAAACATCCTGCAATTAGAAGTTTGGTTACGTCATATTTGCAAGCTGCTACAAAGACAGACTAAGATTAACCTATACTGGTTTGAGTGAAGTGAGATGTGAAATCATCTCCGTTCACTCTAGCAACAGGAATAATAAGTTGGAGTTAGCACCAAACAAGCGAGTGTGAGGTGGATCATATCTATCGTTTTAATGGAAAAAGGCGAATTAAATAGAGCACTTTCAAAAATTACAGATCACTCAATGTTGCTCTGAGCTGCTTGATTTAAGAATTGCTGGAAATGTGACAAAGTTGCCACAGTTATTTGCTATAGTGAATTGTCCCCCTCTACTACCCAAACTAATTTTATCCTTTACAGATCAATAGCTGGCCCAAGAATAACTTAAACAGAAAATCACTAAAAGTTCCAGAGCAGGACCATAATGTATGCAGACTGCACCTGCGAAGGTAATGAACCTCTGAAAAAATGAAACTGTTTTTTCTAAGACAGCAAAGCTCGAGAATCTAAATGAAAACAACGTGTTACCTGTGTAGCTATCTGAGCAGATGGATATTTCGCCACAGAAGCAAAGCTCTCCAAAGCCCAATGGTGAGTACCCTGTTATATGAACAAAAATATGTACGGTGAGCTGAAAAGTTCTGAAATCAATGATCTTATTACAAATAGAACAAAACAACACAGTGATCCACAGAAATTAAAAAGCAGGAAAACAATTTTTGGTGCCTAAATTTGAGTACATACAAAATAGCGCATGAGAGGGTTAATCTTTTATTTTCTGCCATCGGCAAACACGAGCGAACTGCAACTTATGGTTTGCTTAAAAATATTCAAAAACCTTATTTACTAGCATTAGTGAATAAGTAAAATGAAAATAAGTAATAAAACAATTACGTGACTCTTACAATTGTAAATGCAAGCATAATTTCAGAAAACAAAGGAAAACTATAAATTTTGAGCCCGACCTGAAAAAGAGTGGATTTTCCACTGATACCCATAGCTTCCAAATCAACAGCAAAACGTACAGAGTTTCTCAGTGGTGCTGCACAAATATGAGTAAATTACATTATAGAGTATAAACGACAGTGACATGATCTATGTATCAGTTATACATCATGGTTATGTGTGACGTATGAAAATAGTGACCTGAGTAATAAAACTGTGGGCCCCGTCAAGACCCTCTTCTTCCCCTGTGTTGAACAGAAACAGGACACCACTCTTAAACCCATGCGCCCACTGAGACACTCCCCGTGCAAGCTCTAGCATGACTCCTATACATGAACTGCAATCTCCAGCACCTTCACTGAAAAAGCATATAAGTATTTTTTTTCTCTAAGAAACTGACAATTGTTCTGCTGCAGTACATGCATTTGCAATGAATAGGCTTTTGTGTCAATAATACTAACATTAGATGAGCAGTCTGAACATCTGTCTAAATTACTAGTGAAAATCATACTCAGACAGAATGATCAGGTAAACAAAACATGGCCAGTAAAAAGAACGACCACGCCTGTATTGTCCCTTCAAAACAAGCCTGAAAGCTAATAAGCTATACTCTGGTCCAATCTTCATGTGATGTATTTATCCCAAATATAGGATCACGAAACACGTTACATCTTGGACTTAGTTTACACCACAGTCCTTGTCAAGCTATCTTTTGCAAAATTTGCATCTACATATGTGTCCTGCTTTTGCTTAAAGAACGAGTGAGCCGATATATATGTCAAATCTTATTTACTCTGTATACATTTCACTCTCTGCACCCACCATTACTCAGTCGAATACTAATGTGCTACTCGACTTAGATTTTTGCATATAATGTCTGCAAAAAAAATACAATGTCCTAATTTGACCAAGAAGTGTCAAAAGGCATGCGGAAACTGTTCGTATCTGATGGAACTAATTAAAATGTTGCTTAAGCATATTGATTACATTACACAGTGCAAAGCAGAAGCAAAGCTGCCTCATAAGGGATAAAGACAAAGCCTTACGTTGTCGAAACTGTGTCAATATGAGAAGAGACAAGAATCAAATTTTCCTCGGCTTCTGGTAAATACTTGGGAACAATTCTGAGGATCACGTGCTTAAGATCTGAATACAAGAGTGTTTTCCATTGAAAAGGCCACTAGCTAGACGATTTGCACCAATATCTGTGTGGAACAACTCCAGTTGAACATCAACGTCCCAATGGGCTGTCTTCTTTATTTTCTCTGCTTCTGCATATACATACTATTGCATACGCGTGTCAATATGGATAGTGCAACTAAAAGGAGATGTTGCAGAAAATATATAAGTTCCAAGAACAATTCACATGGTAAGTTAAGATTGTACCATAACACCATCATGATAAGATAAAGAAAGAAGGCAAGAAAAGTATAAGAGAAAGATAACATGACGTAATAATTAGGTGGGTCTCACTTTAACTTGTGCATATGCCTATCTCTTCTCCACTTACTTCTACTAGAGATCTCTATTCATTAAGCATGACACTAAAATTAGCATCAGCAGTTTAGCAGCTAACAGCTACTTCCACCGTAATAGGAAAATATTATAGACCAAGTATGTTCAGAATAAACTAATGCATAAATAACATTAAAAGAAATTTCATAATTGGTCTGAAGAATTAAATAGTAAGTAAAACTGTTAAAAATAAAAAAGCAACAAAGCTTCAAAGCACAACCTGCACAGCAAGATCGAGGGAATCTGAACCAACTGGATGAGGACCTAGGCTTGTCAAATACTTCACATGCTTAAGGGCAGAAGCCTCTGAAAACCCGCGCTTACCAGCCTGCTCAGCATCAAGGGGCAAAGGAAGACTTGAAAACTGGTACGGTAAACAGACCAGGATCCATGAAGGAAGATTATCAACAATCCCAGCAACAAATAAGCGCTCCTCCTATGTCTGATGTTCCCGTTATCAGAATTGACTCCTTCGTCAACTTGAGGCTTCTCAGGCATTGACACAGAAGAGCCTCGCTCTCGAGGCATTCTGCAGGTTCAGAATGTAGTGAAAACCTACAAGAATGGACAGTTAGAAAAGAATGAGCTTGGCAGCATCATGACAATAGACAAAACTACTACTAATAGAAGAGAATTACAGTATAATCAGTAAGCACTCTGTTTCACATATGAACTTCAGGTGAAAATTAACATTTAATCTTTTTTACTTTTAGGCAAAAGTTCAAGTTACAATAGAGTCCTGTTGTGACACATAATATAACTGTTAACTGTGTTGAAGTTCCAGCTGAAAAGAAAAAATTCCAACGGATCCAGGCTGAATAAAACGTGAATTAGATACTCCTGGTTTTCTTCAGCATTTCAAATCGTGATGTGCTACCAGCTACCATTGTAAGAAATGAGTTAACAGCTAACCTCCCACTCTTCCGCATAAGAAAATACATAATAAGTAAGATACATACACGGTCTCAGGGTGTCATGATTTTCTCGTTAAGTTTGTAGCATAGTTGTACAGACACGGCAACCCCCAAGGTTCAGTCTAATCAGATGCATATACAGTCCAAGGGCGACATGATTTTTCTCGTTAAGTTCATAGCACAGTTGTACCGAGACCCAGGATTCACAATCTGAGAGCAGGGGTGCTCCCAAGTCCAAAAGCAAACCAATACAGGTCCTTACTCCATAGTTGGTTTGTTAAGAACGGAAACTGGAGAACAGTAGGACGGATTGGCTATTCCAAAACGGCCACAATTCGTCCTTCAAACAGTAACTGAAGTAGACAGCTTCTGGCAGTTATCCTACAGGTTCCCATAAAAAAGACAGAGACAAAGCATAGGCAGGTTCATTCACATTTACTGCGTCTGGAGCCTGCATGTTTTTAAGAACAGTGTGGACCAGGGCAGCAGGAAATCAAATCATATGGCAGGCCACTGCGAGAATTTTCAGGCTCTTCAGGTTAAATTACTTCACAAGAGCAGCAATAGGGTCCCAGGTTGCAGTTCTAGCCCAGAAATTTTATGTGTACGGCGTGGCCTGACAGCTCAACCAGAAAGGAAACTGCGATCCAGCAATTATGACGAACTGATCTCAACCAGCATCCGAATAAATTAGGTAACTAGGTATCAAGTCAGGGCCGGGATACATTAGGTAACTAAATAGTGGTATCAATTAAACCCGCACATCTAAATCCCTATAAAAACTTACTCGTGCATCTGCGCTATCTCTTTTAACAGTAGTACGAGAGTTCGGGATAAAAAAGATACATCAATCTTAATAGGAAAGTCGTCCAACCATGGGTGGACAGGGACAGATGGATCGGTTTAGCAGCACAAGAGGAATACGCAGCAGATTGGACGGGGAAAACAGAGAGACTGAACACGATCCGCTCAGAGCAAAGGCGGCACTAGAACAAAGTAGACTTAGAACAGCATGAACCCAAGCAAAGGTAGCTACGTAGTGCTTAGTTGCTTACCACGTACAGATTGATCTCCACCCCGCGTCGGTTCAGCAGCAGCAGAGGAGGGCGACGACCGCGGCGGCGTGGTTCGGTGGTGTGGAGGCGGCTGGGGACGACGAGGCGTGGACTAGAGTTTGGACTCTGGAGTCTGGAGGGAGAGGAAGAAGGTAGGCCGTTAAGATTCGGCGGCCTCCTATGCGACGAGGAGGAGCAGCCGCCCGCGCCGCGCGGGGATCGAGATATGGGGGAGGGAGAAGCAGACGACGGACGACGGCAAGCGCGAACATAGGCGCCTCCCGTGGTGCTATAGTACTACGGCTGTGCCTGGTCCCGGGCCTGGGTCCACGAGGCCGGGCCGGGAGCCCGCGTACTGCTGCTGGCGTTCGGATAGTCTGACATGATGAGAGATACACAGCAGTAGTCAGTAGAGCAGTCAGCAGGGACGCTCTTTTTGTTGGTTCAGTAAAATCGACAACTGAGGGACTGACTCGGAGTCATGTGATGCACCGATACGGCTGGTCCTTCTGCTTCTGCCGCCAGGCAGACTCTTCACGAGTTCATCCAAACATCACGGGCTTCTGCAGCGTTTGCCGGTACACTGTTGAGATTGGCAAGCAGATGGACACATCAAAATGGACGGTGCATATTCCTTCACTGGCTGATGTGTCCGTGTACTTCATGGGATCATAGACACTAGTTAAAATTGGGGTAAATGTGTGCGTCATATAACATAGAAAAGAGAGGCTAGTTTTCGGTTTCGGAACAGCATTTTTACACCACGAGACAACTCATGTTGAAATTACTGAATGATCCTCGAAAAGCAAGTCGAGCACACAAGAAAATAACACACCAGCATATCAGAGCTCTAGCATTCTTTTTGACAGACATCACATCTCTCACATGGTGACACTACAAACATGCGCGCGATTGAGTGGACCAAGCTCCGCAGACTCAAAATCTCGTTGTCTCTACGTTTTAGGCTACAACGGCACTGATTGTCACTATTTCCTTTTACAGATCTCGTACATGTTATGAGCTCACCGTGAGGCACCTGTTCTCCTGCAAATCAGGCAGGCAGGGCCAACAGGGTCTACCTTGCCCCACTCTTCTTTCCCAGGAGATCAGCTCTCCGCTTAGCCTCCCTCTCCGCTGTCTGGACGTAAAATTCAGCTCCCAGCATGTCGTTTATCTTGACATCTGATGACAGGCTTGCTTCAGCGGTCTCAATTATCAACTCGACGGTCAGGGTGAATCCTAGGGCTGAAAGCACACGCACAGCATTGGCAAGCCGGCATATATGTTTTCTTGTTTCCATAGGGGTAAACGTCTCCACTTCAGCGCTCAACTTCTCTTGGTCTTCATTCAAACTGGTAATTTCACGGACCACAACATGCTCACCGACCCAGATGAAACCATTGCAACCTAGGATCAAGTCGACGTCATACTGCTCAAGATGATGGAAATGCTGCTTCCGCCGCTTTACCAAATAGGCAGGCACTGTGAGCAATTGACCCCTCTGAAGCTGCATGAAGAAACTCAAAACAATTCAATAACAGGTTAACACATTAATCTTGTTGTAGGAAGCAATATCAGTTCTGAAACAACAAGATTGTAGGTCTAACAGTTAGATACAAATCATCGACCTACCCGAAGGCATTATCAACACCAAAATCAAAATGAGGTATCAAGACTTAAGTCTATGAACTAGTTCATTAACCCAATTTGCATTACTCACTGGGTAGTCATCAACCAGCTTTCAAATGCACATTAAAGAGCTAGCTTGTCCCTCAGTACAACGGCACAAGCTCTGCCAATTCAATAAAATAGGTTTGAAATAATTACAAGAGCCAGCATTGGAAAGCAGCGCTTTCACAATAATGACGTAACCTAAACTGGTAGGGCACTGCGCAATAATAACATATCAAGAGTTGGTATGGCATCTACCTTTCCATATTTTTGACTCCTTGCTTGTAGGTGAAGAGATCCATCATGCTGGAAACCACGAACTTCAGCCTGATAATTGATTTCGTGAGAAGTAGCAGCATCAGATTTTGAACAGTACTCAACCAGTACAGAAACAGGGTATCGAACTATAAAAAAAGGGCCATGTTTACAATATCATAAAATCCGCTAGGAAAAAACAGCAAAAGAAAATGTACAAAAGACTTGAACCGTGCATATATGAATAACTGAGGGCAAGGAAACACAGAATGCCTAATAAGGGAATCCTTGCGTATCAGAGGACAAAATGCTTTGATTCCAACCAAACCATCAAAGAACTAGTCGAGTAGTTAACAAAAGGCAGAGCAATTTTTCCACACTAAAACTCTATGATGTACAAAACAAATAATGACGGTAGTCAAGTAACCAAATATGGAAAATAAATAAAGAAAACACAACACAGCACATACCGCAAAATGTAGAGACAGAAGTGTATCAAACTTCATAACTCAACAGTCAGATTAATTTTGGTCAGACAATAATCAGATTACTCTTAACATCACATGAAACCAACTTAGTGGTCCAACAGTATAATGAATCCATGAGGATTCACTGTCACCAAAGATCAAAGATCAAAGATTCGCCATAGAGGTAGCAGGGAAAATCCATGAAAGCCAGGTGACTTGTAAATTGTAATCAGCTCAGCTGAGATAAAGATGCAGCTTTTTATACTGTTTAGCTGCCCTTGAAGCGCTGCACATGCCTCTTGATGTGGTTGTCCCTAGTATGGCACCTGTGCTGTTACCGCGCCACAAAAACTAACAGTCAAAGCAGGAGGCCGGCTGTGGTAAATATTGTTCCTGCTAGGCGCCTAGATACATTGAGGAGAGGTACAAGGTAGAGGGGATGAACTGGTATCTTGGGTCCCATCACGTGTCTATGCATAACAACGTTGTTTTTTATGGTTTGATTTTTTTTTACACATTTGTCTGTGCAATTGCTTTAAAGGTTGTTCCATCAGATGAAGTGGCAGTCACTTTAGAATACTATGCAATGTGAACACTCAGCCAGTACAAGAGGGAGGAGAAGGTTATGTTGAGTATCAGGAATCCAATAGGAAGTCAAACAGAATGGTTTGCGTTTAGAAGTTTGAGTAGTCTGAGTACTCGATGAAATCTATGTCTTGTTAGTGTCCTTATTTTTGGTTTGGTGCTTTATTTTTTATAGTCATCATTCCAAGGGAGTTATCGTCCAGTCCTTGTGGAAGAAGATGCAGTTATATAAGCACGTCAAGGTTCAAGAAAGCGTAATTAAACGTTCGCTTAAGCTCTGACCAATGGCAAACGCCTTGCTTAGGCCGTAATCGACAACTTAAGCGCTGACAAGGCCCATTAGCGCAATAAGGGCGTAAGAGACTCGTGCTCAACTACTCATTGTCTCCTTCGTGCTACAGAGCTGGCCCAATAAGGCCCATTATGGAACCCTAGTTTGCTAACCCAATCTGAGCCATTCATCCTTTTAATCTGGGCCGTCAATCTACTTTTCTCATCTCTTTCTCTCACTTCTTCACTTTCACGCACACATGTACAGCAACAATGGCGGCGCTACAGGCGCAACCCCTTCCCTGCCTCTCTCACCTCTCCTTAGCCACAGCAAGCAGCACTCCCCTCTAGTCCTTTGCTCCCAGATGCCCAGACTTGACTTCCTTGTTTTTGGTCCGTACGGCGTGTAAGGTTCCGTACAGAACGCGTAAGCTGCGACTAAGCTCGCTAAAACTACAATTTTTCTAAGCTGTGCCTCACCGGTTACTTAGGGCTTTTTTTAACCTTGAAGCACATACACTTTCTGGTCTTGTTTTCAGGTTCTACTAGGACTTTGTTGCATCTTGGCTACTTCAGTGTTGTGATGCCTATATACTGGAAAGAGCTGTGGCCTGTTGTACCCAGTCAAGTTTTGCAAGTTAAAACCTAAACTGGCAAATGGCGCAAAATTCTGCCTGTGCTGTGCTGTGCTGTGCTCCCTTATTAGGGTTTGTTTCTCAAAATTTGTTGTGGCGTCGATCCCAAGGCACAAGATTGGTTTCTGTCCTTGCAGTTACCAAGGGCCAAACTAGGTATACTCTTCCATTGCTGTGATTTCCCATCTCCTATATTTTGCTGCGCGCTGTTTCTATTTCCATCGCCAACTTCTAGTCTATCCATCCATTTCTGCTCCATCTATTTTCTACCACCAGTACAATCTGCTATTACCTATATTTCCCATCTATTAGTTCTTCCACACCTACACATCTTGGCTAAGTGGCTAACATATACTTCACCAGTTTACATAATTATGTTGCTCAACTGTTGCAAGATTTCTTCTATCTGCTATATCTAGTTGAACCCATCTACTAATTACTGCTGCTTGCACTAGTGAAAGATCAGGGCGGCCTAATGTCTGAAATGCAGTTTGAGCCGTATCCATTCTGAATTAGAGAAGGAACAATCATTGATTGGTTGGTAAAGTAGTACTGAGAATTGTGGCTCAAACTGACATAGCCGCAAGATGGCAACCAAAAGCAGAAGAAAATACTCCAGGACTAATAAACATATTTGCAATGAACAGGTTCGAGAAATATGCCAAGCGGGACTGGTTATAGCATTGCTTCGGCATAGATGGTGCTACCCACAGGATAATATATAAGAGACTAAAACCAAATCATTTGTTGTGAAGGAGGAAGGAGTACTTACACAGAGAACATCACTTTCTTCAAATATACTCCGCATATTAAGCTCGTCAACTGCAGTTCTCCTTCTCTAATAGTGGGATGTGAAAAAAATCAATAACAGGAATATGGAAGAAGAACTAGTGACACTTGTAACGTACTAATGATGACATACATTGAGCTCTTTGAACATGATGTGACATTTAAGTGGGAAATTGAAGTTTCTTGGTCACTAATGTACTATGTATATATCTAACAGATGGTGTGGTACAAGTGTATGGTAAGGTCAGCTAGAAAGGGTGCTTTGAGGCATGTTGAATTATCTTTTGATATAGTGCATGTCATTTTTTATCTTTGCCATCGTATTGCAAGGATAATCCTGTCTTCAGCTGCCCACATCCCACAAATTTTGGTGTTACAGGGTAAAGGTGCAGAACAGCATACCTGTATTCCATCAGGCAAATTCATAGAAGAAAGCATCAAAACAGCATCTTGGCTAAAGTTTATCTCCAACCTCCAGCGCTTAGGAGCAATCTTGAGAGCAAAAATCAACATAGTAACTGATATTGGTCAGAAATGAAATACATTGTTTGCATGGATGCAGAACGAGCAGATAGTAAATCACATTGTGATGGCATGACTGTAATAACAGCTAGGTTTACCCACAAATGTTCAGGCCGACATTTATGCAAGAGCACATAATTGGGGCTGCTAACCAATCAAACACAGCGAAAACCAATTTTCCAATCCATATGCTATAAGGATCTGACTAAACACATTTTCACATCAGCAATTTTTAACAATACTGAATAAGACTCGCAGTTTAAAACTAACGCTTTAAGGCAAAATGTAGAACATCCTCATGGAACGTTCCTAGCAGAAACCATGCTACAAATATTGAAAAGAACATCGAAGAGTGAAACAAAGGGTGCATACCTCAATGACACGGCCAACTATGATATCGCCAACCTCCGGCTTATACCTGATAAAGTCGAGGAAAACAAAATGAACCTTTAGGGTAGCAAATTACAAACTCCAGCTTTTATTCCCTGCCCTATAAGTCAATTAAAAACAAGTTACAATGAACACATAATCTAACGTTTAAGTCAGCACAAATAATAAACACCCTGCTCTAATCCAGCACAGCCAAAGGCGAATCCACTAGGGGGGCTTAAACAGGCTCAAGCCTGCCCTCCAAAATTATGAAAAGGATAAATTACTACTACTAATCTTTTCCTAGTCCATTACCTCAGCCCATTTAATCATGCACTCAGCCCCCAGCGGCCCAGCCCACATAATTTTCACCAGTCCACTTGCAGGCACTAACCGAAGCACAAACACGCACATCCGCACAGGCTCGAAAACTCCCCTCGTTCTATCCGCACATGCGCTGGCAATTTTCCGCATGTTGCCACGACAGTGCAGGCAGAAGCGCAAGCTTGCGCAGAAGCTGCTCATGCAACAACTCTATGGGGCATAGCGAACATTCAACAAGAAATTGACTCCCAGATTCTAATCCATGCATTGTAGTCCAAGGACCTTGTCATCGACATGACGTTGCGTCTACTCCTGCAGTTAAACTTTAATCATGTCGCTTATTCATATAGCCTAAGGGGATGTAATAATCTAGCCCATTGCGGCCGCCAGCGGGGCGGTTTGGGCGGGGGCTGGAGGAGCGCGCCAGGCTGCCGACGGTAGAGGACGCTAGCCAGACACAGAGCACCAGAAAGGGGAGACTACGTCCTGGGAGTTTGGACATATCGCCGATCGAATCTACCGCCGAACGCTGCCCCTCCACGCCACGCCACGACCACAAGACGCCAGGGCCCGCCGTCCCCTTCACCGGTGGTGCGCGGGATTTCCCAGCGTCCGCCTCCAAAAACGACGAGGGGAGAGGAGAGGGACGAGGGAGGTGGCGGCGGGGGGCTAGGGTTCTACCTCGGTCCCCCTGGAGGGAGGTGACGCGAGTAACCTCTAGAAACAAGCAAACAATGTATTAGTGTGTGAACTAGGTGCTTTTGATCTGAAATTTTGTGGTATATTTGTCTTAAATAATTTTGTGTCTTAGATAATGACTATTTTCTTTTAAAACAACGTTTAGTTTACTCGTTGTTAACTTGCCCACCCTTCAATTAATTCCTGGACTCGCCGTTGAGCACAGCCTAATATTTCAGTATGAAACTACAGTGCCTCATCCGGTCACCCTGACCCACTAATCCATTCATACGTACACCGTTATACTCAGCACGATAGTAATGCCACAGTATTGCGAGGAGGATTATCCAAAACGAACACAGAATGAAGGAAGGCAGGGCGAGAATACCTCGCCCGGAGTGTCCGCACGTAGACGAGCTTGTCGACCCGCTCCACCACGCCGCACAGCGTCGCCACCACCTCCCCATCCTGATCCGTTGTACCATGCCCTCTGCACCAAAAAACTCCAATTAGTTCATAACCAAGCACGAGTACGGATATGGATAGAGGGAAAGAGACGGAAAAGTTCACTTGAGGATGTTATCCTCCAGGTTGACGGGGATGGTGTCCGCGACGGTGACGGCGGCGGCGGATGCAGCCGCGGGAGCGAGGGTCTGGAGCTCGTGGAGCGCGGCCTCGAGGCGGACCCTCTGGGTCTGGTTCAGCGGGAGGTGGAGGTCTCTCATGGCCTACCTGCTGTCTCGGCGAGAAGGAGGGGGCGTCGGGGTCGGCGGCGGCCGGCGGGGTCGGCTCTGGCGCCTGTCGACGGCGAAGACAAGCAAAAACCCTACTGAGTAGCAAAACCTGCCCAGCGGGCAACGAACCCACACCGTCCGCGCTCTAAGGCCGCCAGGTTCGGCCGAGCCCGAGGAGCATGGAGCCACAGCAGGCCAGCCCAGCAGTGGAGTTTGGCTTCGAGCCGGAGAATTGTAATAAGATAGGGCCTAGGCAGTTATTGGGCCTGATTTTTTATGCGAACCCGTCAACCCGCGCAGTGTGTGTGTGTTTTTTTTTTTCCTAGAACCGTTTCTTCCATGACGTCTGCTGCATCTTTCTCCGCCGTAACTGAAACCAAAAGGCTACGGCAGTTACGAGGATCGCTGATCACAGATCAGGTCCATGGCTGGCAGGCTGGGAGGCACGGCAGAGCATCTCCACTCGGCACTCTCATATCTTGTTCGGTTGGCGCCGGAACGAAGTCTTTGGACATGGACGCAAGGTTCGCCGCGGCCAGCTGCGCTATCTCCATGTCGTGTCATCCGGCGCGTTCCATTGTGCCCAGCTTGCGTCGGAGGCAGTCGCGCTGCTAGTCCTCCTCCGACATCCCCTCCGGCTTTAGCAAGGGAGGGCGCGGCTTATTGCGACGCTTGATGCCGAGCGTGGTACCCGTCGCCGCCTTCGCCTTCTCTTTCGATGGGTTGGGCTCACGTGACGGAGCAATGGTAAAGAGGGCGACGAGGGGGCGGCCGCAAGGGCACGGGGAAAGGAAAAACGGCGGGGGCTGCTGATTTGGCGGGAACAAGGGCGTCGGGAAATTAAGGATAAATGGCGGGTCGGCGGATTTGGCAGGGTTTTGGTATGCCAATGACAGGCGGGCCCACACGCATCGTTTTGTCCGGTGCTAACCAGCACTCCCCACATGCCATGGCACAGGGTTGGCTGGTAGACCCGGACGAAATAATGGGCCGCCCCGAACGATATCGGCCTACGGAGCACGCGAGTGGGAGCCGTATTTCACCCGGTGCGCCCATAGGGCTATGTGGGTGCTTTGGGGACGACGAGTGAAGATGCTCTGATGCTATGTGGGGGCATTCATTCAAATTTTGATTATATTTACAAGAGTGATGGCTGGAGCTTAAATGACATTGACACCGTATATGCAGGTCTCCAACGTGGAGGACAAGGCGCCCACTGCGCAAGATCGCTCGCGTGAGGGGCTCGGTGACACCCTCCGGAGGTTCCTGGCAAAGCTCGACGGACACATTGCAGCGACGGTGACACCACCGACCGGAAGCCCGAGACTTCCTCCCCTAAGAAAGAAAAAGTTAATTCCACTAGATTAAGAAATATAAATAAATGTGGTGCAGGGAGGAAAATGAAAACTCTGTGAAAAATACAGCTAATAATGCTGTAAGATATTTTCCTTTCGTGTAGTTTTCTTCCGCCGCCGTTTGTTCTCTGAAAGGTTTAGCTTGGGTGTCTCTGAAGTCTGAACAAGTGGATGGACAATGGGATATGATGTTCGGGCCGTGTTTGTCAACCGGCCGGCGTCGAGCTCTGTGAGATGGACGCCTCTTTTCACTGAAACTGACAGGCGGCGCATCCCCGTCCATATTCCCACCCAGGAAATTCCATTGGCAAAGTTAATAGTATATGTGGAGTGGCTAGTGGCATGTCTTGCTTCCTGTAGGAGTAGTTCGGAAGGCGACCTTGCGAAAATAACACTGGCAGCGACGCCTCATGCAGTGCCGATATCTAGCAGCCTGCGCGTCTGGCTTAGCTAGGCCACTTGCCTGACCCTGTCTTCGTCGATCTAGCGGTTCATGTTCCCGTTTGAAACAAACAAATTATGCGGTGAAATGTTGTCATCAGCAGGGTCACCGTTCTAATCAGTGGGTACAACTGTACTGCGTGGAGGTACAACGGGGGCGCCGTGACGGCGTGTCGCCATCCTGTCACCGGCCAGGAAATGTTCATATACAAAGATTCACAAATTTGTCATCTTTGCTCACGGCAAAATATAGATTATTTTGTGTATTGTTTTTTGCACACTGGTAGCGGTAGGGTTCATCATTATCTACATCTAGCAGTTTTTTCTGATTATTGAATCCTGCAAATGTCATTTTTGACTTTTTGCAACAAATAAAAAACTCCATGGAACCAACGAGTGTTCCTATCTAACGGATATAAAGTGTGATACATCGTTAACACCCCCTCAATCTCAACGAAGGGGAATTAAGTTGAGATAATAATAGATCCAACATAAGCTTTGGTAGACGCTAGAAAAAATGTCTAGAGTTTAACTTACGCGCGTTAACCACTAGACGCGTGAGTGTGGAAATCAATGAAGTGTGTTGAGAGTGCGGTCCAACTTGTTCGATCACACGAACATCTCCTTATGGACCATGAACACTTCATCCAAGCATCGCTCGTGCAACACCTCGACACACTCGAGAAGGGGCAGAGAATATCTCTCCGGATTGGAGGAGCAAATTCAATCTTTATCAAACATGCCACACAGTTTGCTTCCCAGCTAATCTGAAATCTATCTTTGTTACTATCTAGTTATTTATGGTGTAGTGTTAGATATAATCTAAGTAAGTCAACTGACAACTCGGGTCATGTGAAGGCTAGGTCTAGGACATGGCACGTACATGCTGTTGGTGCGGTCTCGGCTGATCGGCCCCTTCGGCGGCGTGGTCGCCTCCCCACGTGGCGCTGGTGCTAGGCCAGAGTGCTTGGGGTTGCCCCTTTGGCTGAGGTCGGTCAGGGTCAAGGTTCGTGGCGCTGGTGCTAGGCCAGTCTCACTCGTTGGTCCCCGTTCGCTCCTGGTTCGCCAGCTTGTGGGGTAGTCGCCATGCAAGCAAGTGGTGGTGCTGCAATCTGCAATGTCTCGGGACCGTGATGCCCTTCGACGGCGTCGGACGCACTCCTCAATGCACTGTCCTGCCTGTCTTCCTGGTGGTGGTCGTCATGTGAGCACGCCTGTTAGTGCTTCTCAAGTGTGCCTGTTTCCCACTCCCGCCCCCCTGTGTGTTGGTGTGCATTGTTTTTGTTTTATCTCCTCTCCGGTTCCTCCCCGTGTACTCTGGTTCATTTGAACCCATCTTGTAGAGGTTGCAAAATCTCATAGGCAACTTTGATAAAAAAAAAGTCGTTGGTGAGTAGGTCAGACTAGGTCCATCAACGAGTAAATTTTATCGGATTGACATCTCCATGTTCATGACTACAACACATAGTTCACAACCAAGTCACGTGCTTGATGATACATATCATTGATGTTGTTTAAAAAATGTTATAAATGAATTATGAATACATTCTAAAGTATCATCATCCTATGATTGCCGTCGGTCCATATTTCCAACAACCTGATCATAAGATAAAAGCAAACTTGACATTGAATGCACCCTGAGCCACCTTTTATCCGGTATAAAGTGAAACATAATTTTTTGTTGTCATTAACCTAATGGGCCTCCCCCTATCAACTTATACACCAAGTATATACCTGATCAGATCATGATCTGGTTGTTGCAAATCGATTAGAATATCATACACAAGGGAGTTGTTAGCATAAAACCGCGACTTTGGCGCAACAATCGCGAAAAACCGCGATAATGAATTTGGATCGCGTATAACCGCAACTTTAGTGGTCTGAATTCGCAATGTTCAAACTTTCTGCACTAAGCTCGAATTGACACTGGTACTGACTAGCGGGACCCACCCGTCAGGGCTGACGTGGTAAGAATTTAGTCAATTTGCTGACATGGACATGGTCCCACCTGTAAGGCCAATTAAAAGAAATCAAAATATCTAAAAGAGAAATAAAAATAAAAGGAGGAACGGAGTCGAGCACGGGCGCGTCGCGCCGGACCGCCGCCTCTCCCGACCTCGCGCCAAGCCCGGCAGCGCGCCGCCTCCTCCGGCCACGTGCCACGCCGCCGAATCCCCCGGCCTCGCGCCACCCGGCCGCCTCGCCGCCAAGCCCGGCCTCGCCCCGCACGGCCGACTCCCCCGGCCTCCTCCGGCCTCACGCCGCACAGCGGCCTCGCCCCGCCACCTCCAAGACCGGCCGCACCGCCGCCAACCCCAGCCTCGCGCCGCACGGCCAACTCCCCCGGCCTCGCGCCCCACGGCGGCCTCGCCTGGGCGCCGCCGCGCCCGGCCCCGCGCCGCGCCCGACCACGCACCGCGCCGAACCGCCGCCTCCTCCGGCCTCGCGCCGCACGGCCGCCTCGCCCGCCGCCGCCAAGACCGGCCGCACCGCCGCCAACCCCAGCCTCACGCCGCACGGCTACTTCCCCCGGCCTCGCGCCCCACGGCGGCCTCGACTGGGTGCCACCAAGCCCGGCCGCCTCGCCTGAGATGGGCGGGGGAGCTCGCGCCGGACCGCCGCCTCTCCACATTTTCTTTTTTAGGAATTTTTTCTTTAGAAAAATAATTGCACTGTGCCACATCGGCCCGACAAGTGGGACACACACGTCAGCCGTCCAGTCAGCTATCCACGTCATCCCGACATGTGGGACCCCTAGTCAGTTTTGATGTCAATTCGCGTTTAGGGAAAAAAGTCCGTACATTGCGAATTAAGACCACCAAAGTTGCGGTTATGCGCGATCCAAATTCATTGTCGCGGTTTTTCGCAATTGATGCGCCAAAGTTGCGGTTTTATGCTAACAACTCTACACAAGGCAACTATTGATGTACTGTACATTTATGATCCTATATATCCAACCGATATCATGTGGTACGATTATATCGTCAACACCTCGCGATAGTAATTACATCAACCTATGATAAACCATACGAAAAGTGACCCAAACAACCAAAAACATAACTTTTACGCAAAACCTGTAAGAACGGACATATCTCACGTGTAGTAGTAATGATGATTCCACTATAAGTCGGTCTCAGTATTTTAATCCTCATATGGATGTTTCGAGCACCACCTTCAACATGTGCACATCACGAGTGTGTGGTATCTCATCAGATATCTTGTTATTTCACCGGAGTACGTGCATACTTATCGTCGATGTCGTTACTTCCATCAATCCCCGGATGTCGGGCTGACGACATCTTATTAGTCGGATACTGTAGAAGGAGATGCCTAAAGCACGTATCACCGCACATCTAGTCATTGTGGCACCACTTATATATGATCCACATCCTATGATGACAGACATATAAACGTCTTCCGTTGATGCTAGTAAGAGGTTTGGCATGTCAGACTTTAGTACTTTACATGAGACTCCTCGCGAAGCAATTGCCGAATCGGATCAAAATTGAGCTAGAGGTGGAGGGGCGCCCCATGCTGCCGTTGGCCTCAGACGCTCTGCGGTCTAAGGGGGGGCTTTCCACGATGGCGGTCGCCGTCAAAGAATTAGGGTCGCCGCCCTGTTCCCAATCTCTTGCGCCGCCATTGGATCAGGACGCACACCATCAGAGCACATCGGCCTGCCCAACGAGTTATCCATGCGGATCCACTAAGACGTCACAGTGATTATCGAACCTACACATAGACCCACACAGTCTCGCCTCACGAGAATTGGATGAGTGTCGCCGCCGTCAACACCATAGGGTTCTCCCGGGCCGCCCATGGAAACGACAAGGGTGCAATTCCCTTGTTTTCCCGTCCTGGTACTGTCCTGATCTTGGCTCAAAGGTTTCGACCAAACTAAGCTGCCGAACAGGGGCAAATGGCATCTTCAAAACTTTAATGTGTCAAGTTTGTTCATCTGACCTTGTGATTATATGTCCGTGTGCAGGCTAGCAAGTCCCACGCTACTTTTACACGCAAGAGAAGGATCCTTTTGTTTTTTAGGTCGTCAAATCCGGAAAAGAGTTGTCGGCCAGTAACGCCGATAAGCAGAAAATCAGTTTTTTTTTTCAAACATGAAAGTCAGTTAGGAATCTGTACGCGTCGATCGATCGGCATCGATCAGTACCAGAAGCAGAACCAATTAGCCTCATGTGCCCCGCAACGAAGACACTTATATATGCTTAGCAAAAGGAAACGATAATAGATATGGTACAAGTTCTAGAGGCCGGATATGCCTAATTAATGCGGTGACTGAGAGGAAGATAATGGAAGAGGACTTGTTTACGCTCGATACGGAAGTAAGCAAGAAGATCATGGCAACCGAAGACCACCGTTGGACATTTGTCTAAAGTCTGACGAGCTAAAGTGTTAAACCTCACCACTTGATGCATTACGCGTCCTTTCTTCCAAAGCTAAACCTGATGCTGAATCAGAGCGATGGCTCGCTGGTGCTCCGTCACCGGACTTGACGCCGGCCGATAGATGGATGGATAAGAGACACTTGGATGAGAATCTGGTTGCGACTTTCGCTCTCGCGGGGTACGTTTACCGCGGCTAGTGTTTGGCATATATCACATAGGTGCCGTTTATAATGACACTGCTATGACTGTGTATAATCTTTTCTCAACAGTTGCATTCATGTGAATAGTAAAGACAGCGCATGGATAGCTCATTAGCTCGGCGGATTAATTATTTGCAATCGATCTGCTATACGTACAAGCAAGGCGTTCCATCGGGCGAGCACCTCGAGGATTCTATTCTGAGCTCCTTCCAAGTATATCTATTCCGATTATTATCTTATGGTGTCGACATCGGGAGATTGTTGCCGTTTCAGGCAGTGGTCTACTACGAGACGAGACCCATCTGTGGCTGCTGTGATGCCAGCGGAAGGCCCCACGGTACAATCACGACGACCCCGCCCACTGACCCGTGACCACCGCCGTCAGACAGAACCAGCAGCGGATATATAGCCCACCCACAGGGCGCGAGAACCCGTGCAATCAAACGATCGACCCCGCTCGTGGCGTTCCGTCGTGCAGCCGCTGACACGCGCGCTCGCCCCTGTCGCCACGCCCACGCCTGCTCGCGGCGCGACAAAACCACTTGGAACGCGCTGAGCTTGCAGCGGCACCGCCAGTGTCGCATGTGTCGGCCAGCCTGCCTAGGAGGATATTCGACCGCACCGCCGCAGCCCGCCACGACGGACCTGCATGCGTGGCTGCAGAGATTTCTAGCGAGCGCTGCCTGCCGGCCAGTGCTGCGCCTACGACGTACGGCAATTTCTTTTTTGTAAAGTGATAGCCGCCGAAAAGGCTCCGCGCCATCACGTAGCTCGCTGCTGGCCATGCGTGGACGCACAGGATACATACAGCTGCCTGGCGTAGGACGGACGGCCGGCCGACATGGCCACAATCCACAGAGCTGCATCGGTGCAGCAGAAGCTAGCAGAGGGTGCCAACCTTGCTTTGCTCCGTCCGAACTGCGCGTTAGCATATGCTTCCCAGGCCGGCCCAGCAGCTAGCGTCGACGTCCAAACGTTTTGGCGAGCGGCCACGGTCATCCACAGTGTACACTACCACCGGTGGTATTTGTTTTTGTACGCACGTCCCTTTCGTCGTTTCGTGCGGGTTTACTACGACTATTGCGTACGTACGTGCCGGTGGGCCGGATCAGTGAGCGTTACGGCTCGGATAGGCTAAAAATCCAAAGATATGTTAATTAGCTTGTCGCATCAGAAGGTCTGTGTTCATTGCGCTCAAACGAGAAGGCAATTTCGATCACTGCCATTTATGCTCCTGTATCATCATGAGATCGGGATGTGGCAAAGACAAAGCGTATATCATTTCATCTCTGCGTTGCAACTTCGCATCCAGAAGAAAAAAACAGTACTAGTACATCTACTGCAGAAAACTACCCATACCCCAAAAGAAGGGTGCAAAATACACGCGATCACATTGCTGATCAACCAACCAATTCGACCTTTTTTCCGGGTGCCCATAAAAATTTGCCATGCCATGAACGACAGAACGGGCAACCACCGGCTCTCCTTCCTTCCGGCCGTCTAGATCGCGTGCCCTCGCTACCGCCAATTGTTCATGTTATGAATGGCAAAAAAAGGAGCTTTGGTGGATGGGAACAAGAGGAGCAACTAGTAACGCTCGTTCTCGTTCCAAGCTTAGCTAACGGCGGCGGCCGGCTACCCGCCGATCGAGCCATGCGCGCGCTCGCCCGGCTGTTCTTCAGTCCTCGAAGCCGGTTCTCTTCCAGACGGCGTCGCGGACCCGGCTGAGGTCGCGCCCCTTGAGCGTCCTGCCGATCCCCTCGTGCACCGACATCGACGCCGCGCGGCTGCGCCACGCCAGCTCGTGCGGCGGCACCATCACCACCTTGCCGCCGTGGCCCGCGCCGTCGTCGTCGTCGTCGTCGTGGCCGTCGAGCTCCCACGCGCCGGCGTGGTGGTCCCTGTACTCGACCCGAGGATCTTCTGCCAGTCCGGTATGCCCATCGGCACCGACCCCGGCGCTGCGGGGGGCGCACGCTCCAGCGGCATCGTCTTCCGGCCGGCGGACGACGGGATCGGGCGGGCGCGGACGACCTCGGCCGGGACGGAGTCTACCATGCAGCCAGCGGCGCCGAACGAGCCCCAGACATCGGACTCGTCGAACTCGTCCGCCGCGCCGCCGGGGCTGCCCCGAGCCGCCGCGCTCCGTGACGGCGCGAACATCCGGTACGCATGCTTCGTGGCCGTCGACCTCGCGCTCCCGGCCATGACGAACACGGTCTGGGCTGTAGCTCGATCGCCTTGGCGTGACGCCTCAAGCTCAACCACCGGTCTTTGCGGGAGGGGAGAACAGTGTGCGAGTTGCGAGGCGAGGAGAGCAATGGTTTTGGAGTTTCTGTGGGTTTGGTGTCCAGCTTGGATCTTATATAGCAGCTCGAGCAGTCTAGTGGGCGGGCCCGGGTTGCAGCGAGAGAGATGCCGGAAGCAGATAAGACTGTTTTTGGAAAGACGGTTCTAGCCTCGCGTGGCTTTCGCGAGGTACACACTTGCGTGGCTGTGCCGTAGGCATACTTGTCCGATTCTCTAAATCTCTAGCTTGGATAAAATTATTTATTTAGCAAAAAAAAGGTGTCTACGGATTTTATAAATTCTTGCACGAGCCACGCTTCGATTGTAAACTCACACAATGGAAATTGCATGCCTCTTTCAGAAAAATGCGATGCCGTTTCCAAAATTTCTCGTGAATTGACAAAATTAGAAAAGAAGATACAATTGCGCACTGGATAACGACATGGCTTGGTGGACCTGGTCGGGTTTCCATATATATACGTGTTTGCAAAGGTGAGATGACACATTGACACATGGTCTCGAAGATTTCTTTCCGGTCCTGATCGAGCGTGTAATTTCATATTTTTTGTATCACTATAATAAAACGAATATTTCTATGCGTGAGACATTATTACCGGAATGAAAATATCTAGGTAAGAACACTTCGATATCTAAGTTAAAGAATATCTACTTACTAAGAATATGCACTCATGGTCATGAAGAAAGACACGATGCTCTGGTTGCTGAACAAACAAATGCACGAAGGCAACATATTTTCCACCATGAGCTCGATCCTCGGGATGTGCCTCGATCATCTCCACCTCTCGGAGTGCCATACTGGACGTGCAGGGTGTTTGATCAGACAGTGTAGTTGGTGTTAGCCTATGCACCGGCGTGCCAACATTAGGTCATAATCCGATCAACGAGAGCGCTAGATGGAAGCTTTTCCCTTGCTATAAAACAGTTGTTGTCTTTGAGTCCGATATGTGTATCGGCCCATCGACGGTAGGGTCGTACATTGTGGCACCCCGATCCAGATGATCGAGCTACCCCATATACCAGTCCCAGAAACACTGGATATACGATAGCTTGGAAAACAAAGACAAAACCAAATATATTCATAAGGCTTCGAGTTCGAACTGATACAATATTACATCACGCGGTGAGGCTCCAGCTTGGGCGCAACAGGCGCACACAACAGTATGTACATTATTTTTCTAACATCGAGCCTCTAGCGGAAGTCGTAGCGGAAGCGAAGATAGTAGCGTGGCGATAGCGGCCTTATTCCACAGGGTCCTGCCTGGGACACGGGTTCCTAGTTCTCATAGAGCGGGTACTCGGCGATGGTTCAGCAGGGTCTGGCCACATGAAAAGCCAGGTAAGTACTTGAAGTACTCGCAAGACATCAGCCCAAAAACAAGCAAGGTCTATCTATATGCATGGCATGGTTCAGAAAGTAACATGGCATGAGGTCGGTTGCGAGGATGAGTCCAAGCTTAACGGTTGGACATAACTTACCTACTTACCTTAGTAGGGGTGTTTTCTCGATATCAAGTGAGATCACGTTTCTCACTTGACAACTCATAATCACAACTAGGCATTCAAGCCTCTAGCCAACTCTGGCTTAATTCACAACTTCCGAGTCCTTAGCCAACTCTGGCTGACTCCCAATAATTTCTGAGTTCGTTGGTTTCAACTTAATTTATTTCTCCAAGTTCGACTGGACCGACTCATAGTGTGACTTGACCCAAACATCGTCCCGTAACCTGGGGACAAGGCTAGAATCTAGATTTACACTCTCGAGAGGTTGCAACATTTATCCACACGCTGAGTCTAGGCTTGTACCGCCGGTACCGAAGTACTAGAACCGATCATGGCGGCAGCACAAACCCACACTTCCACAACCGTTTATCCTACCCGGACACTCCCTGTATAGCCACCGACATAACTCTACGCCTTATGAAGAAGTGAATCCGGCACGTCCCCAACAGATGAGCGACGCCTAGCTCCGGAACCTTCACAAGACTAGCCCCGACCACAAAGGTAACCGACTAGACTTGCCAAAAGGGTGGCGTCAAAGGAGGCCTGATAAAATACTCAGTTATGGTCCGCCCATGTGAACGACGCATGGTTGTGCTGGGTGTTTGGTGAGTGGCACTAAGTGACTCAATCTAGTCGAGGGAGGTGATTATCTTCTTAGTCATTTTTTTGATTACAGACATCAACATTAACAAAGTAACCTCATAACAATAACAGCACAGAATATATCACTTGCATGCATAGATAACAACATAACAATAATAATAATACCCGGGTGACTGTGGCGGGAGACCCGGCCGGTGTCACTCGGGGGTTAGTGTTCACAGAATAATAGCATAATGTTTCAAACGGATGACGGTGGCGGGAGACCCGGCCGGTGTCACCGTAAAAGAATGAACCGAAAAGCACTCATAAAAATGAGAGGGCATCCATTCCACTCGGGGTTACCCCGACGTGGTGTCAGCAATCTCGGCAATAAGAACCAAATGGAAAGTCAGCTCCCAAGCGTCGCAGTCCGGGTGGTCTATGCCAACCATATTTGACGGAGGGACAAGGCAAATAACTCTTTTGGCGAATGCCCCCAACTCCGAGGATCATAAGACGACATTCGTCCGCTCCTCACCTCGGCGAAGAAGAAAGAAGCAAACAAAGCCCCGCAAGCGCGAGACGCACAGTTGTAATAATTTCCCCCATTCCTTCGACTGAGGCGGTATCACCGGCCATTGTCTAGGGAACGTGAGTGTTGCACGGATAAGCAATACAAAGGAGTGCAATAATTAAAAATGCAATATGACATGTGAGGTGCAACAGATATTAATTCAGCAGTCAAAATATTTCCTAAGTTCGACCAAGTTTGAAATTGGGTTGGTGGCTTGCCTTCGGGTTCAGAGGTAACTCCTAATCCGTCGGAGAGGTTCGAATCTAAAAGAACAAGACAAAAATGCATCAAAAATCCCTCCTAGGGTATTTAAATAAATGCCAAAACAAATAATTCTTTTCTGGTTCCATTTGAAAGAGAAAATTCAAACTAAGCCAACAAAATTGGTTTCATATTTTTCTGACCATTTTTCAGAGAGAAATGGCATTTCAAAGTTTGGTTTAATTTCTGCCAATTTCCAGTAGAAAAATAAAACAGAAAATCCAAACAGAAAAAGATTCGGAAATGTTTAAAAACCTGACAGTGGGTCCCACTGTCAGTGACTCATAGATCCCGAACCGTTTTCTTCTCACGCGCGGAAAAATAAAAGAAATCCGGCGATGCTCCGGCGAACTCACCGGCGTCGAATCGCGGCGGCTAGGGCGAGGCAGAGGGGTGGGGAAGGAAGCAGAGCGGCTCAGGGAGAGGTTGCGCAGCTCGTCGGTGCACTCGAGCTTGATGGGGAGCTCGGGCGGCACCAGTGCGTCTTCTCCGGCGGCGGGAGCTTGCGGTCGATGATGGACACGGCGTCTCCGGCCACCATTCACCCTGGCGAGCACGGCATCGTCACCGCCATGACCTGGGGAGGCTACGGGTGGAAGGAATCGATCGGGGAGGGCTAGGGTGAGCGAATGGTGCGGTGGCAGTGCGGCTCGGGAGGGCTCGATCCCGGCGAGGGCTAGCTCCTCTGGGCTCGTGGCTGGGGTGGAGGGCGACTGAGGGAGTGGGAGAGGTGGTGTGGTGAAGGAATGGTGCGGGGGTGGCCGTTTTATACGGTTCCCGTGCAGCGGCCGGAGTAATGGCGCGGCGAGGTGTCGCGCACGGCGTGGAGGCGACGGTGGACGGTGTGTCGCGAAACCGGTGGCACAGAAGGCGCACGCGGCACAGGAGGGAGCGAGTGGATGAGCTCGGGGCGGCTGGGTCGCTGACGAGCGGGGCCCCGGCGGCGCTGTGCTGGACGGCGCGTCGGCTAGCGGTCCGGGCGCGTGCGGGATTCTCCTCCGGCGACGCGTGGTGACGGAGAGGTTCAGGGAGAGGAGGGGAACATGCTGGGCTTGGTTAGGGTCGCGGGGAAGCTGAACGCCGATGACCACAAAGTGGCGGCGCCGTCGGGCACGGCTCGCCGGCGGTGATCACCGTTTTGTCCACGCCAGAAGCGACATCGACACGTTTCTCTCAGCTCCGTGCTCCAAATGAGGTGTGGTTTTCACCACTGTGTGCCAAATTCAAAATCCTCTAACTTTGCTGACTAAAGTTTCTTCAAATTTGAAAGTTGGTCCGACTAGTTTTTGTGAAAACAATACTGGTCAAAAAGAGTTTTAAAGTTTTGGAGGGGTAGATGGTGTTAGATGGATATGCCCTTTTGTCTGAGGTAGGAGGGATGATGGGGAGTCTATCTATGCCCTGGATTCATCCAGGAAAAATAATTTGGATAGGTTTAAAAATGTTTTGAGAAAACAGGCAGAAAGGAAAAAGAATTATGGAGGGAAATTTTCCTAAGTCATGGCCCCATATTTTTTTATAAAAGTGACCCACATCAACTAGGGAAGGTTCCCTAATTTTTGCAGAATTTTTGGAGACATAAAAATAGGGGTTCCTTTGTAAGGTCAATAAAAAGGGTAATTTTTAAAAAGGAAAAAGAATTTCCCAATTAAATATTTATCCAGAGATAAAATCACAAATGCAAGTACCAAGTGGGAGGAAAATGGAAAGCACAAGATCCCACTTGATTTATCATGTTTGCAAAGGTTCAAGATTTTAAAAGAATTTCCTGGAGGTTTAAACCCAAATGCACATGAAATAATGAAATAATGCATTTTGGGAAAAATTGCAAAAAGGCCAAAATTCGGGGTGTTACAGACCTTCCCCCCTTAAGATGAATCTCGTCCTCGAGATTCCGGTTGCTCGTTGAACAGATACGGATATTCTGCCTTCAGCAAATCTTCTCGTTCCCAGGTTGCTTCTTCCTCTGTGTGCTTGTCCCACTGAACCTTGTAGAACTTGGTGACCTTGCTGCGAGTGCGGCGTTCTGACTCATCCAAGATTCTGACGGGGTGTTCCTCGTAAGTCAGTTCGCTGCTCAACTCCAGTTCCTTAAAGTCAGCCTGCTTGGTTGGGGGTGAGATGCACTTCCTTAGCTGGGATACGTGGAAGACGTCATGTACTCCAGCCAATTCCTCTGGCAGTTCCAGCTGGTAGGCTACTGATCCTTTCTTGCCAAATCTTGAAAGGTCCAATGAATCTTGGGGCAAGCTTTCCTTTCATGTGGAATCTTTTCAGTCCCTTGAGAGGTGTTACTCGAAGATAGACATAGTCGTTTTCCTCGAAGTGAATCTGACGATGTCGCCGGTCGTAATAGCTTTTCTGGCGGGATTGCGCTGCCTTGAGCCGGTCCCGAATCAGACGTACTTGCTTTTCTGCCCTCATCAAATCATCGGGCTTAAAGATCTTGCGGTCTCCAACCTCGGACCAGTTTAGTGGGGTCCGGCATTTTCTCCCATACAGGGCTTCAAAGGGTGACATCTTCAGGCTGCCTTGGTAGCTGTTGTTGTATGAGAACTCTGCATAGGGTAAACTATCTTCCCATCCTGCTCCATAGGCGAGTACACACGAGCGGAGCATATCCTCCAGGATTTGATTAACCCGCTCGGTTTGACCGTCGGTCTGCGGATGATAGGCTGTGCTGAAGGATAACTTTGTTCCCATGGCATGATGTAGGCTTGTCCAAAATTTGGAGGTAAATTGTGTACCTCTATCCGACACAATGGTCTTCGGGACTCCGTGGAGTTTGACAATCTTGTTCACATAGAGTTGTGCCAGTTGGTCCGAGCGGTATGTGTCTTGACGGGGATAAAGTGAGATACCTTCGTCAACGGTCACAATGACCCAGATGAATCATTCCTCGGCTGGATTTGGGAAGTCCGACAATGAAATCCATACTTATGTTGTCCCATTTCCACTCGGGTACCTTAAGGGGTTGGAGATATCCGGCGGGTTTCTGATGCTCGGCCTTCACCAGGTTGCATACATTGCAGCATGCGACATAGTAAGCGATATCCTTCTTCATACCGGACCACCAGAAGGTTTGCTTCAAGTCTTGGTACATCTTGGTGCTCCCGGGTGAATGGAATAGGCAGACTCGTGGGCTTCCCTGAGGATCTGCTGTATTAGTGTGGTCTTGTAGGGTACACAAAGGCGGGTACCGAAGCGGAGTACTCCTTGGCTGTCCAGGGAAAATTCCTTGGCCTGACCCAGCGGTATCTTGGCCTTGATCTTGCTTAGGCCGGGGTCGTTGGCCTGCTCGGTTTTTATTTCTTCCTCCAGGTCTGGCTTTACTTCTAGGGTGCTTAGATAGGCCCTGTTTCCCACGCACAAGTTTAGCTTGCGAATTCTTTCTCCAACTTGGCCGCATCTTAGGGGGCTTCCTGCTCAGAGCATCTGCTACCACGTTGGCCTTCCCGGGATGATAATGAATCCCAAGGTCGTAGTCCTTGATTACTTCCAGCCACCTCCTTTGCCTCAGATTGAGGTCAGGCTGGGTGAAGATATACTTCAAGCTTTTGTGGTCCGTGTAAATCTCGCATCTTCGACCAATAAGGTGGTGTCGCCAAGTCTTCAGGGCGAGTATGACGGCGGCTAATTCCAAGTCGTGGGTGGGATAGTTGAGCTCGTGGGTCTTGAGTTGCCTTGACACATATGCGATGACCTTTCCTTCTTGCATGAGTACGGCTCCTAGCCCATTTCTGCAGGCATCACAGTATACGGTGAAATCCTTGGCATCATCAGGCAACACCAGAATTGGGGCGGTGGTTAACCGGGTCTTTAACTCGTTGAAACTTTCCTCGCACTCATCTGTCCAGGCATACTTGCGATTCTTCTTCAATAGATCCGTCATGGGCTTGGCTATCTTGGAAAAGTTTTCGATGAATCTTCGGTAATACCCGGCCAATCCTAGGAAGCTTCGGATTTCTGATACGTTGGTGGGAACTTTCCAGTTTAGCACATCGGAGATCTTGTTGGGGTTTACAGCCACACCGGCTCCAGACAACACATGTCCTAGGAATTCCACTTCCTTTAACCAGAATTGGCATTTGCTGTACTTGGCATAAAGTTGTTGCTCACGCATTCTTCCAAGAACTATTCTGAGGTGTTCGGCGTGCTCCTCCTCATTTTTGGAGTAGATGAGGATGTCGTCGATAAACACCACGACAAACTTGTCGAGATACTCCATGAATACCTTGTTCATCATGCCCATGAAGTAGGCTGGAGCATTTGTTAGGCCGAAGGACATAACTGTGCACTCATACAATCCATATCTGGTGGTGAATGCGGTCTTGGGGATATCACTTTCTCGAATCTTCAGCTGGTAATAACCCGTACGGAGATCAATCTTGGAGAATACTCGGGCACCACGGAGTTGGTCGAATAAATCATTGATTCTCGGGAGTGGGTACTTGTTCTTGATGGTGACATCATTGAGAGCGCGATAGTCGATGCATAATCGGAGGGTACCATCGCTCTTCTTTGCAAACAAAACCGGTGATCCCCAAGGTGAAATGCTTGGGCGGATGAACTTTTTCTGAATCAATTCGTCAAGCTGTTTCTTCAGTTCCACTAGCTCGGGACTTGTCATACGGTAGTGTTTCTTGAATATTGGGTTTGTCCCTGGTACAACTTCAATTGCAAATTCAATATCACGGTCAGGGGGCATTCCGGGTAATTCATCTGGAAAGACATCCGGGTATTCACTGACCACATACACTTCCCCTATCTCCGGGGCTTGAGCAAGAAACATCTTCGCATTTATCTGGTGAGGCTTATTTGGCACATAAGTGGTTCGTATGCCTTCCGGGTTGGTGAGAGTAACTGCCCTGGTTGCACAGTCGATCTGAGCTGCATGCTGAACTAACCAATCCATACCCAGGATGGCGTCGAGGCCGGGCACATTGAGGGTGCTAAGCTGAGCGGGAAATTTCACTTGATTGATGCTGATTGTCAGGTCTTGACACATGGTGTTTGTTTTCATCTCCGAGGCGGGGGTTTGTATCACCAAAAGATGGCCCAAAGGGGAAACGGGAAAACGGTGTTTGGCAACAAAATCCTTCGAGATGAAAGAATGGGAAGCTCCAGAATCGAATAAAATCAGCGCGGGTTTAGTGTTGATAGTACACGTACCAAGCACTACGTCTGAAGCTTCATATGCTTCCTCTGCTGACATGTGGTGGACACGGGCAACTTGAGGTGGCTTGATCGCCCCAGCAGGGTGGTTGTTGCCGGAGTTGTTATTGTTGCCGTTGCCGTTACTGAGGGGGCAATCCTTGATGTAGTGTCCTGTCTTGCCGCACTTGAAGCAGGAGTTCTCCCTCTTACAATCATCCACGAGTGGGCGCTTGTGGTAGAATCCTTCCCGGGGGTATCCATCCTTCCTGGGTGGTTCCAAGAGTTCTGAGGAGTTGAGATTCGGTTGTTGGGTTGCCATGGGCGTGGTTTTGAAGAACCTCCTTCATGCTGGTTCTTGCGTGGCTCGAACTTCCGCTTGTGGGAGTCATAGATGGTGCGGTGCTCCTTTTCTGAGATTAGCGCAGTGTTGATCATGGCCTGAAAATCTGGAAACTGCAGAACACTGAGCTGAGTTTTTATGGCCTGATGCATTCCATGAAGGAACCTGTCTTTCTTCTTTTCCTCAGTGTTGATGTCCTCAGGTGCATAGCGAGCAAGGTTGTTGAACTTGGTCAGATATTCGCCGATGGACTTGCTGCCTTGAGTAAGTGCCAAAAATTCCTGCTGTTTCATCTTTATGAGGCTTGAGGGAATGTGGGCCCTGCGGAATGCTTCCTGAAATTCTGCCCAAGTGACAGGGGGTCCATCGCCTCTGGCGTCCTTTTGGTTGTCCCACCAAATGCTGGCGGGGCCCTCAAGGTAGTGGGTGGCGAAGGGCACTTGGTCCTGCTCGTCCACGCGAGCGAGTTCCAGTTTCTTTCCCATAGCACGGAGCCAATCATCAGCCTCAAGTGGGTCATCAGCATATGCGAACTTGGGCGGTTGTGTGCGCTGGAAGTCTTGCAGCTTTGAGCGGCCTGGGGGTGGAACATTACGGGCTTGCATGTACGTGCCAAACTCTCTCATGATCTGTGTCAGATGCTGGTTGTGGCGTTCATCCATCATCATCATAAACTGACTTGGGCTTGGTTCCTGATTTGGTGGAGGAGGAGGTGGTTGCGGAGGCTCGGGATCCTCGCCAGCTTGTCGTGCGGAACGACGAACCGGGGTTCCTTGGCTGCTACTCGCACCGCTATTGGGCCTCATCCTGAACTGCTGATGTAATGGCGCGTATCATGAGCATCCATATGGGGAAGGTGTAACATCCACGGAAAAACCAAATGGAAACACAGTTTGCAAAAGAAACACAAGCATGATGTTATACAATGGATGATGGGGTTACAAGATTCAAGCACTCGCTATTTTACAACAGATGCAAGGTAAAGATACAAGCTACTCGTACAGGATACATGGTACAAGATACAAGACGCAAAGCACTCGGTACCAGATGCAGGATACAACTCTACCACTACATTATTCAAGCACGCGATACATCGGAAAGTACAGTACACTAAGCGATGCTGTCTCCGAGCGTCTAGAACTCCATCTCGAGGGGTGTCGCTGGCGTGGCGGTGTCGAGGGGCTCCTCCGCGGGGCTGTAGTCGGGTGAAGCGCGGTCGTCGCGGGAGTCTCCGGAGTAACTCTGTGGCTCGGCCGCCTGGACGCGACGACGCTGAGACCGAACGGGAGTGAAGCGCGAGTAGTAGTGAGCAGCGCTGCTACGAGTGCGGGAAGGTGGCGTCGGAGCGGTAGACGAGGAGTAGCGGGCAAGCCCCCTCCTGATCTGCTCGAGGGAACTGAGCCTAAAGGTGGGGAGACGTGGTGGGCGACTAGAAGTGCCGGAACCAGAAGCTCGCGTCATCTCGGCCAAGGCCACGTTGGCGCGAAGGGAGGCAAACTGGAGAAGGGTGGTGTGGAGGTACTGGTGGAGATAGGTGGTGTACTGAATAAGGGCGGAGAGAGGTGAGCTAGGGTCACCTGGGTTGGGGAAAAGGGTGTCCCCGTTGTCTAAAGCCAACCTCGGGAAGTAGGCGTAACGGGTGCACTGCTTCATGACGGGGTCGACGGTGCGAAGGAACAGGATGGCATCTCCTGCAGCCTCCTGTATGGCTCGAGACGCCTGTGTACAGACACCGGAAGTGAGGCCGTGCTCGATCCCTGCGGACACGGGCTGCGGACGCAGGCGGACGGTGGCGGTGAACTCCGAGGTGAGCCTGTCGAGACGGTTGTGGTACACGTGGTAAGTCGGGGGAGGTGCGCCTGGGTAGAGGTGGTCCCAGATCTCCCGAAGAAACTGCGGAAAACCGGGAACGTGCACGGCGGTAGTCTCGGCGAGCAACTCTGCCATCTGTGACAGAGACAGAATTCAAATAAAGTGAGCGTTAAGTTTTAAAGCACAAACAGACAGAGAAACATTGGAAAAAGTTGTCAACACAACAAGTTCTATTCTACGTCGTCCAAGAACTAGGGTATCCTACAGGCAGTTAGGCTCTGATACCAAGCTCTGTGGCACCCCGATCCAGATGATCGAGTCACCCCATATACCAGTCCCAGAAACACTGGATATATGACAGCTTGATAAACAAAGGCAAAACCAAATATATTCATAAGGCTTCGAGTTTCAACATACAAGGTTACAACACGGGTGAGGCTCCAGCTCTTGCGCAACAGGCGCACACAACAGTATGTACATTATTTTTCTAACATCGAGCCTCTAGCGGAAGTCGTAGCGGAAGCGAAGATAGTAGCGTGGCGATAGCGGCCTTATTCCACAGGGTCCTGCCTGGGACACGGGTTCCTAGTTCTCATAGAGCGGGTACTCGGCGACTGGTTCAGCAGGGTCTGGCCACATGAAAAGCCAGGTAAGTACTTGAAGTACTCGCAAGACATCAGCCCAAAAACAAGCAAGGTCTATCTATATGGCATGGCATGGTTCAGAAAGTAACATGGCATGAGGTCGGTTGCGAGGATGAGTCCAAGCTTAACGGTTGGACATAACTTACCTACTTACCTTAGTAGGGGTGTTTTCTCGATATCAAGTGAGATCACGTTTCTCACTTGACAACTCATAATCACAACTAGGCATTCAAGCCTCTAGCCAACTCTGGCTTAATTCACAACTTCCGAGTCCTTAGCCAACTCTGGCTGGACTCCCAAATTTCTGAGTTCGTTGGTTCAACTTAATTATTTCTCCAAGTTCGACTGGACCGACTCATAGTGTGACTTGACCCAAACATCGTCCCGTAACCTGGGGACAAGGCTAGAATCTAGATTTACACTCTCGAGAGGTTGCAACATTTATCCACACGCTGAAGTCTAGGCTTGTACCGCCGGTACCGAAGTACTAGAACCGATCATGGCGGCAGCACAAACCCACACTTCCACAACCGTTTATCCTACCCGGACACTCCCTGTATAGCCACCGACATAACTCTACGCCTTATGAAGAAGTGAATCCGGCACGTCCCCAACAGATGAGCGACGCCTAGCTCCGGAACCTTCACAAGACTAGCCCCGACCACAAAGGTAACCGACTAGACTTGCCAAAAGGGTGGCGTCAAAGGAGGCCTGATAAAATACTCAGTTATGGTCCGCCCATGTGAACGACGCATGGTTGTGCTGGGTGTTTGGTGAGTGGCACTAAGTGACTCAATCTAGTCGAGGGAGGTGATTATCTTCTTAGTCATTTTATTTGATTACAGACATCAACATTAACAAAGTAACCTCATAACAATAACAGCACAGAATATATCACTTGCATGCATAGATAACAACATAACAATAATAATAATACCCGGGTGACTGTGGCGGGAGACCCGGCCGGTGTCACTCGGGGGTTAGTGTTCACAGAATAATAGCATAATGTTTCAAACGGATGACGGTGGCGGGAGACCCGGCCGGTGTCACCGTAAAAGAATGAACCGAAAAGCACTCATAAAAATGAGAGGGCATCCATTCCACTCGGGGTTACCCCGACGTGGTGTCAGCAATCTCGGCAATAAGAACCAAATGGAAAGTCAGCTCCCAAGCGTCGCAGTCCGGGTGGTCTATGCCAACCATATTTGACGGAGGGACAAGGCAAATAACTCTTTTGGCGAATGCCCCCAACTCCGAGGATCATAAGACGACATTCGTCCGCTCCTCACCTCGGCGAAGAAGGAAGAAGCAAACAAAGCCCCGCAAGCGCGAGACGCACAGTTGTAATAATTTCCCCCATTCCTTCGACTGAGGCGGTATCACCGGCCATTGTCTAGGGAACGTGAGTGTTGCACGGATAAGCAATACAAGGAGTGCAATAATTAAAAATGCAATATGACATGCGAGGTGCAACAGATATTAATTCAGCAGTCAAAATATTTCCTAAGTTCGACCAAGTTTGAAATTGGGTTGGTGGCTTGCCTTCGGGTTCAGAGGTAACTCCTAATCCGTCGGAGAGGTTCGAATCTAAAAGAACAAGACAAAAATGCATCAAAAATCCCTCCTAGGGTATTTAAATAAATGCCAAAACAAATAATTCCAAATAATTCTTTTCTGGTTCCATTTGAAAGAGAAAATTCAAACTAAGCCAACAAAATTGGTTTCATATTTTTCTGACCATTTTTCAGAGAGAAATGGCATTTCAAAGTTTGGTTTAATTTCTGCCAATTTCCAGTAGAAAAATAAAACAGAAAATCCAAACAGAAAAACGATTCGGAAATGTTTAAAAACCTGACAGTGGGTCCCACTGTCAGTGACTCATAGATCCCGAACCGTTTTCTTCTCACGCGCGGAAAAATAAAAGAAATCCGGCGATGCTCCGGCGAACTCACCGGCGTCGAATCGCGGCGGCTAGGGCGAGGCAGAGGGGTGGGGAAGGAAGCAGAGCGGCTCAGGAGAGGTTGCACAGCTCGTTGGTGCACTCGAGCTTGATGGGGAGCTCGGGCGGCACCAGTGCGTCTTCTCCGGCGGCGGGAGCTTGCGGTCGATGATGGACACGGCGTCTCCGGCCACCATTCACCCTGGCGAGCACGGCATCGTCACCGCCATGACCTGGGAGGCTACGGGTGGAAGGAATCGATTGGGGAGGGCTAGGGTGAGCGAATGGTGCGGTGGCCAGTGCGGCTCGGGAGGGCTCGATCCCGGCGAGGGCTAGCTCCTCTGGGCTCGTGGCTGGGGTGGAGGGCGACTGAGGGAGTGGGAGAGGTGGTGTGGTGAAGGAATGGTGCGGGGTGGCCGTTTTATACGGTTCCCGTGCAGCGGCCGGAGTAATGGCGCGGCGAGGTGTCGCGCACGGCGTGGAGGCGACGGTGGACGGCGTGTCGCAAAACCGGTGGCACAGAAGGCGCACGCGGCACAGGAGGGAGCGAGTGGATGAGCTCGGGGCGGCTGGGTCGCTGACGAGCGGGGCCCCGGCGGCGCTGTGCTGGACGGCGCGTCGGCTAGCGGTCCGGGCGCGTGCTGGATTCTCCTCCGGCGACGCGTGGTGACGGAGAGGTTCAGGGAGAGGAGGGGAACATGCTGGGCTTGGTTAGGGTCGCGGGGAAGCTGAACGCCGATGACCACAAAGTGGCGGCGCCGTCGGGCACGGTCTCGCCGGCGGTGATCACCTGTTTTGTCCACGCCAGAAGCGACATCGACACGTTTCTCTCAGCTCCGTGCTCCAAATGAGGTGTGGTTTTCACCACTGTGTGCCAAATTCAAAATCCTCTAACTTTGCTGACTAAAGTTTCTTCAAATTTGAAAGTTGGTCCGACTAGTTTTTGTGAAAAACAATACTGGCCAAAAAGAGTTTTAAAGTTTTGGAGGGGTAGATGGTGTTAGATGGATATGCCCTATTTTCCTGAGGTAGGAGGGATGATGGGGAGTCTATCTATGCCCTGGATTCATCCAGGAAAAATAATTTGGATAGGTTTAAAAATGTTTTGAGAAAACAGGCAGAAAGGAAAAAGAATTATGGAGGGAAATTTTCCTAAGTCATGGCCCCATATTTTTTTATAAAAGTGACCCACATCAACTAGGGAAGGTTCCCTAATTTTTGCAGAATTTGTGGAGACATAAAAATAGGGGTTCCTTTGTAAGGTCAATAAAAAGGGTAATTTTAAAAAGGAAAAAGAATTTCCCAATTAAATATTTATCCAGAGATAAAATCACAAATGCAAGTACCAAGTGGGAGGAAAATGGAAAGCACAAGATCCCACTTGATTTATCATGTTTGCAAAGGTTCAAGATTTTAAAAGAATTTCCTGGAGGTTTAAACCCAAATGCACATGAAATAATGAAATAATGCCTTTTGGGAAAAATTGCAAAAAGGACAAAATTCGGGTGTTACATACATGTCTTCCCTAGATGTATGCATAGCCTATCTTTAGGGTTGCTTATGAAAAATAAGACCAGCTTTGTACGTTGTGCTAAATAATCTTCACAATTCAAGTTTGTCAGAAAAAGAATGAAAAAGGATATTCACAGGTTTTGATAAGAACAGTTTGTGATAGCTCTATTAGAGAAGACCTAGTTACTCGAAATCTGGAAGTAGGTACTCATAATTACGGCGAACAACATAGAATGTTAACAACGTAAGATGACTCGAGGTGAATAATGAAATGAGACTATGCTGGATAATGCACATTTTGATTATTTTTTAGGGAAAGTACACATTTTGATTCTACTTGATATTAATTTCAATATTGTAACATGTCGTGGTGTTAATCGACTATTGTTTGCACGGTAGTCCCAACTAAGTTTTCTTCCTTCAATCGCATTTGTCTAACTTAAAAGTAAGATAGATACTCCCTCCGTTCCAGATTAATTGACTTCCATTTGTCCACATGTGGATGTATCTAGTCAATTAATCTAGAACGGAGGGAGTAGCAGATAATGCTTTTAAGATATAGTTTCGTGGAATGGGCAAGCGTGTGCGTACTTGTGTCAAGCCAGGCTCAAACCCACACCTTCCTACGAGCTGTTCTCATAGTTGATCACGTACTTCTTCTCAAACCGGCGTAGGTAATTTCATTCCGGGAGAGTAGGCTTTGAGTACTCCACTATTGAATACGCCAAAATTTTGCCATCGTTAAAAATCAAGATCTTCTCTTACCATTGAACAAGGAAAATGGAAAATGGTGGCCTTTGTTCCTCTGACCGGTGCACATCCCCGATAAGTCTGGCCCAACCCCTTCGTTGTTATCTCAGCAGCTAGCTAAATGACATAGCTTCCGTGTCGCGTGCACATCGAGTTCTCTGGCCATGAAGGAGCGGGCCGCACGCTAGCAGGTGGGGCGCACCCAACGCCTGGTCCACGTGGGCTCATGCTTGTACGCACGTAAGGGCACCTCCAACGGGCTGGCGCAAACGGACAACCCAAATGGTCCGTTTTTGTCCCTTTGGAGACGGACCGTAGACAGATTTTCGCCCTTTGTCCGTTTGGGGTGGAGGTGCCCCCAACGACCTGGCGCAAAAAAAGGCCCCCCAACCCGAGTTAGCCCTTTTTTGTACAATTCACAAATTAATCTCACAAACATAGTTTGATAGCAAATAATATCAAATTTATTACAACACAAAGTTCAAGTACTGAAATAAATAGGTCATTCAATCAAATTATTCTTGAGGTAGATTTGGAGCTGCATGGTTTCCGAAGTGAGCCCACACATGGTCCACCAAGTCATTCTGGAGCTGGAAGTGTGTTTCCTTGTCCTGCATCTCGTCAAGCACATGAATGTACTGCTGGAACGACGCTGCCCCTGGGATCGGCTGAATCAACTGCCCCTGAAATTCCTACCCTTGATCGAACAGCCTCGCATCATCCCGCTCATCCTCCACTATCATGTTGTGCATGATTACACAAGCTGTCATGACCTCCCACATCAACTCCTTGCTCCATGTTCTAGCAGGATGCCGCACAATGGCAAAACGAGATTGGAGCACACCAAATGCTCGCTCCACATCCTTCCGGCAGGCTTCTTGGTGTTGATCAAACTTCTTGGTCTTCTCTGAGTCAGGCCTCCGGATGGTCTTCACAAAAACCGGCCACGAAGGGTAGATGCCATCAGCTAGGTAATAGGGCTTGTTGTATTCATGCCCATTCACCTCATAGTGGACAACTGGAGCCTCTCCCTCGACAACCCTGTCGAATACCGTGGACCGATGTAGCACATTGATATCATTGCATGAGCCAGCCATACCAAAGAACGAGTGCCAAATCCACAGATCCTTGGATGCCACTGCCTCGAGTATGACCGTGCACTCGCCGACATGACCCTGGTATTGTCCCTGCCAAGCAAAGGGACAGTTCTTCCACTCCCAATGCATACAATCTATGCATCCAATCATCCCAGGAAAGCCCCTGCTCTCATTCATCTTCAGAAGACGGGCAGTGTCTTCCATGTTGGGTTCCCTCAAGTACTCCCCTCCAAACACCTGAACCACAGCCTGGCAGAATTTGTACATCGATTCCAGGCAGGTGCTCTCGCTCATGCGCAGATACTCATCAATAAAATCGCCAGCCACTCCATATGCAAGCATCCGGATAGCTGCAGTGCACTTCTGATATGAAGAGAAGCCGTACTGACCTGTGGCATCTGGCTTAGCCTCAAAGTAGTCGTCATGTGCCCTCACTCCTTCCAGCAGACGCATGAACAAGGTCCGGCTCATACGAAAACGGGGACGAAAGACCGACGCCAGATATGTTGTCTTCACCGGGTTGAAGTAGTCCTTCCAAAGCTGGAGGTGACCATTCTCTCTTTCACGGTCCAACGCGGGTGCTCGCCCGACGACTGATCCGACATGCCGGGGCACTGCATCCTGGTTGAAGTTGTGGATGAGAGTGGCCGCGGCCAACATGACATCGCTATCATCGTTGGAAGATTCATCCGATGTATCGATGAAGGTGTGGTAGAAGAACTCGTCATCGCTATCCATCTACATGAATAACATTGTAACTATCATTTGCAGTCCTACAAATGCAAAGAACAAGGCCGGCCGGTGTTCATACCTTTGGTCGAACACCTTCGGGCGGTGGAGTTCGTGGCCGAGTCCGGGGCAGAGGACGCGGGCGGCCGGTGTTGGAGACGAGGGCGATGAGGCCGCGGATGCAGCACGTCTCGAGAGCGGCCGGGGCGGAAGAAGATGGCGAAGGCGGCCGGTGTCGGAGACGAGGCGATGAGGCCGCGGCTTCCCACGGCTCGAGGGCGGCCGGGGAGGAAGAAGATGGAGAAGGTGACCAGCGAAGAGATCCGGCCAGGGGGAGGCTAGACGGCGGCGCGGCCGAGGATAGCTCGGTGGCCGAAGGGCAGGTCCATGGCGGGGGCGGCGAGGTCGCGGGGCCAAAGGAGGTGGGAGGTAGCAGGGTCTGTGTGGCTGGTCCTTGGCCCGACGCGGACAGGGAGGACAAAGAGGAGGACAGAGTCACTGTCCGTCCTGCCCCAAAGCCGCCCCAAACTTGGGCCGAGTTTGGGTCGGAAACTGGTGTCCGGGCGGACACCAGCCCGTATGCGCCTGGCCGTTGGAGCCCCTCTTTTGTCCGTTCGGACAAAAGGGGACTAGGCTGGTCCGTTTGCGCCAGCCCGTTGGAGGTGCCCTAAGGCAAGGCAGGGCACATCTGTATGTACCCCGCTCCTGGTGAACTCACTGCATGCCCACGCAGGGCCAAACAGTACGTACCCCATGATGACGTGAAACACACGTTCGTTGGGAGACCCCAAGAGGAAGGTATGATGTAGTCAGCAGCAAGTTTTCCCTCAGAAAGAAACCAAGGTTATCGAACCAGTAGGAGCAGCAACTCTTCAGAAGGTTGTCAACGGCGCCAGAAAAATAGTTGTTGATGGGAGTCTGGACTGTTGACGTGGAATCTGCACACAACACAATCAAACTACTTTGCCCCAACGAAACAGTGAGGTTGTCAATCTCACTGGCTTGCTGAAAACAAAGGATTAAACGTATGGTGTGGAAAATGAGTATTAAATTGCAGAGAATGAAAAAGGAACAGTTTGCAGTTTGTGGTTGTTTAATCAGTGTAAAAGAATGGACCGGGGTCCACAGTTCACTAGTGGTGTCTCTCCATAAAAGATAACTAACATGTTGGGTGAACAAATTACAGCTGGGCAATTGACGAATAGTGAGCGCATGACAATGCATATACATGACATGTTGACTACTATGATATTTAATTGGGCATTACGACATAATACATAGATCGTTATCCAACAGCATCTATGACTAATAATCCACCGCCGGGTTGTCATCCGAGTCCCCCGTTGGTATTAAGTTGCAAGCAACGGATAATTGCATTAAGTAAAGTGCGTAATGTAAACAAACACATATGCCGTGGACATAGCATCGTTAGGTTATCCCTAGTGGCAACAGCACATCCACAACCTTAGAACTTTCTGTCACTGTCCCAGGTTAAACGGAGACATGAACCCACTATCTAGCATAAATACTCTCTCTTGGAGTTACAAGCATCTACTTGGCCAAAGCATCTACGAGTAACGGAAAGCATGCAAGATCTTAAATAACATATAAGATAGATTGATAATCAACTTGACATAATATTCAATATTCATCGGATCCCAGCAAACACAACATGTAGCATTACAATAATATGATCTTGATCATGTAGGGCAGCTCACAAGATCTAAACATGATGGCACAAAGTGGAGAGACAACCATCTAGCTACTGCTATGGACCCGTAGTCCAAGGATGAACTACTCACGCATCACTCCGGAGGCAGGCATGGCGATGTAGAAGCCTCCGGTGACGATTCCCCTCTCCGGCAGGGTGCCGGGAAGAGGTTCTGAACCCTCCCGAGCTAGGGTTGACGACGGCGGCGTCTCTGGAACTTTTCGTGGATATTTGCTCAGGTACTTAGGGTTTTCGCGTCGGGGGGAATAAGTAGGCGAAAGGGCGGCGGCTGGGACCCCCGAGGGGCCCACACCACCCCAGGGCGCGGCAGAGGGGGGCCCGCGCCCTGGCGTGTGGGGCCCCGTGGCTCCTCTCCTCCTCTTGCTCCGTCAGTGGTTCTGGAAAATAGGGACCCCCGTGTAGTTTCGTCCAATTCCGAGAATATTTCCAGACTAGCTTTTCTGGAATACAAAAACAGCAGAAAACAGGAACTGGCACTTCGGCATCTTGTTAATAGGTTAGTCCCAAAAAATGTATAAAAGTGATATAAAGTAGATGCAAAACATGTAGCAATTGGTATAAAACAAGCATGGAACATCAAAAATTATAGATACGTTTGAGACGTATCAGCATCCCCAAGCTTAGTTCCTACTCGTCCTCGAGTAGGTAAACGATAAAAACAAATAATTTTTGAGGTGACATGCTACTATCATAATCTTGATCATATAATATTGCAAGGCACATGTAAATGAATGAAGTGATCCAAGTCAATGGTCTATAATTTGCTACAAATAGATAATGAGTAAACAATGAATCACACAAGCTAAACGTTTTCATGAATAGTACTTTCGAGACAAGCATCAAACAGTTTTGCATAAGTGTTAACTCATAAAGCAATAGTTTCTAATAAAAGGTATTTAATCAACACAAAGGAAGAATTTAGTTTCAGCATTTGCTTCAACTTTCAACATATTTATCTCATGGATATTGTCAACACAAAGTAGTATAACAAGTCCAATACATTGCATATAACGCATGTTGTAACAAAGTTGACACTAGTGTTTGCTTGTGGAAGACAGAAAGAATAGGAAAACTGACTCAACATAAAAGTAAAAGAAAGGCCCTTCGCAGAGGGAAGCAGGGATTAAATCATGTGCTAGAGCTTTTAGGTTTTTGAAAGCATATAGAGATTGCATAAAATATTTGATACTCCTCCCAACCTTGCTAACACAAGCCATGGCTAACCGAATCCTCGGGTGCCTTCCATCAATCACATACCATGGAGGAGTATCTATTTTTGAGAGGTGTTTGTTAATTGTCAACGAATGGTAGCGGGTGAGAACAGTATTCTACCTGTCGAACGGACTTTTAAGAGCGGCTCCCATGAAGGACGTTATTTCTACCAGCAAGGCAGATCATCCCTCTTTCTCTTTGGTTTACACACATTCAGGTATTTCACTGTTTGTCATTGCTTACTGATGAATCAGGGCAAAAGTGTGAAGAGAATTAATTGGTTAAAGTTGTAATTAATTGGGACTGGGCACCCCGTTGCCAGCTCTTTTTGCAAGTTATTGGATAAGCGGATGTATATGCCACTAGTCCAGGTGTAAAAGTCCACTCGACAAATAGAATAAAGAATAACCACACTAATTCCTCATGAGCTAGTAAACATTGACACAAAAAGGGAATAATAACATTTTGAATAATTTAAAGGTAGCACATGAAAAATTTACTTGGAGTGGCAAGGAAATACCACATATAGGTAGTTATGGTGGACACAAATGGCATGGATTTTGGCTCAAGGATTTGGATGCACGAGAAGCATTCCCTCTCAGTACAGAGTTTAGGCTAGCAAGGTTATGTAAGCAAACAAGAATATCAACCCGTACACCAAGTTTTATATGACAAACATATTGCAAACGTTATAAGACTTCATACCGTCTTCCTTGTTAACCAAACCCTGTTATTAGAAAATATCTAGACCTTAGAGGTACCACCGATGCAAACCAAATTTTCAACAAGCTTTACGGTAGTTCTTCACTAATAGGCTTAACTCATGTGATGCACAATTTAATCATGATCTACTTGTTAACTCAAAACAATTGACAAGCATCAAGTTATCCATTTTAGTGATCTACAAGATTAAGCAAGTTTTTCCTTATACCAATTACCACATGCAACATTTTCTGAACCAACCAAACACCAATCAATTTATTTCATCAACTCTCCAAACAAATATAAGTGAAGCAAGAGAGTACTTTCTACAAAAGAAAGCTAATAGCTCTGACAAGAGATACATGAAAACAAGAGCTAAAAGCTGAACAGCGCTAGATATGAATACTCAACAAATATAAGTGAAGAATAGGAGTATTCTCATGAAAAAGCGGAGCGTGTCTCTCTCCCAATCAAGAATGCTAGGGTCCAGTCAAGCTTTATTGAAAATAAAATGCAATACTGAAAATAAAAGCACACAGACGCTCCAAGAAAAGCACATATGATGTGAAAGAATTAAAATATAGTTTCACTAGAGATGACCTGATAATTTTGACGATGAAGAAGGGGATGCCTTGGGCATCCCCAAGCTTAGACGCTTGAGTCTTCTTGAAATATGCTGGGGAGATCCATGGGAGCCTCCCCAAGCTTAAGCTCTTCACTCTTCTTGATCCTATTATATCATCCTTCTCTCTTGACCCTTGAAAACTTCCGTCACACCAAACTCAAAGTAGATCTCATTAGAGGGTTAGTGCATAATCAAAAATTCACATGTTCTGTAAAGACGCAATATGATTTGTTACTTTAAACATTAGCTACAGCCACTGATGTTATGTGAAGCTCTTCCACCCAAAAAAGAATTTCACTCAACACTAGTAAAAGAGAGAATGCAAAAATAAAAAGGCATAATCTGTCTAAAACAGAACAGTCCGCAAAGACGAATTTTTTCGAGGCACTTACGACGCTCAGATCGAGAAACTCTGAACTAATGAAAGTTTCAGACATTCATAAAGATTACGCACAAAAATTTCAGATTTTTAACAATCTGGTGATTTTAGGAATTTCGTACAGTGAACAGCAAAAATCTGTTTCTGCGCAGCAATCAAAATTAAGCATCATCTTATCATTAGAGGCTACTCTTGGCACAACAATGCGAGAAAATAAAGATACAAAGGAGTTGCTACAGAAGTAAACAAACTCCTTGACTCAATAAAAGAAAAATTGCAGAAAAATAAAATGGGTTGCCTCCCATAAGCGCTTTTCTTTAACGCCTTTTAGCTAGGCACAAAGCATGCATCAAGTATTACCAAGTGAAGAAGCATCAACATTGTAATTTGTTCGAACAATAGAATCATAAGGTGGCTTAATCTTCTTCCTAGGAAAGTGTTCCATACCTTTCTTGAGAGGAAATTGATATTTTATATTCCCTTCTTTCATATCAATAATAGCACCTACAGTCTAAGAAAAGGTCTTCCCAGCACAATAGGGCATGATGGATTGCACTCAATATCCAAGACAATAAAATCAACGGGGACATAATTGTTGTTAACCATGATAAGAACATCATCAATTCTTCCCAAAGGTTTTTTAATAGTAGAATCAACAAGGTGAACATCCAAGTAACAATTTTCCAAAGGTGCTAAATCAAGCATATCATATAATCTTTTAGGCATAACAGAAATACTAGCACCAAGGTCACACAAAGCATTGCAATCAAAGTCATTCAATTTCAATTTAATGATGGGCTCCCAACCATCTTCTAACTTCCTAGGGATAGAAGCTTCATGTTTTAATTTCTCTTCCCTAACTTGTATGAGAGCATTAGTAATATGTTTAGTAAAAGCCATGTTTATAGCACTAGCATTAGGACTTCTAGCTAGCTTTTGCAAGAACTTAATTACTTCAGAAATATTGCAACCATCAAAATCAAAGTCATTATCATCAAAAGTAATGGAATTATTCTCTTCCTTATTGCTAGAAATTTCAGCATCTTTATCAAGGACAGTTTCAGAGTTATCAGGCAATTTAGGACATTTTGCAATAGAAGTGGAAACATTACCAACACCAACTATCTTGCCATTAATGGTAGGAGGTTTGTTAACACTTGAGTTTGAAGCATTTTCAGAAGTAGTAATAGTATAAACTCTAGCAATATTTTCTTTCTAGCAATTTCATCCTCTCTTTCCCATCTAGCATGCAATTCAGCTAACATCCTCACATTGTTATCAATTTTAACTTGTATAGCATTGAGAGTTTTGCTCTCTTTAACATCATGAGGCATGTTCTTTAGTTTCAATAAGTCAACATCAAGAGCAAGACTATCAACTTTAGAGGAAAGCACATCAATTTTCCCAAATTTCTCCTCAACAGTTTTATTGAAAGCAGTTTGTGTACTAATAAAATCCTTAAGCATAACTTCAAGATCAGAGGGTACACTCTTATTATTATTGTAGGAGTTACTATAGGAATTTCCATAACCATTGCCACTATTAGAAGGATAGGGCCTATAATTGCTATTACCAAAATTATTCCTATAAGCATTGTTGTTGAAATTATTATTTTTAATGAAGTTCACATCAACATGCTCTTCTTGAGCAACCAAAGAAGCTAAAGGAACATTATTTGGATCAACATGTGTTTGACCATTTGCAAGCATAGACATAATAGTATCAATTTTGGCACTCAAGGAGAGGTTTCCTCAACAGAATTTACCTTCTTACCTGTTGGAGCTCTCTCGGTGTGCCACTCAGAATAATTAATCATCATATCATCAAGAAGCTTTGTTGCAGCACCCAAAGTGATGGACATAAAGGTACCTCCAGCGGCCGAATCCAATAAATTCCTCGAAGAAAAATTTAATCCTGCATAGAAGGTTTGGATGATCATCCAAGTAGTCAGTCCATGAGTGGGACAATTTTTAACCAATGATTTCATTCTCTCCCATGCTTGAGCAACATGTTCATTATCAAATTGCTTAAAATTCATTATGCTACTTCTCAAAGAAATAATCTTAGCAGGAGGATAATATTTTCCAATAAAAGCATCTTTGCATTTAGTCCATGAATCAATACTATTTCTAGGCAAAGATAGCAACCATTCTTTAGCACGTCCTCTCAAGGAGAAAGGAAAAAGTTTCAGTTTAATAATATCACCATCTACTTCCTTGAGCTTTTGCATTTCACAAAGTTCAACAAAGTTATTAAGGTGAACAGCAGCATCATCAGTACTAACACCAGAAAATTGCTCTTTCATAACAAGATTTAAAAGTGCAGGTTTAATTTCATAAAATTCTGCTGAAGCAGCAGGTGGAGCAATAGGTGTGCATATGAAATCATTGTTGTTCGTGCTAGTGAAATCACACAACTTAGTGTTCTCAGGAGTACTCATTTTAGCAGAAATAAAAACAGTACAGAAAATAACTTGAAAGTAAACTAGATGCAAGTAACTAATTTTTTTGTGTTTTTGATAATTGAAAGCAAACAAGATAAAATAAAATAAACTAAGCAAGACAAAAACAAAGTAAAGAGATTGGAAGCGTGAAACTCCCCTTGCAGAAGACTGCTGTCTCCCCGGCAACGGCGCCAGAAAAATAGCTTGATGACGTGAAACACACGTTCGTTGGGAGACCCCAAGAGGAAGGTATGATGTAGTCAGCAGCAAGTTTTCCCTCAGAAAGAAACCAAGGTTATCGAACCAGTAGGAGCAGCAACAGTGAGGTTGTCAATCTCACTGGCTTGCTGAAAACAAAGGATTAAACGTATGGTGTGGAAAATGAGTATTAAATTGCAGAGAATGAAAAAAGAACAGTTTGCAGTTTGTGGTTGTTTAATCAGTATAAAAGAATGGACCGGGGTCCACAGTTCACTAGTGGTGTCTCTCCATAAAAGATAACTAACATGTTGGGTGAACAAATTACAGCTGGCAATTGACGAATAGTGAGCGCATGACAATGCATATACATGACATGTTGACTACTATGATATTTAATTGGGCATTACGACATAATACATAGATCGTTATCCAACAACATCTATGACTAATAATCCACCGCCGGGTTGTCATCCGAGTCCCCCATTGGTATTAAGTTGCAAGCAACGGATAATTGCATTATGTAAAGTGCGTAATGTAAACAAACACATATGTCCGTGGACATAGCATCGTTAGGTTATCCCTAGTGGCAACAGCACATCCACAACCTTAGAACTTTCTGTCACTGTCCCAGGTTAAACGGAGACATGAACCCACTATCTAGCATAAATACTCTCTCTTGGAGTTACAAGCATCTACTTGGCCAAAGCATCTACGAGTAACGAAAGCATGCAAGATCTTAAAATAACATATAAGATAGATTGATAATCAACTTGACATAATATTCAATATTCATCGGATCCCAGCAAACACAACATGTAGCATTACAATAATATGATCTTGATCATGTAGGGCAGCTCACAAGATCTAAACATGATGGCACAAAGTGGAGAGACAACCATCTAGCTACTGCTATGGACCCATAGTCTAAGGATGAACTACTCACGCATCACTCCGGAGGCAGGCATGACGATGTAGAAGCCTCCGGTGACGATTCCCCTCTCCGGCAGGGTGACGGGAAGAGGTTCTGAACCCTCTCGAGCTAGGGTTGACGACGGCGGCGTCTCTGGAACTTTTCGTGGATATTTGCTCAGGTACTTAGGGTTTTCGCGTCGGGGGAATAAGTAGGCGAAAGGGCGGCGGCTGGAGAGGCCCGTGGGGCCCACACCACCCCAGGGCGCGGCAGAGGGGGGCCCCGCGCCCTGGCCACGTGTGGGGCCCACGTGGCTCCTCTCCGTCGCCTCTTTGGTCCGTCAGATGAGTTCTGGTAAAATAGGGACTCCCGTGTAGTTTCGTCCAATTCCGAGAATATTTCCAGACTAGCTTTTCTGGAATACAAAAACAGCAGAAAACAGGAACTAGCACTTCGGCATCTTGTTAATAGGTTAGTCTCAAAAAATGTATAAAAGTGATATAAAGTAGATGCAAAACATGTAGCAATTGGTATAAAACAAGCATGGAACATCAAAAATTATAGATACGTTTGAGACGTATCACCCCTCATCTCAGAAGTACGCACGGAGAACCCTAAAAGAGCGTATCAAGCAAATCCCAGAAGTTTTCAAACCGTAATACCCAGCTTGAGATATGCGAAACTGGTTTTATGGTTTACAATTGCATCTCGCGAAACATATAGTACGTCACATTCGTACTCACATTCAAAAACAATCTACTCCGCGCTAAATTTTGGTTGTTATCATGCCGGCAAATAACGGTTTGTATCATCAACAAACATCAGTTCCTCACCGGCTCATCCATAGTTAGAGCTAGATGCCCACCACGGCCGCACCGCCGCGCCGCCCGAAGTAGTAGTGGAGGTGCTGGAGGGGCCGCTCCTCCTCCCCTTCCTCGCCGCACGTCCAACTCCGCGTCTTGCTTGAGGTCGCGCTCCATCTTGGCCGCCATGTTCAGCGCCTCGAGCAACACGACGTCCACACGACGCCTCTTCGCCGCGCGATGCTCAGAGCGCACTAACTTACTCCCTCCGTTCCAAATTAGATAACTTTCATTTGTCCAAAAGTGGATGTATCTAGACATGTTACAAGAAAGAACACACGCCATGCGCATCAGCTCATCGTCATCGACGAGCTCCATGCCGTTGTCGGCAGATTGCTAGACAAGGCAGGAGTACAACCTGGAGGCAAAATCGGCTAGGGGGGTCGAGCCACGCGCGGCGATCGTCGAGGACCCCGCCTTCGCATCGACAACAGGGGCCGTTCCCGCTGAGTCCGCCACGCACGTGCCCAGATATATATGTGCCATCCATGGATCTACCATGGATTTACCGAAGACCACCGCTACAATTCATAAAGTATAGTGTGATTGCAGGCAATTTAGTGTGTACCTGATTTTTTTTCCAGACAAGATATGCGCGGAGTATTCAGTTATCAAAATAAGGAAAATGTTTAGAATCAGCCGGGGGATCGTGCGCCATCGTCCTGTTCGTACGCGCGCTACGTGTCCCTTGCCGTGGCAGAAACAGATGCGGGTCCCACCACGTGCTTCCTCTTCCAGACCTCTACCTTATCCCTTCCGCGCTCCTTTCCCTGCGAGGCTATGACGCATACCCGTCCCCATCGAGTTTTCCTCTCTTACCTTCCCAGATTCCAGCGCCGCGCTCCGGCGGGGCTGCGCCGCCGAGCCTCCCTAGGCTCCCCCTCTGCGCACCCTACCCTCACCGTCCAGCGCCGCCGAACTTCTGCACAGGCTCGCCGCTTGACCTTCCCGTGCGTCCCTGCGGTGCTGCGAGCTGACAGCCGGCGGTGCTGCGACAACAAGCCGTCTTTCCTGCGAGCCGCGTCCGGTGGTGCTACAAAGCAATGGCGTTGGTGATACCGTACGCCAGCGGCGTTTGCTATGATGGCTCGAGCGACGTCCGGTGGTGCTACCGTCCATCAGCGGCGTTTGCTACAACAGCAAGCTGACGTTGCTACAAAGGAACAACGGTGTGGCTACGGGCGGCGGCCGGCGTTGCTGCGGGCGGCCTTCGGTCTTGCTACCGTCCGCCGATGGCGTTGCTACGGGCGGCCTTTGGTCTTGCTACCGTCCGCCGGCGGCGTTGCTACGGGCGGCTGCCGGCGGCGGCCGGCGCTGCTGCGACAGGGAGCCGCGGTGCTACTGTCCGCAAGCGGCGTTGCTACCGTCCGCTGACGGCAACGGTGAAGCTACGTCGGCGTCTTCTCCGGCGACGGCGTATTTCTCCGGCGACGGGGACATGATAGGTCGTGCGTGCGGCCGCCGTGTTGAAGGGATTTCTTTTGTTGTGTATTTTTTCTGTGACGGAACGAGGTACACACCGTTTACTCCTCGTTGACCAGGAAATGGGACACGCGTCACGCGCTCCACCCGGGGGATCGGGAGAAATTATCCCCCGGGGGACGCCTAGTTCTACCCGCACATCTGTCCGAATTTTATGGCCGAAGTTACAGGGATTGACATATCACACAGCAGCCGTCTTCTGCTACCATATATAGTAGGATAAGAGTAGTAGTATGCTACTGCCAATGTGCTACACCTACAACAAGTATGGATTGTAGACTTGTACAGTACGTAGTACAGAACAGTGAGCAAACGCGAAAGTGCGGTGCACGCAACACATTTGGGGAAAGTACAGTACTATGTGCCACTTCTGTTCAACCCATGTAGTACGTCCACATGTTCTGCTCTAACGGTAGAAAGGTGGGGGAAATGTGAAGTACGGCGCCTTGGTTGCGATCGCTGTACGACCGTCTCGTCAATTTCGTGTGCTGTGTACTGTGTTGACATTATAAGGCGGGGTACGTACATGCTGCCGTGACGACGTGGCGGTTGCCTACCGGTTTTGCTTGCGGTGCTGGTCTCTCCCTCGCTATCAGTACTCTCTATCGGATTAAAAGATGGCTGCCGAGGTTAATACTCGATACCGTATGCGTCCTGGACTGCTGCGGGACAGCTACTCCAGTCTTGGATCAAATGTGCGCCTGGAAAGGTATCATCAGTTTCGTACTCCCTCTGTTTACATATCTAGATACTTTAGACCGAAAAAGTAAAAAATGGTTACATTTAGAAACAGAGGTAGTATCATTTTAGACGCATGCAGTAAGATTGAACTAACCTTTCCCACTGAATTTTGTTTTCCTTCGTACTGCCTCCATTACAAAATAACAAAATATAATGTATCGATCTTTTCTGATTTAGATGTGCCTACACGATATTTTAGTGTGTATATTCACTCGTTTATCACATACTTTGGTGCACTTCGACTTGAGACAATGATGAAAAACTGGCAGTGCAAACAGCAACTAAACTCAAAGGCAGGCACACGGACATCTCTTTCTCTTTTTTGAGAAACGACATATTCTGCATTTCTTTTTTGAGAACCAATATGTACATCTTTTGCTTTTGTAGACACTCCACTGGCAAAAGTCAGCTGCAAGCTCATTTAGTTGTTTTTTTAGTTTTTCTTTTTTGAGGGGAAATTGTTTTTTTAAGTGAAGGACGAAGGCAGTGGCTTATTCGGCCCAAGCTAAAAAATACATTCCCGCAAACAAGAGTCCAGCCCGACACGCTGTTATCAATGATACGGCCCACTCTCAGGAAAAACGTGACAGTTTGTTCTTCAGATAGAAACCCCAAATCGCTAGCAGGATTTTGGGGAAAAAAGTAGAGAGGATACTGCAGATCGAAGCAAAGCACCGCAGGCGCCGATGAGCGCGACGGAGAAGGGCACGGAGGGGGAGGATTCCCCGCACGTGGCGGCGTTCCTCGACATCCTCGGCCGCGTCCCGACGGCGGACGTGGAGGCGGCGCTGACCTCCTGCGGCGTCGGCCCGACGGCGGAGGCCGCGGAACTGGTGCTCAAGTCCGCCGTCTGCTACTCCCGCCCCAAATCGGCGGTCCGATTCTTCCGCTGGGCGAGGCGGTCCGTGCAGCTCACGGCCTACGCCTGGAACCTCCTCGTCGACATCCTCGGTAAGGCCGCCATGTTCGATCCCATGTGGGACGCCGTCCTCTCCATGAGCCAGGAGGGCGGCGGCCTCCTCTCCGTCGCCACCTTCGCCTCCATGTTCGCATCCTATTGCTCGCGCGGCAACTTCAAGGAAGCCGCCATGGCCTTCGACGTCATGGAGCGGCACGGCGTGCCGCCGGACGCCGTCGCCTTCAACTCGCTCCTCTCCGCCATATGCCGCCAGGACGGCGGCGCGCAGGCTGCGTGGGAGATATACGAAGGCTACAAGACCGAGGTCGCGCCTGACGTGGACACCTTCGCGATACTGCTGGAGGCGTGCGAGAAGGAGGGGAACGTTCAGCGGGCGAAGAGCACCTTCGGTGAGATGATTGTCCGTGTTGGGTGGGACACCAGCAACATGCCTGCTTACGACGCTTTCCTTTCGACGCTGGTGCGAGGGGACCAGTTCAACGAGGCATTCAGCTTCCTAAAGGTGATGAGGAACAATGGCTGCCTCCCAGGGCTTAAGTTCTTCGCCAACGCGATCGACATCGTCATCCGTAAGGGAGACCATGTCAATGCTATCGCGATATGGCAAATTATGGTCACAGACGCAGGACTGGTTCCAAATCTGCCAATGTACAACGCCATAATCGGCCTCTGCTGCAGTGTCGGTAACACCGACTACGCCTTCCACATGCTTGACGAAATGCCCTTAAATGGGGTCTTTGCAGATTCTGTTACATATAATTCCATACTCGAGGGACTCATCAAGCAGCGCAAGCCTCGCGAGGCTGAAGGTTTCCTCGCGGAGATGAGCAAGAACGAGCAACTGCCCTCAGCGTCCAACTGCGCTGCTGCTATCAGCTTATTCTCTCAGGAGTTTAACCCATCTGCCGCAGTTAACGTGTGGCAATGCATGGTGGAGCACCAAATTACCCCGGCCGAGGAATCAGCCAAAGAGCTGATAGCTGGGCTTCTCAACTTCAGAAGGTTTGCTGAGGTGAAGAAATATACTAACCAGATGCTTGACATGGGGATTGAGTTGCCCCAGTCCACCATTGACAATATAAAGCGTACATTTGAGAAGGCTGACAAGGGCCACACATATGACCAAATTGCAAGAAGGATGAAGCGACGGTAGCAACACATGGATGGCATCAGGTATGTCTTCTTTCATATGGGTGCCACTGGCTGTTTTGGCGATTGACATTGATTTTGTGAACCGCCTATTTTCATGACCTTATGTCACTTCCTAATTAGGCCTCAAGGTCGTTATTAAACTACTTGGAGGTATAATCCTAGATTGCTACTAGTTTGGTGACAAATGCTCTTCCATGTTTGATTTGTGGCTACTCTGGAGTCTGGACATCTCACTCTCCTTATTCTATAATGTTGTAGTGCCACTTGGCACAATGCACAAGGCTGATTACACGGATCCTTGTGTTGAATATTATCGCGTCTTCTTTCCAATGCAATTTTATCACTCCACTCCCTTCCATTTGATTCCATCTTCCTTTGTTTGAACACTGATGATAATGGAGACATTGTATCAAAATATTCCTGTACAAGGATCTTTAATGGAGAAAGAAAATTACTACCTTGATCTGTTGGATTAGTGACTATGTACTTTCCAAGTAACGACTTACCATTTTTCCACTTCCTCTAACAGTGGCGGGAGTGATGGGTTTGCATTAAGAGGTACTTCCTCCGTTCCAAATTAATTGACACAGAACGGAGGGAGTAGTTTTGTGCAAATGGTACATTGACTGGTTGACCTGACAGGATAATTTTGCCAAAACCAAGATATAGTGATCAAGGAAATTGCTATTGGCCGTACCTTCCTATAGCCAAAGTTCTTTGTGTCTACAAACATGTTCTTCTAAGAAACTATTGGGAATCGCCAGCTCCACTGGTTGAAGTTTTGTTTGCAAGGGTGGACTCTGACGGATGCATTGCCTAATTCTATAAAATCTAATTGTTTTCGTTACATCCCATAGTCAGGGGAAGATGTAGGTGGCACCGTTAGGGGTTGAAGGAGGAGGGTGTTACTAGGGCAGAAGCAGGGAAAGAGTCAAGGGAAAGGGCCAAGCAAAATGATCAGTGGGGTCATCATACATCAAAATATAGTAGTCTTACCATAATATATACTAATTAATGGTGTCAAAAGTTGACATGTATAGACATTTCTAAGAGCAACGCACTATATCATTGGTGTGAGCGGACACCGATAATTAATTAATTATACTCTAGCTCCTTCCCTAGGAGGAGAGGAGACATGAGAAATTAGGTAACTTCTCGTCTCCTTTATGCAAGGGCTTGCCTCCTTGTATTGATGGAGACACTTTCAAAATAAAGAAACAAACTCTAACTTTGGATTATTAAAAAGAGGCCTAACTTGGGGGGCACGAAGGCAATGGCGTACCTGGGAGTGGCCCTGCTCATACTTTTTACCACGTAATAATTTCCTTCCTTCCTAACGGTTCCAAATGATGTTATGAGTACCTAACTGATTTCCAATGCCTTCGCTAGATACCGTGGGAAAAAGGTAACTAGAACACCAAAGGATTGGATTTGAAAGAGTACTTTCGGCTTATGCTTACAATTAGGAACCAAGAATTGTTAGACCACCTCTATACCTTCGTTGTCCTCCCGATACTAATCTTACTTGTAACCCTTTTTTATCTGTGTGTAAATCCCTAGTAAAGTATGTATGCTCCTATTTTGTGTTTGCATGCATGTTTGTGGGTGAAAACCTATGCTTGGCTAGATAGCACACACAAGCATGGCCCAAGATGGCAATTTTATCCATGGGTACTTGACCCGATTGAGTAGGGTATGGGTATGATTCTTTGCCCTTAGGTCACCTAATTCGTCCATGGGTCGGGCATGTGTATTTCTTTCCCATGATTTAGTACAACAGTCCGCGACACTTAATTTGTAACGGAGGGCGTAGTTTTTTTGCGTACGACATGTGGCCGTGAGAGTTGTAGCTATGAATCTTAACTCATTGACCCTAACACGTTGTGTTTGTTATTTAGTTTAATGGTTAAGTTCACTTTCTATTTTGCATGGTGTTATTTATTGTTATGAACGTGATAGGTGATAGGATAATAGCCCTAAGGCTGGTACGAGATGGCCCTGGACAGATGAGGTGCGACGCCCAACCAAGAGGGGGCTGCCGCACAACAAGAGCAGGGAGAAATCTTGGGGAGGATAATTGTGACTATTTTCTTGCTTGTCTATTGATTGATGTGGCTAGGCATTATATAGCCAGCTTACAAACTTGGAGGCTAAGCCGAACTAACAAACTTTAGGAAATAATTAACTTGAAAATCAAGAAATATCTCTAAGAGATCTAACTGCCAAAACTAACTAACAATAATTAAGGAATCTATAAGGATAAATTTGGGGACTTTCCCTGCCGTGGCCCTTCCCTGGTGTGGCTGCCTTACGCCACATAACATCTCTCCCCCTATTTTAAACAACTCGTCATCGAGCTGGACTAATGGGCATCTTCAACGTCATCATCTGAATCCGGATCAATCTCTAGGATGAAAAGTTTCTTGCAGCGGTGGCCAAGCACAAAACGCTCATCGCAGTTGTAGCATAAGCCTTGTTCACGCCGGTTTGCCATTGCTGCCGGTGACAGTGTCCGCCGTGGTGGGTTTGCTAGTGCTACTATTGTCACCTTTCCTGGAGGTGGTGCTGCTGGAATAACAGGTGCAGGTGGTGCATTGAGGTCTGGGCATGGCTGGTAGGTATGTTGTGCTAGTGGTTGAGCTGTTGGGGGTGTCCATTGTGCACGACACTCACAGGAGCATGCCAAACTCATGGTGTCCAGCAGGCTGCCCGGCCTCCACATCTCCACATCAATCTGCAATGGATCCTGCAGATTAGTGGTGTAGATGGAAACCAGTTGATCCTCTGGAAGTTGCGGGGCTCGGCACAAAAGTACATTGAACTTGTTGAAATCTGCCACAGTTCCTGTGCACTTGAAAGAGATGAGTTCTCCTAGAGCATTGCTGCGAGATGGAGGTCCAAACTGAATATTTATTAATTCAGTAAGGCGGCGCCAGGTTGGAGGTCCATGGGCACTCTTGTACTGTTGGTACCACAACTGTGCATCGCCCGTCAAGTGGAAGGATGCAAGGCCCACCTTCTCGGTGGAGGGCGTCCGTTTCGTGTCAAAGAATTGATCACATCGGTTCAGCCATACAAGCGGATCAACTTCCCCGTCATAGGTAGAAAATTCCATCTTGAAGAAGCGTGGGGGTGGTTGTTTGCAGCCTTATCAGTTTCAGGCAGGGGCAGAACTGCATCGGATCTCTTCTGCTTGTCGTCTGTGGTGCCAGAACTGTGACCCGTGCAATTCTCTAACTTGAGGATAGCCAGATTGTGGGCACGGACCTGCTGCATGGTGCCCCGCAGATCACCGGAGAGGGAGTCGATCCTCTTGCCCTCGTCCACCATATGCTGGTCGATGTCGTCCAGGCGCTTCATGAGGGAGATGAGGGTGGTGTTTATCTTCTCAAGATCTGCAGCAGTAGCGGCCATGACCGATCTGAATCTGATACCAAGATATTATGAACAGGTGCGACGCCTAGCCAAGAGGGGGCTGCCGCATAACAAGAGCAGGTAGAAATCTTGGGGAGGATAATTGCGACTATTTTCTTGTTTGTCTATTGATTGATGTGGCTAGGCATTATATAGCCAGCTTACAAACTTGGAGGCTAAGCCGAACTAACAAATTTTAGGAAATAACTAACTTGAGAATCAAAAAATATCTCTAAGAGATGTTACTGCCAAAACTAACTAACAGTAATTAAGGAATCTATAAGTATTAATCTGGGGACTTTCCCTGACGTGGCCCTTCCCTGGTGTGGCTGCCTTACGCCACATAACATTTATGCAAGCTGATATGGCCAGAAGGAACATGGATACCTACCATGTTTAGGCATGGGCATGATTGTCCGCTCATTATCTTAATGGGTGGGCGGCGAGCACCCTCATGGGTATGGATTTCATATTGCTCGACCTTTACAAAACATGACCCATTGCAAACCCCATCCTATGCGTGCTCCATTCGTTTCTTCGCCACCATATATTATTTCCTAACATATGGAAAGACCGTTCATGCGAAGATCTCTTGAAGTCTCTACTCTGCGCCATACGGCTAGGCCGCTAAATCCACTAGGACACTGTGGTACCTTACCACCTACGGTGACAATTCGTTCCCTTTTGACCTGGTAACCTACCTCTTTAGCCTCTATCGTCGCCTCACTCGCCATTGTTGTTCCTACAAGCATGAATTCACAATGACTTTACTTGCTTCTTTCTATGTGGCATTCTTGTGTGTAAACAGATGTCCAAGTTTTTTTGCTTGTATTCGGAACTGATTTATTGCTTGTGTGTGGCGTTCCTCATTGTGGAATTTTTGCTTATATTTCTTTCTCTTGCACAACCAAATATTCATCTATTTTTTGTATGAGATATTTAACTTGCAAAGCAATCACTAGGTCTTTGATTCCATGAATTTCCATAGCAAGTATAGAGGACTGGAATTTTTTGAATTTTTGTATGTGGATTATTTAATTTGTGAATCCTACATGCACGCAGTATCAAGGCTTCCATTGATATGCACACAGTATCAAGGCTTCCATTGATATGCCACCTGCATGGTTTTTAAGGTGGTAAGAGCATCTCCACCGACGCGCCCAATTGTCGAACAGACGCTATTGGGCGCACCGGCAAGCGTTGCCGCCTATTGGGAGCGTCGCGCCCCCACCGGTCGCTCCCAATAGACGCTCCCAGATTCCCAGATGCCAAATTCAAATAGTATGTCTAAAATAAAATCAGTTGAATGTCTGAATTCACATGTCCCAATGTAGAACTGAATACATAAAATCAAATAGGGCATACAATTATTCAAATTAAAATAAATTGGGTAGTCAATTAGGATGGTCGTCTGCTTGGCCTTTAAGTGCCCACATATGCTCAACTAAATCATTTGCAGTTGCTCGTGTGCTCCTTCATTCTTAATTTCAGCGTTAATTGTGAGGTAAGTGGCAAAGTCCGCAGTCAAATCCGCATATTCATGATCAATCTGGGCAAGAGGACCCACATGATAGTATGGATGGTCATCATGTTGCGGAGGATCAGCATGTTCACTCTCGATGATCATGTTGTGCAAGATCACACAAGTCATCATCACCTCCCACATCTGCTCTTTCGACCAAGTTAGAGCAGGATACCTGACAATAGCAAAGCGAGCTTGAAACACCCCAAATGCCTGCTCGACATCCTTCCTGGCACCCTCCTGTTCTGCTGCAAAATGAGACTGACTTTGACCTTGAGGCTGGGAGATGGTCTTGACAAATGTAGACCATCTCGGGTAGATGCCATCTGCTAGATAGTACCCCTTGTCATACCCATGGCCATTGATCTCATAGTTGCATGGTGGAGCTTCGCCTTCAGTTAGTCGGTTAAAAACCGTTGAACATTGCAGCACGTTGATGTCATTGTGAGTTCTTGCCATACTAAAGAAAGCATGCCAAATCCACAAATCTTTGTCAGCCACTACCTCTAGCACGGCACTGCACTCTCCAACATGACCCTTGTAAACTCCTTGCCAGGCGAATGGGCAATTCTTCCATCCCAATGCATGCAGTCGATGCTTCCAAGCATACCAGGAAATCCTCTAGCTGCGTTTTGTGCCATGAGCCTAGCAGTTTCACCTTCATTTGGTTGTCTCAAATACTTTGGCCCAAACACTGCAACAACCGCCCTGCAATACCGATACATGGTCGCGATACATGTAGATTCAGCCATGCGGAGGTAGTCGTCTACTGCATCTACGGGTGCTCCATATGCAAGAACTCTCAGAGCAGCCGTGCATTTCTGGATAGAGGAGATACCAACCAGTCCGGTGCAGTCGCTCTTCAGCTTGAAGTAGTCATCGTACCCTCGCACGCCCGCCAGAACGATCATGAAGAAGTCTCTGTTCATCCTAAACCGCCTCCGGAATTCCTTGTCCCCGTGTGTGGGATCGTCGGCGAAGTAGTCTTGCCACAGCGTCATATGTCCCTGCATCCGTCTACGATCTTTGTTCATCCTCCTACCCGGCTTCGAACCTCCAATCCGAGGCGCAGCGTTCATCTGTCCAAGCAAACCAACTAGGCAAGTGATGATCACCAAGTGTTCGTCGACCACGGCATTGGAGGCGGCATGGGCGGTGAGCAATGCGCCGGCCAGCTCCGAGTTCGTCGTCGCTATCCATCTATATGAACACAAGGTTTAGAAAAATCCGAAGTCTACGAGAAAAAATGAGCTGAGCAATGCGACGAACACCTTGCTTGCGGGGAAGTTCTCGGAGGCGGCGACGGTGTAGCGCCGGACAACAAGTGCGGTTCGACGGAGAAGAGACTACAGACACTGCGACGGGAGAAATAGTGTGCCGTTCCTGGCGCGCGGGGGGAGACGGGCGTCCGGTCGGCGGAGGGTGGGTGGCGGCGACGGCGATTCAGTAGGGAGGGGCGACTCAGTAGGGACGGGGATGAAAACAGGCCACAAACGGACGTTGGGGGAGAAAATAATAGGGCTGGGTCGCTGACGCGTCGCCCCCACCCGTCGGGTTTCGACGAGGCGCGCGTTGCCGCGGTTGCCTGCACGCCCGCTTGCGTCCGTAGAAGCTAGGCGTGAAGCGGGGTTGCCGGATGCTATATTGGGGCGCGCCGGCAACTATTTTTCTATTGGGCGCCGCTGGGGGGTAATTTGCTGCCAGCGCGCCCAAAACGTCTATTGGGAGTGGAGTTGGGCGCGCCGGTGGAGATGCTCTAAGGCATCCTAAGGCGTTTTACCCCCGCTTCGATGCCTAATTGGGGGCAAAATTCCAAGATGCTGGGGGACGCTCTATCGCCTGAGCGCCGCCTTAAAAACCATGGTGACGTGATCATCTATGGAATACTCCACGTCCTCAGGGACAGGTATATGGCCAGTTTACCCCAAAAGTCCAATGGGACTTGCTGAAAATAAAAACACATTACTTGCTTTGTATGAGCGCCTAAAGCAGGCAAAATTACAAGACACTGGTGTAGTGCATCGCCTTTAAAACCCATACGTTTTTCAATTTGTTGGACTAAACTGATACCACCCATACGGACAGCTGTTGCAGTTTACTCTTATAGAAATGTGCACAACCAGATATATGCTTACTAGATGTGGCACACTTATGAGGAACGGTCACATTTTCCTTATCTCCGTCCATCACTGCATTGATGAATGGACACAGGAAACTAATATCTTCATTTGTAATTAGGGGAAACTAAGATCTCACTAAATTGTCGTTAGGCTATTACTTTGTTGTTTCTTTTGTTTATGGTTTTGCTCTGGCTGTTACTGTCCTTGTCTAATTTAATTATTTAAGGCGATTTTTAGGAACTGGCATTTTACTGCCTTTCAGAGTCGTTCCAATGCAGCATCATTTGGTTAATTTTGTTGAATTTCGACCGAGACAAGTGCTTCAGGGTCAATATGTAGCGTAGCATAGTTTGGATGGTTAATGTCTTTGATCCTACAGTTCTTATCAGTACTTTCATTACCATTTAATCATTTGGGTCTTAAATATCTTGCGAGCATCTCCCTTCCAACCAACTTTTCTTTCGCCCCCCTTTTCCTTTCACTTCATGTATGCGGTCATGAACCTGTGCAGGTTAGAAAGAAATGTCAGCTACCCGCTGGCCAAGATGTCTGAACCTACTCCTGTATTTATCTTATGAGCACACGAGCATGACAGCAGAATGTTAGTATTACACTTGGAAGAATTGCCCATTAAAAGATAGACCAGCCTGCTTGCTTCTCCTGTTGTTAGGAGTTAATTTACTATAGTTACGCATGCCCACTTCTACAGACCAGGTCTGCGTATTTATGAGATTCAGTTTTAAACTGATTTTTCAAAAGCATTGTAAGTTATTAACCTGGGCAGCGTACGTTGGGCAATCACTTTTTGTGGTGCATTCAAGCAATCAACATCTGGTTTTAACACAAAATCAATGTGTTTTTACTTCTATGTTGTTCTAGTTTTTTAGAATAAAAATTAATTAATGGAAGAAGCAGGAAGTGTTAGTTTTACGTCAATAGTAGCATTTTTTTTTAACTTTTGAGCTATCATTTGTCATATTATTCTCATTTTTGGTATTATTAACATATGAATTTGAGAATACATTTTTATGTGTAGATAAGTGTAAACTGATATACACTTGGAACTTCTTATGGAAAACTTACCCGGTATTGACAGTTATGGGTGAATTTTACACCAAAATAAATCGAGGGTTGAAATCTAGATTACAGTAGTCTAGGGACGAAAAATGTACTTACCTCCTGTACAAAATGTCATCTTGTCGGCATCAATGATAGCACTAATCATTTCGTAACTGGCTACCTCCTGGCTCCTGGGCATCGATAAGGGCATGAAATCAGTGTTGCACCCTGTTTCGGGAGTCAAATGCCTTGTGAGCAGAAGTTTTCTCATTTTTTTTTCAATCTTTCACTGTCTAAATTCTTTGCTTTTCTGCAGAAACGAGCCAGACAGAGAAGCTGCACGATGGGGTTTATGCTGCTAGAGCAAGCTGTGGCACGGTCTTCAAATTGGCATGTGGATGGAGGTCGTTGGTGCATCGGATTCATGTTCTGGAACTTGTTTTGCACCAAAGAGGTTCTTTGGAAGATGTTTCCTTCTTGGAAAACAAACAGTTTCGAGGTGGTTGTAAACTTGTAATGCTAGACGTAGCTATTCATTTAGTTCAATCACTGAGCCTGTTGCTTTTGCTAATCTTATTGGTCTTTAAAGCTCTGCAGTCTTTGTTTGATTGTTAGTGGAAAGGAACAGGGAAGCTCCCTTTTCCTGCTCGGCTCAAATATATAAGCTCTTGAAAAACTGATGTACAATCAGGGAGTCTGGGGTTCAGTAATCTATTTTTTTAGGCAGAAGTTCCCAAATAGGTTTTGATAGATGTCCTTCCAGTTTTTAGGAAAATTGTATGTGTCATTTTCACTGGTGGATTGGTTAGTCTGTTTTTTTGGTTGCATCCACGCTCTTTGGCCGGACCAGCATGCACGCAGCAGCTTCCGTCGCCGCTGCTGGGAACGTGGTTCGTCGGCACCGACATGCTCATGGGGCACGACTACAGCCGGCAACCTCGACGTACCACCTCCTCATCAACCGCAGGAAGAAGAACATCATGCGGCGGGCGTGCTCAAGGTGGTATCTTGCAGAGGCACGAGTCCGGCTGCGCGTTCGGTTAATATGGTTAATTCGGTTCTGTTTATACGGTTATACGGTAAATACGGTTTTGATATTTCGGTAAATTTGGTTTTGTACGAAAATACGGTTCGGTTTCGGTAATAACCATTTAATTTCGGTTCGGTTTCGATAATAACCAAACTAACCAAAGTTGACGCGATTTTTTAAATAACACATGATTTTTATGCCCATATATTTCAGTTTTATCTATTTTATGCAAGACTGCATGTGTTTAACGAGTAAGAAACAAAAGTACATTGAAAAATAATCCAAAATAAGAACCTGGGCACTTGAACTCACGACCTGTACGTTCCAAAAAGCAGAAATGAGGCTCAGACCAGTGGGCTGCATCAAATTTCTTGTACAGAATGCATCCCACGTCCTATATAAAACATCTCGAGAAGATGGGCTGGCCTTAAACGCATTTTTTTTTACTGGACTGTGCTGTTCGGTTTATTTCGGTTAAAACCGAACTAAGCGAGGGCTGTTCGGTTAGCTATTTTACTAACTGAAACCTAACCACTAACCACAAAAACCGGACATTCGGTTGCGGTTAGGTTTTTTTCCGGTTCGGTTTTCGGTTTCGGTTCGGTTATGCATAGGTGGAGGCACGAGTACCTCGCTTGTCTGCTCCCCAGGCATCGATTGGCGCATCAAGGCCTAATCCAGTTTCGAATCGCGGCGGATGCTCGTCTCTGGATCGTTAAGTCCGTCCGGCATTAACAGTTCAACATCAAGTGCGGGTCATTCACTGCTTAACTTGCCTGTGGCAAGATGGTTAGGAGGGTGGTTGTAGCCCTAGCCCACCAGAGTTTAAATCCCAGATTTGACATTGGTGTTTCTCACTTAGGCGGAATATTCTTCAGTGGGAGGCGACGTTCCCGTCGATAGCGAGCCGCCTGTGGTGACTTCGTCAATCTCAAGACCCGACCACCGACTCAGTCTTAAATCCTAGATTTGACATTGGTGTTTCTCACTTAGGTGGAATATTCTTCAGTGGGAGGCGACGTTCCCGTCGATAGCGAGGCGCCTGTGGTGACTTCGTCAATCTCAAGACCCGACCACTGACTCAGTCTTTCGGAGGTGCTCATAGGGGTAGGATGTGCGTGCGTGCGTTCATATAGGTGATTGTGTGCACGTGTATGTGAGCGTCTGCGTTGTACCATGTTTCGCAAAAAATAAAAAATAAAGAGAAAACGAGGAAATGATGTCCTGTGTCTAGCCGGAGTACGCACTGCAGATCGCCTAGCTGGATCCTCCATTCTTGCTCAAACCCACCACCCTAGCTAAGCTTGTGCCCGGTCGACGTGCACCACCACTCGCTCCCGAGGGGCTGCTGCAGCATGGAGACGGGAATTAGAAAATCAAAATGAGATGTAAGCAAACCGACGTAGCCGAACGAGACTGGACAAAGGTGTATCAAAGAATACACTTTTTTTATTTGCCTAAGAACAATTAAGTGCAAAACCGTTTCCACAAAAGAACTTAAGCAACATTTCATCTCTATTTTTCATTTAATAATTTTTTTCAAGCCAAGCATCTTCATCTTCCACTTTTGCAATCAAGTTAAAAAACATCACTTGGCACAAGTAGGAATAGTAATCTGATCCTGGAAAATATTTGCAACATTATTTGGTTGCCTTCACTGGTTCATGCAGAGGCCATAGGTACAATCCACCTCTTTTCTCTCTATAAGGCATATACACTATAGAAATGGTAAAATCTAAACGTTGTTACTCTTAACTCGTTTATGTCGGCTAAGAGATAAGTTTTGTTGTGAAAAACAACATTTAACAGTTATGTGGAAACAAGTCATGCAAAGGGCTAAGAAACTATAGACACAATAATATAAAAGTAAGCCTAAAAATAATATATATAAAAGCTTTTTCTTGCAACAAACTACAGATCTGTTGAATAGCATTTTCTTGAAGGAAAAAAAGAGAGCATTGGCTGGCCTACATCAGAGAAGGTAACACACCACATTACCTGGTGGTGCTGCTGCTGAATTCCATGCGTTATTGATCTTTCTCTCCATGCAGCAAGTGCAAATCTTCTGAATTAGTCCGACCAAAGCTCCAACAACCAGCACCAGGACGAGTACGGCGAACATCGCGGTACAAGGATAATTGTTCACCGCCATCACTACATATATGCATCGTGTATCCACTGTCAGTTCAAATCAATCGAGCCAAAATACTACTCGCAGGGGCACCGGCGCAGTGGAGACCTCGAAGCGGAGGTAACAGTTGAAGCCGACGACGGCGGCCGCCACGCCGGCGCGCCAAGGGTCGAGGCCCCAGCAGCACGTCGCCGCCACGCGCGCCGAGTAGTCGATGCACCGTGCGCACTCCGCCGCCGTGGGCAGGTCCCTCGCGCACTGCGCCAGCACGCGCACCGTGCTCCTCGCGGCGTAGTAGCTCGCCACGACGGTCGCGTTCGTGACGGCCAGCATGTTGTTGCCCACGGCCGCGTACGGCCGAAAAGAACAAACCGTGCCGCGGTGTACGCCCCGGTCCTATCTGGGCGTCGAAAACTTTAAGATCCGCGCTGCAGAATAACGGTCAACGTACTCACGCGCGCCGCTCAATCCTCGTTAGTGATTTGTTAACCACGCGCCCGGCCAATCTGCCTAACTTTTGCCTCACCTTGTATGCGGCATCGGCGAGGAAGCAGGGGAGGACGAAGCAGGCGAGGAGGCGGAAGGAGCCCGCGAGCTGCACGATGTACCCGGCGCGTACGTTCTGGGAGTCGTGCCGGAGGCGGTCGAGATAGAGGAGCCGCCTGAGGCCGCGGCGGCGGACGAGGGTCGTGAGCGTGACTGCGTGAGGTAGGCGAGCGCGACGGAGAGCGTGAGCGAGGCCTGCACCTGCGTGTCGTATGCGCGGCGCGGCAGGGCGACGCGCGCGGAGACAGGCACGGCCACCGCGAGGAGCGCGAAGACGAGCCAAGAGGCCGCGGCGCTGCCGCCGTCGGAGTGGTCGACGCACATCCACCGGAGGCAGAACCGGAAGCTGCGGAGCTCGTCGCGCGCGTGCGACATGGACCGCTGGTACGAGCCCCTGCGCCGCAGCAGCGGCACCGACGCGGCCGTGGGCGACGACGGCGGCGGCGCGTCCCCAGCCATCGCTGCCGGCCTCGTGCGGGTACAGATTAGTTGCTCCAGCAGAGTCCAGCTCGCCGAAGTGAAACGCGTGGTCGACGCCCATGGACTCGAAGAGCTCCAGCTCGCCGGCGTAGCCGCTGGCCTTGAGCTCCCGGTGGTACCATAGGCCGCGCTCCTTGAGCAGGACGTCCTTCTCGCCGTTCTCGGTGACGCGCTCGGAGGGGATCTTGGCGACGGCGGCGCGCGTGTCGTCGTCGACGAAGGGGTTAACGAGCGGGTCGTCCAGCCCGAGCGAGCCCGGGAAGACGAACCTCCAGGTGCGAGCCCCTGCGCCGCAGCAGCGGCACCGACGCGGCCGTGGGCGACGACGGCGGCGGCGCGTCCCCGCCATCGCTGCCGGCCTCGTGCGGGTACAGATTAGTTGCTCACTTAGGCAGTTGTCAGGAATTAGACGAGTCAACATGCCCACGCCCGCGCATCCGCGTTTTCCGGATCTGTGCCGAACGAATGGCCAGGATAAGACCGTGGCGTACACCGCGGCGTGGAAAAACCGCGCTCGCGTACGGCGCCAGATACTCCGCGACGTAGGCGAGCCTCTGCAGGTCGGCATCGGAGGCGTTGCTGGCGAGCGCGTCGGCGGGGCCGGAGATGAGACGCGCGCGGAAGACGTCCTCGCTGGAGGCGATGGCGTTGGTGTCGGCGTAGGAGACGAAGCAGCCGTCGCTCCAGATGCCGGCGCGGCGGTGGCTGTTGGCGCCGCAGCCCGAGGTGAGGTTGGTGGCGGCCACGGAGAGGCAGCGGCGGCACTCGAGCGGTGTGGCGTCGCCGAAGCAGAGGCCGCGAGCGAACGCGCGGTCGGAGCGGCCGCCGGAGTACAGTGAAGCGAAGCCGGTCGGCGCGGCAGCGGAGGGGAGCGTGGCGAGGAGCGAGAGCACGTTGGCGCCGAATGCCGAGCCGTTGCTGGTAGCGTTGGTGGGCGCGGGCGCCGGGTAGCACTCGATCGCTGTGGCCGTGAGGCTCACGCGCTGCTCCGTGGCGCCCGGGACCGGCGTCACCGCGACGAGGAGGATCAAGAGGAGCGCGCGGGAGCAGGAAAGCGCCGAGCTCGCCATTGCAGGTGTGTGCCCTATGGCGCGCGTTGGTGCTTGGTAGATGGTAGCAGAGCAGGAGGAGACACGCTGCTAGCCAAGTTAACGAGAAGAGCATGGTGCGTGCTTGCCATTTCCGGCGATCCAAAATTAGTTCCAGCCATCGATCGAAAGATGAAGACCTTGCACAGATCGGGTAAGCAATTTTCAAACTTGCGACTGCAGTTGCGAGCTCTTGTCGTCACCGTTTGGTTGCGCGAGCCTTCCGCGCAACTTCTCCATGTACTGCAACTGACCATGCATCTGAGCGAAATGGACAGAAGAAGAAGAAGAGGTAGCTCGGATGGAATAGTGAAGATGAGCCTGCAAGTGCTGCGTGCCGGCCGGTGGTGGTAGTTTTGCTATTGTGGGCGTTTCATCATACATGTGATGGTTAGCCTCGCAAGGCATCGCTAATTTGCTTTCACTTTATGCATATCTATTTACGTACCTTTGAACATGGACCTGCTGAGAAATATATATCAAAGGAGTGGGGCATGCCTTTTGGGGCACATCTATCTACGTACATTTGAAATGACGGTGCCAGACAACAACTACATGTAATTTTCAGCCCCAGCTGAGTGGTGGAGCTTCATGACGGGTGCGCTGACCAAAGACGAGCTTATGGTGGCGATCTACGGCGTATGGCATATCTGGAAAGAGCGGTGCCGGAGGGTTTTTCAGCAGTCATCCTTGACGGAAAGTATGCTTCTCGACCTTATTCGGGATGATCTGTTGCTGCTAGGCACCCACCTGGCGAGAGGAACATGAGCTTCAGGTTCCAAACGAGTTATCTGACAGTGGCGAGTAATCACCATGCGAACCTTGGCCTGTACTGTTTTTCTTTTCTTCTCAGTTTTCCTTTGGCTAGAGCTCTCTAGCTTGTAACCAGACCTTGCTTGCTCCCTCTTAATTGATTTGGCAGAACAACTGCCGTTTTACTTCAAAAAAAAGAAAACCGAGGATTTGAGTATAAAAAATGTGAAGAAGAAAGGCACTACCAAATGACAATACGCTCTAGATATCATCAACAAACAAACAGCAATAACCACGACACCAGAATTCCCGAACACTGCATCTTTCTGAACTTGTCAATTACCACCATATGCTTCAGCAAGTCTCCGTTCAGTGGCATGTTGTTTCACTCTCATACATAAGCCGCGCATTCCACTATCTCTGTCGTTCTTCTGTCTCACGGTTATACAAGCGGTCATCCCGGTCTTACTATAAAACTTGAACGAACTCATATGCTGCACAGTGCGCTAAAAGTTTTCACCTTTTCATATGATGTTCAGTAAATTCAGGGAGATACTAAAACTAGTGACCAGGGTTCATTGATGGATCAAGTATAACTAGCCTAAACAAGAGCTGTTGGGTTTTCCTGAAATTATATCTCATCGAGGTTATGAATTCTCATGTCATCGTGTCCGAGACAACGATACTTCTGGAGAGATGAGTTGTAAGGCGACGGTCAGGAGTCCTTCTATGGTCTTCCTCTACCCTGCGTCAACATCCTGCTACTCCAGTTCAATGTTTGCTGAATTACAAGAAATGGTGAGCAGCCATTTCAGAATAGTACAGTTTGAGCAAACATTTTAACATGCTAGAACTAGGGATACATTAAGGTTTGCATGTGTCAGGCGCACGATGGATCAGATCGGCGGATTAGCAAGTATTATGATGCAAGACAAGTTAGGCTACATCAAAGGTTCAGGTATACTCTCAGCAAAAGGAGAAGGCTCAGGTCTGCCACCAACCAAGTTAAGTCTGCACATCTGTTACTCATTTTCACCGAAGAAGTTAGTTGCAAAAAGTATCCTATTACACAGGCAAAGAAGGGAAACTAAGAGGTGAAATATGCACTGCTTTGTTTGAAGCTTATGTAAAAATCTGTGAACTAGGGCACAACAGATTTGTCTGAATAGAGTATAAGCGACTAAAAGATTTCCTAAATGTGAAGTTCAAAATCATCATGGAAGTGTTGGGAAATGGGTAGGTTACACTAGCACAAATCAAAAAGGAACTGCTGCAGTTATAGATCATGGGATTATCACTATACGCGTTGTGCCGTGTCGAAGTCGGTGAAGCGAGTCGGGGCAGGGTAGACGTAGAATCCTCTCCGATCCAGTCGCTTCCACGAACAGCTCCTCTCGGCGGTTCGTCCAAGTGCTCCTGATGTAGCACATCTACCGGTATCCACACGTGCGGCGTGGAGGCACCGCTCGCCGGACTTCTAGGTCCGCGCGGGCGGCAGGGGCGTGGGGAGACGGTGGCTATGGATATTGTGGTGCGGAAATGGGCAACCATAAAACGTACAGCCTCCTCTCCTTATATAGACCTCCCATAATGGGCTGACACAAAAACAGCCCACTCTAGAGTCCATATCCAGCCTAATTCGGATCTGATCCGAATTCTGCTTCCACTGCCTTAAGTGTGTGACCCTATAGGTTCACGCACGTTTAGACATGACACGAATACACCCACTCGGTCAATAGTTGGTAACGGCTTCTAGCAAAACGTGCCAACTCCCAAACGCACATAAAGATCATATCGGACGAACCATCAAGATGTTTATGTCGTTCCCTTTGCCTCACGATATTTGGTCAAGCTGCTAGCTGACCACTCTTTCTCGATCCTGTGATTCGGAATCCCTTAATAGGTTAACCATTAACCTAATGTAGCATGACCATGCATTTTTGGATCCGATCACTCGAGGGGCCGAGATAAATATCTCTCTCGACAAGAGAGGGGCAAATTCCATCTTGACTGACCATGCCTCGTAGCATGCTTCATGACAAACCTGAAAGCTACCTTTATGGCTACCCTTTCACGGTTTAGCGTTTGATAGCCCCAAAGTAGGTCGATTCACATCTCGAGTACATGCGACAATCTCAGGTCTAGGGACAAAGCATACACATCGTGTAGAGAGAACTATGAACATTGTTGCATTATCTCAAGTTGGGTTTGCCCAACCCTATGTACATAACATAAGTCCACATCATTAGTGACATCTCCATGTCTATGACTTGTGAAACATAGTCATAACCTAAAACATGTGCTAGTCTAATATTCAAGTGAGTCCTCACGTGAACTCTGACTAGGGACATATTTAGAATAACCATACAAGTAATGAGTTTCACAAACAAGTCACGTACTTGCCAATAAATACAAAGATATTATTCAAGGCACATTATTATAAATCATGGACACATTGAAATATCATCATCTCTATGATTGACTCTTGGGCATATTTCACTACCAGGAAACACCTAATAGCCGGCTTGTAATCACCGGCGGGCCACCCAAAACCCACGCCGGTGATCTGCTTGGACCAAATTCCGCAGCTAATCACCGGCGCGGGAAAATGTCCATGCCAGTGAAAATTGGGAATCACCGGCGTGTCATTATTGTTAAACCTAGTCTTGTATTCCGTCACATATATGTGCTGTATATGGAGTAGTACTCCAATACGGTATGTACCCAATGTATATGCCACCGGTGGGGCTTTTCCACCGCCTATATAAACACGTACCCGAGCCCCTAACAGGGTATCGTTTCCCGCAAACCCTAGACACTAATATGGTATCAGAGCTGGCTCTTCCACGAGTCTAGCCGCCGCCGCCACCGCCGCTTCCAGCCGCCGCCGCCGCCAAAATCCACAGCCAATACACAAAGCCGATAAATCCCGAAACCTGCCGCCGCCGCCGCGTTCTGCCGCCGCTGCCGCAACCCAAAACCCTCCCTCCCTCAAACCCACGATCGATCACCGCCATGTCGACCTCGACCTCGGCCGTGCTCCCCGACCTTGGTTCTCCACCGTCGGAAAAACTGACCCGGGACAACTATTTGTTTGGGTCTGCTCAGGTCATGCCCTCCTTCCGAGGTGCGCGTGTCCTTGGCCTGCTCGACGGTACTGACGTCGCGCCGCCCCAATGCCTGGAGGTAGAGGATGCAAACCACAAGAAGAAGATGATGCCGAATCCGGCGTATGATGTCTGGCTCGCCCGTGACCAGCACGTTCTCGCCTTCCTGACGAGATCCATCTCCATGGAGCTGCTGGCCCTCTGCCTCGGGCTCGAGCACACCGCCGACGTGTGGGCGGTGATCAAGAACCTGGTGTCCTCGCAGTCTCGGTCCAAGCTTACCAATCTGCGCGGTGCCCTCCAGAACACGAAGAAACTCGACTCTACTGTCGACCAATACTTTGCCAAGATGAAGGCCCTCAGCTCGGCCCTTGCAGCCGCCGGCAAACCAATCGGAGACAATGAACTTATCGGGTATATCCTTAACGGTCTTGATGGTACCTATACTTCTATTGTTGTTTCTGTCAATGCCAACCCGAGCACCACCCTCTCTGAACTATATGATCAACTGATGGCTTTTGATACGCGTGAGACCATGCTCACCGAGTCCAGCCAAGGCTCTTCCACGTTCCAGTCTTCTGCTAATGCTGTCTCCCGTCAGCCGCCGTCGCGTTCTGCTGATCAGGGACGTCGTGATGATGGACAGCGTGATGGCCGTCGTGATGATGCTCGTCGCTTTGATGATCGTGGGGGGGTGATGTCCGTCGAGATGATGGACGCCGTGATGGGCGTCGCGACGATGGGCGCCGTGATGGGCGCCGTGATGATGGTGGGCGTCGTGATGATGGGCGTCGTGATGGGCGCCGTGATGGTGATCAGCGCTGTGATGGTCGCCGCAGCCGTGCTCCTACTCCCTATGTTGATGTTACCTGCCAAATATGCAAGATCCATGGACACCCTGCTAGTGATTGTTGGTGGAGGTATGAAGATGATGATGACCGTGATGATGATTCCTATGACAAACGTGCCAATGCTGCTTCCTATGGTGTTGACACTAATTGGTATGTTGATTCTGGTGCCACCAACCACATCACGGAGAGTTGAGCAAGTTAACTACTCATGAGAAGTACAATGGTCGTGATCGGGTCCATACTGCAGATGGTACGGGTATGTCTATATCTCATGTTGGTAATTCAATTTTGCGCACTCCTACTAGTCTTTTACATCTCAAAAATATTTTACATGCACCTCATGCCTCTCAAAATCTCTTGTCAGCCCATAAGCTTGTTCTTGATAATAATGCGTTTATTGAAATACATCCTTTCTTCTTTGTGATCAAGGACCAGGAAACGAAGAAAATCGTGTTTAAAGGACCGTGTCGTGATGGTCTGTACCCTCTAGTGCCCGTGTCCCAGGAGTCCTCCAAGCATGCCTTCCTCACCACCACGCCTTCATCATTCACGTGGCACAGTAGACTCGGCCATCCGTCCTCCTTCATAGTTCAGCAAGTCCTTCGTCGAAATAAATTAGCTCATTCGCCTGAAATAATTCCTTATATATGTGATCCATGTCAACAAGCAAAGAGTCATCAACTCCCTTATCCTTTGTCCACTAGTGTTTCCACTGTTCTCTTGGAACAAGTGTTTTCTGATGTATGGGGTCCAGCCCCTCTTTCTGTTGGCAAACATCAATATTATGTAAGCTTTATCGATGATTATAGCAAGTTTACTTGGATTTATTTACTTAAGAAACGTTTGATGTTTATCAAGCTTTTCTAAATTTCCAACAACTTGTTGAGCGCAAATTTGGGTGCAAAATTATAACTATGCAAACTGATTGGGGAGGTGAATATGAAAAACTCAATGCTTTCTTTCAAAAGGTTGGTATCACCCATCATGTGTCTTGTCCCCATGCTCATCAACAAAACGGTTCTGCTGAACGCAAACACCGTCACATTGTTGAAGTAGGCCTAGCATTACTTGCTCGTGCCTCCATGCCCTTAAAATTTTGGGATGAAGCTTTTCTCACCGCCACCTTCCTAATCAACATGATTCCTAGCAAAGTTCTTAAACTAGACACACCCATGGAGAGACTTTTGCATGTTAAACCCGACTATTCACCTCTTAGGATTTTTGGTTGTGCGTGTTGGCCCAACCTTCGTCCCTACAACAAACGCAAACTATCTTTCCGTTCTAAGCAATGTGTTTTCCTCGGGTATAGCCCTCTCCACAAAGGTGTTAAATGTCTTGACGTTTCCACCGGGCGTGTCTACATCTCTCGTGATGTTGTCTTTGATGAACAAGTGTTTCCCTTTGCTGCTCTTCATCCCAATGCCGGCGCCCAGCTTCGGGCTGAGATTCTTTTGCTGCCCAAAGATGTTCCATCTTCTCCTAGGAGTGCTCAAATTGATACTAACATGAATATTGCCCTTATGTACCCATGTCTGTTGCTACTCATGTTCCTCCTGTTCAGTTGTATGATGATGCAGAACATTCTCATGAACATGGTGCATCAAACGGTGCTGAAAATAGTGAAGAAACCGCTGAAAACAGTGAAGATTCAGGTGCTTCTATGTCCTCTGAAAACAACGTGCATGTCCCAGCCTCCAATGATACTTCGCCTGCAGCTTCTGACGCGGAAGACTCTGCCTCGGATCAGGCGCAATCATTGCGACATGATTCTCTGCGCGCCCGTGCTCCTCTGCGCCAGCCAACGCGTGCCACGTCCCCGCCTCGGTCTCCGTCGCCGACAGCATCTCCGCGTGCGGACCCGTCCCCTGCAGCTGGGTCTGCCTCGGGCCAGTCAAGCTCCGCCACATCGCCTCTGGTGTCGAGGCGCCTGCCTCCCCTGCGCTCATGCCAGCGCCCGATGGCTCCAATCCCGAGGCAGCTGTCAGCTCTCCTGCTGGCTCCTCCGGATCCTTTGCGCCCCCGCCTCCTCCACCCCCTCCTGTGGCCCGTACCCGCCTTCAAAAAGGTATCAAACAACCAAAGGTTCCCAAAGATGGTACAGTTCCCTATGGCTCCAAAACCAACATATACAGGGATGGAAATATTCGCTACGGTCTGTTTATATCTACAGGTGAACCTAGTAAGCTATCGGAGGCTCTCGCAGATGACAAGTGGTGCCATGCTATGCAAGAGGAATATGATGCTCTCATGACTAATAAAACTTGGCATCTTGTTCCTTCCAACTCCACAAAAAACCTTATTGATTGTAAATGGGTTTATCGTATTAAACGACATGCAGATGGTTCTATTGACAGATAAAAGGCACGTTTGGTTGCAAAAGATTTCAAGCAACGCTATGGCATTGACTATGAGGATACATTCAGCCCTGTTGTTCAGGCAGCCACCACCAGACTTGTTCTGGCCGTTGCTGTCTCTCGAGGTTGGAAATTGCGGCAGCTAGACGTCAAGAACGCGTTCTTACATGGCGTTCTGGAAGAGGAAGTCTACATGAAACAACCACCTGGTTTTGAAGATCCTCATGCTCCCCATCACATATGCAGACTTGATAAAGCTTTATACGGTCTAAAACAGGCTCCTCGTGCTTGGTACTCTCGGCTTAGCACCAAGCTTCAGGCTCTTGGTTTTTCTCCCTCCAAAGCTGACACCTCTCTTTTTCTTTACCACAAGTCTGGTATCATGATTTTTGTTCTAATATATCTTGATGATATCATTGTCACCAGCTCCTCAGATAAGGCTATTTCGCGCTCCTTCATGATCTCCAACATGATTTTGCACTAAAAGATCTTGGTGATCTCCATTACTTCTTAGGCATCGAGGTCAAGCAAGTACATGATGGCCTCCTACTCACACAAGAAAAGTATGCCGCCGATCTCCTCACAAAAGTTGGTATGCCGAATTGTACTCCCACTCCAACACCTTTGTCCTCCACGGATAAGTTATCCCTCAATGATGGTTCTCTTCTTGGTCCGGCTGACATTACTCAATATCGGAGCATTGTGGGTGCTCTTCAATATCTTACTCTCACATGTCCTGATATATCATTTGCTGTCAACAAAGTCTGCCAATACTTGCATGCTCGTGATACGTCTCAAACGTATCTATAATTTTTGATGTTCCATGCATGTTTTATATCAATTGTCACATGTTTTATATGCATTTTATATCATATTATGACATTTATTGGACTAACCTACTAATAGTTGCCAAAGTGCACAATGTTCTTGTTTTACACTTTGATGTGTAGGAATTATCAAAATTGGGCAAAGGAAACCTTGTTGGAGTCAAATTGGGACTTTCCAGAAATCTGTCTGAAAACTATTTTCAAAGATCGTCACGTTCGGTCCTGAAGACGACGTCAACTGGAAAAAGTCTAGTCGCGAAAGTTGCTGGGAATTTTCCGCCGCACGTTTTATACAAAAGATTCATCTCCATCGGAGTTAAGATGCGGCCTGTGCAGGCCCGACAAGTCGGCTCGGCCAGGAAAACCCTGACCCGCGCCGAGGCCACGTGTGGCTGCCTCGGGGACCTTCTGGAGCTGCCCTTTGGATCATAAATAGCCCCCGCGGAGTAAACCCTAACACAATTGACGAAACTGCCGAATACATCTCCGTGCTCCGCCGCCACGAAACTCCGTTTCGGGGATCAGAAGATCCTGTTCCGGCACCTTGCCGGGACGGGAATTGCCCCCGGAGCCATCTCCATCGACGCCACCGCCATCTTCATCACCGTTGCTGCCTCCCATGATGAGGAGGGAGTAGTTCTCCCTCGGGGCTGAGGGCTCTACCGGTAGCTATGTGGTTTATCTCTCTCTCCCATGGTGTGATCTTTATGTGATCATGAGCTTTGTAATCTAGTTGAATCCATAGATGTTACTCTTCATTATCTTATATGCTACTCAAGTGGTTTTATTAATGTAATCTCCGGAGTCACCTTTGTCCCACGGTGCGAAGTTGACAGTGTGCGCCCCGTGTGTGGCTCTTAGGCTAAAGATAACAGGAATACTTATCATGAGTTATTATTTGCGTTGGATGTCTCTATGAAATTGCGGTGTTTGTCTAGTACTTTAGGGCGCTCAAGTTGACAGTGTGGGGTTCCCTAGATGGGAATGCGACTTTAAGGTGTGCTTTTATAGCCCTACGCGGTGGATTGGTGTTCGTTATCCAACGAGAGAATAACTCAGAGTAGCATAGTGAAGAGGAAATATCTATGTATTCAATTATATTATTATTGTTGAGAGTGTCCACTAGTGAAAGTATGATCCCTAGGCCTTGTTTCTAAGCATTGAAACACCGTTTACAACCAGTTCTGCTACATGTTTGCTTGCTGCCATTTTTATTTCAGATTGCAATTACCACTTATAATCATCCATATCACTTGTATTTTAATATCTCTTCGCCGAACTAGTGCACCTATACACCTGACAAGTGTATTGGGTGTGTTGGGGACACAAGAGACTTCTTGTATCTTAATTGCAGGGTTGCTTGAGAGGGATATCTTTGACCTCTACCTCCCTGAGTTCGATAAACCTTGGGTGATTCACTTAAGGGAAACTTGCTGCTGTTCTACAAACCTCTGCACTTGGAGGCCCAACACTGTCTACAAGAATAGAAGCGTGCGTAGACATCAAGCTATTTTCTGGCGCCGTTGCCGGGGAGGTAAGGTAAAAGGTACTCACATCCTCCAGCTACTTAGCTATTTTCTAGCACTGTTGCTGACGTGTGAGTGCTCGAAGGTATTTCCTTTAGATTCTGCAATTATATCTTTTTGTTTCTTGTTTTTATTTCACTAGTTAGGCTTAATGGAAAACAACAAAAAAATTAGAGAGCTTATGAAATTTATCTTGAGTTAGGACATGATGCTTTTGAAGAGAAAATTAAAAAACCTATGGAAAATTATTTGCATGATGGTAGCAATGTTATTACTATAAATTTTTGAACACCATTATTGCTAATGCTATGGAAAAGTCTAAGCTTGGGGAAGCTGGTTTTGATGAATATGATTTTTAGTCCCCCAAGTTTTGAGGAGAAAATTTTCTTTGATGATACTTTGCCTCCAATTTATGATGATTATAATGATAGTGGTATTTTGGTGCCACCTACTATGGAGGATAAAGTTTATTATGATTATACTATGCCTGCAATTTATGATGATTACAATGATGGTTGTGATAGTTTTACTCCCACTATTACTAATAATTGATTATGCTTATGTGGAGAGTAATGATACTTTTATGCATGTGGATCATGATAAGAATGCTTTATGTGATAGCTATATTGTTGAGTTTATTCATGATGCCACTGAAAATTATTTTGAGAGAGGAAATATGGTTATAGAAATCTTCATGTTACTAAATTTCTCTCTTTATGATGAAGGTTTTGAGCTTTCTCTTGATTTGCTTTTATATTTGTTACTTTAAGACCTACTGGTCCTTATGAGAGAGGGAGACACGGTTTCATATATCTCAATAATATTAAGTCTCTCTCTTTATGTTGAAATTTTGAAGCTGCACTTGTTTTGCCTTCCTATGCTAGTCACTTTGTGCATTGATTTATTTTCTTACAAGATTCCTTGCATAGGAAGTGGGTTAGACTTAAATGTTTTATATATGCTTCTTGATGCTCTTTATTTCAACTCTCATCATATGAGAGCATCATCAAAATATCATGCCTAGCTAAAAGGCTTTAAAGAAAAGCGCTTGTGGGAGACAACCCATTTTTTTTATTTTCTGCTATTTTTATTTTATTTGAGTCAAGGTGCTGTTTACTTCTGTAGCAATGCCTTTGTATCTTTATTTTCTTGCATTGTTGTGCCAAGTAAGCCTCTAATAGGAAGATGATGCTAGATTTGGATTTCTGCGCAGGAACAGATTTCTGCTGTTCACCGTTTTGCTTCTGTAAAATCACAGAAAAATTATTTAAATCTGAAATTTTTGTGCGTGATCCTCAGATATGTATGCATCTTTCGTTAGTTCAAAGTTTTTCGATCTGAGCGTCGTAAGTGCCTCGAAAAAATTCGTCTTTGCGGACTGTTCTGTTTTAGACAGATTATGCCTTTTTATTTTGCATTCTCTCTTTTACTAGTGTTGAGTGAAATTCTTTTTTGGGTGGAAGAGCTTCACATAACATCAGTGGCAGTAGCTAATGTTTAAAGTAACAAGTCATATTGCGTCTTTATAGAACATGTGAGTTTTTGATTATGCACTAACCCTCTAATGAGATTTACTTTGAGTTTGGTGTGACGGAAGTTTTCAAGGGTCAAGAGAAGGATGATATAATAGGATCAAGAAGAGTGAAGAGCTTAAGCTTGGGGAGGCTCCCATGGATCTCCCCAGCATATTTCAAGAAGACTCAAGCGTCTAAGCTTGGGGATGCCCAAGGCATCCCCTTCTTCATCGGCAAAATTATCAGGTCATCTCTAGTGAAACTATATTTTAATTCTTTCACATCATATGTGCTTTTCTTGGAGCGTCTGTGTGCTTTTATTTTCAGTATTGTACTTTTATTTTCAATAAAGCTTGACTGGACCCTAGCATTCTTGATTGGGAGAGAGACACGCTCCGCTTTTTCATGAGAATACTCCTATTCTTCACTTATATTTGTTGAGTATTCATATCTAGCGCTGTTCAGCTTTTAGCTCTTGTTTTCATGTATCTCTTGTCAGAGCTATTAGCTTTCTTTTGTAGAAAGTACTCTCTTGCTTCACTTATATTGTTTGGAGAGTTGTTAAATAAATTGATTGGTGTTTGGTTGGTTCAGAAAATGTTGCATGTGGTAATTGGTATAAGGAAAAACTTGCTTAATCTTGTAGATCACTAATTTGGATAACTTGATGCTTGTCAATTGTTTTGAGTTAACAAGTAGATCATGATTAAATTTGTGCATCACATGAGTTAAGCCTATTAGTGAAGAACTACCGTAAAGCTTGTTGAAAATTTGGTTTGCATCGGTGGTATCTCTAAGGTCTAGATATTTTCTAATAACAGGGTTTGGTTAACAAGGAAGACGGTATGAAGTCTTATAACGTTTGCAATATGTTTGTCATATAAAACTTGGTGTACGGGTTGATATTCTTGTTTGCTTACATAAACCTTGCTAGCCTAAACTCTGTACTGAGAGGGAATGCTTCTCGTGCATCCAAATCCTTGAGCCAAAATCCATGCCATTTGTGTCCACCATAACTACCTATATGTGGTATTTCCTTGCCACTCCAAGTAAATTTTTCATGTGCTACCTTTAAATTATTCAAAATGTTATTATTCCCTTTTTGTGTCAATGTTTACTAGCTCATGAGGAATTAGTGTGGTTATTCTTTATTCTATTTGTCAAATGGACTTTTACACCTGGACTAGTGGCATATACATCCGCTTATCCAATAATTTGCAAAAAGAGCTGGCAACGGGGTGCCCAGTCCCAATTAATTACAACTTTAACCATTAATTCTCTTCACACTTTTGCCCTGATTCATCAGTAAGCAATGACAAACAGTGAAATACCTGCATGTGTGTAAACCAAAGAGAAAGAGGGATGATCTGCCTTGCTGGTAGAAATAACGTCCTTCATGGGAGCCGCTCTTAAAAGTCCGTTTGACAGGTAGAATACTGTTCTCACCCGCTACCATTCGTTGACAATTAACAAACACCTCTCAAAAATAGATACTCCTCCATGGTATGTGATTGATGGAAGGCACCCGAGGATTCGGTTAGCCATGGCTTGTGTTAGCAAGGTTGGGAGGAGTATCAAATATTTTATGCAATCTCTATATGCTTTCAAAAACCTAAAAGCTCTAGCACATGACTTAATCCCTGCTTCCCTCTGCGAAGGGCCTTTCTTTTACTTTTATGTTGAGTCAGTTTTCCTATTCTTTCTGTCTTCCACAAGCAAACACTAGTGTCAACTTTGTTACAACATGCGTTATATGCTACGTATTGGACTTGTTATACTACTTTGTGTTGACGATATCCATGAGATAAATATGTTGAAAGTTGAAGCAAATGCTGAAACTTAATTCTTCCTTTGTGTTGATTAAATACCTTTTATTAGAAACTATTGCTTTATGAGTTAACACTTATGCAAAACTGTTTGATGCTTGTCTCGAAAGTACTATTCATGAAAACGTTTAGCTTGTGTGATTCATTGTTTACTCATTATCTATTTGGTAGCAAATTATAGACCATTGACTTGGATCACTTCATTCATTTACATGTGCCTTGCAATATTATATGATCAAGATTATGATGGTAGCATGTCACCTCAAAAATTATTTTGTTTTTATCGTTTACCTACTCGAGGACGAGTAGGAACTAAGCTTGGGGATGCTGATACGTCTCAAACGTATCTATAATTTTTGATGTTCCATGCATGTTTTATATCAATTGTCACATGTTTTATATGCACTTTATATCATGTTATGACATTTATTGGACTAACCTACTAATAGTTGCCAAATTGCACAATGTTCTTGTTTTACACTTTGATGTGTAGGAATTATCAAAATTGGGCAAAGTAAACCTTGTTGGAGTCAAATTGGGACTTTCCAGAAATCTGTCTGAAAACTATTTTCAAAAATCGTCACGTTCGGGCCTGAAGACGACGTCAAATGGAAAAAGTCTAGTCGCGGAAGTTTCTGGGAATTTTCCGCCGCACGTTTTATACAAAAGATTCATCTCCATCGGAGTTAAGATGCGGCCTGTGCAGGCCCGACAAGTCGGCTCGGCCAGGAAAACCCTGACCCGCGCCGAGGCCACGTGTGGCTGCCTCGGGGACCTTCTGGAGCTGCCCTTTGGACCATAAATAGCCCCCGCGGAGTAAACCCTAACACAATTGACGAAACTCCCGAATACATCTCCGTGCTCCGCCGCCACGAAACTCCGTTTCGGGGGTCAGAAGGTCCTGTTCCGGCACCTTGCCGGGACGGGGAATTGCCCCCGGAGCCATCTCCATCGACGGCACCGCCATCTTCATCACCGTTGCTGCCTCCCATGATGAGGAGGGAGTAGTTCTCCCTCGGGCTGAGGGCTCTACCGGTAGCTATGTGGTTTATCTCTCTCTCCCATGGTGTGATCTTTATGTGATCATGAGCTTTGTAATCTAGTTGAATCCATAGATGTACTCTTCATTATCTTATATGCTACTCAAGTGGTTTTATTAATGTAATCTCCGGAGTCACCTTTGTCCCACGGTGCGAAGTTGACAGTGTGCGCCCCGTGTGTGGCTCTTAGGCTAAAGATAACAGGAATACTTATCATGAGTTATTATTTGCGTTGGATGTCTCTATGAAATTGCGGTGTTTGTCTAGTACCTTCTAGGGCGCTCAAGTTGACAGTGTGGGGTTAACTAGACATGGGAATGCGACTTTAAGGTGTGCTTTTATAGCCCTACGCGGTAGATTGGTGTTCGTTATCCAACGAGAGAATAACTCAGAGTAGCACAGCGAAGAGGAAATATCTATGTATTCAATTATATTATTATTGTTGAGAGTGACCACTAGTGAAAGTATGATCCCTAGGACTTGTTTCTAAGCATTGAAACACCGTTTACAACCAGTTCTGCTACATATTTGCTTGCTGCCATTTTTATTTCAGATTGCAATTACCACTTATAATCATCCATATCACTTGTATTTTAATATCTCTTCGCCGAACTAGTGCACCTATACACCTGACAAGTGTATTGGGTGTGTTGGGGACACAAGAGACTTCTTGTATCTTAATTGCAGGGTTGCTTGAGAGGGATAACTTTGACCTCTACCTCACTGAGTTCGATAAACCTTGGGTGATTCACTTAAGGGAAACTTGCTGCTGTTCTACAAACCTATGCACTTGGAGGCCCAACACTGTCTAGAAGAATAGAAGCGTGCGTAGACATCAGCTCCCACCACAGTTCATTGGACAACTGTGAAACGTATCCTCAGATATATTCAAGGTACTATAAATGTTGGGTTAATGTTTCAGAAATCTGACTCATGCTTGCTTAGTGCCTTCTCAGATGCTGATTGGGCAGGATGTCTTGATGATAGAAGGTCCACTGGTGGTTTTGCCATTTTCTTTGGCTCTAATCTTATATCCTGGAGTGCACGCAAACATGCCACAGTGTCTCGTTCTAGTACTGAAGCTGAGTACAAAGCTCTTGCCAATGCTACTGCTGAACTCATTTGGGTTGAAGCCTTACTTGCTGAACTTGGTGTTCTTATGCCTCTCAAACCATGTTTATGGTGTGATAATCTTGGAGCTACGTTTCTGTCTGCCAATCCAGTGTTTCATGCCAGGACTAAACATATTGAGATTGATTATCACTTTGTACGAGAAAGGGTTGCTAGCAAGCTATTAGAGATCAAGTTTATCTCTAGCAAGGATCAAGTGGCTGATGGTTTCACAAAGGCTTTGCCGGTCAAGGATCTTGATAATTTTAGGCGTAATCTCAACTTGTCCCAAGGTTGTGATTAAGGGGGGGGGGGGGGGGGGTGTTAAACCTAGTCTTGTATTCCGTCACGTATACGTGCTGTATATGGAGTAGTACTCCAATACGGTATGTACCCAATGTATATGCCACCGGTGGGGCTTTTCCACCGCCTATATAAACACGTACCCGAGCCCCTAACAGGGTATCGTTTCCCGCAAACCCTAGACACTAATAATTATTAGCGCCACGCCGGTGATTTATGGGCCCAAAAAACTTGTCACGGTGAAATATGTTACTGGTGTGGGACTCCTACCGCACGCCAGTAATTCGATAGTGAATTAATGGCGTGGGATCCTAATGACATGCCGGTAATCATGTATCTCGGGGTGGCACGTGGGACCCTTTAGAATCACTGGCGTGGCCCTTGTGTCCCACGCCGGTAATAGCGTCACGGAAATTCTGTGGCTGGACAATACAATTTCCACCCCACACTCCCGCCTCTTCTCTATGTATATAGAACCCTATTACCTCTGTTGGATATATAGATCGCATCTGAGTTGGTTTGGGTATCTTAGCTGTTTCGTTTTGTGTAATACGCGCGTGTGTGTGGCTATAGCTACCTGTAGTGTTAATTGATCAACATGTCTCTAGATCCTTGTGCCCGTGGTTTTACCGGAATGATGTCTCATTTCGTTGTGTACGGTGCTTGAAAAATGATGAAGGGTGATAGGTGGAGTGGAACTCCAGCGGTGCCATTCGATGAATTAATTAGTAGCAATAGCCACCCCAAGGGACGTCCGATGACAACTTGCTATGCTGATGAAATGAAGAGGGCTCTTGGAGTAAAGATCGGACCCAAAACCGGAGTGTTGGAACATCGAAGGCACAGTGATGACGACTTCATGCCTCCTACACGAGCACAGATCAGACCCAAGTCTAAGAGTGTCGTTGTAGCATCGAAGAAGGCAACCGTCGATGAGGAAAACAGTGATGATGACTTCATGCCTCCTACACGAGCACAGATCAGACCCAAGTCTAAGAGTGTCGTTCGAGCATCGAAAAAGGCAGTCGTCGGCGATGACAACAGTGATGATCACTTCATGCCTTCTATACGAGCACATATCAGGCGCAAGTCTTAGAGTGTCATTGGAGCATCGAAGAAGGCACTCGTCGCCGAGGAGAACAATGATGCATGAAAATTCTGTAACCATATTGAAAGGACAAGGATGTCGCCTAGAGGGGGGGGGGTGAATAGGCGATTAAAACTTTTCCGGTTTAGGCTTGATAAATGCGGAATAAAACTAGGTGTTTTAATTTAACAATCATGCAACCTAAATATACTAGGCTCACCTATGTGCACCAACAACTTATGCTAAGCAAGACAAGCAGCAAGGTGATCGCAAGATAAATGACTTCAAGCACGAAGGCTATCACAATGTAAATTGCATAAGTAAAGAGCTCGGGTATAGAAATAACCGAGGCACGCGGAGACGATGATGTATTCCCGAGTTCCTCCTTTTTAGGGGAGTACGTCTCGTTGGAGGGGTGTGAGTTTCAAACTCAAGATGCCACAAATGGCCTCACCCTATTCTACGATGAACCTTGCCCAAAAGCTCGGTTCACCTTCCACTATCGGAATCCTTCAAGGCGGAATCCGGATCCTTTACAACAATCTTGAGGCACAACCCACAAAAGGATTGAGAGCTCCCAAGTGACCACAAAAGGTCCCAACTAGCCACAAAAGGCCTTGACCACAAAAGGTCACAAGAACACCGTCTAGGGTCCAACGACCCAAGAGTAACAAGATCACAAACTTTTACTTCCATGAATCCTCATTGATAGAGCAAACCGATGCAACAAAATGCAATGGCAAGAACACAAGAAGTGCTCAAGTCCTTCAATCTCAAATTTCAACAAAGCAACAAATGCTTATGGGAGATGGATTGGAGAAACACCAAGAACTCCAAGATCAAAATCTACTAGGTTCCCCTTACTTAGAGGAGAGATAGATTGGTGGAAATGTAGATCTAGATCTCCACTCACTTTTCCCTCAAAGATATGCAAGAATCATGGGAGGAAATGAGAGAGGGACAAGCTTTCCAAGGTTAACAATGGTGGGAGAGAGAGAGAAAACGAGCAGCTCAAGGTTGAAGGGGAGGGGTATTTATAGCCCCTCCCACGAAAATAGCCGTTGCAGCCACACTTAGACCGGAATATCCGGTCCCTGACCCAAATATCCGGCCCAAAAATCCGGCCGAGTACAGAGGCTCACGCCGTGAAGTCCTTAGCTGATTTTCTGAAAAAAGTGGGGAGGACCGGATATTCCGGTCCGAACTAAACCCAGAAAATCCAGTCTACCCGGATATTCCGGTGCAGAACAAAACCGGAATATCCGGTTTGCTGAAAACTGACAGAAACTGCAAAATGAAAACTGCAATATCTTTTTCATCTGGACTCCGATTTCGATGATCTTGGGCTCGTTGGAATCGCAACGAAGAGCTCTTCAAGATAATGCAGAGAAACATCATAGTCCATCATGTGAGGATAAAACCAAATATAGAAAGGTAAAACCTCTCTAGAAAAGAACGACCGGTAAAACCTCCAACATAAAAAATACAACAAGATATTCATTATGAAATCCATTTGTGATGAACTAGAGCTTGGTATGGAGATGAACACAAGCTCTAAATTCTCACATGGATAAAAGCCAAATAAGAACCAAGAAATATGATATGCCAAGAATGCAAAGGTTTGAGCTCTCCACAAAGATGCGATCAAGTTACTCACTTGAGAGCCCCTCTTGATAGTACGGCATCTATCCTATAACCCGGTCTCACAATAACACCATGAGACCGGTAAAATAGAAACCCTATCAAGATCATACCTTTACCTTGCGCATTCCACTTGAGTTAGATGATGACGATCTTGACTCTCTCAAGTTGGAACACCTTTCTTGATCATGCTTGATAGCACATGCTTGATGAAGACTTCTCCAAATACTCCCCTCTACTCCATTATGGGAGAGTCTCGCTTAGATCCGTCTTCATGTATCAATTGCAAGTTTCAATCAAATGATATCTTCCGAGATGGATCATATTGAACTTGCACTTCATCTTCTTCTCTTGACATATATGATGGCTTGGAGATAAACATGAATGTTCCCTCAATCTCCTTTTCCAAGCCACACTTTACCATGTAAGATTCTAGAGTCCAACATATGAACTCCAATCTTTTCCTATGGACAAGATCTACAAGAATATCTCAGTGCAAACATTAGACCATAAGGATTGTCATTAATTACCAAAACCACGCATGGGGGCAACATGCACTTTCAATCTCCCCCATTTTGGTAATTGATGACAATCCCTTTTACGAGGGTTTATATGATGAATTAAGCAACCATGCAACGCAAAAAAAACAAGGATGCAAGGAACAAAACCATGTTCCCTAAAACCCTCTAAATCTCTCCCACATTGGCATCCATTGCCGAAATGGGTGAAAAATTAAGAAGGCCAATATAATAAGAGCTCCCCATAATGTGTGCATTTCTCATGATATCAGTGAAATCAAATGCACATATCCAATGGCGAATAGATGGAGGGAGATCAAACTATATTGAGGATCCAAAAATTGCAAAAGAATATCAAAGAGAAAGATACTTGAACGAAAGAAGCAAGCAATCAAAAGGATCCGAAAAATGTTCTAAAAAATCATGAGGGAACTCCCCAAGGTATGTGCACAAAGAAGGATTTGCATTTCAATATAGTATGCACAACATGGAATCCTCACTCCCTCCTAGATAATTTCGAACATAAACAAGTGCAAGAGAGAATAGATGGTACAAGAAGCAATGCAACTTGCAACAATCAAAATGTTGAGCAACAAGAGTAAGGAGCGACAAATAAAGACTTGCTCAACCGAAAGAGATGGGTGTGATATAGAAAGATATTTTAGGAGACTAATACTATGATGAGCGAGCATCAACATAGTCTTTCAAAATACGAGGCACATAGTGCATATCATGTCTTTCACATACACACAACTCAAAGAAGATAGCAAATAGGTCCACAAGCTTATTAAGATGCAAAAGTATAGCAAGTAAAAAACAAAGCTTGTACCTTTTAGAGACCACCAAAGAATCAAAAGCAATAAAAGGTGGTCACTAAAGAATTGAAATACCAATTAAAGATGTAACTATTCTCATGTGTATAAGTTTCTAAGTAGACACCAATCATGAAGATATAAGTCCACAAAGAAACATGCACATAAAATATGTACAAAGTTAAAGAACATGATATCCAAGAGGAAGTCATAAATACACAATAAGATCTTTGCTTAAAAGCATAGCACAAAGCTCAATTTTATCTCAAAGGGTATAAAGATGAACTTCCAACACACACTCATCATAGCATCAAACATATCCACAAAGGAAAAATGATAGTTGGGATGCTCCGAGAAAGACAACAAGTATCACAAAAGGCAAATGATTTCGAGAATTCATCAATATTGCACATGGATGACTTTGAGAATAATTTGCTAGATTAACATATTTGGGATCGGTGAATCATGAGAATGATTATATGTAATCCCCTTAATATGTAATCATCCCGGCTTACTCACATTTGCAATAAAGATGTTTTGGAAAGAACTTTGCAAGAACCAAATCAATTGCAACAAGAGATTCATGCCAAGATACAACCTACACAAGGTTGAAAGCTAGAAATGTATGCGTGAGGTAGATACTTGTTACCGAGATAGCATTGGGTGATGTAGAAGATAAGAGTTCATTATCATCCGAGCTTGGCTCCAATAAGCACATGGTGATAGCACATTCCTTGTAAATGAGACAAGCTTTCAATGCATCTCGAGTGTACCTAAAACAAATTAAGTACAACATGGCACCCAAACTCATTGGGTCCAAAGTAGTTAGAGCAACTACAATACATAGGACAAACTCCAAATAATATGTGCATATTGATATGAAATTGAATTTCATGCACATCTTAGCCATTTAGGAAATGATGGAGTTTATCCTATATACTGGATCAACAAAAGTAAACATGCCATAAGATATACATAGTAAATATGCATGCACAAGACTTTAAAGAACCAAACGAGATACAACTTGGACAAAACACCATTAAACAAGAGATCACACACAAGTGTGACAAGAAAAAGACTTGTCCAAATTATATCAAATACCCAAATCAACACATGATTTAAGATACCAAGTTGAAAAACATACCAAATGAAATTAGGTTCAAGGAATGAATCAAACCCTCTACACTTTTCATGATGGCACAAAGTACCAAGACGAAAAATGCTTGTCTTCCAAAGAGACATATCATGGGATCAAAAACAATTGAAAACAAATAGTGTTCTAAAACATATAGGATAGCTCCCCCAAGATTTGTGTATTATTTATGATCTTGCATTTGAATACAAAATGACACAAATGGGGTCATCACTCTCCATATATTTTATACAACACTAGTCATGTTCAAGAAAAGCCATAAGATACAAAACCAATTAAAGAATGGTGTTCTACTAATGTAGGATAGCTTCCCGGGAATAGTGCATTATCTAGAAGTATGACTTTGAATGTCAATGCACAAGAATGAGATCATTGCTTTTCCTATCTAAAGAAAGCATAAAACAAATTTGAGTAGAGCACAAGGGATCCAAAAAGATAGAAGGAAGACAAAAAAAGAGTTAGATCAAAACAAAACATTGGCAATAAATAAGGCAAATTTCGAGCAAGAGCCAATGTAAATATGATCAATATATTTACCACAAATATGATTATCACTTGTCAAAAGACAAGTAATGTATGGAGATATTTCTCGGTGGTGGATTGCAAAGATATATTCAAGATCATATTCACAAAACATAAGCATAAGGCAAAAGATAGGAATTGAAAAACATGCTTAGATAGAGATTCTTGATGGCTTCAATTAATCAACGATCATGCAAAGCACCAAGAAACTTTCTCAAACAAGATACCAAAAGATGGGAGACAAGAAGCAATTAAGCAAATATGGAACTTGTTTGAGCAACATGCCACATAGGAACAAGATAAATAACAATATCAATTCTAGGTGGCAAAACCTCACATGTTCACATTTTCTAGGCTTGTAATATGCACAAAGCTTATTACTCCCCATAATGTGATAATCCATTTCTTTCAAACAAGAGGCAAACAAAACAACTAGAGATAATTAATGGACATTATAGAATTTGAATTTCTCATGAGCATGACATACCACATAGAGAATAGATAATATTGATATATCATCACTAAGTGGTATTCCTCATGTACACACATTTTTAGGATTGTGAAGTGCACGAAGCATATCACTCTCCCAAAAAGAAATAGTCCATTAATCTCTCAAAGAGAGAACCAACAAGATGAGATATCAAATAAAAGCAATAAGGCTCAAAACAAGTAGGTGGTGTGCAAGCCAACATACACATACTTGATTACTCAAGATAAGTAAGTAGATAGCACACCACATACAAACACTAGCAAGGTACAAAACAAACACATGCAAGGGTGCAAGCAACTTTCAATGAATATATGATTTAAGCACAAGTTACCGCAAGGAGGAACATTGGATATGAGATAGAACAATATAATCCAAATGACTTGACTTGTGAGAATATAATTGATGAAGATCCCTTAATTCTTCATAATGTAGCCAAGTTCCAATGCCCTCCAACAACACCTATTGATCAAGTTTTAGCTTGTTGGTCCCCAACCAAGTTGGGTCCTAAGAGTTAGTCACAATAGGCTTGGCAACCCAAATGGTTCTTTTCTTGACACCACTTTGAGTACCAACATATTTGGCAAACACATTGCCAACCTTATCCTTCCGAAGAGAATAAACATCATCAATTATAATGGGGTTGGATAAGGTACCATTAGTGCATGAAGAAGCAAAGTGGCCCTTCTCACGGAATATGTAGCAACATTGGCTTCCTCCCTTCTTCTTAGTTGGAATCTCAACTGAGGAGGGGTAGTTGATTCTTCTTGGGAAGAGGCCTTTCTTTAACTTGAGAACTTGAGGCCGCTTTCCTTGTTGCTTCTCACTAAGAGACTTCTTCTTCAAGGGCAAGATCTAACATGGTGCCCTTCAACTTTGCATTGAAGCAAACAATCTTGGCCGAAATATTGACTTGTTCTTGGCCCTTTTTCTTCTTGCTATATTTGGACCTGTTCTTGTTATTGGAGTTGAATCCAAGTCCACTCTTGTCATTGGGGCGTCTTTGAACACTCAACATATTGTCAAGTGTAAACTTCCCAACATGACGCATTTCCAAGTCTTTCTTCAAAGAAGTGACTTGGGACTTGAGCTCTTTTAATTCCTCTACATGGTTAGTATCAACACAAATACTAGAGGAAGTAGATATTCATTGTTAGAGCAACAAGGCAAGGAAAGTAATTCATTGCAAGATTTAGCAAAAGTATGAGATGGAATTACTAGGACTAGCACAAGGCAATATAGTATTTTTAGTAGAAGTTGTGCCTTTGTCCACATGAGGCTCACAAGATGTTACCTTTGAATTGATAGCTTCATGAGCTAACTTTAGCCTAGCATGAGTTTTAGAAGATCCTTATTAGAGCTAGATAGCTTTTCATGATTTTCTTCCAATTTCCCATACTTGCTAGTTAGCAACTCAAGTTGATCCCTTAGCTCAACATTATCCTTGAAAATAGATGCTTCACAAGATGTGGAGTTAGTAGCACAAGCATCATTAACTTTAGAAATGGAAGAAGACAACTTGGCAAGCTCATCATTCAACCTAGAATTTTCCTCAATAATATTAGCATGATTACAAGAGGAAGTAGAGGAGCTAGGCACATCATTTTTAGATAGTTGAGTTTGAAGTTGATCACGAGACTTGATAAGAAGAGAGAGTTCATTTTCCAAAGCCTTGTGTGCTTTGTCAAGTCTCTCTATGTCCTCAATTAGTCTAGCATTGCCAACACCAAATTCAACTTTTCCTTTTTAAGCACTTTACATTTAGCAAGAGCATGATCTCTTTCCTTAATGATTTTAGCAATATTAAGATCATTTGTTTTATCAAGAGATTTAAGTTTCTCCTCAAGAGACACTCGAAGCTCATGTTCTTCCTCAAGATCATTTTCTAAGGATGCTTTTTCCATAGCATCCTCTCTTTCAATCCTTCCTTTTTCTTCAATGATATCCTTGCACTTAATAGCAAAAGTCAAAATTTCACATAAGTAAGAGCAAGCTTGACTACCTTTAGGGAGAGCACCGAATACCATCTCATTCTTTCCTTTAAGGAGTCAATATCATTATCTTTTAAATAATAATCCTCATCCTCATCGTCACAAGAAGTAGAGGGTTTCAAAGGTGGAGATACCTTTGAATCTCTAGCATAAGGCAAAAGTGAGTAATGGACGATGATGATGAAGAATTGCTTGAAGCACCATTGAGGTCCATGTCTTATTCCAACAAATGTTGGGATTCCTCTACATTGTTAGCCACACAAAAATAGAGGATATGGAAGTATTGTTTTCATGACAACAAGACATATGAAGCATATCATCATGAGATTTAGTTAAACAACTATTACATGATATGCTAGGACTATCAACACTAGCATGTAAGACATTTGAGGTGCTAGAAGTCCAAAGATAGAACATTTCAATGAGATAAAGATGAAGTATAGTCAATAGTGGATTCAATATCAACAATGCAATTACTATCACCACTCACCATATCATTACCTTGTGACAAATCACATGTTGATGAAGTGAAACAAGTTGTGAACTCATCACGCCCGGAGATGGAGGGAGAACAATCATCCTCAATAATGTTGGACACTTCATATTTATCTTGAAGCTTGGTCCAAAGTTCATGAGCGTTCCGAAAAGGCATGATTGATGCAAGAACTACATCACTCAAAACACATAAGGCCATTAGATACTAGAGTATCGAGATGTGAGTTTTCCTCATCCACAATAGATAATTCTTGGAATCCATTGGAGGAGAAAAACCATATCTACAATACTCTTTATGTAATTTGGACCCATGGCCCTAAAAGATTAAGCATGCGAATTTTCCATACATCATAATTTGTGCCATCGAATATAAAAGTGGGATTGTGCACTAATTCTCTAAACGACATCTTTACTCTCTAGGCGGTAAGCCCAATAAAGAGAGCCCAGGCTCTGATATCAATTGAAAGGACAATGATGTCGCCTAAGAGGGGGGGGGGTGAATAGGCGATTATAACTTTTCCGGTTTAGCCTTGATAAATGCGGAATAAAACTAGGTGTTTTAATTTAACAAGCATACAACCTAAATATACTAAGCTCACCTATGTGCACCAACAACTTATGCTAAGCAAGACAATCAACAAGGTGATAGAAGGATAAAGGACTTCAAACACGAAGGTTATCACAATGTAAATTGCATAAGTAAAGAGCTCGGGTATAGAAATAACCGACGCACGCGGAGACGATGATGTATTCCCGAGTTCCTCCTTTTTAGGGGAGTACGTCTCGTTGGAGGGGTGTGTGTTTCAAACTCAAAACGCCACAAATGACCTCATCCTATTCTCTGATGAACCTTGCCCAAAAGCTCGGTTCACCTTGCACTATCGGAATCCGAGCCTTTACAACAATCTTAAGGCACAACTCACAAAAGGATTGGGAGCTCCCAAGTGACCACAAAAGGTCCCAACTAGCCACAAAAGGCCTTGACCACAAAAGGTCACAAGAACACCGTCTAGGGTCCAACGACCCAAGAGTAACAATCTCACAAACTTTTAGTTCCACGAATCCTCGTGGAGAGAGCAAACCGATGCAACAAAATGCAATGGCAAGAACGAGAAAATGACGCAAAACCACCACATTTGGGGCATAAGCGACAGAAAACACCGTTTTTGAGGCAAGCGACAGAAACCACCGTACATTGGGGCAATGTTGTGACAAGTTGCACTGATTCCACAGATTAGTGCTCTTAACAGGATTTCTGACCGAAAGGCCCACTGTCAGGTCTACGTGGCAAAAATCAAAAGGAGAATAAAATAAAAAGGTCAACGCCGCTTGCGCTTGTGCGTCGAGGGTGCTCCCGCGCGTGCTTGCCGGTGCTGCCGCCGTCAGGGAGCTGTCCGTCGCGCCGTCGACCGTGCTCGACGTCCCGGCCCGCGTCTCTGCTCCCACGTGTGCTTGCCGATGCTGCCGTCTTCCTCGCCTCCTGGTCGACCCGCAGGTGAGGGGCCGATCGGGCCACTGCCAGCGACCATGCCCAGGCGCCAGTCCATGCTCTCGGTCACGTGCTCCAGGACCTGCTAGGCCCGCCGCGCCGACGACCGCAAGCGGCAGCTCTGGATACCGGGCTGGGTGCTCTCGTCGTCATTCTTCGCATCAGCCGCCTCGCACCGTCCACGCTCCGGCGGGGCTTACAGACGAGCGAGGGCGCGGGCAAGCTCCTGCCTCGCCCCTGCCAATGCCGCCGCCGCCCGCGTCGACGCCTCGCACTGCTGCGCCTGCGTCCCGGCCGGCGCGCCCGTCTCGCACAGCTGCCGCCACTCCCGACTCCGACCACCGTGCTCGTGCTCGTCCCGGCCGGCCGGCAGCGCCCTGCCTCGCCCTGCCATGCCGCCGCCGTCCGCGTCGACGCCTCGCACGGCTGCGCCCGCGTCCCGGCCGGCGCGCCCGTCTAACACGGCTTCCGCCGCTCCCGACCGCCTGCCCTTGCTCATCCCGGCCGGCCGGCGGCGCCCTGCCTCGACCCTGCCATGCCGCTGCAGCCGCTCGCGTCGACGCCTCGCACGGCTGCGCCCGCGTCCCGGCCGGCACGCCCGTCTCGCACGGCTGCCGCCGCTCCCGACCGCCTGCCCTTGCTCATCACGGCCGGGCCGGCGCCCTGCCTCGACCCTGCCATGCCGCTGCAGCCGCCCGTGTCCCGGCCGGCGCAGCCGTCTCGCACGGCTGTCGCCGCTCCCGGCCGCTGTGCCCGTGCCGTCAATTGCAGCAGCTTGCCGGTGATCCCGTTCGGCTGCACACGGTGCAATCCAGTGTTCGACATAATGGACGCAAGAGAGATCGGTTGCCTGGGTGTGGAGTGTTGAGACGGCGTTGACTTTTTTCTTTTTCTTGCCTGACAGTGGGCCCTTTCGGTCAGAAATCCTGTTAAGATCACTAATCTGAGGAATCAGTGTAACTTGTCACAACACTGCCCCAATGTGCGGTGGTTTCTGTCGCTTGCCTCAAAAACTGTGGTTCCTGTCGCTTATGCCCCAAATGTGGTGGTTCTGCGTCATTTTCTCGGCAAGAACACAAGAAGTGCTCAAGTCCTTCACTCTCAAATTCCAACAAAGCAACAAATGCTTATGGTGAGATGGATTGGAGAAACATCAAGAACTCCAAGATCAAGATCTACTAGGTTACCCTTACTTAGAGGAGAGATAGATTGTGGAAATGTAGATCTAGATCTCCTCTCACTTTTCCCTCAAAGATATGCAAGAATCATGGAGGAATTGAGAGAGGGGCAAGCTTTCCAAGGTCAACAATGGTGGGAGAGAGAGAAAAACGAGCAGCACAAGGTTGAAGAAGGGGAGGGGTATTTATAGCCCCTCCCACGAAAATAGCCGTTGCAGCCACACTTAGACCGGAATATCCGGTCCCTGACCCAAATAATCCGGCCCAAAATCTGGCCGATACAGAGGCTCGCGCCGTGAAGTCCTTAGCTGATTTTCTGAAAAAACTGGAGAGGACCAGATATTCCGGTCCGAACTAAACCCGGAAAATCCAGTCTACCCGGATATTCCGGTGCAGAACAAAACCGGAATATCCGGTTTGCTGAAAACTGACAGAAACAGCAAAACGAAAACTGCAATATCTTTTTCATCCGGACTCCGATTTCGATGATCTTGGGCTCGTTGGAATCGCAACGAAAGCTCTTCAAGATAATGCAGAGAAACATCATAGTCCATCATGTGAGGATAAAACCAAATATAGAAAGGTAAAACCTCTCTAGAAAAGAACGACCGGCAAAACCTCCAACATCAAAAACACAACAAGATATTCATTATGAAATCCGTTTTTGATGAATAGAGCTTGGTATGGAGATGAACACAAGCTCTAAATTCTCACATGGATAAAAGCCAAATAAGAACCAAGAAAGATGATATGCCAAGAATGCAAAGGTTTGAACTCTCCACAAAGATGCGATCAAGTTACTCACTTGAGAGCCCCTCTTGATAGTACGGCATCTATCCTATAACCCGGTCTCCCACTAACACCATGAGACCGGTAAAATAGAAACCCTATCAAGATCATACCTTTGCCTTGCGCATTCCACTTGAGTTAGATGATAACGATCTTGACTCTCTCAAGTTGGAACACCTTTCTTGATCATGCTTGCTAGAACATGCTTGATGAAGACTTCTCCAAATACTCCCCTATACTCCATTATGGGAGTGTCTCGCTTAGCTCCGTCTTCATGTATCCATTGCAAGCTTCAATCAAATGATATCTTCCGAGATGGATCATATTGAACTTGCACTTCATCTTCTTCTCTTGACATATATGATGGCTTGGAGATAAACATGAATGTTCCCTCAATCTTCTTTTCCAAGCCACACTTTACCATGTAAGATTCTAGAGTCCAACACATGAACTCCAATCTTTTCCTATGGACAAGATCTACAAGAATATCTCAATGCAAACATTAGTCCATAAGGATTGTCATTAATTACCAAAACCACGCATGGGGGCAACATGCACTTTCACATGTGACCACCTTTCCCCACTACTCATTTTGCTCTTTTCCCCAACACGACAAAAAATCAAAAGAAAATAGCAAAAACAGACAGCATAAACAACAAAAGTACATAGAACACTAAAAAAAGATCAAAGAAGAAAAAGAGGACGAACAACGGGACAAAATCAAGAGGGAAAGAGCGACTGAAAGAACAACAACCCGAACACAGACAAAAATCGGCCAAAAAACCCACTAAACAACGCACGCCACCGAGAGCAAGAACAAACACCATAACCACAAAAAAGAAAAAAAGAACACACAAACAATACAAGGAAGCAGATGCACATTACCTCCTAAAAAGTCAATTCCTTCATAATTAAGACAAAGTACTACGACTAAAGAAGAGAAAAAAAAACAAATTTAGTGGAAATGTTGTCTAAAATGTACCACATTACAACTAATGTACCGTACCAACTAAAAAAAAAAATTAAAATTAAAACCCGCCTCCGGCCTACTTCTCCTCTCTCTCTCTCCCTCGCGCGCGCGATTCCCCAAACCGCATGCACGACGCCTCCATCTCCCTCCCGCTGACGCAACGCTCCCTCCCCGTCGCCGCCCCGGCCTCCACCGCATCGCCGCCCCGCCCCCCCCCCCGCCTTTGTCGACACCGCCGTCCGCGTCCGCCGCCGCCGTCCGCGCCCGAGCCCTCCGTCGCGCCCGCATCGACGCCGCCGTCCGCGTCGGTGAGTGTTGTCTAGTTGTTTTAGTTGTAGATTTTGGATAATTTAGTTGTAGATTCTAGATAATTTAGATGTGATAATTTAGTTGTGTAGTTGTAGATTCTAGATAATTTAGTTGTGTAGTTTGTAGTCTAGTTGTGTAGTTGTAGATAATCTAATTGTGTAGTTGTAGATAATTTGTAGTCTAGTTGTGTAGTTCTAGATAATTTAGAATTCTATTAGTTGTGTTAGATTGTTACATTTCTAGTTAGATTGATAGATTTAGTTGTTTTAGATTGTCACATTTATATTTAGATGATTTGTAGTTATTTCAGATTTTTAGGAGATGTATTAGTTATGTTAGATTGTTAGATTTTTCTAAATGTCTACATCTATATTTCTACTTGTTTTAATTGTTTAGATTTAGATTATAATTTTATTTGTAATTCGTTATATGTTTTAACTATCAATCTAAATGTCACATATATATTTGTAGTTGTTTTAGATTCTTTTAGTGTTGTTTGGTTTTAATGAATATCATATTAACATGTTTTAGTTTCCACGGAATGGGTGGGTTTAAGGGTGTGAGGGCGTATTATAGGACGAGGCTTCGGCGGAACGTCTATGGATGTCAGATCCATATAAATGAGAGGAAGCACTGGGTTGGGCAGTTCGATACCCGGAGGAGGCGGCGCGCGCCTATGATTATTTTGTCGTACACGAGTACGGGGATAAGAAGAAGGACTGCCATCTAAACTACCATGCGGATCACACCGTGTAGATGATTTCATGCCGCCTGGGATCAGACAGGTGAACATGGCCATGGAGAGGGAGCACCAGTTGGCTGAGGCGCAGATCCAATGCCGCAACGTCAGCCCCCACGACGACCCGCTAGTGAGGAGTCTCATGCGGGACGAGCCGGACTTGATGTTGTGCCAGCAGTTCGGCGCCGGTCCTTCTATCCAGGACATCACTTCCCTTGGAATCTGGCAGGAGGATCCACAGGGGGAGCCGCAAGGGAAGTGGGAGGGGACTGTGAGTCTGACTCTGAGCAGCAACGGCAGCAGCGACAGCAGGAGCAGCAAGAGTAGCAGGAGATCTGGTTTTCTGATGAGAAGGTAGCAACAGGTTCAGCAGCAGCAGGGCCGCCCAACTCTTAGCACTATCAATTCGAGTGTTGGTCTAAAGGACCTACTGATATATACAACAACATTGGTTCTACATTTCTCTTGGTCCTTTAGTTCGAAAACTTGGAAGTTCATGATGTGCAATGTTCATATGAGGCACTTTTAATGCATGTTTCTTGTGAAGTATTCTCTTGTTTCACTGACTAAACTGTTGCATTATCCTAGCCTTATAATAACACTAATGTTTAATTGTTTTTTTCTCAGAACATCCCATGCAGGGCTAGACGTGACTTCTTGTGGGTGTTGCCTTCACCGACCACAGGACATTTGAGGTCAACTTGGTCCAGATGACGGTGCCCACTCAGAGTTTCAGAGTTTTATGCACCAACACGATGGGCCGGACATTTAAGTGGCGCTAGTTGGACATGACTTGTTGTTCGCTACTGCATGCAACCTGTTGGGAGGTGCACCTTCTTTCTCTACCATTGTGAATTCTCTACCTACTTCATGTATAGGCCTCCCAACAACTCCGACAGTTCCGAGTCTGAGGATCATGGCCCTGAGGTGATCGAGACCCTTAGTGACTAGCTAGCTAGCTATGATAGTTACAAATAAGTTAGCTAGATGAACAATAAGAACTTTGTTGAGTGTAGCAGCTACTGCCACTGCTATTTCTGTTAATGTTAATGTTTCTGTTTTGTGTATTTTGTTGGTAATTGTCAACTTTTAAATTCAATACCGCAACTTTTTTTATTTCCGTAATAGAATCACTGGCGTGGCGTCCCTCGCCGGTAATCCAAAGCATCACCGGCGTGGCCTATCACACGCCGGTGATCCCAAATAATCACCGGCGTGACCTCGCACTCGCCAGTGATCTCAAATAGCACTGGCGTGAGGTTACCAGCGTGGCTGTTTCTCGCCGGTGATGTCAAAATCGCCACGCCGGTGATTAGGTTTTTCCTGGTAGTGTTTCCTACAGAAAGTTGCGATTTTCCTAAACTCGATGGCAGATCATGTGGTTCGTCCAATCCAAACGGTCTTCATGCGTGTGGAGCGGTAACTTTGCACGAACCGGTTCATGAACTACATCGAAAAATATGAATGGCGGGGTTTGTAAATATGATTTTGAAAAACCTATGACAAAGTCAACTGACATTTTCTTCAACAAGGACTAACAATGAAATAGTTTTCCAAAACTTGGTGTGCATGGATTCAGATGTGCATGAAGGTATTGTGGTCATAAAAGTCAACGATGAAATTTGTCATTATTTTCATTCCTAACGAAGAAAGGACTCCGCCATGGCGACCCTATATTGGGTTGTTATTCAACATTGTGGTTGATATATTGGCCATCATAAATTCATAATTGAGTGTGCAAAAAACTCAGGTCAGATTGAGGGAGTGGTGTCTCATCTAGTTGATGATGGTTATCTATCCTTTAGCACGCTGATGATACAATCTTCTTTATGGAGCGTGCACTCGAAAAAAATAAGAACCTGTAATATGTCAGTCCAGTTCAATTGTGAGCAAGGACAATTCATAAAGAGAAAGATTAATTTTTATGGTACAGATCAGAGTTTGGACACACTAATTCATTATCGGAGACCCTCAAATTTCGAGTGGAAAACTGTTGAGTAGCGACTAGAGAAATGTCAAAGCGGTTATAAAGGAAAACTACACTCTGTAGATGGTCGTTGATTTTTTCTTAAATTTTAAAAAGTGTTAAGATTCAAAATTCGTTTAGGTTGAAAATATTAAGATTAAAAAATAACACTACCTTTTTCTTATCGGTCCGCTTTTGATGCGGCCCATGAGGCACTGATTCAGGCGGCACGAGTCTGAAGTGCCGCTGCAGGGCGTCATATAGATATAGGAGCCCCCGGAGCTTTTCTTTTTGTGAGAGTAGCTCCCGGAACTTGTGGTGACCTTGCCCAGGGGCGGCGCCAGCGTGTATGCCCTGTCTTCCAAGGAATACCCATGATTTGACAAAACTTTGATTTTTTTTGATAGAACAGCGGAATTTTTAGCAAAAACAATGAAGATTTTGGCAAAATGAATACCCATGTTCAAAATGAATACACACCCCTTGAAACCTGGCGCCGCCACTGCCTTGCCCCTTCCCCGTGGCTCACAAAAGTTGCATGCCTGATTGCTACGGGTTGGCGGAATAATAGACCAGCATTTGATGATGGATACTGTGCTAGGTCATCTGGTTGTTTGTACATGGAAAGTTATTCTCGCTTTGGTTTATAAACTTTTTTTTTTACAAAAACAAGGCCGAACCCATCGTCATGCATTTCTAGCGCAGTTGTTGAAAGGCATCAAATAATTCGGCATGAATAGGACCCGAGCCGTCCGGCTCATCTCATCCATTCCTAAAGCAATTATATGTGGTGGTGCTCCTTCAGAAATTATATGTGTCAGCGTCGCCGGTGAACTGGTCGGTCATGGCTGTCTTCTTGCGTGTGTTGATCTGTGGCTATGGCCTTCGGACCCTAATCCGCATGCGCCTCGCCCATTGCGGAATAGCAAAAAGGAACTCCTTCGACCGTCCTGTGAGGCTGTGAGTGGAAATCTGGATAGGATGGATGAGGCGGCGATCAATGAGGAGGCCTCACTTTCTGTTCCGTGCTGTTGCAGCCGTCACCGATGTAAAGCGAGCTGAACCGGAAGCCATCTTCGTCACCGGCGAACAACGGCGTCGGCCATGGATGGGCAAGATGTCAGATCAGCCAGCAGTCGCGTAGCTTCAAAGTGTAGCTGGTTGCAGACGGTTCTAGCACCGCAGTTTTCAAATTCGATTTCATGTTGCGATTTGGTTGAACTCTCGCGCAGCTTCCGGAATCTGAACCAGTACTGTTGCTTGATTAGGACGGGGAAAGCGGCCTCCAAACTCTGGCGATCGATCGATGTAACGAAACGCTGCCGCACTTGCGCCACAAGTTATCTGTTCCGATTGTGCCAGATTGGTTGCTCTGATCTCGTGATTACAGCTGATGCTACTGGCACATCAGGTTGTAAATAACCAAAAAGCTTTGGATAACAATCTTAATTAGCGAGTGGTTCTTACGACGTGCCCGCGCATGATTAGCAACCAAACTGCTGAGTGAGCAGTTGTTCATTAGTGGAGAAAAATATACATACTTTGCCGCTCCCAGACAAATGTCAACAATACAAAATTTCCCGCCACATATTCATAGTGGATCACTGACAGATGACTTGGCAGCAAACCAGCAATGTCTCCGGTTCTCTACTCCTGCAGACGAAAATGAGCACACTCGGCGGAGCGCATCCATGATCCATGGATGATCCTGTTTCTCATGCCTAAATTTCCATTGCTTACCAATGATTCACATCACACTCCCAATCAAGCTTATGACAAATCTGCCATCACCTCAAACCATCGAATGTGTATGTGCGTACACCCGTCGCCGAACTAAGCTGGGCCAGTAATTAAAATAAAAAGTAAGGTCCAGCGTATTAGGCGCAGCCACCAGTGAGCTTATATGGTCTGGAATGATGTAATGATGAGGGCTGTGGGCGGCAAAGTTTATAACCCAGAAACTGAACACTAACGAGAGACGCCCTTAGCTGGGGCTTATCTTCCACAAATAATACTAAACCCAGGCACTAATTAAACAAAATAATCACAAAGCGAGCGCCCTACGCCGGCCTTTCGTCGGGAGCCAATGGCCTGCTCGCGCCTCGCCGCCATAAATACTTCACCTCTCCTGGTCATCTCACACCACCACATAGACACAGAGCATTTGCCTATTGCACGCGCGCGCACACAGTCACACACCGGTAGCTTCTGCCATGGCCAAGGACATCGAGGCGCCAGGAGGCGGGGAGTACACTGCCAAGGACTACTCGGACCCGCCGCCGGCACCGCTCTTCGACGCCGCGGAGCTCACCAAGTGGTCCCTGTACCGGGCGGTGATCGCCGAGTTCGTGGCGACTCTTCTGTTCCTCTACATCACGGTGGCCACCGTCATCGGGTACAAGCACCAGTCGGACCCAGCCGCGAACCCCACCGACGCGGCGTGCAGCGGCGTCGGCATCCTGGGCATCGCCTGGGCGTTCGGCGGCATGATCTTCGTGCTCGTTTACTGCACCGCCGGCGTGTCGGGCGGGCACATCAACCCGGCCGTGACGTTCGGCCTGTTCCTGGCGCGCAAGGTGTCACTGGTGCGGGCGGTGCTCTACATCGTGGCGCAGTGCCTGGGCGCCATCTGCGGCGTCGGGCTCGTCAAGGGGTTCCAGAGCGCCTTCTACGTCCGCTACGGCGGCGGCGCCAACTCGCTCAGCTCCGGCTACAGCAAGGGCACCGGCCTCGCCGCCGAGATCATCGGCACCTTCGTGCTCGTCTACACCGTCTTCTCCGCCACCGACCCCAAGCGCAGCGCCCGTGATTCCCACGTCCCCGTAAGTGACTCATGACCGCGTGCCTTCTCGTGGATATTCGTGAGAGACTGGATAGTACACTTATCAAATCATAGCATCGATGTTGAAATGATTCTTTTGCTCAGGTGCTGGCTCCTCTGCCAATTGGCTTCGCGGTGTTCATGGTCCACCTGGCCACCATCCCCATCACCGGCACCGGCATCAACCCGGCCAGGAGCCTGGGAGCTGCTGTAATCTACAACAACGAGAAGGCCTGGGATGACCACGTACGTACCGCCACTACTGTCCCATATCTCCTAATTCATGGCTGACAGAAGTAACAGGATTCTGGTCAGAGTTATATTTTTAAGCAGTGGTCACGAGACTGAAACTGAAATAAAATTTTGTGGTGTAGAGGAACTTAAATAACTGTACATAAGTTCACAAGTAGCAGTCAGAACTCAGAACAGATAGATTATCTTGTCGAACGGCTCAGGATAAGGATCACTTAATTAAACTCATAGTACTATGTCATCCCCAACTAATTAACATCGAAAGTTTTGTGCTCTAGTACCCATCCTGTAGCCTATGCATGACATCTACAAACAACAAACTTTGAAGTAATACGCACAGCCTAATCTCTTCCTACCTAACATCCAACTACACCAAAAACTCTAGTCTATCTACAGTTATTGCTACCTTGTTCACATAGACAAATTAATTTTTAGCCAGGGGAATTAGGGGAAATTAATTCAAATTTGTTCGAGATATTTGACTTACAGTTGGGGTCATGTTTGATGCAGTGGATCTTCTGGGTGGGACCATTCATCGGCGCCGCAATCGCCGCCGCCTACCACCAGTACGTCCTGAGGGCCAGCGCCACCAAGCTCGGTTCCTCTGCCTCCTTCAACAGGGGCTAGATAGACCGGCCGGCCGCCGTCTCGATGATCGGAGGCACTGAACTGTAGATATATCAGAGGACAGAGGGGCTTCCAGTGTGTGTGCTGCTGTTCGGGTCCTGGATTCTGCTGGTCTTGCACCTATACGCGTCTGTATCTTCCTGAGCTCGCCGCTTTTGCTGCTTGTTTTTCCTACCGATCAAGTTTGTTTTCGTTACTGTGTTTGCTTCCATGTAACTATCTATCTATAGATGATGATGTATGCATCTGGGTAAATGGGAAAAAGATTGAAATGCAATGTGTACGCATGGTTCGGTTTATGAGATACTTGCACGTTTTCTCCTTTTATCTGCACTTCTGTAACAGCGGCTCCCTAACTAACTCTTTTTTTAGCCGGCCTACCCAGCAATTCTGATATTTATTTTTTGAATCCTTTGTTTGATTAAGTCGAAAAGAGTTGGACGATTTATAAGAAAAACCAGCCAAAAAACGTACACCACAAAACACACCATGTAAAATCATCATTTGTAGTCACTCATATAATAAGGTTGGTCATAAGATTGGTTATGAGGGGAGTGAAATCTCATGCAAAACCAAGAATTAGCCCAAGTATGAGGATTATATTCCATAAAAGGTTGATACCATTAAAGGTGTTTTTAATGCGAATCCAACAACATATACTATATATTGTCGAACAAATATTTGGTTAAAGTTCATCTTCAAAACGCTCACACTTATTTATGAGAATGCAAGGACTAGCAATTAAATAAGCATACACCCTTAGGTGAAAACCCGTCAATTTAACTCTAAATCCCCTCTCATTGTGAGTAGTCGACATGTCGTCTCTCTGATGGCATTCTCAGACCTCGGATCAAGCCTGAATGTAGAGATCTGTTGTCTTTTTGGGAGACCTCAGTTTCCCGTTAACGAGTTGACATATAATAAGCAAATCGAAACTCATAATTTTCTCTAACTTCAGTGAGGTTTGGACTTTACCTGAGCTAAAAAAACACTTGCAAAATAGCGGTAGAACGGGTGCTACTGGCTTATGGGTGACAGTCTCCACAACGAATTTCCGACAGCTCCTATAGCTGTCGGGATGGAGGGGAGAAGAAGAGCAAGGGGATGAGAGGAGGGAGAGAAGAAGAAGAGAAATGGAAGAAAATCACCACTTGCCAGAGAGGATGAAGAAGAGAAGCACCGTTGTCACCTCCAGATCTTGTCCACCCCCAGTCATCGTCGACCAGACCCGCCGGCTACCGCCACCCGTGATCGGCTCACCGCACCGCCCTCTTAAATCTCGGCCTTCACCGGGTCTGTCACGGCCCCCGACATCCCTTTTAAACCCAGTAACACCCTTTTCTTATATGTCGTCGGCGAACTTCCCGCACACCCCCACCCCATCCCTAAGTTCCTTGTCGGCGGCTCGCCCCATCCTCGCCAACGCTTTCTCCACCACGCCTCCCTTGTGACCGCCGCGGGGTCGCCAAGGCTGGGTCGGTAGGTGGGTGGTGGACAACATAATAGATCAGGGCGAGGGAGGAAGAAAGACGAAAAGGGAGAGATGAACACGGAGGGGAGGAAGAAGAGAAGGGGATAAGGAGATAGGGGTGGAGCCCGCCTGAAGGTTTTTCACCACAGATACGGTGCACGATATTATAAATGATAGGCAATAAAAACGATCAAATTGAGGACACGATGAAAGGGCATATTTTATATCCCCTAGTTTTTGTGTGTTAGGCAACAACACTAGGATATATTTAATGTGATGTTAAGTGGTGCAGGAATCAAAAGAAATATTTGCACGTTGCATCGAAACACTTGACAGGAAAAAGGAAGTCTGCATCTGCCTGTCCAGTCCGGAGTCTCCGGTCCTCAGGGGCTCAGGGGCCGGAGTCTCCGGCCTCTCAGGCTTTGAAGCAGTGTGACACGCTCGACGGCAGCTGCGGTATAGGGGTCCGGAGTGACCCCGGAGTAACCCCGGAGTCTCCGCCCGGCCGGAGTCTCCGCCCCCAGATGAGCTTTGAAGCAAAGTGACCACTCGACGGCAGCTGCGATACAGGGGTCCGGAGTGACCCCGGAGTGCCCCCGGAGTCTCCGGTCTGCCCGGAGTCTCCGGACTTCCAGTCCGGAGTCTCCGGCCCAAGTGGACTGAAACGGCTAGTTTTTCTGGGAGGGGTATAAATACCCCTCCACCTACCTCCAGCCAGCCAGCTCGCCCAAACTTGAAGTCTCCATTATTGCAAGCTCAAGAATCACTAGATCTCCCAATCCCTCCACCCAAACTCGTTGATCTTTGGAGGATTGAAGGAGAAGGCCCGGATCTACATCTTCATCAAGCCGTTCTTCATTTCCCCTCATTTACTTGAGGGCCTCTTGGCTAGGATTTCCATTAGGAAAACCTAGCTTCTTGTTGTACTCACTTGTTGTCTTTGTGACAGATTTGTAGCTGTTCGGGAGCCCCCAATCCTCTTGTGGGTTGTGCCCCGGATCGTTGTTGTAAAGGCTCCGGATTTCGCCTTGAAGGATTCCGATAGTGGAAGGTGAACCAAACCTTTGTGGTGCGGTTCATCGGAGAAGAAGGTGCGTCCGCCTTTGTGGCGGTTGAGTTTTGACCTTCGTGGTAGCTCATACCTCTCCAACGAGACGTACTCCCCTAAAAAGGAGGAACTCGGGATTACATCCGTGTCTCCGCGTGCTTTCACTTCGGTTACTTCTATCCTTGTTTATAGTCTTTACTTCGTGTATCTTGTTTAGTTGCTTGCTTGTCATATAGGTAAATTCACCTTAGTTGCATATCTAGAGAATTTACCTTTTGTGTCAAGCCTAATTTGAAAAAGTACTAAAATTGAAGTAGCACCTATTCACCCCCCCTCTAGGTGTCATACGATCCTTTCACACGAGATTTTGACGTGGAAAAACCCCTCTAATGAGAAGGGTAAAAAATCACGGGTGCTAGCCAGCAAAAAATTACTATTTCGGGGAGGTTACAAATTAACGTCGGAGATTTTCGACTTATCCCGTGCGGCGACTTACAATCGGTATGTAAAGAGGTGGTTAAGGGTGGGCAAAAACGGTGTCATGGTTTAGCCGGTTGGGTCAGTTCATTTTTTTAACTAGACTGAAATAAAGATTGGGTTTGTGAAGGAAAATAAACTAGCATGTAACAACCAGTTTCCACCGATTTGTACGGTTTCGGTGTATGTAGACCCCTAAAGGTGGTGACCTACGGGCTACAGCCCAAGCCTCTGGCGACGAGCCTCCGCTTCGCTGCCGATAGAAATTAGCCTTTTATCTGCATAGCCGGCATATGAATTTGGATCAAATCTCAACAAGAAACGGACGATTTAGGAGCTGATTCGGCATAAACACACTTGATTTATTCTAATCGGACAAAAATACTTACAAAGAATTTGTCCCATGGCCAGTTGATTTCCTAGCCGCCGATTTGCCCCGCTGGATTCTACCGGCGTAGCTTTTCGAGTGAGCAATGTAGAATCCATACTTGGGCATGCTCGTCATCGGTGTCGCGTGTCGTTCCATCGTCTGGTCCAAAATCCGAAACCCACACCGTCTTGATCAAGGCGAAGCCACCGATATAGGTGGCCAAAGGGGTTGGTGCTGGCGGGTGCACGCGTGCCCGACCTGTCGGGTGCCTAGCACGACATGGTGCTAAACGCTGGCCCACGAGACACCTTTTTTCGTGCTTGGGCCTCGAGGCCGGCACAACCCTTTTACAGTTGTTTTTAACTTTTTTATGATTTTTTAAGAAAGGTCAAAAGAGGCTCAACATAGGGTAAAAACGGTACAGACTAAACATGGAAGTGCTGAACGGGTCGTCCCGTTTATTGAAAGGGCCGTTCTTGCGGAAATTCACGTTGGCTCCCGGACCCGGTATTTAAAAAACATATTTCAAAATATCAAAAAAAAACTGAATTTTTTTTCACGGATACCTCTCCATATTTTATGTGTTCACAAAGTCATTCACCGAAAACTGATATGTTTTGTGCCCTGTGTAAAAAAGATTAAAAAAAAACTCGCGAAAAGGCTTATTTTAGCCCCAAATTTTGTTTTTTTCACACAAGGCACAAAAAATATCGGTTTTTGACTTTGTGAACATATAGCATGTTAAGATACATGCGCGAACATTTTCTTTCATTTTTAAATTTTTTCTAAATGCATCCAAAATACATTTTAAATAAAGGAATCACCAGGAGGCAAAGGACCACTCCCGTTTTTGCTCCTCGAGACAGGCACACAGGCCGGCACAGCGCGGCACGCTTATAAACGGGCCGTGCCGTGCTGTGCCCGGGCCGGCCCTTGACCACTATGGGGCCCACCCGCAAGGACCAAACCACAACGATCCAAAACCTCACACGCTTCTCCCCGTCTTCTTCCTCCACGCCAACCTCCGTGATCCCCAATAAACTCCCCAGCCCGGCCAGTCCCCCGCCTCCTCCTCTCCCGGCGAAGATGCACCTGTGGCCGTCGCTCCGGATCCGGGACTCCTTCAAGCACGCCTACCTGGAGAAGCTGGAGTTCAACCTCGCCGGCAAGAAGCGCGCCCAGCGGCAGGGGCAGCAGAGCCAGGACGAGGACAAGGGCCAGCAGCAGGCGCCGCTGCTGGAGGAAAGCCCGTCGTCGAAGGGCTCGATGGTGTCCAGCGCGCTAGAGCTCGCCTGCGACGCCGCCATGCTCCTCACGTGCTGCTGCTGCTGCTTCTGCTGCGGCGGTACGTCGTGCTGATGCCATTTCTAATCTGTTCAGTCCAGATTTTTCTATTCCGTTTATTGTTTACTCCTGTAGTATCATTTAATTGCCAGTTACGCATGTGATTGCCCAAAAGTAATATTAAAAAAAGCACGCGTGGAATCAGTTGGGAATCGGATGATAGTCGAATGTGCAGCTTGGTGCAGGGATTCACATTTTGATCGATCAGAGTTGTTTTCGTCTTGTACTCACATACTATGGCGTCGGGGCTGGGGGTTTGCCGATGCTTCTAATTAATCAGTTAAGCATCTCCTAAAGTGGGTTTAACTTTTTGGATAGGTTGCTTCCCGATTGCACAAGATAATCAATCAGGCACAGTAAGTAGTGGATCGAGCATCACCCATCATCCTTGTTGTCGTTGTTTCTTTAATCAAAGCATCACAACTGTTGCAAAATCTGTGGTTTTTGCTAAATGCTAATTAGAGTTGTGATGAGATTTGCTAGTGTTTTTCCTTGTATACTTGTGGTTGTGGAATGTGGATATACATACCGGAGAGCAGCAGAGGATTTTAACCATGATTGCAGCCATCTTTTCAACTGAAACTGTTAAAATGGGCTGTTGGATGCATCTGACTATGCGTTCTTGCTTTGATTGGAGTTAGTGGATACGATACTTTCAGATTGAATGAGTGATCGCTTATTTCACTACTCAAGTCACCAGCTTGATGGCCCTTCCATAATATGAACACGTGTTTTGCTCCATTCATAGGATATAAGTGGACTGATTTCCTTGTTTATTTTTAAATTAAGGAGCGGAGATTCCGATTTCATTCGCATGAAACCAAAATGTCACATGTTATTACATCACCCAGCAACCCGAGCCCCTCGGAGGGAATCAAGACAGATCAGACCACTACTGTTTTTCGTTTCCAAAACCTACTAGAAACAAAACACACTCCAGGGAAGTTTCCATTACATGACTAGTATTTTTAGCAGTACAACACAAACAAAGGTATTTGCATGACTCCAGGTTTTAGCTGACTCCAGGTTTTCTTGTCATCGGAGCCCACTAGCTCTTCTATTGAAGAACTCAGGCGCCACTTTTGCCAACTGCAGGCCAGCCCAACTATTAATTCAATGAGAAATCTTATACATTACTACATTAGGATCATTTGGCTATATATGATCAAAACATGCCGCATTTCTAGTTTTCCATAAAGACCAGATAACCGCAGCCACACCCAGCGCTACATATTTCTATCTCTACCAGAAAATTGTAGACTCCAACCACTGAAATCCTGAAAACGCGCTGGCATATCAACTATACCAGTAGCATATTTCACCACGCCCCGCCTCATATATATCTAGGCAGTTTACATTTAAAGAAAAGGTGGTAGTTTCGTGCTCAGCGCAGATTTCCTTGCTAGCTTAACATAGTAAAAGTCGGACTCAAGAAAAAGTTTAACATGTTGAACATAAAGCAATAATTTCAATCATGTAGTTAAGTCAATTTGGCTCCTGTTTTGATTATTTATTTTGGTTGAAATCCTCTTAGCCTGATAACATCATAGACTGAAGAATCGGCACCTTGCATATCCTGCTTGTTCCTCTAAAATCTGAATAATGGGTCGAGATAACTCATTTAGCTCCATCGAGCTTCAACAACCTTTACAGATCTCCACGCATGAGTGCTGACATAGACACTGTGAATAGTTTCTAAACATGCATTTGCAAGATGGGCGTGCATATAGTTCCACAATGTCTTGATTGCCATTAGCAGCCAAGGTCTAAATTTTGGTGTTCATAGAATGCTTAGTGCAGGGAATACCCATGTGGCTTAGTGGTGAAGCCCATGGTCATGGTAGTCGAGGTCTTGGGTAATATCCCCAGTCCCATAAATCCATCGTAGGTCTATATTCTGGTGACCAAATTTTTCATTTTGTCGCCAGCTATTCATAATGTTTTACAATTGTATGTTGTTGATATCATCTTGGTATTAATATATCAAAAAAATTGTATGTTATTTTCTTTTGCACGAATACACTAGTTACAGCTGATTCATGGGCACATCCACCTTCCTGGTTTTAGACTTTTGCGAAATTTTAGTTTGGGTCACAGCTTCTATCCCGCGCCCCTTCCATCATGCTACAGCACGTCAGGATACTACAACCTCTGTGCTGTTCCATGCCATCACCATGTTCTTTTTTCCCTAATAAAGCTGTTGTATTGCTCTCTGATTCATCATCTTAATGTTGTCTCGTTATTTGTCTAATTCATCTAACCAATTCATATTTGATGTACCAGCTTTTGGCAATGAGGATGATCACCAAACTGCTCGATGACGCTATGAATCAACTCCAAAAGTCAGACGACTCATTACATCAGGATAAATATAGTTCATTCACCTTTAATGAGTCAAAATCAAATAATTACATCTTTGTACATACTGTATGAATGTTGGTCTTCTGCTGATGTGGCCAAATTAAGATGCCACTGATAGGTAGACGTACATGAGTATTTTTGTGTAGGAAATTTCCTGAGGTCTAGGCTTCAGAACTGATATGTGTACTCCATAGCTGAATATACATTCAGGGTATGTGCGGTTCCCATTTCTCACGGCTGCTGTGGCTCTCTCCACATTGATCTTAGCTCATAAGTGATCTGTGTATTTCATGGCTGTATCTATTTCAGAGGCTGTTAATTGCTTGTCATCCTATTTACTGATTGTTCTTCCGTCGGGAAGAGAATTGCCAATTTGAACCAGTGTTTATAGTTTGATTGTATGTTGTTCCTGATACTGTCCTGAACAGTTTTTCTTTTGTTGAATTGGAGAAAACTGTGGACTGTGCAAGCAAATCTCCCTTCATATGATATGCAGATCATTGGAAAGGTTGAACTTAACGCCTCTGTCGCTAAGTGAGCGACCGGCTGGTATTCTGAGAAAAAGAAAATTGACTACAATGAGTCTTGTGAACTTCAGATCAGAGTAGGATGTTACACTAGAATGCTTCGAGCCTCCTGAAGTTCAGTTTCTCAACAAAACGGGCTAAAGCTAAAGCATCTTAGCCCCGTCCCATTATATTTCTTTTCCACAGATTACCTTAGCATTTGTTTGGAATGATTTTTATCCTCAGATATGCAGTCCAATGATCATTCAGTTCAGTACCAGTGCTTTCAACGTTCTTATAATCGCTCAACGGAAATTCTTAAAAAACAAATCGCTAAACGGAAAGAAAAACAGAAATCATCTCATTTTAGAGACTGTTGTATTCGCCCAGTCAATGAAGTTTCCCCAATCTATCAAATTCTTCGCCATGGCCATTCCTCTCCCCTGCCTCCTCGTCCTCAACCTCCTCCTCTCCGCCGCCTCGGCGGAGTACGCGCAGGACCTGCTGCAGCGCGCTGAGGGGGAGCGAGAGTGGATCGTCGGCGTGCGGCGGCGCATCCATGCGCACCCGGAGCTCGCGTTCCGGGAGCACCGCACCAGCGCACTCGTCCGCGAGGAGCTAGAGCGCATCGGGATCAACCCCCGTGCCGTTGCCGGCACCGGCGTCGTCGCGGACGTCGGCTCGGGTCTGGCCCCCATTGTCGCCCTCCGCGCCGACATGGACGCCCTCCCCCTCCAGGTCCGTTCCCCTTTTCTCCGGTGGTCGGGCGAGAGTTGTGTGGATTGTCGCTGAATGGCAACGATCAGTGTGAACTGTGTCTCTGGTACTAGGACATTGATCATGCTTTGCTTGATTTGGGTGCTCCATTGCTCCATCGTGTTATTGCCGCTTGCTCTCGGATGTTACGATATGGCTTGGTGGTATGATCACATCTGTTGGTTTTGGTCTTGGGATGGTAGGAATTGGTGGAGTGGGAGCATAAGAGCAGAGTTGATGGCGTGATGCACGCTTGTGGTCATGATGTGCACATAGCGATGCTCCTGGGAGCAGCGAAGTGCTTCATCAGCGCAAGGATCAGCTTAAGGTAATTGCCTGCTTATAATCATGTTTATTTTGTTTCCAGGGGTATGTTCCAAATTTGAGGAAATTAAGTACTCCAGTTGTGTTTGTCTGCGGTAGCAAGACAAACCGCTTAATCCTCTTGAGTATGTTCTTCAGATTTCATGTTAACACATGCCTTTTTACTATTCTCTTGTTCTTTGTTCAAAGATAAGAAAAACTCCACGCATTTTCTTTGTATAATGTGGTTATAGCATATAATAGTAGTCAAATATCATGTTAAAAAATAGTTAGTTGTATACCTAGTTCCTGGTCTCCATTCATCTTCCCAGCTTAACTAAGCCAAGTAGGATGACCATTCCTCAAAAGACTAAACTGACCATTAAAACGGATTTTTAATGTTAATTACATATTTAAATTGCTTTCTCGCTAATTCTGTGAACAACGAGTTACATATTAACATATATACACGTTAAGTAACATTCATCTTGTATGATGAAGGGAACGGTGAGACTCCTTTTTCAACCTGCTGAGGAGGGTGGTGCTGGTGCATCTCATATGATAAAAGCAGGTGTACTTGATGGCGTTGAAGCTATATTTGCCATGCATGTCGATTATCGGATGCCGACTGGCATGATAGCAGCTCACGCAGGACCAACACAAGCAGCCGTATGTTTTTACGTAGTGAAAATAGAAGGTAAAACCGGGAAGGCTGAAACCCCACACTTAAATGTGGATCCTATTGTCGCTGCAGCATTTACCATCCTGTCCCTGCAACAGCTTACTTCAAGAGAGGATGATCCTCTTCACAGCCAAGTAAGATTTCCCTTTAGTGATACTACTTTGCTTTGCTGATATTCTTTAAACATGTTATACAGAACAGCCAAAAGTCTCTTTCTCGCAAAAAAAAGAGAGATGAAATCTTGTCATATACATGTTATTGGGGCTAAGTGGGTGGATACTCAAGGTAGTGTATCAATTAACAGAAGCAAGTGCTAACATTTTATCCTCTCTAACTTCTCCTACAGTCCTACGTGGTCAACCCCACCTCCACGTAATACTAAGACAGCATTTGTTCTAGTCTGATTAGATATTGGTGCACGAATGTAGCAAATTGATTTCATAACTTTGGGCATATGAAACATATTCAGGTGGTACCTGAAATGTTACTCTAGTGACGATATTATTCAATAGCTTGGCTAAAGATGTGATACTCATTTTGTTGCGCCGTTTGATGTCTTTAGATTCAGATTCAACCAACCTACCATAGGCGGCACCGGATGCTTCTAAATGTTGTCAACCAAAAAAATTCTCCGCCATGCTCAGGTTAATGTCTATATTTTTTGTATTCAGGTACTCTCTGTTACCTATATCAAAGGTGGGAAATCTATTGATTCCACACCTCCAGTTGTTGAATTCGGAGGTACTTTGAGGAGCCTCACTACTGAAGGACTTTATCGGCTACAGAAAAGGGTTAAGGAGGTTAGCATTATGTCACAATTTAACTCACTAAGATTAGCATTTGATGATAATATTGGTATGCTGCAAATTCACTGGTACCTTCATTGTTTAATTCTTTGCAAGCAAAGAGCTTCATGTCATTGACAGCACTTTGTGCATTCTCTCAAAACTGAACATGCTTTCAATTTTCAATTACTCAACTTACTTATATAACATGTTCATGCATATTCTATTGGTGTTGTTTCCTTGTATGGTGTGCACGAAGGCATTAGCACTGCTAGTTTATGGCTAATTCCTTGTATGCCAATCACTTCGAACACTCCCATTTCTTAACGAAATTGGGGGCCATGTGGCCCCTTTGATTGAGAAAATCATTTCGAACTATGAAACAGCTTTCCGGTGGGTGAATAAATGCTCTTGATTTCCCAGGTAGTAGAAGGGCAGGCAGCTGTGCATAGATGCATGGGAGTTGCCGAGATATTGGGGGCTCCTGACCACCCAATGTATCCTGCAGTCGTGAATGATGTGAGACTGCATCACCATGTTGAGAATGTGGGTACACGTTTGCTTGGTCCAGACAAGGTGAAGCCCGGAGAGAAGATCATGGCAGGGGAAGACTTCGCTTTCTACCAACAGTTAGTTCCTGGCGTTATGTTTGGCATTGGTATTCAAAATGAGAAAGTTGGTTCGGTCCACTCTGTACACAACCCGCATTTCTTCGTTGATGAAGATGTCCTTCCAATTGGAGCTGCATTACATACTGCTATTGCAGAAATGTATCTTACTGGGCGTTCCACTCTAGATGAAAACGGAAGGGTAAATTCGATCTGATGTTCTATGATGAAACAACTGAATGTGTAGACTCGTCTTGGGATGCTCCAAGTACAGTGGGGTTCAGTGCTCCCGGGAGATCCGATGTGTACTTGATAGCAAACAGGTATGTAATGTACAAATTGTAGTAAGAATGCAAAGAATAAAGTTCATGCTCTCAGCAATCACATAACAGCATTTGTGAATATAAGTGTGATAAAACTGCATACATGTTCACTCTGAAATACTCAACACAAAAAGAAAAACGCCCACTGGCAAAGCTCATATTACATATAGAAGAACACGAACAAAATAAGAACCTTATAATGTAACCAAGAAGATGCTGAAGCCCTATCATGACCAAAGTCACAACTGATCAATAAATGAACATAGCTAAATCATTGAGCAAACAATGTAAAATCCTGGATAGCATGGTCTGCTTCAAGCCTATGCAGAAGGAGGCGGCGCAAGGAATGGCATCGGCACGGCGATAGTCGGAATCGAAGGCATGGGAGGCAATGTAACTTTGGGGATGGAGATGGATGGAATTGCAGACATTGGCGGCAGCGTCACCTTTGGCACAACAACAGAAGGCATGGGAGGCAACGTGACCTGTGGCACGGTGATCGCGGGCACGGCCGGCATTGGGGGCATCGTGAACTGGGGCACAGTGATCGTGGGCATGGCCGGCATGGGTGGCAACGTAACCTGTTGCACGGTGATCGTGGGCACAGCCGGCATCTGTGGTACTGTGACCTGTGGTGTGGTGACCGTGGGCACGGTTGGTATTGGTGGCAGTGAAGTAGGCACGGTGGGCACAGGCGGCTTCGGCGAGGGGATGCCTGGGACGGCAGCAGGGGTTGCCATGGGAGCTTCTGCATCCGCCGTGTCGGCCAGGAGCCGGCCGGCCTGGGTCATATTGCTGCTTAGCAGAGCGAGGGCCATGAAAATGACCAAGAAGGAGCTACCAGCACTGGCAGCCATTTCAGGAAGCTGTGTGCTTTCAGGGTGTCTAATAACTGGTCGAAGGATTGATTCTCAGCTTTGTTGGTGCAAACATCAGGAGTTGTGCTTGCACATTTATACGCGACAGAATGATCAGGTGATGCGAGTCTGATTAGATTGGTGGTTGGCCAGATTAAACAGGGGATCGGATAAAGGACTTCTGTATATGTAGTGGGTGATGATCAGATCAGTTTGATGAGGAGGTGGTACTGAGTTATTGACGTAGTGAAAGGTGCTGCACACAATTTCGTCAGTTAGTTCACCTCCTCGCTGGTTCAGAGTTATACATGGGCACAAGGGTATTGGATTAGTTTACCAACAATTGGCCTAAATTTAGCCTTTTGGGCATCTGGTCAAGTAGCGGCAACACAAAGCAGCTATAGTAGCTGAGATCTGGAATTTAAAAGACGATTAATTGATCAAGTAATTCATGTTACTATGTACTTCCCTCTTACTAATTGGAATAAAAGAATTAGTAGATTATTCCGCCCAAAATGGCCAAAATGGGAATGGAACGAACCTTGTTCCTACGTGGCCTGATCAAATCGATCAAGTAATTCATGTTACTATGTACTTCCCTCTTACTAATTGGAATAAAAGAATTAGTAGATCTATTCCGTCCAAAATGGGAATGGAACGAACATCGTTCCTACACGGCCTGATCAAATCGATCAGGCACTTACCATCTATCTTCATTGTTCAACTCTTTGATGAAAAGATGAAAAATACGGAAAAAAAAACTCTTCTTTTTGGACGTGAAGAAGTGTCAAACCAAAATACCCAATAAGCATAAGCATTGATTTAATCCTGTGCTAATTGTCAGGCTAACCAGCGCTAGTACATATCAGGCAAACGCACACGGTCGACTTTGGCCATCGACCACGAGTATAGCGCCCGTCCCTATCCATGGGTGGGTGATATGGGCAGACATCACTGACGGCTAAACTAACCGTGTGCGATGAGGCGAACTTCACAGACAGGCGTATTAACTGGCTCGTGTGCGATATGGACAAGATCGTAGACGCTTTGTTTTTGCTGAATCGTGTGTGTTATGTTGCATCATACATGGTTTATGTTTTCGTGTTATGTGTGCTTTACTTAGCTTCGCACACGGTTTTACTAAATGAATCGTCTGTTTATGTTGTCCAATCGCTCACGTTTAGCAAAACTTAACTGGGTGCAGTCGTTACCATAATTTCATTATTTCATCCAAATGACAATATAGCACATCTAAATCACAAAATTCATTGGACATTTCATATATATAAACAGTGTCATATCGCAATTACATAAATCATTATACATTTTAGAGATCAGTACATATACATTGGGACAGTAGGTTATACAAGTGAGAATGATCAACGAACAAAATACTCTTGGTTACGTATTTGTCTCTCTGATGGCCACTGTCTTCCCAAGACCCTGACATTGACACTTGTAGTTTTTAAATTTGTTTAGAGCCATCAGCATACTCTTTGCATCAGCAGCGTGATATTTTGGCCGCACTATACAAGACACTCTTAACTAAAAAAGTGTCTTATGCAGTGGACCAAAACATCACATGTGCGGCGGTTTGGAGGAGAAAATTTTGTGAGGCCAGCTTGTAGACTGCATTGTGATTGTAACTCCTGTGTTCAAGTATAAAGAAATGAGTCAGTTCTATTGTTAGATAAATAAGTCATATAAAATAATGATGGATTTATGTATACTAACTCTTTTCAAAGCACAAAAGGGCCGTGCATGAGAGAGAAGCACTTAAGCCCCTATGTGAATGCCCTGCTATTTAGAGAAGAGATGTCATTTCATGACACGCACGCTTGATGAATTTCCAGCCACACGAAGTTCATGTGAAAGAGAGACGTATTAATACTCTCGTTTCAGCACGAACACCTTCGCCACTGGGCGGAAGCGCGGAAAGTCTTGAGCTGAACGATAAACTCCACCGAAATGGAGTTAGATAGCTGAGCTGTTGTTGAATGCCCAATGTTAGAATATGAACATAGAAAAATTGAGAACATAAAGACACAAAAGACTAAATAAGTGGACTCACCCTTAAGAGTAATCCTTAGCGGCGAGCGGATGCTTGGAAAGCCTTGAGCTAAAGGACAAACTCCATTGAAATGGAGGTCGATAAATGAGTTGTTGTTGAATACCCAGTGTTAGAATATGAATATAGAAAAAATGAGAACATAAAGACATAAAAGACTAAATAAGTGGACTCACCCTAAAGAGCAATCCTTAGTCGCACTCAAGAGGGACAGGGGCACAGCTATTCGGCCATGCACATCCCTGCGCACCTTCCCTCTTGGTCCCCTCTTAGTTACGTCTTTGTTTCTATGTTATGAGCCAAAGAGCGCAACCACAAATTCTTGTACAGTGTCACCGAAATAAGATCCCTATTATAAGAGTTTAGCTACTGTTAAATATGGAAGAATTTGAACATGCATCCAGCCCAACACAAGAACATGCATCCAGCCGACAAAAAATTAAACACATGCATCCAGTCCAACACATCCTCCGATGCAACACAACGAAATAAGCTGGAACTAAACAGATCTAAACATATGGATCCGTTCTATTTTGTTAAACTAATGAAGTTAAAAAGTACACATGCATCCAGTCCAACCCATCCTCCGGTGCAACACAATGAAATAAGCTGAAACTAAACAGATCTAAACATATGGATCCTTCTAATTTTTAACTAAAGAAGCTAAAAAGCACACATGTTAAACTAGGCTAGAGCATGAATATTAAAACCGAATAGAAAAAGTAAGTAGATCCTAAGGATGAGGTCATATAAAACTTGCTAACTGTGCTAATGAAACTAGACCAGTCATATAAAAACCAGTAGCATGTGCGTGTGAGAGGTTACCTTTCGTAAAGGGACGAGGATGAGGTCGAGGGTGAGGATGCACATCACATGCGGAATTCGACCCCAAAGTACGACGATGTCGCCACGGCGGAGGGCGAGGCCGAGCCCGGCTCGCCGGAGGTATCCAAGGTACCTCCGTTCATGAATTTGCACGTGAGAAAGACATAATCTACAGAAATGCGGGAGATATCTAGGTTTCTACTCTCGACCAGGTGAGCAGGCGAGTTTCAAAAATGGAGTGGCGGCTGTCGAGTGAAGTGAGACTGGACGAGTGCTGCTGGTCCCAATTTATACAAAAGACAAAATAGGGTTCAAAATACATGGCCCAAAATGGCCCAGTATTCACACACGCTTTACGGGCCACAAAACATGTGCATTGTCTCCATTTGCATACGGTTTTCTTATTCCACTCGTTTGCGTACATATTCAGAGAATGCTATTTATATCTCTACTTCATGCATCTCGATAAACTTGAAAGTGCAATTACAACACATACTAGGATAACTAAAGCAGTTAAAGCATAAAGGCGATGATTTTCCTTGTCATGAATTTATTTTCTTATTTTCTTCAACTTTAATTTGGCCTCTTCAGGTTTTCTCTTGTTATCGTGGACAAGATCTTCAAGTTGCAGCTCCATCTCCATCTTCTTGTCTGCGAGCCTCTTCGCTTTTTCTTCTGCTTTCTTCCTCCTCGACAGCAGCGTGCAGATCCTGTAACAGTGCGCTAATTTTGCCTTCCACAGACAGCTTAAAGTCGGCATGCATTTTGCAGTCGCAACATCTAGGAACCTTCAAATAGAACGAATTGGAAGGAAATATAAATTACCCCGAGCATGAAGCAAATAGCAAGCTAGAAGCTACGCCCAAATGTACCTCCTCCGAGTCCGTGTCAATGGTGATCTTGTAGACCATGGCGACGGCAGTTTCTGTGCGCTGCGAGAGGGGTGGGACGAAAGACGGAAGGATGGAGGGTGGCACCAGCTAGAACTGGGGTAGCTGGTCAGCAACAGCTAGAAATCCGTTATTAAATGTAAACGTCACATATCGCACACAGTCTACTTTAACTAAGCGTATGCGAAGTTAGCCATAACTCGCACACATTTCCGAAAGGGACAATCGTGTGTGATACCACGCAATTGCACATGATTGTTGCAACTGCACCCGTGGGCGATACTACCAACACAATTCATTTAGTTTTCGGGTGATACTACTAAAGATTTTATTAATATTTTGAGTGCTCCATTAAAATATTACAGCCCTTACATACCTTACATACGTACACAAAATGTATCTAATACTCCAACTAAATACTATAGAGATTCTCCTCGTCAGTGTTTTCGTCGTCGGCGAAATAATCCACTTCGTCGTCGTCACCGTCGTTCAAAGGTGTCTTGTAAGACCCAGATGCCTCGGCAAGGTCGGCCTTCTGCCGCTTCGGTGGTGGAGCACCACAAATATTGATCTCCACCTTGAAGCGCCGCCACCTGCGCAGACGGTCTTGGCGCAGAGTCTCGAAGGAGGCCTGCACCATGCGATACATCCTGTATTCTCCTGCGCGTCACAACGCGATGGACTCCTGCACAAAAATGTGCTCCTGCATCCGATCCAGCTCAACTAACGACGACGACCCCAATCTTCTCCGCGCGAGGGATGGACGACGATGAGCCGGACGAGGAGGGAATGTCGGGCAACGAGGAAGAGGAGGAGGGAAGGGCGGAAGAGGTGGAGGCACGAAGCGGGCGAAAGCGCTGCTTCCTTGCTCTAATGGAGTATAGCATCTCGTCGGGGACTTTGAACTTGTAGCGAGCCATTGCCACTGCCGACGGCACTTCTATTAGCTAGCAAGATTTATACACGAGCGCGGGGGCGGCGAGGAGGCGGAAATGCAGCGAACGGCGGGATAAGGAAGCAGGAAAGAAAGACACGCCAATATTAACTAGGCCGTAATTGCATTTACGATCTAATTGAAACACTTGTCGCTTGAAATTACACTTCACATAATATATATAGAAATAACTTTGTATATACATACGGTTCGATTTCACACGACTTTTGCAAATAAATGGTGTGCGATGGTGAGCACTATGCACACGTTAAAAATGACCCGATCGTATGCGATATGCAGCACACGGTTAAAAACACAAAGGCGTATGCGAATATATGGACATCGAAGTCTCTGTGGGCCTTTTTATTCTCCAAGGGTAAGCGATAGGGATTAACGCACACGGCACCTACTCCCGTCTGCAATCGCGGGGTCTTAAATTGCCCGATCTGTACTACTGCAGAGAACGTATTTTTTTTCATGGACAGTAGGGAACTTTTTTTTGTTTGTCACAAAGCTGTCAGCTGCTGGCCAAGCAGCTGCGCTTATCTATGTCCCCGAACTAGGCTCTACTTCGGTTGGTTGTTCCCGTGGGCAGTACTTTTCCTGTCGAGAAGGCTAAGAGTTAAACAGGCTTCAGCAGCCTTTGGTATCTAGGAATCTAGGAAGACAAGTGCTGAGCGTTTGATCGAGAAAAAATCCTGATCCCCCGAATCGAGCAGTCGACACGTGTCTTTCCCACAGGTAAAAAGAGGGACGACCACGTGCGAGTGCCCCCATATATGGGCGAATTTGGGGTTTGTTTGGACGCGACCCCCATGTCGAAGCTACTCTGGATGGCCCAGATCAACTCCACACATACCCCACCCTAGACTAAACCCTAGCATGTCTTGACCACTCTTCCCTCCACTCCGCTCCACCATGGCCGGCTACGACAGTGACTCGGGGTCCTAAGCCAACAAAAAAATAGGATGGGCTCGCGGTGGAGGACTCGAGTCCCGTGCCATACTACGAGGAGCTCTCCCTCTGTGTGGCCCTACGTGGCTCGCTGGAGGACAAGAGTGGCTATCTGAGCTTCGCACCGACGATTGTCCATGGTGAGTGCAGCCGATCATCGAGGCGCTCTGCGTCGTCCCCAAACACGGTGTGCAACTCGCCGGAGTTCCAACGTTCGGCCAACAGCATACATCTTCGTCGTTGAATGTGTCAACTGTTCGTCCAAAAACCGGACCAAAACCGAAGGCAAGACAAAATTTCTACTCAATCCATTAATATTAGTTGTTGTGTAAAACTTGATTTTCCATAAGCATGGAGCCTTTCGATGGAACAAATGAGTTTTGGGGGAAAATCACAAATGTACCATGAACTCATGAACCACATGGAGCTACATCCAATCAATACCATACGTGATCAGGGCTCTCTCAACCATAGATGGATAGTAATCCATCACTCAGTGAACAAATTTCAGTGAACAAGTTTTCAGGTTGCTATTCACAAGTGCAAAATTTGAGTTATTTATTTATTTTTCAGCTTTATTGTTTGCATCGCTTTTATTGCATATGTTGAGTGATTTTTCTTGTTAGATGGAGTTGGCCATCAATTTGTCTCATCATCTTGAGAGGACTCCATTCACTATGGCCCATTGTTGTCACATACTGAAGAGGATACCCAGCCCCGTAAATGACAAGGGGAAGTGGCAGGTCAAAAGCGGCACTCTGGTGACAACAAGGACATCAACTTGCGCAACAAGGAGTATGATTAATTTATTTGTGTATGAATTATTGAATTTGTGAATTGGTGATTTGTGCGATGTGATTTACAAATTGGTAATTTTGTGCTATGTGGTCTACATGAATGTAGTTGAAGAAAATAAGGGCTTTTGATGAGGGTTGTGGTTGTCCGGACGAACATATAGAGGGTGTCGACTCCTATCCAGGGACATGTCAGGACGTGTTCGTGGACATACACGGGTCATATATTGCCTAGTCCGGTAATACACGTGGTAATACTCCATGTGTTTCTCAAAATAATGCGTATAAATTTTGTCAAAAGTCAAATATAAACTTTTAGAATTGCAAAATAATTCAATAGACACATTAAAGAATATATTTCCATAGTATATTCATTAAAAAAATTAAATGTTCATATTTTGTCAGTAATAGTGGTCAAAGTTAAACTATGTTGACGTTTTACTAAAATATACATCTTACTCCAACTTTAAACATCCGTTGCATCATATCTGATGATAAAAGAAGGGACCATGTCTTATGTTATCATGGAGCATATCATATCTATACCTCTTATAAGGCAAAACCCCACTAAATTCATTTATGATTTTTCTATCTTCACATGCAGCATAGCCACATCATCACGTATTCACAGCCGTCCGATTGTAACCATATGACCGTCCATTTTTTATGTTCCATCGTCGCATGCTTAGCGTGGCAAAAAAACGTCACGAGCCCCGTTCCGCAAATTATATTCCCTTCCAGTTCATCCTGTTTTCTTCGTGTTAATAAAGTCGCACCATTGCATGTAATAATCGCTCCACAATACAGCCCATTACGCATGGTAGGGCCTAAGGTGATTAATTCCCTTAATGCCATCCCTCCACCATGGAAAACTGAAGCATACATAGTAGTACTACGTGGGTTTTAAATCCCCTTCTACAGACCTGTGACCTGTCCAAAGCAGCTCATAGGCAGCCCCTTCCCCTCCCGACTCTTCCAGTACTCCTTCCTTTCCGTGGAAACTGCTTGACTATTCGCTCAGATTCTTCTCCCTTCGCAGCTCTCTGGCAAATAACTTCTTCCTGTGCGAGATGTCCAAAACATCACCTTCCAGCGTTGCCATGTATGCCTCCTGCAAGAGCTTGGATGCCGCCGCCACTATCACAAGGTAAAGAGTTGTATCTCCAGTCCAAGAATGCTATGAAGGTGTGTGTGCAATGTCCTTTCTCATGTGCAGTCTTCTCCATCCAAATTCTTTGATCTCTTAGAAATATTTATTTTTTGTTTCAACAAGGTGAGCTGATACATGTATACTATGGTCAATATTGTACAAGCAATTGTGCTTATCCTTTTATATAAGATGATCTACAGGCTCAGTTATTCTCAAAAGAAATCTGAAGAAACAATTTGTTTTATTCGCTAAACGAGATATCCTTAGTGGTATGGCATCTATGAATTTTCTACAATGCTTTGTCAGGTATGATTGGTTATGTTTGGCTGTAATAGTTCAGTCCGGTTATATTTTGCAAGCCTGCTCCATAGCTTACGGCTCTAAAAGAACTATTTCTTTGTGTAAAGCATAGGAAACAGGAAACATTGTCGGCATGTTCCATCAACAGTTTAGAAAAAAATTAAGTTTTGATGAAGCTTCCACCATATTCCATTAATAATTCTCTAGGTATTATAGACAGAATGGTGTATGTGTTATAGTAAATACTCAACAATTAGGTTATAATTTTTCTTTGCATTCCTTTTTTAGATATTCTTCTAGGTAATGAATTAGGTTTTCCGGTATATCTGTTGCATTACATGTAAGGATGCACCGGTTAGATGCATTGGACCATATGATCGTGATAAGTGATAACCTAATGTTATATGCTCATAGTGATCACTGTGAATTCTGTAGGTTCGCCTCATTCTTTATTGTTGTACAATTTATCTGTTAAAGTTAATTATCATGCTTTATTTTCAGTTGGGTGGTCCTACAGATGAAAAAATAGTACATGATTTAGCATGTTGTCCAGAGGATCCTACACTACTAAATATTTGCCCTTTTAGTTCTTTTCTGTTCTTCGACGTCATGATTTTGCTGGTCAAATTATGGTGATGACGAATTAAATCCCTCTACAATTGTATATCATATTCTTTATTTTATTTCACGCGGCGTACAACTTATTTTAGGGGGAAAATGCATCATACAATGCCCGCCGCAACGCGCGGGGTATCTTCTAGTATAACTAAATAGTTCATCCCCACTAACTATTTATCTCAACATGCAAGGCCTCCACATCAGCAAATGTGCCACCTAAGAAAACTGCCCACCTGTCCCTCACCAGATTTCCACGTCACTTTTCATGCAAGAAAATGTAGCTCTGTTTATTTTCTACCTTCACTTCGTCTCCTTCCTTGCAATCAATGATGTTTCAGTTATCTCTTGGATAACAGTGTCGACAGACACTTAACCGGCGCAAATTAAGCTTCATTATATCCAACAATCCAGCTTTCCGTTCCACCTTTGCCCACTCATCTTCTTCCTTCAATATCCACCAACGTCAGTTTGTGTCGGTTCGTGTCCGTGTTTCTCCTTCTGCAGGTCACCGCACATCACTTATATATCCTCACTGCCCTTTGCCTAGGCCAACGACAAAGGGTGATCGAGCATTCATTAACTATTTCTCTCAACATGCAAGGCCTCCACATCAGCAAATGTGCCACCTAAGAAAACTGCCCACCTGTCCCTCACCAGATTTCCACGTCACTTTTCATGCAAGAAAATGTAGCTCTGTTTATTTTCTACCTTCACTTCGTCTCCTTCCTTGCAATCAATGATGTTTCAGTTATCTCTTGGATAACAGTGTCGACAAACACTTAACCGGTGCAAATTAAGCTTCATTATATCCAACAATCCAGCTTTTCGTTCCACCTTTGCCCACTCATCTTCTTCCTTCAATATCCAGCAACGTCAGTTTGTGTCGGTTCGTGTCCGTGTTTCTCCGTCTGCAGGTCACCGCACATCACTTATATATCCTCACTGCCCTTTGCCTAGGCCAACGACAAAGGGTGATCGAGCATTCCAAACTAGCCTTCGATCCTTCAGACCTTCATTCGCTTTTTTTTCATGGGGATTTGCGGTTGATTCAAAAACACGCTACAGCTACACTCTGCAAGAGTGCCAAAGATATGGCGACGAAAACGATGAATACATGGAATCCCGTGTGTTTCTGAGTTGTGACTTCTCATGTCCCTCCATCCCATCTTTTGTGAATTTTTCTTGACATCTGCGCCAATCCTGACTCTGCCTTGCCGCAGCCTCTAGCAACAGCTCTTGGCTTCTGGACTGGACATCCTCCCCAGTCCGACCATATGCATTAACGTTGTTTTCCAGTTTTTTCTCTCTGCTCTACTCTGTTTCGTAGCTCTTGCTGATAAGTGTTTGTTGATTTGTTCCTTTTGATGGTTCTCTCCTTCCCTATAACATCTGCAGTCAGTCCATGAGCCGAGAGCGTAACAAGGAAGTGCACATCTGTTGGTCTTTTAGTTTCCAAAATCTCATCCTGTACATTTATGTTACCTCTCATGTCGGTAAGGTTTTATTTTGTTTGGTAGTCCTAAGCAAAAAATGATGTGAGATTATCTTCCATAGATTTACTATAGAAGTCTTTGACGATGGACTTCGTCAGGTAATTAGTTGCCACATTCTACAATTTAGTAAATGCTTCCTGGATTAGTGTTCTGCTGGTAATTGTGAGATTTTGTAGTACTAATAACCCGATTCAGTATTACCTATTTTGTCTGAATTACATCATAAATGGCTCCCTGTTTCTCATCTCCATACCACCAGTGCACAACACAAATCACTCAAATTAATATGTTTCTATTTTCTGCAGCAAACTGATGTAATGCATATTGATGATTCAACTATTTGGACCAATGTGGTTGCGTCATATTGGTGCCAGTGAATCAACATTAAGATGTAGTTTATCCAATCCACAAGCTAACCTCTCACATGTTGTTTAGACATCCAAAGATTTGTAACAATCACCTTGAATGAAGAATCTGAAAGTTAATGAGAGCGTTTAGCTATACGAAGTGCTTGCTGGTTACAGCATATATAGAAAATGATGCATCTTCTACTTGCTTAACCGAGGTATAATCTATGGATTGTCTGAAACTCTGTATTAATTGTTTTTGTTTGCTTTCGACCGAGAAATTGATTTTACCAAGAGCATTTTTACCATATAGTGTTCATTCTCTCTCTCTCTCTCTATATGGTTTTACCAGATTCTCTTTATGTAATACCGAGCACGCTACAATACTGCATGGCAAGCCATTTTGCATTCAAATGCATATTTTCATGGTAATTTGTGTGTGCAAAAAAAAAAAAAACACACGTTGTTTAAACTCTCATAGTAATTTTTGCATATTGTTTATTCTGGATTATTTCATTATGCCCGCAGCAACGCACGGGGTATCATCTAGTTAACTAATATTTACCTGACCACAATTTTTTTTACACCTAACAAATTGAATTTTCTCTTAAAACAAATACACCTTACTTACATGAATGGAGGATACATATGGTTTCTGAAGCATGACGTGTCATCAATGACGATTTTATTATCACCCCCTAGCAATGCACAAGAAATTTCCTAGAGATATCAAAACAATGTTTTTGATTGTCAGAAAAAGTTTGGAACTCCAGGTACCTCGGACGTTTGGGTTTGTGCCCGGGGTTCAAAAATCTCTCTCTCCGCATGTCTAGATATTGTTGAAACCTAATTAACTATGATTATTAATGCATATGATCACATTGAGTTGAGCAACACCATATACTACATGTGTCACAGAGGTAGAAAAGGTGATCACAATGTTAGTAAAAATGGATCTTGAATGCCACGCTATCAGAAATGGTTCTTTCTCTTTCTCTACTCTTTCCTTGTGTTCATTGATCAGATTAGTTCATTTTTTCACCTCTCATGCTAGTAGGCTAGTTATTATTTGTAGACTATCTGCTTATTCCTAACATGCATGCATTGGTTGCTTGTATGACCTCCAAATTCATACTTTTTTTGTTCATGGCGAGCCACACCTCCATTGACTCCAGTAGCGAACCACTTCACCTCAAAAGTGGTGGAGTTGCAAGGCACGAACAAGCTGAGGGTAGAGAACCAGCCATCTGGAAGCAAGCTGATAATTGATATCTTTGCACACATCATAGCTTGTAGACCACAAGCGTGTAATATTTTTCTGGCATTGTACTCTCCTTAGTCCACCTAGCTCTAGTATCTATGTATGTTTGCTTTGTTGCCAATGGTGGAATCGAATAAATCAATACAAATTTTTAGTTTCCATATTAGTTGTCCATAATTTAGCGACAATATCGATTTTTAATGCAAGTCAAACTCATGATATCATTTTATTTTATTCCAATTTCCCATATGTATTTCAATCTAACTGATTGTTTTTCTTGTTAAAATCAAACTCTGCAAGATGTTTGGTTTCTGTTCCATTAGTTAGGATTTATTTTTCATAGAGAGTCTACTCATTTGTAATGTTGTAATAAGTTATCTACATTAAACTATTAAAGGGTCCCTAGCCATTGTTTAACTATTTTTTAGTTCATATTGAGTTTATAAACCAACTTGTCAATCTCGTTTAATTTTCTGATCCGAATTTGGTATGCAAAATAATACTGGGAGATGATTGTTTTCTTCCTCTAGCGGTACCACTTAATTTATTGTAAATCTATAATAATATATATTGTTACATGTAAAAAAACATGATTTTTTGACATGATGTATCAATTGTTTGGTGTGTGCATCTTTATGTACATATCACTAGTTTCTATGTATCTTGGCTTCGTTGCCAATGGTGGAATCGATATATAAATATAAACTTTTAGTTTCCATATTAATTATCCATAATTTAGCGACTATATATATTATTTTCTACAAGTCACATTGAGTGGATGTTTTCTTCTGAAAATCAAATTCTGCTTTTTTTTTTGTGTTCCATGAGTTAGGAGGTACTTTCATACGGAGTCTACTGATCACTTGTCATGTTGTAATAAGTTATCTCCATTAAATTATTCAACATTTTAGCTCATACAAAGTTTATAAACAAAGCTGTCAATCTCGTTTAATTTTTTGTTCCAAATTTGGTATGCAAAATAATAGCGTGAGAGGATTGTTTTATCGGTGTCACTTAATTGCTTTTGTAAAACTATAATGATCTATACACAAAAACATGATATTTTTTACATGATGGATCACTTGTGGTGTATCGTGTATGCATCAATGTGTACATATCACTAAATCTTCACCGTTAATATTTTCTATCTTTAGACTGATGACTATCGACTATTGTTTTTCTACTGCTTCAGCAATATTTATGGTAGATTCACAAAGGATGTTGAGCGATTTAATGACTACACTAAATATATATATATGCATGCAGGATGTGGTTGGTGGAATGGTTAGATCCTATCAATATGATTAGTTTATACTAAACATTTTTACTTGTTTACTATTAAATAAATTTTCAATATTATTTCATGTATTAAACGAACGAATAATAGTAATTGATGTTGAACTCCATGTGACAATCACATTCATTCACAGAATAGTTTGAGCTACTTATGTGTGTCACAGGACTTTTTTTTACCGTGCATTGAAGAAGTCAGTTTTGCCACACCAGGGTTTTTTGCTTTGTGGAAAATCACTATTTATGTAGGCCGAAAGTTTTAGAAAAATACCAAAAGTCTAATTCTTCAAGGAGGAGCCAAAAGACACAGGTGGGAGGTGAGGAGGGCCCCACAGCCCACTCGCGTGCTAGGCCCTGACCGAGATTCATGCATGGTGGTCTGTTCAATCGCCTCCCGACGTCTATTTATTCCCTACTAGTTAACGCGCACGTGCAACGCACATGACCAATCATTGCAAACAGTACGCATAAATGAAAAAAAATAGATCATAGTACAAATGTTAGAAATTTTATTAGTCAGTGTTACAAGCAAGAAAGCATTGCTAGAAAATCTCATGCAATTGTTCGATAAATAGTTATTATGCTTCCTTCCTCCTCCATGTGTTCCGGTTCCAGTGATGACCTACAAATTCTTAAAGCACATGATAGAAAAGACCATAGCAAAGGGCCAAGGCAACTTATATATAGCTTCATTCTGAACTATACATCAGTTGACACAGCACCAATCACTACGATTCTTGAAGCACTGAACGGAATATGTACAATTAGTTTTTTTATAAACAAACATACTTACTGGTTTGATCTAGAGATCATTGGTACGTGAAAATAATGGGACAGCACCACCCTGGTCCTTCTTGTTAAGTTAATCTAACACTGTCGGATTTGAGGTATGACACTTGACAACCACACACGGAAAAAAAATTCTCTGAATTATTCGAAGCTAACCTGAAAACTCTGCACCAATTTATTACTTATAGGGCTGAAACTGCACTGATCATATCTGCAGCAGTGCCATGGCTCTAGCTTACATGATGCCATGACGGGGTGGAAGGGAGAAGGGACAATGCATATTGACCGGTGTTAATGGGAATTTTATCAAATACATAAAAGGTCCGCTACTAAAATTCAGAGATAGGTAGTCAAGCTATAACCAAGATCACAGATTGACAATTCTTAAATCTTGTCATAGGATGGTCGAGACTGGACATGGTACTATGGGAGGCAGCGTTGAAGGATAAAGAATACCACTGCCGGCCGCTGGGCCAAGCCCCAACTATCGCTTCTCCCATTGGGTTCAGTCTTGTCATTACTCTGTCATGCCGAGAAGTCAGTCCGCCGCGGAGAGCGCCCTGGAAGAGCGGTGGCGCGACAGCCTCAGGGGTGGCTGAGGGAGCGGCTGGCTCGGCCGGGAGCAGACGGCTCGGGCAGAGCAGCAGCACCATAGCTGCAGCGTGCCGGATGGGGCCGCCGCCTCGGTCGGGAGGCGGCAGATGCGACACTGTTCCGCCTCCTCCTCGTCGTCTTCGTCTCCGGAGCCGTCCGCCAGGGGAGGTCCTTCTCGTCGGCGGCGCCGGCCCTAGCCTCCCGCCATGAAGCTTTGTCGTCAGCTATAAGCATCCCCACCGTCAGGGTCTGTTGCTGTATACAGAAGTCAATCGATTTGTTTCTGGATAGTTTTATAGAGTCCACCGTCATCGTGAGTGGCCGGATGGAGAGACACCGTGCGTGAATGGGAGGCAGAAGAAAAGCTCGGGCGCAGAGCCGGAGGCCTGTGAAGGGGAGGCCAGCACTGGCGCGCTGCTCATGGAGCTTGGGCGGCCGTCGCCCTGCAGTGTGTTGCCCCGACAAGGCTGGCGTCTGGGACGTGGGGAAACGCAGTGAAGGGTGCGTCATGCAGGATTCGCCGCCGGATCCACGCCGCCGCGCCGACCGTGAGCGGTCGAGGTCGCAAAAAACAAAAATAACGTTTCGTGGCAAGATGTGTTTGAGTTAGCTCATCACGGACCGGACAATCTGATCCGTTGGTAGCATATCGAATGCGTAAGATTTAATGTATCCGATCATGTTTGCTCTTTTAATAGTACTAGAAAACATGCCCGTGCAACGCACGGAAGACAAAAACATCTATATCGTGAAAACACACAAATTCAGTTTTTGCTAAAGAGAGCAAGACCAGGTATGACTGTTAATATCAACGAACCACCATCGTCATTGATGGGGTCTATGGATCTTATCACCTTTAAAGATGCAACAAACATATTGACAAACGGTATTTGCACGCACATGCTTTTCGTTTTACTCATGAAATTATTTGACATGTTAGCGAGCCAAGTCATGCATGCCATCTACTATTAAAAATGATAATTGTGCATTGCCTTGCCGACTAATAGGACTTATATTTTGAGGACAATGTGGTCTATTTCAATGACACATATGGGACCAAGTTAAAATTGTGATGGTTATTTACATATGTCGCATTTCCTATTTGATTATTCTACGCGTCCTTGCTTGGCCGTGGTGTCCCTTCAAGGTTAATACATTAACCATGCAGCATACTACTCGAACCATGCATGTTCTCGTTCTCTTCTAAGAACAGCAATCATCCAGCAGTAAAAAAACAGCAATGATGCAGCACCTCATCCGAACTAAACTCGCTCAGAATCAAAAATAATTTCTAAATTTCAAGTCGTCTATCGAGGTCCATCATACAGATTTTGGCAGGATCGAAATAGACCTTAGAATGGATTAATCTTGATTAGCCAAAAAAGATGAAGCATCAGGAGAACTCAGATACGTTTTTGCCGTCTCTGAAGATGACAACAGGTGGAGAGATTGGCAGGATCGAAATAGACCTTAGAATGGATTAATCTTGATTAGCCAAAAAAGAAGAAGCGTCAAGAGAACTCAGATACGTGTAACGTGTTTGCCGTCTCTGAAGATGACAACAGGTGGAGAGAAAATGAGTAGCATTGCGTAGACAATAGCTTCTAACAACTCACAGTAGGCGTACACAGCAGCGACATCTCAAGCTCTTCTGCTCCTCTCGGCTTCCGATCCGGATAAGTCGCCTGGCCGCCAGGGCGCTTGCCTTCATCTCCCTTCCGGTGCTTTTCCCCACGCCACATCGCCCCGTGCCGCTGCAATGCCACAGCGCAACAGCCCAAGGTGAAACATCGCCAGCTACGCCCGCATCCGCAAGATGGATCGCCTCTCCGCCAAGAAGAAAAGGAGTCCCTCCTCTTCCCCGTGAGCTCTCCCTCTCCGTCTCCTGTTCCTCTTCGTCCCAGCCTGAATACGCGTGTACTGGAGTTGTACTGTACGCTCTTCGCCCCGTTGACGTCCTCCTCCAGACCTCCACGATTTTATTCAGCCGTGGCGGCCGCTCAAGACCGCGTCCAGTGGGGTCCCGACGGTGCACATAGTCGGCAGCGGCGGAGTCGCATAATCGGGATGTGACGGTGGAGTCGATGCGAGCGGGGACTCCCGCGGCAGAACAGATGCGAGCGCGCCGGCAGAAAAGGACTGTCCTCACCGGCGGCCTAATCCAAACGACATCCCCTGTTTTTGTCCCAAATCACCGGGCGCGCGCGAGGACTCTATTGCCCTGCCCGACTCGTGGACGGCGTCGCCCACGTGACTACACCGCCGCCCTACCCGAGGAGCAGCGTGGCGGTGTCGTGCGTCACGTCGTGGGTGACATTCCGCCACGGCGGGACGCCCCCGTTGGCTGCTCCCATTGGCTTCTCAGGAGTCAGGTCACGGCAAGTCGAGGATGGCGGCACGGCGAGAGGTGCAACGTCGGCCGAGACCGGATGATTCTCGTGTCGCTAGGGTCGAACAGATGGAAAAAAATTGTTTGACCGGTCAAAATTGTTTGGTGCTCGACATCAGGACAATCTGAATCATTGATCGAAAAATAAATGGACAAGATTTAAAGTGTTTGGTACTCGACACCGGGACAATCTGGATCGTTGATCAAAAATTAAACGGACAAGATCTAAAGTATCCCAACATGTTTGCTCTTTTAATAATACTAGTGGCAGTGTACGTGCAACGCATGTCTCATAATTTATTATAACATAAACATGTCTTTAAATCTTTATTTATTTAATTGAATTATTTTATCAAGCCAGTTAAATTAGTATCATGACAAAAAAATGAAATTGGACCAAATATCTCCCATTAAGTAAATTACTTTATTTAGTTAATGTGACATACATCTATTGCCGCAAATAAATCTTTCTTGCTGTGCACATGCAACGCACGTGTAATCTTAGGATACAAATATCATCAATTGATAATGTTTTTTTCTTGTTGCTGGAGTAAATTCAAAAATTTAAGCTTTTTTGAAGCAAAAATTCCAGTGCATTGCAACGGTTTTATAATAATTTAATATATGTCATAAATCTAGAAAACAATATGATGTAATTTCTAGCAATCAGACATATTGCATTTCACTCCGGTTTTGTTTTCTACCATTTTAAATATTTTAGGTTTTGTTTCAGTTTTAGTTCCCTTGTTGCTGTGTACATTATTCCTATGAAAAGAGAAATTAAATGCACCACCTAATTTCCCATCCTCTTTTTGGGCATGATAGTTATCTAGAAGTAGGAAATATCATGTATATGTAAAATATGCAGTCTCACTCACCAGCGAAGTGAACCCATTGCCTGGATGGGATCCATCTTAGCCGACATGCTTGGACACAAAACTGAAGCCATTCTCTTACTTCTCTAGGCTTGGCTTCACTTCTTTGGTGATCACATCCTCCAGCAATGAAACATGACACATGCCAAAATAAATCAACCTCGTTTGCCAAATTAACTCAGATGTGCATGGCAAGACACAAATAGTTCCCCATTTTATTCTGTGAGAACTGAACTTAAAACACGTTTAGAAAAATAGAACGGATATAGCTGGAGACACATAGCATGAAGGTGTACTGCACTACTCCAATTAGCAGCCGTGTATAAGCCGAAGAATAGAAAGGACAGCACCGATAACTGAGAATTTAGTTCCCTGTAGAAAAATCACAATTCACAACCACAAGAGTCATTAGGAGGAACATCATACCATACCAAGTGCACACCCACGTTCAGAAAGAAAGTGCTCGCTTTAGTCCCACGGCTCGCTCATCGGAAGCTAGACTGAGGTGCTGCTGCTCGCGCTCGCGGCTCGCTCGTCGGAAGCTAGCTCAGGTGGGTGCGGGCTAGAAGAACTCCGACACAAACGGCACCTCGGCCTCTCCGGAAAGACGCGGGAGAGCAGCGTATTCTCGTCCCGGGCGAGCCGACGAGCAGGAAAACCTCCGAGATCTTGGCCCGGGCGCGGTGTGCTTGTAGGGATTCTTGAGGAAATTGAAGACCTCCTGCAGCTAGAGTTTGGCCTGGTCAACGCCGGAGACGTCTCGGAAGCTGACCCCGTTCTTGGGCACCTCCTGGAGTTGCTCGCCGACAAAGGATTGGGTGCGGTGAGGAGGATGTTCGCGGCAGGATTCTCCTCTTCCTGGAGCTGCATGGCCGGATCCGGAGGCACGGGATGAGTGATATGTAGCAGCGGCGGGCGAGCAGGGCGGCGGCGTGAATTGGGGGAAAACGGGAGCGGCTTGCGTAAGGGCTAAGGATCTCGGCTTCAGATTAGAATTCCACGAACGTGACCAACATGTCCGCCTCTGTGAACTCTCACGGCAGGACATGAGCAGATTCAGGACATGAGCATGTTTTAGCGGGCGGGGCACGGCCACTGGTGGTAATTTCTTTTAGCAGTGGCAAATCTCGTAATTATCACGAAACGAAATAAAACGAACCGGTACTATGGCATTAGCAGTATTATGTGATTTGGTGGGAGGGTAAAACGGGCAAACGTGGATTTGTGTTGAGTTGTCAAACATTGGAGCGATCTGGACCGTTGGCCAAATATTGAAGGGCTCAGATTCAATGTATCAACACAAGTTTGCTCTTTTAATAGTAGTATAGACTAGTTGGCATGTACGTGCAACGCACGTCTTCAACCAGAGCCGACGACAGGTTGAAACACCGGCATGTCGCAGCAATGCACACACAACTTTTTCAAATTGAAGTCACTGAACCATCGAAGTAGACGAATCATGTATCGTCGTGCTGATGGTGCACTCTTCACGTCCTGATGATCACCTGCAAAGGGTTCGATTAGGTAAACTGTCATTATCTCGCATAAGTAAACAAAATACGTCGGATGCTCCAGCAGGCAAGAAATTACAGTCTGGCAACAGTACTTGCCTACTTAACAGTGGAAGAAAAACTCGACAACGGAAAGCGTAGGGAATCAGAATTCAGCGAGATGCCAATACACACACTTGCAGATATATACATATATGCACAAGCAGCTAAAGAGAAGCAACAGTTCACAAAAGAAGTTCAAGGGAGCAAAGATTCAGAGATCAATCACCTACAGGTGTGTTGATAATGTTCAGAAAACTGACATGATCTTCAACACCACGCTTTTGTAGTCATGGCCTAACGAATTCATTGATAGTGTTTAGAAAACTGACACGATCTTCAACATCACGCTACAGGTACAGAAATCAGAACTGAATTATATTTTATGTGGAGCATATATGACACGAACATTATGATTTATCCACAAGTAGTCATGGCCTAACACATTACCTGAAATTTTGGAGTGGCATTGAGCATCTCATCTTCATTATCCAAATCTAATATGTATTCAGAACCTAGCTGCTGGTCAGAAATACTCAATTTATTTAAGCAGAAGCAGTACATGACTAATACCAAGTACAAACTGAACTTTGTACACAAAACGGTACAAAGGTCATGCTGGGCCAACATATGCACAGCGACATTGGCTGGATATCTATATCACAAACAGTAACAAAGACATTTAGACGAAAACCTCTCCACAAACGACGGTGTATGTCGCCAGTTGTTAAACCTGCAAAATAAACAAGTAAATCTTAATCAGCTGCACAAAATACTTAAATCCTAACCTAGCATAATTTGGCATGTATTGATGTATGCATAGGGGTTCCACCTTTCATTCAAACCGGAACACCTGAAAAGCCAACCATAGTGTAGCATTGCCAGAAGATCTAAATACAAGTTTATATGAGAGCTAGCTACTTGTAAATCGCAGCATAGCACAAATAGTTTAGCTGGAACATTCGCCCTCTTGTAAATCGCAGCAGAGCACAAATCATAGCGGCTTGTAAATCACAGCAGAGCTAGCTACTTATTTTGTCCGGGTAGTAGCATTAGCAGCAAACTCTCACATTTGATTTACAGAAGTGCTGATTAGTTCGATAAATTGTATGGGCATTAGTAGCAGCAAACGCTCAAGACAAACATACTTACACTGCAGTATATGCCCCTGGATGGAGATTCCTAGATGAACTGAGCTTAAATTGGAACGGTAAGGACAATATTAAATTTCCGTTCATCAACATCCACGGTCCACCGCCAAACCAGCTACTACATCGAGAAAAGTGGAATCAGTTCATCAATATCTATTAGAGGAGGAGGGGGAGGAGGGCCTGAGGGAGAAATCCCTTCATTGGGAGGACCGGAGGTAGGCAAGCGTCTCCGGCGGCATCTTCTAGGTCCCCGCCGCCGCGGAAACGAGCCGGCGCCGTCGCCCCTACCAACCTCCGGGGCGAGGCGCACTGGCGTCGGCTCTCCCTCCCGGTAGCGGGCACGAAAGATATGGTTGGAGTCGGGGCTAGGGGATGGAGAGGAGAGGAGGACGACCGGGGATGCGGCGGTGGGCCGATCGTTGCCGATCTGAATTGTTTTCTTCCATCGGGATTTGACCTTGTTTCTTTCGTTTCCCTTTACTCCGTGTACGCATATGAATCGAACGATTGGTGACCTCGCGTTTCTTTTCTTTTTTCGACGGCACGGCAGAGCGGCGGTTCCGTCTCTTTGAGAGGAGAAATAGAAGAACAAACTGGTGGCAATTTAGTAGTATTATGTGATTTGGTGGGAGGGTAAAACGGGAAAAATCGGACATTGTTGAGTTGTCAAACATTGGGAGGATCTGGGCTGTTTGATCGGATATTGAACGGTCTAGATTTAAAGTATCCCAACATGTTTGCTCTTTTAATAGTAGTATAGAAGTATAGAAGTATAGATGAACAAAAACCCTTCGCACGGAGTTTATTTTCAAAGAGCATATACACAAGCCACTGCTCCATGACAATCCAGTCCGCATGCATGTTTCGGTACTCTACTGGAAGGGGGGTTGTTTCGGTACTCTACTGGAAGGGGGGTTCAACGTGGAGGCTTCTTCATCGACCTTGCTACCTCCATGACGATGTGTGAGTAGTTTCCCTCGGACTATGGGTCTATAGCAGTAGCTATAGAGACCTCTCTCTCCCATATTCTTCAATACTAAGGTCTCATGAGCTTCCCTACATGATTGAGATTTATCTGATGTAATGCTCTTAATACAGAGAGACTAGAGGGAGCATAGGAAGAGGGTGAGCGTGGTCGGACCCTGCTCCCACCTACATGATTGAGATTTATCTGATGTAATGCTCTTAATACAGAGAGACTAGAGGGAGCATAGGAAGAGGGTGAGCGTGGTCGGACCCTGCTCCCATCTACACTTGACTTCCGTCGGTCGCGTGGGAGCAGAAAGCCTAGACGGGTCAATCGTTTCTTTCTTCTTTGAATGAATGCAACTCTCTTTATTTTCTTTCTTGAGCTCATACCCTCGGGCGGGGGGGTACCCCCCCCCCCCCCGCGGAGAAACATGAGCACCGACACACCTCCTTAATGGAGCAAGTTATTGCACTACATTTCTACTCAGGCTAAGGTGAAAGGGCCTCGGGGGTGAATGCCAATGAGAGGGACCAAGTGAAACACACTAGGGTGTGTTTGGTTTTGGGATGAATTAGAATGTAATGGAACGGTTTCACACCTAGAATCCGTTCCTATGTTTGGTTGAAAAGACGAATGGAACCAACTGGTTACCCAGAAGGTTCAGAAGGGAATATTTCCTCAATATGCGGAACCAACTCGTTCGACCAAATCGGTCGAACCGAGTGGAACGGCTCGCTGAGCAGCCTCGCTAATTTGTCCTCTCCTCGTCTCTCCCGCGGCCCGTCTCTCTCCCTTGTCTCTCCTTTGCCTCTCTCAACCACCGGCGACGGCGAGGCGCGGCGACCAGGCCAGCGGACAGGCCAAGGTGCGGCGGCGCGAGAAACGGCCGTGGCGGCCGCGACTCGCAGGCGCTGGCCTGAGCTTCCAGGCGAGTGCCAGCCATTAGGCGAGTGCCGGCGATGGCCCGTAGGCGAGCAACGTCGACGACCAGCAGACCGGCCAGAGGCACGGCGAACAGGCACGGCGGCGCGAGAAACGGCCGTGGCGGCCGCGACTCGAACGCGCCGGCATCAGCTTCCAGTCTGAGGCTCCTAGCCGGCGGCAGCTTGCACAAGCTTCGATCGGGAAGTCAGTAGCGAGCGGCGGCAACCTCCAGGCAGTAGCGGTGTGGCGGCGGCAGCAGGACAGCCGGCAAGGATGCAACGATTTCGATCGGGCAAGGATCGATTGATCCATCTAGTGCTCTGGATGCGATCTGTGAGGAATAGGAATTACTAATCCTCCGCTTTAGCCATTAATAATACTAGTTGACGTGCACGTGTAACGCACGTAACCAATCATTGCAGACAGTAAGCATAAATGGAAAAAGAAAACCATATAGGTCATAGTACAAATGTTAGAAATTTTGTTAGTCGTGTTACAAGCAAGAAAATATTGGTAGAAAATCTCATGCAATTGTTCGATACATATTAGCTTATCATTGCGTCTAACCCAAATACAATGCCAATTCTTGGACACATAAGATTCTCATATGCTTTGTTCCTTCTCATTGTGTTCCATGTCCGGTGATGACCTACAAATTACTTCTGAAAAAACATTGAATATGCTAGTCTATAGAATAACATGGCAACGTTACGTTAGCATTACGAATGAGTAGAAGCTGAATCTCGCGTCATGAAACATCCGTGAGTAACAAACCTATTGGTCTAGCGATAGCCAATAGTGAGAATCAATAAATCTAACATCTGAAAACTGAAATAATGAGTTTCTGTACAACTGAATCAATAAATCTAACAACTAAATCTAACATCAGAACCCTTGAGCTTGCCACTGAGGAGGGTCTTCTACAGCCTTTACCAGACCATTTAACAAAGCTCAGAGTCTCCCTATATGCTGACGACGCTGCAATTTTCCTTGTGCCAACGGCTGATGACATCACGAACCTTGCTTACACCTTACGGGGGTTCGGTGACGCGACGGGTCTGGTTACAAACTTCACCAAGAGTTCCTTCTCCCCAATTCGCTGTGAGGGCATCGACTTGGCTGCAATTATGACGGAGTTCCCGGCCTCAGTCGCCCAGTTCCCCATTAAGTACCTGGGACTTCCGCTTGCCCTGGGCAGACTCCGGCGAGCTGATCTCCAACCTTACATTGATAAGACCGCCTCTCGTCTGCAACCTTGGAAGGGTAAATACATCAACAGGGCGGGCTGTACGGAGCTCGTCAAATCTGTGCTCTCCTCTATGCCCATTTTCCTTCTCACGGCCATCAAAGCGGATAAACGAACTATCAAGGCTTTCGACAAGATTCGCAGAGGAATGCTATGGAATTGCAGCGAAAAGGTCAGCGGCGGCAAGTGCAAGGTTGCTTGGGACAAGGTGTGTCGTCCTAAGGCCATGGGCGGGCTCGGAATTCTCAACCTGGAAATTTTTTCAAGGGCCCTTAGGCTGCGATGGCTGTGGCATGAGTGGGCCTCCCCCGATAAGCCTTGGGTGGGCTCTGAAACGCCGAACGACTGCATCGACAAGAGCCTCTTCAGTGCTGCAACCCGGGTGACGGTTGGCGATGGTCGCAAATCTTCCTTCTGGGAGTCGTCTTGGTTTGACGGGCTGCCCCCTAAGATCATTGTCCCCGACCTCTTTGTAGCCTCCAAGCGGAAGAACAGAAACGTCTATGAGGCTCTTGCTGACTACAAATGGATCTCGGACCTGGCCGTCGACAACTTCACGCTCGCTCACATCTCCCAGTTCGTCAATCTCTGGACCCTCACTCAGGGGATCACCCTGTCCCCCGGAACTGCCGACACCATCACTTGGACCCTCTCGACCTCTGGGGTTTACTCGGCCAAGTCGGCTTACAAAGCGCAGTTCATCGGCGCCTCCTCCTGCTCCTTCAGAAACATCGTTTGGAACACCTGGGCCCCTCCTAAGTGCTCCATCTTCGCATGGCTTGCTGTCCAAAACCGTCTATGGATGTCGGATTGTCTCGCCATCAGGGGATGGCCACACCAGGCTGTTTGTCAGCTGTGCAGATGTCAGCCCGAGACAGGAAGGCACATGCTTTTCGAGTGCCGCTACTCGATCTGGGCGGAGGCTTCTCTCTGGCTTCACTGCCCCGCCATCACCCACAGTCTTGCAGTGACCAAGCCCACCGTCTTCGACTATTGGAAGGAGCTAGCCACGACGCCTTCCCCATCTCGCCAGGGCATGCAGACGGCAATCATTCTGATCACCTGGGAGATTTGGAAGGAGCGGAACGCGAGGGTCTTCAACAACAAATTCACGATGCCTTCCGTCCTCTTCCAACACATAAAGAGCGAGAGCAGAAACTGAATCCTTGCTGGATCCAAGAAGCTGGCAGAAATCCTCGGATGATGTGAAGCTTCGATTTTTTTGAAACGAGGGAGACTTTGTAATCTTTACTTGGGCTTCGGCTTATTGTGTTGTTTGCTTCTCCTATATCAATATAAAGGCAAACCTTTTGCCTCGTTTCAAAAAAAAATATATATATATATATACAGGAACGCTTCTTCATACCCACAAAGCCACCTAGTTAATTTATTAATTTAATGTGAAGTAAAGGACAAGAAAAGAAGCTAATGTGAGAAATTGCTAACTTATAAGCATTTGATTCAAACAATTTCTGGTTAATCGAACCAGAACATAAGAGTATAAACTATGGATTTGCTCCCCAGCCTTGTCATTGGACCGAACCTGAATGTTTTGGAGGAGCTGGTACTGTGGTGGAGAGGATATCAGCGAGAAGGCTAACGTTGGCCACCGAATCAGCTGCAGAGCAGATCAGTAGCCTCTATGGGACTCGCATCCGAACATGTGCATGAACATGCGCGACCAAATCTTCAACACTTTTTTTCTCTTGTCACCCGTATCAAAAATCTGAACCATGTGTTCAGCGCATGGGCATGCCGGACAGAGAGGCCATCGTTGCTTGGAGAACCAAAATCCTCAAGGCTTCTTTTCTACACATCTTCGTTCTGGTTTGAACCCATGGTCTGATCCCCATCTCAATACTATGAACCCGATGCGTCTTACTTATCACTGAACCGTGGTAAGTAAACTGATAGAGCTACCAAACAGTTTAATCTGCCTTAAGCTAATTTCTATACACAAATCTTCTTGGGGGAATCAAACAGGACTGCCAATTGATTGACTAATTGCTCTGAAAATGCAGGGGATTCTAAGATTGCAGGGAATCTAAGATTGGAGAGGAAAAGATCGGGAGAGGCAGTTGTGCGCACCGTCCTCTTCCTCCGCATGGGCCCATTGTTCCCGTGAGCTTGAGCTGCTGCTGCTGCTCGGTTCGGCCATGGAAGGACCCGAGCGGCGCGTAGGTCCATCAGGGCAGTGGCAAATCCATTGCCGCGGGGAGCCGTGGCGGTGTGACCTGTAGTGCTGCAGTCGGGAGGAAGGGTTGGGGGTGGACGGAGTTTGGGTCATGGAGGACGGAGTAGAGTTGTCATCGGAGGATGGACGCGCGGCTTCCTTGGCGGCAGAGGTGGCACACGGAGGTACGACGGCCGGAGGCCGAGGCGAGCAGGGCGGCGACGGGAAGTCGGCCGAACCGAACAATTTATTTTGTAGCGGTGGCAATGATGTAATTATCACGAAACTGAAAAGGTTTGGAGTGATCCAGAACGTTGATCAAATTGAACGGATCAGATTTAATGTATCAACACAGCACAACACATGTTTGCTCTTTTAATAGTAGTATAGTTTCTGTGAGGAATAGGAATAGCGGTGCACAGCAGAATTACTAATATTATCGATCTGGTACTTTGGCAAGCATCGATTGATCATATCACTATGAAATTGCTTAATGGATTAATATTGGTTACCCATTTATTTGCTTTAATAACAGATTATGCGTTGATTGCATATCTTATGAAATTGATTTAGAACCATTCCATTCCACCTCATTTTTTCTAACCAAACACCAGAACGGAATGAAACCGTGACATTCTATTTCAGTGGAATGGAACCGTTCCATTCCATTCCACCTCGTTCCAAAACCAACCCTAAGGTACTAGTTCATGCCCAAGTGAACAAGATCGAAGTTTATATGTTTCGTTCCTTTGCTTCGGTTTCTTCCTCGAAACAACTTATGAATGTTCAGTTTATCACATGTTCTTTTTATCTATGTATCCCAGGTGTGGTGTTGTTAGCGGCCAACCTACCTCCGCCTGGGTTGCGCCTTTCGCTACTAGGCATGGGCTTCATGGGATGGATCGACTACAAATGCAGAGTGAACGCCTACGAGCAAATTGTCTTAGAACTGAACGACTTTGGCCTCCATGGCTTCTCTCTCCTGCTGTCTCCTATTTTCATCTTCATGTAACGGCTGAACCTGTGATTCCATGCATTGCAAGTAGAATCCATGAGCGATTTGTCTACGTGAGTAGAATGTTATTAACATTTGGTATTCAAAGCCGATTCCTCTACGCAAAATCCACAAAATACTCACAATTTTAAAATTTGAGCCAAACAAATCCACACATCAGAGGGCTTGGATCTAGCCTATTCAACCATGTGTAGCGGATCAGCTTGGGCTTGTCGCCTAGATCGAGCGTTCCGCATCGGTGGAGTACCCGCAACAGCGACGCATCCCCACTTTGTTTTTTCACTCCCGTTGCAACGCACGGACATTTTGTTATAACTATTAATACTCATTTCTAGACTTACTATTAATACATTTCAGATTAATAGTAGTAATTCCAAATTAATTTGGGTCTACTGGACTTACTGCGTAGCAAACAATTCACAACTGATGGTATAGAGGGTCCTACTTACCAACATGTTGAACTATTTCATGATATACGCATGACGTTTAAGTTAAATTATTTTCCTTCGGATAAAAGGACGTCTATGTTTTTAACTCGATTTTATCTAGATATAAGAAATATCATAAAGAGAGACGTGTGATCTGTAATTTCAGTAAAAAAAACAGGTGAAAGTCTCATTAAATGATATTGAAGGCACTGAACTCGCGCCATCTCTACCCTCGCACGAAGTTGGTCGTCGCGTCCCTTCTTGCTGCGCGGTGAGTTTTAGCTCTGAGGAGACCATCGTTACTTTTGGGCCTGGTTGCGAGGTGGTTAGAGGTTTCGTGATGGGCTAGACCAACCTCCCGTGTGTGGATAATCTACTTTCTCTGTTCTAAATTAGATAACTTCCATTTGACCACATGTGAATGTATCTATACATGTTACAAGTATAAATATATTCACGTTCGGACAAATGAAAGTCATCTAATTTAGAACGGAGAGAGTAGTAACCGCATGAAACCTGTGCAGGCGTGATCCATGATCCATGGAACCCCACTTCTTGCTGCACGCTCCTCCATTTTCCAGTAGTCCGACGAGGGTGCGAGAATCAAATTACTCCTAGCTAGAAGATCGCCAAAGCAAGCAAGCACGTCGTCGTGTTGAGCGGGCATCCGGACACAGTCGCTCTGGTGGTGGACGTAGGCTGGCTGGTCCACCGCCGCACGCGGGTGACAGCTCCAACGGCCGCCGACTCGTCGTGCCCGTCTCTCCGGCCACACAAACGCGATCGAGAAGATGCCGCCGCTGCCGCTTTTATAAACAGTATGGAACGACGGAAAGGCTATATATAGGCCCGAAAGGGGCCGACCGCCGACTACAAAGTCTGACGACGATTCAACGAGAATCCTGACAGCAGGTGTATGAGGCGTATGGCAACACGTCGATCGCTCCGCTCAAACGGGTGCACACATAATGTAAAAGGGCTCTTTTGATTGGGTGCTGCAGCTGTACTATAAATCAGTGAACGCATGCCTCGATCATGGCACATATATACAGTACGGAGTACTCCCTCCGTTCCAATTTAGTTGACTTGCTATCCACCAAATGTAGATGTATCTAGACATGTTACACGTATAGATACATCCACATGTGGTGCATAGCAAGTCAATTAAATTGGAACGGAGGGAGTACATAGTAGTACAACCGAACGGCGTCCGCGCGCGTGCATATCAGGTGGGCGTTGTCCCTTCTAATATGCCACCCCATGACGGAGACTCTTTCATTCATACGTACGCACGATTGTTGATTCCATCGTACTGGAAATCAGCGGCGATCGATTGATCAGTTACATGTTGTGGCACCTGACCCGGCGCATTCACTCCCTCGTCGTTTAGTAAGGATGACTTTCTAGAAAACTTAATTATAATCTCGTCTCCTGGCTAGATTATGGTGTTATATGAAGTATTTCATCGTTTCTTTCTTCATTCTGGGATGAGGATCTTTGTTCCACCTTTGGCTTGACCCCTTAACATCAGTGCATGTTCGACAATTCCTTTTTAAAGGCCTTGTCTTGTAATGGTACATTCTTTGTAGGGTATGATGCTTTTTTTGTTAGTGATTTGTCATCCGTGATAGGTTGTGATTGGTGTTTGAGAAGACGATTGTACTCTGCATCGATGCGACTTTGTTCGATATTGTTTAATATGTAATAATCTATGATGGTGTCTATGATCAAGAGCAAGTGTGTAGCTAGAAGTATTCATGGGTATGCAATGAATATCCCACAAACAAAAATCTAAATATTTGTTATATTTATGTCCATATATATATGTATGTGTATGGTAGCTTCATTTTTACACGTATAACTAAGAGGAAAAATGAAACGAGCAGTTTCGTGCGACACTTGTTGTGATCAAATTCAGATACTTAAATTGCCTGTTTTTATTTACTTTTTATGTAAGTGAAACATCGACGGTAAGAACAACAATTTGTAATTCTTCATGTTATAATAAACTTTAATTTCTCCAGCACTTCTTGTGTGTGTTGAGTTTAGCTGTGTGGAAACAATCAATCCAGACGTTCCTGTTTGGCCTGGTTGCGAGGTGGTTCGAGGTTTTGTGATGGGCTGGACCAACCTCCCGTGCGGGGAAGCAAACAGTAATCTAGTGGCCATCATACATGCTCGGTAGTCTAGGTTGCCTCATGCTAGGTGTAGTTTCTCCGGTTTTCACGCTCGGCATGGAGTTGGGGGTGCTCGCTCACCTCTCGTTTCTTTTGACTTGCTTTGTAAGAGGATTTACTCACCACCTTGCGGGGACGGAGCTAGGGGGTGCGAGTCGGAGCCCTGGCCCTCCCCATGCATTATTTTTCTATGAAAGCACCCCTATGTAGTACGCAGATTAGTTTCCAAATTTACTGAAAATTGTCTAGTTGGCCCCCTCTAAATTATTTTTTCTGGCTCAGTCCCTGCCACCTTGTATCAGTACGTCCGTTTTGTGGCTTTATTATAAAGCAGGACGAAAATATGTTTGGAGAGTGATCCGTGATCCATGCTCCTTGAATTTCTAGTAGTCCGACGACGACGGTTGCAAAAATCGAATTAATATAGAAGATCACCCAAGCAAGCAAGGACGTCGTAGTGTTCAGCGGGCATCCGGACACAATCGCTCTTCGTGAACGTAGGCTGGTACACTGCACGTGCGCGACAGCTCCAACCGCCGACTCTCAGGGCACGAGCAGCGGTGGCAGTGATATGCCGCTGCCCCACGCCTGCCACATAGGTTTGGATAGCTACGACCATCACATGTGCATCAACCTGCAGGCTACACTGATTCATGCTACGTCATTCTTCCCTCTCCTTTTCTTCCCTCTCTCCTCATATTTTAGCTGAAGCGGCTGGCCCGTCTGCAGGATCCCGTTTGGGCCTGCAGGCAGCTACTCTACCTTCATGGACCATCCGAGCCTACATGGATCTGACAGGGCAGTAGTTCACGGTGGAGCAATGGTCATGCCCTCATGTCGTGCCCGTCTCCCCCGCCTCATAACGTGAGTGACGCGAAGAAGATATGGAAAGGCTAGGCCCGAAAAGGGCAGACGCCTTGATACAAAGTCTGACGATTCAACAAGATTCTGAACCCAGCAGATGTATGAGTCGTATGGTAACACGTCGATCGTTCTGTTCAAACGGTGTACACATCATGTAAAAGGGCTCTTTTGATTGGGTGCTGCAGCTGTACTGTAAATCAGTGAACGCAGGCATCGATCATGCACATAGATATATATATACCTATATATCAAAGCAGACCCACTTTGGGCTCCCGTCGCTGATCCACGTCGATGACTGTAGCAGTGCTACAGTAAGCACTTCTAGAGTACCACGCGTGTACTGTAGCTCCTTTTTTTCCCTATTTTGCAGACCCGGTTAGGGCTTCCGTCGCTGCTCCACGTCGATGGTACACTGCTACAGTAAAGCACTTTCTACAGTACCCGTGTGTACTGTAGCGCCTTTTTTTTTCTTCCTATTTTCCCCAGAAAAATCCTTCCCAAAAATCATTTTGACGAAAAAATATACACGAAATATATGCGCGTCGCCAAGTAGGTTCCATTCCCGTGACCGGTTTCGAGTTTTGTCGACTCTAGCTTGTTAATTTTGGATCCAGGTTCGCAGAAACATTTGGCGCATTCTGCCAAATTCGTCGCACTCAGTCGTCCGTTTGAATTTCCCTCTCACGAGTAGATGTATATCGCCCTACCAAACAACTTCCATGTTCTAATCTTTTTATTTCGACGGACATATAGATGTACCGCTTTTTCCCAGTTAAGTCCTTGCGTTTTCCAAAAATTGTTAATCGGTCCACTGGAATAAAACATTTTTGCAGAAAAGTCCCCGTGTCCCATTTTTTACAGAAAAGTCCTCACGCTTTCCAAAAAATGTGAGCTGGCCTCCTGGAATAAAGCATTTTCCCAGCAAAGCCCCCGCGTTTTCCCCAAATTGCAAATCGTTCCTCTGGTACAATCGAACAATTTTTCCCCTCCTAATATATTTGTCCCCTTATAGTTTAAACCTATTTTCTACCCCGCACTTCTTTTCACTAACATTATCTATTTTTCCGGTCATGCGTGACCAGTCCCTCACCCTTATGAACAGGTTTTTCTTTTCTTTTTGGCTTCTAATAGATTTCTCTCCGTCTTAATTTTCCCCTATTGTTTATTTTTTCACATTTCTTCTTACGAACATTGCGCACAAATAGCGACTTCAAAATTATTTATTTCTTTCGGTCAACATTGGATAAAACTAAGTAAATATCTTTTCCCGCAATACGCAAAAGGCAGGATAGATAGACTTTGTATATAAATAGACAATTGGCATTTATGATTTAGAGGGCTTTCAACTTTCTGCCATATACCTCCACTATATGTTTTGTTTGGTTATAACACCACATAATTTCATGTGTGCTTACTGCTTAGTGCAATGGTTGTTCTTTAAATGTATAGATGTATTTTTCTGACCTCAGCCTTGTCACGTCTATCATTGTGTGCGATTGTCCGTATATTTTTTCTGACGATATTCTTACGTGGAGAGGACCTACTAATGAGCATGTGAATTTCAACTTTGGGCATATTTTTACAATTATTGCAGCCGTTCTATTCAGAAAGTGCAGTTGTTCTCACAATACATTCATGTTGCTTCTTTTGCATAAGAAAAGCAGAGTGTATCTAGCTGATTTAGAGATTCAGCCATAAGTCTTCATTTTTATCTCCTCTGGGTGAGGTCACGTTCATTTGAATTTTTATCTTCCACCGCCACCAAATACATCAACGGAGCAACATTAGAAGAACATCACGGATGTAGACATTAAGCTGCAGTACTCCTGCCACTTGATGTTGCCCTTTTAGTATTTGGTTCTCCTTTTATAATAAGGAAGTTATCTGTAGCAGTTTTACCATCCAGAGCTATATTTTATATTTTATCTTCCTGTAATGTGCCACTATATATGAGGTACTTCTACATGTATCATTTTTAATAATGCAACCACATTTATCTATGTAATCCTATGTATACATTCCATCATCCCTGCATGTATTACTATCCAAGCATAGAAACACTCCATACTAAGGAAACCAATTGCAAGAAAAAATTACATCGATGCATCTAATACCACTACACAAAGCAATGCAACGGCGCGGCGGTGTCGCCGCGCGAAATTTTCCTAGCACTATATATTAAGGAGATGTGGTTATGCCTTTTTCTCAGCCATCCTCAGCCACCGATCACTGTTCAAAGAACAGGTCACTGTTCAAAGAACAGTGCCGCTCGGGGGTACTGTTCATATGAACAGTACTCTCTTTTTTTGCGATTTTTTTTTTAATTTTTTTGTTCTCCCAAAAATTATATATAAGAAATATATGCGCGTCGATGAGTAAGTTACAGTCCCTGAACGGTTTCAAGTTTTGTCGATTCAAACTCCTCAATATTGATCCAAATTTATTGATTCGCTTCCACAGTGCGTGCACTGTTCATACAGTGCCCGTCCGATCCGCGCCGTCCGATCTGGCTCCGACAGCGCTCCTTTTGATAAAAACATATACACGAAATATATGCGCGCCAACGAGTAGGTTCCATTCCCGTGATCGGTTTCGAGTTAGGTCAACTCTAGCTCCTTAATTTTGGATCCAGATTCGCAAAAACATTTAACGGATTTCGTCAAATTCGTCGCACTCAGTCATCCGTTCTGAATTTTCCTCACACGAGTACATGCATATCAACCTACCAAACAACTTCCATGTTTTAACCTTCTTATTTTGACGGACATATAGATATACCATTTTTTTGCAGTAAAACCCTCGCGTTCTCCAAATATTGAGAATCGGCACTCCGGAATGAAACACTTTTACAGAAAATACCACGCGTGCCGCTTTTTCCCAGAAAAGTCCTCACGTTTTCCCGAAATTGTTACACTGCCTCCCGGAATAAAACATTTTCCCAGAAAAAGCCCCGCGTTTATCCAAAATTGCAAATCGGTCCTCCGGTACAATTGAACAATTTTCCCCCTCCCGCCTTATATTTCTCCCCCTTTTAGTTTAAACCTATTTTTTTCCCGCACTTCTTTTTACGAACATTGCACAAGAATAGCGACTTTAAAATTACTTATCTATTTTTCCGGTCACGCGTAAATAGTCCCCGCCCCTTATGAATATTTTTTTTTGGCTTCTAATAGATTTCTTCCCGTTTTAGTTTTCCCCTATTATTTATTTTTTCACATTCCTTTTTACGAACATTGCGCACAGATAGCGACTTCGAAATTACTTACTTATTTCTACTCCCTATTAATCCCCTACTATATCTTTTTTTTTCTTCTACCTCCCTTACATGTTTATTTTTATGACTCTAGGACTGCTCGCTTACTTCCTATTTTCTCATTTTCCCCTACTCTATTTTCTAAACTTTTAATTTTACTTCCTCCATAAATTTATTTTTGCGAACTTAAAATTTAATACTTACTTATTTGCAATTCCTACTATCTTAATTCCCCACTTCTCTAAATTCAAAATACCACTACTTTTATTTATAACTTTTACTTCTCGTATATTTTTTTAACTACTTCTTAACGGTCTACATTAATTCCATTTGGATGCCTAAGTTCGCCAAACAACATAACCTTCCAATACTTAGTTCATACAAAAAACACTAAATATTTCCTACATTTTAAACCCAATTGTCCATCCCCCTCTCCTTTTCCCTCTATTATTCTCTTGACGAGTGCATTGAATTTATTCCGAAAGTCATGTACTTGGTCACATATAATGACATACATGTATAATCATAAGTACTAATTCAGATATCATATTTGCACATCGTATATTTATATCACTCAGCTATAGCATAGGTGACTTTATGTAAATTGTAAGTTGTTCACATACAAAAAAGGATTTTGTGATCGTAAACAACCTTCTCAACACCATTCAAATTCTGGATTGTTTTCTAAATAAACATCCGCAACCAAAGATTATTTGTGTGGTGAACAGTACTAATTAATCTGATGCTTCGCCTGTCGTTGGCATGTGTCACAGGATATTGCCCCTCTTGGCTCTTCTCTTGCTACGTCAGCTGGGTCTGTCCGTACTAGGCTTCACGGTGTTTTGTCTGGTTTCCTGTCCCCCGGCGGTGCCGTCTAACCGTTCTTCCTGTCAGCCGTTGCTCCTATGGATTCCTCTAATTTTGATTTGTGTTTTTCTTGCTTTCCTTTCATTTCACTCTATTTAATTCTCTGCTTATGTAGTACCTGTTTTGTTTTGACATTTTATACAATACCTAATCCTATGATGCAAATGATGTTAGAAGAAAACTCAGCTATGTGGCGACAATTAGACTAGACATTGGCGCCCAAATGCAGTATCAAATCCAAGGCATTTATAAGAATACATAGCGCTTTTTTTGACACCCAGCTTATTTCCATCAATATCCAACCTGTGTTTGCACTCATGTCTCATGGATCACGATATCTTTTGTCCAGTCGTGATAAATCTGGAAGTTAGGTCTTTTGTACAGTTGTTTCGTACTTTTAGCGATCTTTTTAACACATGTTTAACTTCTCGCTAATTGTACAGTATATGTCTTTTCTTCCGACACTTTAATAGTTGATACATGACTTTTACCTCCCCATGGAAACTTTGGTTATGGTCTATGAAGAAGATCACTTTTTTAATCAAGCACTGCTCGAAATAAATCACTTTTATAAGTATGTTACTTCATATGAAATGCAAGGGTCACGGGTTCAAATCCTATAGTCGTTTTTTTTTCTTTATCGAGATTCTACGAACGAGAATCTTCTTTTTCACAAATTAAATGGATAATCCAGCAAATTTTATGTTTTCTTCTTCACAAATTTACTACATACAAAATAATAAAATATATAATATATAAATACATAATACGGAATTTTGATGCAATTACATTATTTGTGAACAATTCGACCTTCTCCAATTCATTTATGTTGTGTCACCACACGGGCGGCAAATCTCTTTTTTTACAAAATAAATGGAGAATCCAGGAACTTTTATGTTTTCTTCCTTACAAATTTGCTACATATAAAATAATAAAATATATATATAAACACATAATACAGAATTTTGATGCAATTACACAATTTTTAAGCAATTTGACCTTCCACAATTTATTTATGTTGTGTCACCACACGGGCGCGGCGTGTCGCCGCGCGAATTTCCCTAGTACTAGTACTACAACCGAACGCAGGCGTCGCGTCGCGCGCGTGCAGATCAGGTGGGCGTTGTCCCTTCTAATATGCCACCCCATAACGGAGCCTCTTTCATTCCTACGCATGATTGTTGATTCCATCGTACGTACTGAAAATCAGCGGCGATCGATTGATCAGTTACATGTTGTGGCAAATGAAAATGACACCCGGCGCATTCCCTCGTCTTGTCTTGTAATGATACATTCTTTGTTGGGTCTGATGCTTTTTTTTTGTTAGTGATTTGTCATCGGTGATAGGTTGTGATTGGTGTTTGAGAAAACGATTGTCTTACAGTGAATTTATTTTTACTTTCTGTCGGCTCATTTAGTCTGCATCGATGCGACTTGTTCGATATTGTTTAATACTCCCTCACAATGTAAGATGTTTTAGCCTTTTTCCCACATGCACATGTATACACATATATCTAGACACATTTAAGTGCATGTATCCATTCTTTTTAGTATTAATCTAGACATGCATGTGTAACACCTAATACATCATACATTATGGAACGGAGGGAGTATGTAATAATATATGATGGTGTGTATGATCAAGAGCAAGTGCGTAGCTAGAACTATTCATGGGTATGCAATGAATATTAAAAAAAAATCAAAACATCTGTGATATATATATATGTCCATATATACATGTATGTGTATGGTAGCTTCATCTTTACACGTATAACTAAGGGAAAAAATTATACTAGCAGCCTCGTGCGACACTCGTAATTAAGGTTGTGATCAAATTCAGATACTTAAACTGCGTGTTTTTGTTTATTTTTTATGTAAGTGAAACATTGACAGTAATAACAACAATTTGTAATTCTTCATGTTATAATAAACTTTAATTTCTTGCCTATTTTGATGAAAAATATCACTCCGCATACCCAATGTGAAAATCCTAACTACGGCACTGATCAAGAGACCGGGGTTTAATATCCTTCTCCAGAAACTCCTTCAGAAATCTCCATAAAAAGTTAAAATAATTAGCACTTTTGTATTAATTTAATCCAATAACATGACAACATATTCCTGAGATTAACTATCGTAGGAAACTACACTTGCCACAAAAGAAGACATAACCTACCACATCTGACAACAAATAAAAGAATCATGTTTGAGTTAGTTCAAGGTATGACCAACGGCGGTATTCAAGTAGCCGCATCCTTGGCGGCGGCAACAACACGGTTGGCGGAGTCACCCGACTGGATGATGAACTCAAATGAGTCGTACGTTGTTGATTAAAGTAACCTGGGCAATTGCACCGAGGTGCTCCAAAATATTCTTATCGCTTCCGTCTCGTTGCAAAATCATATTAGCGGGGCTTAAGTGGCTTGCTCTTTCATATGGTTGTGCACATGGCCCACATGATGTTGTGATTAAGAGCAACAAAAAAGATCTAACAAAAGTCGTATAACGAGAGCGCGAGGATGAAGATGCAACTTAATTTTTGTTAATGGTTAGGTTTGGCGTCCACCTCCGTATATACTGTTGTTTGGGTAAGACACCCATAGAAAACAAATTTTCATGGTCTGAGGCCGGCATGACTCTTTCATGAAACACTCACACACGGGCAAGGTAGGCAGCGAAGGAGGAACCACTCGTGAGCAACTCTCTCCTCATGCTCTAGTGAGTGGTAGTGTGGTAGTATACCCTTCTTTACAAGGAGTTCCAACTCCCTCTGAACAAGCAATGTGTGACTAATATGTAGCCTAACCTCTTGACATGCATGAATTTGCCCCATTCCATAGCAAATTTCTCCCTCAAGTTAGGCTCTATCTTTATATGAATTTGGATCAACATAAAATAACATTTCACCTTGAGACAAATTCCATCTTGTAGCATAAACGAGAAACTTCACCTTGAAATAACAAAGAAAACACCTTTGGCGCCAAATAGCCTCTTGGGCTAGACAGTGATAACAACTAAGGCTGAGCAAAGCTCAAACTTAGCAACATGAACTGGCTTTGTCATCATATCAGCAGGATTATCATGAGTGCTTATCTTGCATACCTTCAACTTACCTTGTGCAACAACATCACGCACATAATGGTATTTGACGTCAATGTGCTTTGTTCTCTCATGAAACATCTAATCCTTAGTAAGGTAAATAGCACTCTGACTATCACAAAACAGGTTAATGCAAGTATCATCTCCGCAAAGCTCAGCAAACAAATCTTTAACCTAACAATTTCTTTAACTGCTTCAGCAATAGCCATATATTCAACCTCCGTGGTGGATTGGGCAACAACCGGCTGAAGTGTTGTCTTCCAACTAACAGTACAACCACCAATGGTGAACACATAACCTGTGAGGGACCTCCTCTTATCCAAATCGGCAGCAAAATCTGAATCCACATAGCCAACGAGTCCCACACCAGTCTTGCCAAACTTCAAGCAAGCATTAGACGTGTCACGGAGGTACCTGAAAATCCACTGAACAGCTTTCCAATGTTCTTTACTAGGATTAGCCATGTATGTACTCATCAAGCTCACAGCATATGATAAATCAGGACGTGAACAGACCATAGTATACATCAAGGAACCAACAACACTAGAATATGGAACTCGAGACTTGTACTCCAAATCATCATCAGCAGTAGGACATTGAGAAGATGACAACTTAAAATGAGGAGCAATAGGAGTACTAACAGATTTGCATCATGCATGTTAAAATGATGAAGAACTTTCTTAATGTAATTCTGCTGACTAAGAAACAACAAACCAGAATTTCTGTCACGGGTAATTTCCATACCTAGAATTTTCTTAGAAGCACCAAGATCATTCATCTCAAACTCACTACTCAACAATTTCTTCAAGGTAGTGATTTCTTTCTTGCTCTTGGCAGCAATTAACATATCATCAAATATAATAAGAGGTATATAGGTGATCCATTAACAAACTTGATGTACACACAACTATCAAATTCATACCTCTTAAAGACATGTGACAACATAAAAGAATCAAACCTTTTATACCACTGTCGAGTAGATTGTTTCAAACCGTATAAAGACCTTTTCAACTTACAAACACGATCCTCCTTACCAGGCACTATGAACCGTTCTGGCTGGTCCATGTATATCTCCTCCTCCAACTCTCCAGCAGAAACGCAGTCTTAACATCTAACCGCTCAAGCTCAAGATCACACATAGCTTTAAACAATGGAGAAAAATGTCCGAATAGAACTATGCTTGACAACCGGAGAGAAAACATCGTTATAATCAATACCTGGGATTTGACTGAATCCTTTTGCCACTAACCTTGCCTTAAACCTTGGAGGCTCACTTGGAAATAAATTCTCCTTTCTCTTGAAAATCCACTTATAGCGGACGACCTTCTTTTGCTTTCGCAAGCGCACAACATCCCATGTGCCATTTTTCTCAAGTGACTGCATCTCTTCTTGCATAGCGGAAATCCACTTCTCACGGTAACTTGAACTAACAACTTCATTATACGTGGACGGCTCATGTCCATGCCCACCTGTTCTGCACAACTAAGAGCATAATTAACAATGTTACACTATTCAATTACGTGGTCGAGGACCACAATTTTTCCTTTGTCTACCAGCAGAGATAGACTGATTTTGTTGCTGCAAAATAGAGGGTCAGTTATGAACATTATCATTGTCAGAATCAGAATCAGAAACATCTAAGTAGCACCATCATTGTCTGCAGTGACATTTTCCTTTTCAACAGAGTGCACCTCGACACGAACATGTTCCTCATCAGAACTATCTGAAACATCTGAGGACAACTTATCAAAATACATAACAGATTCATTGAAAACAACACTCCTACTCATGAAAGCCTTGTTAGTTTCAGGATTCCACAACTTATATCCTTTTACTCCCGAACCATAACCAATGAAAAAAGACTTAACAGCTCTCGGCTCTAACTTCACATTATCAACATGAGCATATGCAGTGCAACCGAAAACCTTAAGCTGTGAATAATCAGCATGAGTACCTGACCATACCTCAATGGGAGTTTTCTTGTTAAGGGGAATAGATGGTGACCTATTTATCAAGTAACACGTGGTGGCAGCCGCCTCAGCCCAAAAACGCTTACTCATGCGAGCGTTGGATATTATGCAGCGAGCTTTGAAGATGATTGTCCTGTTCATCCGCTCCGCTACACCATTATGCTGAGGCGTGTATGGGATGGTGAGGTGCCTGATAATGTCTTCCTTCCTGAGATAATCATTATAGGCATTCGAACCAAATTCACCACCATTGTCAGTACGAAGCAATTTCACCTTTCTTTCTGTTTGCCTTTCTATCATAGCTTTCCACTCTTTAAAAGCAGCTGACGTATCATCCATATTTTTCATGAAATAAGGCCAAACTCTTCTAGAGTAATCATCAATAATAGTAAGCATATAACGAGCACAGCACCACCATAACAGGGCTTACATGACGGCCCCCAAACATCAGCATGTACATAATCAAGTGTACCTTTGTTGGTATGAACGGAAGCATTAAGCTTTACTCTCGTGTGCTTACCGAAAATGCAATGTTCACATAATTGCATCTTTCCCAAACTGCAGCCTCGCAGTAGATCTCTCTTAATCAATTTTGCCATACCAAGTTCACTCATATGTCCAAGACACTTATGCCAAAGGTTAGTTTACTTGAATCATCATGAGAAACAGCAGCAACAGTACCAGATAAAGTGCTACCTCTAAGAATATATAATTTAGCAGAATTCATATCACCAACCATAACAATGAGAGACCTTTTGATACCTCCAGGAGTATATTCCCGCCGGCATACTTCTACCCGTCACAATCAAGGGTACTGAGCGAGATCAAATTTCTCGCCATGGTTGGTATGTGTTTCACTCGAGTCAACGTGCGTGTCATACCATCATGTGTCTTGATCTGAAGAGACCCAACGCCAACAATGTGACATGGGTCGTCATTACCCACACGCACAAAATTTCCTGTCTGCACAGACTCGTAAGAACTTATCAACCAATCTTTGTTACAACAAATATGAAACGAACATGCAGTATCAAGAATCCATTCATCCCGATGAGAAACACATGCAGCAAAAACAGCTAGGCATTCGCCACTAGAACTACCATCAACAAGAGCAACCTCACCGGTATCATTACCTTCATTATTTTTTGGTTGGTAAGTACCTTTTCTTTTCTCCTTATTCTGCAGATTCCAACAGTCATCAATAACATGATTACATTCCTTACAATACCTGCAGAACTTGTCTCGTCATTTAGACTTTGAGCGACCTCTGTCACCCTTACTCTTATCTCTGTTGTTGTTGTTGTTGTTGTGGTTATCTCGCTGCTGAGGCCTGCCTCGGACCTGCAAAGCATCACCCTTGGAGGACGACTCCTCCTTCTGTACCATATCTTTCATCTTTTCCCTCGTAAGCAGGGCATCGTAAACTTCCGTAACGGTTAGTTCATCACGGTTTAACAGATGGTATCACAAAAATTGGTAAAGGAATTTAGCAGCGAGCACATGAGTAAAAGAGGTAGATCTTCATCATCATACTCTACCTCCATCGACACTAGGTCGGAAACAATCTCCTTAAAGATTGATATGTGATTCATCATCGAACCACCTTCTTGCAACTTGTGCGTAAACAACTTCATCTTCATGTGCATCTTGCTGGTTAGATCCTTGAACATGCAGATCGACTCCAGCTTAGCCCACAACTTTGCTGCGGTTTTCTCCTGCAGTACTTCTTGCAGAATATCATTAGATAGATAAAGATGAATCAGGACAAAGCCTTACGGTCTCTTCGCTTCTCATCAGCGTTCCATGTCGCCTGCTCCTTATCGCCGAATTTCTCCAGCGCATCGTCAAGATCATTGGACTGTGCGAGGATCGCACGCATCTTCACTTGCCACAACGAGAATCTCGTCTTGTAGTCCAGCGACGGTAGACCAAACTTCATAGATGCCATCGCGAAACACTAATCTGAAAACAAATCTGAAACAGGGCTCTGATACCACTTGTTATTTTCGATAGCAAAAAAAGATGAAGAAAACGAAAGATCACACCAATGGGGACACGAGATTTAACGTGGAAAACCCCTCCAACAATGGAGGAGAAAACACCACGAGCGTCAGCCGGCAATACTTCACTATATCGGGTGAGGTTACAAACGCCGAGGATTTACAACATGCGACTTATCCCAAACCGACGCTTATAAGAGGTATATATGGTGGTGCAAAACTCTAAGTCGGCTGCAGTCCAACTCGGAACCGATCCGTACCGTACCGCGGGGCATGTCGCCCCCTCACCCCCGCGAGGGCCATAAGAACGTGAGTCATCGAAGGCCATAAGAACGTGAGATGCTCTCCAGGTGGATGTTTCGACCAGGGTTGGTTTCGACCTAGTGTGATTTCTTTCGTTGCCCATGACCTAGCGCCAATCCCCGGTTCAGACAAACGAATAGGACGGTTTAAGGGAGTTGTTTTTTGGAGTAAAATCTATTTTAAAGTAACAATGAAATAAAATGTTGCATGCATCAACCGATGCAGAGGTCAGAACTATGTTCCTTTTTGAAAGGAAAAAAACTATTTTTCGAAGCAAAAGTTTGCCAACATTCCTATGCTTGTCTGATGGAAATATGGTTGGTACAACACACAAGAGGCTTAGGTCCTCATCTATCCACGTTTGTTCCTCATAGGCTACAGTACACAGGATGGAATAAACAGACGGAGGCGGATGGGCATATAATCCCAGCGGGGTACACAAAATAAGACCTTTCAAGTGTCATGTTATATAGTATAAGTTATTCCTCCATCAGTATCTCGAGTATAGTAATACCTATCATCAACTAGGCTAAAAAACGGCCAAACAAAAATAGAAAATGAAGAAATAGGGAATTAATTTCCTATGATTCCAAACAACGGGCGCGCGCGCGCTTCTACGGTGAGATTGAGTTTGAAGAACAGTGGCGGTGCTGGATCTCATTACAGGCCGTCAATGGGAGGAGTAGCATGTTTGAGGAAGTTGGGGAGCCCAATCTTTCTCCCGGTTCTCTTCACATCATCCTGCACCTTCCTCCTGTAGTCCCCGAAGGTGAAAGGCCTGTATGGCGACGGCTCGCCGCAGGTCCCGACGGGGAGTCGTACGACGGCAGAGGAAGTAGGCGACGGAGAAGCGCTCCGCCTTGGCGTTGGCCACCACTTTGTGTTCCACGCTCTTGTACCTGTTGTTGCTCCACGCCTGAATCCAAACAAAACACAGATTAACCCAAGAAAGAAGCCGGCATCCACACACGGAATATCTGAGGTGACACTGACAACATGTACTGTTCGGGTACATCTCGCTAGCTGCCTGGTGGTGAAAACTCCAGCACGTATGTAGAAGCCTGTTACCTGAAACAGATCGCCGATGTTGACGATGAGGGCGTCGGCGTGTGGTTTCACGGCGACCCAGCGGGAGTCCTTCATCAGCTGCAGGCCCCCGACCTGGTCCTGGCACAGGATGGTGAGGAAATCGCTGTCCGTGTGCGGCACCAGCCCGAAGGTCTCCGGCGCGAACGGGCACGCCGGGTACCGGTTCAGCCGCAGGAAGCACGTCGTCCCGTCGCACCCTGCCGGGAACGTCGTCGATCCGCCGCCGGCGTGGCCGAGGTTCTCCGCCAGCGCCTCCGCCACCGTGTCCGCCACCCGCGACATCGCGTCCGCCACCTCCTGCATCACTCCCCTGCACGTACGCCACAACTTGTGTTCATCAGCTACTTCTCTGCTACTGAAACTAGAACCGTTCTAGTGACCGTGGTAAAACGGTATTCCCTCTGTTCTGAAACAACTGTCGTGGTTGAACTAAAACAACGACAGTTGGAGGAGCAATACTCTATCGCACACGTGCTTCACATACTACAGACTATACTCATGATTATTTATATTCACGTGTGTATGGATCATCATACACGTATGCTGGCTTTGGCTTGAGATATTTCTCTTTCAAGGCACTGTACATGGAAGGATACCCCGAGCGGGCACATACGCAGCACACAAATGTAAGAGTATCATGGCTTGGTGGGGATGGGTTGATAGAGGCTCTTCTCGAGGCTGGTTCGATGGACACGAAGGCGTTAAATTGGTTAGTGTACTATAAACCCCCCCCCCCCCCCCCCCCCCCCCCCCCCCCCCCCACGTGTGTTTCGTCGGCACAAACGCAGCCGCACACAGGATATCGTCACTCATCGACTCAAAACAAGCCGAATTAATGTAGTTGACAGGAAAGTTTGCCGCGCGGCAGCCAAAAACTTCTAGAATATATGCCGACAGGAAGCGAATCTAAGGATCGCCCCGTAATAATTGTCAAAAGTGTTAGCCCGTCCCCGTTCATTCAACAAGTGGAGTAAAATATCCCAAAAATTGACCTTTCATTTTTTCCATGTATAGATAAAAACATAGTTACCGTACTACTCGATCGATGGAGACCCAAAGTCCCAAACACAAGTAGTGAAGTGGGAAAGCCTAAAAGAAGCTTACTCTACTATGCAACCACGTACACTCGTCATGCGTGGCTAATTAAGCGCTAGTACTCGGCTAAACTGAGCCGGCCGATCCAACGGACATGCATATACACAGACTGGTGCAGGAGGCAACGCATGCTTGCGTAATACCATACGTACCTGAGTGAGCTGAGCTTTCCGTAGTCGCAGTCCTCCCCGGAGATGCTGGCGAGCGGGACGTGGAAAGCCTCCGACCACGAGAGCTGCCGGAGCGACGTCGCCGTCGGGTTGCCCCACCGGTACGAGCCGTTGAGGAGCCCGGCCCGCTCCTTGGTGTCGAACGGCAGGCGGAACAGCCTCGTCTGCTCCCGCCTCATCTCCTCCAGCAGCTCGCGCCCCACGCCGTGGCCGGTCACCTGGAAGAAGCCCCACTCCGACGCCGCGCGCGCCATGGCGTCCGAGCACGCCTTCCTCTCCCCCGCGTCGCCGCTCCTCAGGCGCCGCAGGTCGATCATCGGCAGATCGCGCTCCAGCACGGCCGGCGCCGGAGGCGTGGGCGCAATGCCGCCTCCGTCGAGCTCGCCGCCGCGGAGCAGCGCGCGGTAGCTGTCCGCCAGAGGCGGATCGGCCGTGGTGGTGGCTGGGTCAGCCAAGGCCGGCATGGTCGGAGGGAGAGGTAGACACGTACGACGATCGAATAGCTTAGCTTGCAACGGGACTAGAGGTACACGTCGTGTCACACGCAGTGCACACTTGCTCACTAGCTAGCTAAGGTTAAGGTACCACTGGGCCACTGGCTAATGGCGAACCGCTCGCGCTTCTACAAAAGATCAAGGAACGAGAGGCCTATATATAGAGCTTGAGCTGGGGATCTAGTGGCTGCCCGATGGGCGACGAGCTGGACATGTGCTCGATCGCACGCTAGCTAGCTCTTGCATGGGGCGGGCGCGGCCGCCTTTAAGGAGGATCGGGGATAGCCTAGCCGGTTCGAGGGTAGACGCGAGACGGCGAGAGAGATTTCTTTCTCTGCGCGACGTCGACGGAGCGACACTTGGGGGGCGTCCTGTGGGCCTCTCGCGCTGTCGCGCAACACGTTATGGTATGGGGCCTCTGTCTTTGACCGCCTCCACTTTAGGCTCGTCGGTTATAAATGCGAAAAGTGCGAGACGATTTTAAATGTTATGAAATGTTCCAGACGACCCGGTGCATTGCATGTGTGAAAATCAGCGGCGGAGCCGGGATGCAAATCCTGTGGGGTCAGAGTTAAGATTATTACAAGTTTGTTCTATTTTTTAGATTTTTTTAGTATCAAGTCACACATGAATATGAAGGATATGCTAAAAAGCTGTGGGGTCAGTTATAAATGCGAAAAGTGCGAGACGATTTTAAATGTTATGAAATGTTCCAGACGACCCGGTGCATTGCATGTGTGAAAATCAGCGGCGGAGCCAGGATGCAAATCTTGTGGGGTCAGAGCTAAGATTATTACAAGTTTGTTCTATTTTTTAGATTTTTTTAGTATCAAGTCACACATGAATATGAAGGATATGCTAAAAAGCTGTGGGGTCAGTTATAAATGCGAAAAGTGCGAGACGATTTTAAATGTTATGAAATGTTCCAGACGACCCGGTGCATTGCATGTGTGAAAATCAGCGGCGGAGCCAGGATGCAAATCCTGTGGGGTCAGAGCTAAGATTATTACAAGTTTGTTCTATTTTTTAGATTTTTTTAGTATCAAGTCACACATGAATATGAAGGATATGCTAAAAAGCTGTGGGGTCAGCTATAAATGCGAAAAGTGCGAGACGATTTTAAATGTTATGAAATGTTCCAGACGACCCGGTGCATTGCATGTGTGAAAATCAGCGGCGGAGCCAGGATGCAAATCCTGTGGGGTCAGAGCTAAGATTATTACAAGTTTGTTCTATTTTTTAGATTTTTTTAGTATCAAGTCACACATGAATATGAAGGATATGCTAAAAAGCTGTGGGGTCAGCTATAAATGCGAAAAGTGCGAGACGATTTTAAATGTTATGAAATGTTCCAGACGACCCGGTGCATTGCATGTGTGAAAATCAGCGGCGGAGCCAGGATGCAAATCCTGTGGGTCAGAGCTAAGATTATTACAAGTTTGTTCTATTTTTTAGATTTTTTTAGTATCAAGTCACACATGAATATGAAGGATATGCTAAAAAGCTGTGGGGTCAGCTATAAATGCGAAAAGTGCGAGACGATTTTAAATGTTATGAAATGTTCCAGACGACCCGGTGCATTGCATGTGTGAAAATCAGCGGCGGAGCCAGGATGCAAATCCTGTGGGGTCAGAGCTAAGATTATTACAAGTTTGTTCTATTTATAGATTTTTTTAGTATCAAGTCACACATGAATATGAAGGATATGCTAAAAAGCTGTGGGGTCAGCTATAAATGCGAAAAGTGCGAGACGATTTTAAATGTTATGAAATGTTCCAGACGACCCGGTGCATTGCATGTGTGTGAAAATGCGGAAAAAAAGGTCGAAATTTATTATGTTGGTTGTGCACTGCACATCATGCTCCTGCAATATTGCTCTTCTCGAACTTCGTAGTCCATCCGGTTTTGTATATAGAAGTCACTATCTCAATTTCAACATACCAAGAAAGTAAAACCAACTATTAAATAACACGATTAATTACATAAAAAACCTAGTGTGTTCCGTGCTAATTAAACATGTTATATGTGGTGTCTCTTTCTCTATGGTTGCATGCAACATTCACAATAACGGAAGTGCCTTGGGTACGGCGTTCAACGTCCGACCGGACGTACGACTAAAATCTCAGACGGACACCTAAGGGCATCGCGCCTGTTTGATTGTACATGTTCGGAAATCTGACGCACAACGTTGGTGTCGTATAGATACAACCTGTTGGGAAGCGATAGTGCGCTTGTATAGATACAAATTGTACTAACGTTAGTGTGTAACTATCATGTGAGTGTGTGAGTATTTTTTATTGTGGCTTTGTATTAAAAAACGGAGGGAGTATCGATTTAGGTATCTATCATGTGAGTGTGTGACTCACTCAATGTGCCCGACTCTTTGTGACAGGTAAGTGTAACGTCGATCGATCATTCCGCTTTCCGCCATTCCTGGTAAATCCTAGCTGCTACATGGCTCTATCTCGAGCCGTCATAACTAGCATATGATTCGATCGAAAATTGTTGACACAAATTTGTTTAAATATGGAGATATCTACACAATAAAATACGTTTAGATAAATTCGTATTTTGATATATTTGTGTCAATCATTTCCGATGAGGGTACTGTTTTATTAATAAATAGTAAAATACTTGACATTTTTATTAATTATGGAAAAGAGAGTTTGACGAGTTAACTAAGTAGCGCCAACTGAGTATATAGCTAGCGTCAGCATCAAGATCTCTTACAGACTTAGAAAAAGATCTCTTGCAAACTTACAGTTTTATCTGAGGTTAAGTGATCGACCTCTTCGCGATGATCACCGTTCACCTAATCACCTCACTTGGAGATAATGCAGCAGGGACAACGTCGTACGCCATGATCCGTTGCGTCCTGTTGTTTCAGTTCCGAGCAGTGCAGTGCTGCATTCAGGGTCCTCTTGGTTGCAGGCCGACAGCTCGACAGAGTTAGACTTGGGGTTTTGGCATCTCTGTCCAACCTAGGTACAAACAAGCTGGGCAACTGCACATGAGGAGGAATACGAGCGCGGAGCTGCCCAAAATTAACCAATTCGGTTGCATCGTTCACAGATTTGCTTCTAATACAACTTCTAAAATTCATGAAGTGGCCCGGCCGGTAGTATGTTCGAGTCCGCCAAGGCGCCAACTAGCTAAAGCAGACAAAATTTCGTGGGCCAAACACTGTGCATGTTAAATAGTGCGAGATTTTTTTGTATTCTGCCGGTTCTAGATTTGTGCAAGTTTTATCATAGAGTATTTATACTACTGCGGAGTGCAGCGGAATTCAACGGCTTCACACGCTGACACCCACGGAGGGATCACGCGTAGGCTTCGTCGTCCCTATATTTTAGGGGCCAACGACCAAGGCAGAAATCACAAATGCCATCAGGAAGCTTGCTCCTAGAGAGCTCTTGCCCCCGTGGCGACTGCCCTTCCGTGGCGAACCTTCCTTGCTCTTCCTCACCAGCTCCGATTCCGGCCTCCCTCCTCCCCATCGCCGGCGGCCATGGTGGCTGGCGGTGAGGGGGAGAGAGGTCCGGACCTGTAGAGTTAGGTTTCCTTTTCGTTTTTCCTTTCCAATAAATCCAGATCTTAGATTTGGGGGATTTCTCCTTCTCCTCTCTATCCTGTTCATGGTGGCCGGGATGAAAGGCGGCGGAGGATTCCTTTTCCTCAGATCTGTTGGAGGTCCTTTTGATCTCGTGCTTCACGGCCCAGCAGCGGCTCGTCTCTCCTGCCGATTCAAGATCTGCTACTCGGAGGAAGCTGCCTTGGTTGGGTCCCGTGGGGGGGCCTGCACCTGGCTGCAGTGGTCCTCGACCTGCGCTCATAGCGTCGCCGGCTGGAGTACTCCAGCTACTCGGGCGATTTGTTTTCTTCAGGACAGAGCGAGGTCGTGGATGCTGCGCATCCATCCTCTGCTGGACTGCATCTTCTTCTTTCTTCTTGGTTGCGCTCTGATGACTCGCAGCGACGTCAGAGCTGGATCCCTTCTTCTCTGTGATTCAGATCCATGGTGGATCTGTTTCAGGGATCAAGATGATCCAAGCCTCTTCAATAATCTCGCTTGCTGTATCTTCTACTTTGCAGATCAAGAGATGCCATGCTGGTTTCTTTCTCTGTCTGGCCGTGGAGGCAAAGGGAGGAAGAGATGTTGCTGCTGCTCTTCTTCGGCTTCTGCGAAGTGGATCTTGCTGCATTTAGGAGCTCCTCACGTGGCAGTCTCGATTACTGCCGCGATCCATGGCCAAGAAGGTGGCCGGAATTCAACCTCCACTGCGGAGGCCTTCTCGATCCAGCGCCAGTGCTCGGCGGCTTGCCGCTGCCAAGTGGTTCGTCCCCGGCAGCGTCGAGTCTGCTGGTGGCTGAGATCGCTCGCCGGAAGGGAGAGTCCGAGCATCATGTGCTCCGATGAACTCGGCGTCGGCGCCTGGAGATCGCCGGCGAGGTGTGGCAGAGACACTCGAGGGCTTGTTTTCTTTTTATTTTTTAGCTCTAGGGTGTTTTTTGTAAAAGCGAAGACCCTTTATTCGAATTTTAGGTCTCTCTGGGCTATAGACAAAAAGGGTCTTTTTGTAATTTGTACCTGCCACGTGGTGATATAAAATTTGCAGCACCGGGGTCTTTGACCCCACCCCTTGTACAAAAAAAAAAAAAAACCAAGGCAGAAGGAGCTGGAAGCCGAACAAGCCATGTTCCGCCGCTCATAAGGGCACATGTTACGTACGCGCCGCCATACCTGTACATGATGTGCTCTAGCTAAAGCTAGCCGGCCTGCAATATACTAGCAACAACTGGCACCTTGCATTCTGACATTTTGGATATATTTCTTGTATATTGTATAGCCAAATGAAATTTGTAGGAGTAGCTAGATACTCCTAGAAGAACGCAGCACACAAAAAATCTCCAATGAATGGTGGGCTCGCAAATATCTCTAGTAGCAGCCCCCTATGATTCAAGTTCTGCAGTGAAATATCCTCGTTGCAGGGAGAAAAATCACAAATCTGACTAGACGGATGAACAACATACCTACCGTACGTGATCTCAAGACAGGTCATCACTGGATATGATGTCTATCCGTGGTCTCAAGACGAATCAGACTTCATTTCTATTTATCTAGTTCCATCATAGAAATAACTAATAGAATTCAAAGAATTTGGTGAATTATTTTTGGACCGGAGTTCAAGTCACTCACTATATTCAGTTAAATAAAGAGAGCTGTCTAGTTAGTTAAACAAAAATGGGGCACAAAACCCCACGACAATCCATATATAGCCTGGATACTCTAACAAACCTAGCCACCAAGGCCACTTGCAGACAACATCGCGCAGCCAAGGCGAGTGTCCAACAGTGTCATTGTCATCACACATCGCTTTTGATCTATGACTTTAATTTCACCACACACGAACCTCACACATCAACGATGATGCGCCGAGACCATTCCCATAACTAGCCGTACGCCTTCACGATGTGGTAACTTCGATCTTGGTGACGAGCCTTGCAGGAGAAAGAGCTAGGACTTGCGTCGTGATACTAGCACAAGGGAGACAGAGGTATACAATTTTGAGTCTCAGCGAACAACGCCCAATAACAACCCTACTTATGTTTGTGACGACTATTACTTGTGTCTTTTATGGCCAGGAAGATCTCGAGAAGGTCTTGATCTCATCTATGGTGGTGTATGATGGATCATGTGATTTGGATGAATGAGGTACCGCTCTGCAGGCCCTATTCCTCCTTATATACATTGCGAAAATTAGATTTTCATGCGCCAAGTCGGTTTCCAAATGGTATAGATAAAGACAAAACCCTAACAAGGTATTATAGATGCGATCGCAGTCGGTTATAAGGAATATCTCGTAGAATCCGCATGGAGATCTTGGCGTGGCTTGCACTCCAAAATTGTGCATTTGGGCCAACTCCAAGTGGTCGAGTCCTTGGGAAAGACCATCCCTTGTCGAGTGCTCTGCCATTAGCCTTTGTGGGCCCACTGAGGATCCATGACCTCGTTAGTAACCTCCGAGATCACGCCGTAGAGAGGCTCCGTCTTGAACTACTCAAGCATGCCAAGTGAAGATAATGTTTTTCCAAGACACATATGTCGAGTAATGTAAATAAAATGAGGTTTGAACTCATGTTGAGATTGCTATGTAATTTGGGGGCATAGGAATGAATTCCATATGAACTGGGTAACCTCCTCTCAAAAAAAAAATTGGGTAGCCTCAATGCTATGATCGAATGTTGTTCCATAGGGAAAAAAATCTTTAGGATTGAAATACTCCCAAAAAATAAACTCTTACAATCCAAATTTCGTGCCCCCAAGCAGAGTTGCTTCACTTTGCAGCAGTTAGAGCATCTTCAATCGGTCCCCTGAACCTTTCCCTATATGTTCGGACGGACGGCCCAAACGTGAGAGATGAGAAAAAGTGTCACCCATGACCCAAAATGACCCCTCATTTCGTTTCTATGTGTCCGGTCTGTCCCGCACACTCCATTGTTAGCTCATATACGGGGTGGAAATGGAGTGTCCAGACATGTCCGGACAGTCCTCCACGTAGGGACGCGGTTTTTCTTTATTATTTCTTTTGTCCCTCCCTCCATCCCCACCAATCATATGCAATTGAGACAAATTAGGGGCCAAATTTGCTCACAGTGGTGAAGATGCTCTTTATATTTTCTTTTGTGCGCGTGGTGCGGCAGCACTAAATAAATTCGGAAGCTGTCGTAGCTAGCAGAGCGCGGCAGGGTTTGAGGCATCCATCTAATCTCTCGCCCTCGGTTTTTATTTCCTTTATGGCCCCGATTGGTTCGCTGTTTATATTTCCCCTCCGTAAGAAAACGACGGAATTAACGTAAACTTTAGGGACGTTGATAGGTCCATAGATTTTTTTTTCCCGTCGTTTCCGGCCGAAATACGACGATCCAAACGAGCCCTAGGGAGTAGCAAAAGCACCCGGATGCTTTGCCTAAACCAGAAAAATTATTACGTACCAAAGGGTGATGCACGAGTAAAACTTTTTCCTTGCCTCAGCCGGTCGGCTGTTGCGAAATCGATGAGAAGCTGCGGGATCACGTGAGGCGTCCTGTTGGTGCTCCCGTTGTTAGATTCAGTTGGGGAAACCGGAAAAGGACTTGGCTGCCGCGGGCGGCCGGCCGCTCGCACAAGCCATTGTCCCCCACGCCTGAGGAGTGAGGACACAAGACATAACTAATCAGTGAAGGTAATCGATTTGTTTGCACTACTATTTTGTTCGCTAAAGCAGGAGGCAGTTAACTTACGTCTGAACATCGCTCACAGCCGGTGTTCTTGACAATTTGCTCTTGTCTCAAGTCCCAACATCGCTCACCGCCATTTTTGTTAGGAGTGGTTAACATTTTTTTATCTCTAGGGTAGGCATTGTGGGTGTTTTTCACCCTTGAGAAGCAACAAGCAAATCAAACTTTCACTCTTGAGAAGCAAGGCAAACTTTTGTGCCAAAAAATAAGCGAGTCAAAGACATCGTGGAGGAACAGTAAGTCGGTTAACTGACAGCTTTTGAAATCTGCGCCCATGAGAGGCAGGCAGCAGCAACCGAGAAGCCTCACGGCCTGACAGTTAGGCAAGCTGGTGTACACTGACTCTGGCCGCAACCAACCGTGAAGTAAAACAATTCAAGACGAGAACAGCGACGATTTCTGAAGCAAATCTGACGGGCACGATGTTTGACATCCAAAAACCAATCTGACGGAGAAACCGCGATACATTGACGATTTTGGCACCCACGATGCCGCTGACACAAAATCGAGAGTGCCCTCACGCCGTGGTAATTTTTGATTTGTGCAATAGAGAAGTACCAAGATCTACACGGCACTTTCTTGGACGCCTTTCCTGCTACTCCTGACATTTTTCTCAACACTGCAACGACCATTGCGTATCTGCTCACCATTTCGTTTGACTGCATGTGCTGGAGGACCGGTCTTCATGTAGATGTAGATACCCTGCCTGCCTACCTGGCTGTTGCTTATGGTACCTGGCCTGCAAGTCAAAGGATTGCTGTTGTACTCCACTATGACAAAAACAGCTACTCCCTCCGTTCCTAAATATAAGATGTTTTAGACTTTCTCCACATACACATATACACAAATGTATCTAGACACATTTCATGTGTATGTTCATTCATTTGTGTATGTATCTAGACAACATGTGTAACATCTAAAACATCTTACATTTAGGAACGGAGTGAGTAGCAATTACTCACTCCGTTCATAAAAGGATGTCTCAACTTTGCCTAGATGTATATGTATCTACACACTAAATTATGTCTAAATACATGCAAATTTAGACAAAGTTGAGACATATTTTTATGAACGGAGGGAGTAGTTTTTGTTCTCTTTTACGCTGTCAAATGTCAATACAGTTGGACTGTGTAACCAACAATACATGCCAGATTGCCAGTAAGGCTTCTTCTGAAATTGTGTAGATATTTGAAATGACATGAATATAAACATATACTCCCTCCGTTCCAAATTAGATGTCTTCCATTTATCCACATGCGGATGTTTCTAGACAAGTATAGATACATCCGCATGTGGACAAATGGAAGACATCTAATTTGGAATGGAGGGAGTAGCATGTTCACAAACATATAGCATGTTCACATAGGAAAATCCGAATATTGATCATATAAACTCTAAACTGAAACACGTTTTAAGGGTTTCAAAAGAAACTTGAAAACAAAACATGCATGTAGCTTATAGGATGAAGTTAATACTTGTAAATTTGGATTATAAAATATTAAAATATGTTACCGCTAGTACACATCTTTGGAGTTGAAATACATAAGATTTCGAAACTAAGTGATGGTTCCGGCATATGGAGCTACTTAAAATAGAAGATCGCTCAGAATTGGTAGCTCCTCAAATTTTGGAGGAAGATCCACAAAAAGACGCCCCCCACGCCCCACCCCCCCCCCCCCCCCCCCCCACACACACACACACCTACTTGTAGAGTAATTTGAGAGTAGGGCACATCCATGATTTTTTTGGTCGGCATGCCCCACCAGACCACTACCACGCGACCAGTGAGGTCACACTTTCAAGACCCCGCCACAAAGCCCTCCTCGCCGCCTCGTGCAGGAGCTGAGAGCTAATTCTTCGCCTTCCTTACTCGCCGACATGGGCAGATCCACCATCCCTCCAGCCCGGGAGGCCGCCCAGACTTGCCGGCGGCACGATGCCTTGTATCGCACGATTTTCTATAGCAATTGTCACAAAATTGCATCGTAGAAATGTTTGAAATGTTTGCCGTCGTCACCTCCCCGATGCTCTTATACTATGTCAAAGTATAGTTCAAAAATAGTGTCTAATATGGGAGTAGAGACTTTTTTGCTCCAGTGATCCCTCCAATTTGAAAAAAAACGAAAATCATATTTATAAGTTTTAAAAAAATCTGAAAAAAAAACTCCGGGTGTAGGCAATAGTATATTCCACGAACGTGTAAAATATCAACGCCAAATACTATGTATTTTGAGCTATACAAAAATGACAAATTGTGGATCTAAATATGCCTATTTTCAAATCTCTAAGTTTTATCAGATTTTGTTATTTTTGTTTAGCCCATAATATAAAGTATGTCAAGCTGAAATTTTGCATGTTTATGGGATACACCATTGGCTACACCCGTGATTGTTTTCAGAATTTTTTGAAGTTCACAAATATATTTTTCGAATTTTTTAAATGGAGGGAGCACTGGAACTCCGGAGCAAAGGACACTTTCTGCTAATATGGTCACTATGTAAGAAATAGCAAAATAAAAAGTTTGAAGTCCTCGGTTTTTTTAGGAAGGCCCTCAAAAGGGGTTTTGAGGGATAAAATTTGACAAATGATCTTCTGACTAACTGGATAAAACCGAGAGAGTATAGAGTACTCTTCACGAAACATGACCGATTGTTACGGCTGATGTTGCCGATTCTTGGCGCAGAGGGACAAGCTCAAGGGGTGCACTGCATGTCTGCATGTTCCGAGACGATGCCAAATCTTTGGTACCATCCTCCCGTTTCCGTGGAGACAAATCTCCAGGGCCCCTCGGCAACATGAGTTTGCGACACCCCAGATGCATGCACGAAGCTGCGATGCTCCCGGAGCATAGAACACGCCGCGGGCCATGGCTAGGGCTGGAGTAACGAGCTGCTCGGCTCGTTAAGGCTCGGCTCGTTAAGGCTCGGCTCGTTAAGACTCGTGATCGTTAAGGCTCGAATCGTTAAGCTCGTTAAGGCTAACGAGCTAAATATAAAGCTCGGCTCGGTTCGTTAAGTGTTAGCAAGCGCTCGCGAGCAGCTCGTTTAGAAAATAAATCTGAATATAGAGATGACGATGTAATTGACAATTAACAAGAAGTAAAAGGGATTCGATGTTTCCTACATTGGTTGACCATAAATCTCGGTTGTGATGTTGGCTTGGTAAACAATGTTGAGTCGTCACCTGTTAGGTTGCTAGTTAGATGAGATCTACCCTTAAAAAGACATGAGATTCAAATTAACGAGCTTAACGATCTGCTCGCGAGCCTCGTTAGCTCGCTCGTTTAGCTCATTAGCAATAACGAGCCAAAATCATTGATCGGCTCTGTTCGTTAGCATAACGAGCCGAGCTAAACGAGTCGACCAAACGAGTGCTCGTTTAGCTTGTCGAGCATCGAGCTTTATATCCAGCCCTAGCCATGGCTATCTCTACTGGAGATCCTCTGTCTCCCCTCGTCTTCCCTGTCGGCATGGCGATGCATGCATGCTTCCGACCGGCAGGTGATCCGCCGAGCCCCACGCAGGTGCTGTCTTGGGCTCTGCACTCTAGCGTGATACGCACTGCACGCTTTTCTGTCGTGGGGGTATTCACCTGGGTAGAAGCAAGATTTGCACAATCTTCATGCACGACTTTGTGCAAAAGATACGAGTCTGTAGCATCGAAGAGACTGGACAAGTGACGCGGTGGATTTTTCCCATTGGCCCGGTTTCTGTACGCACGTTGAATCGTTGATAGATATAGGTTCAGCTCCACAATTGAGGGGATAGCATACTTCTGGTCACATAGTCTACGAAATCATACATTGTCCATGTTTTCTTACATTATATTGCTTTCCGGGATTTTTTTTCCAAGTTTAATTTATTCATTTTATTAACTCATGGGAAAATTCTTCTAAAAATAAATAAATAAATTTCACGGTACGTTCTCTTTTTAGGAAGAACTTCTCGTAATCACGAAAAGGGAAAGTTTTTGGAGGGTCTCGCGCGCGGTTGTCGCGACAGCTGTCGTATTGTACCCTCTCATGCGCTCTTTGCTCGTCAATTGTCAGTATCTACTTCGGTGGGACAATGTGATGTGTCTGCATGTGTGACAAGTGTCAAACGAGAGAGTTTTGATGGGTTTTCGCCTTCTGATGTACGTGATTTGGTACATGCATTTATTTCGAGATTCGATCTTTCAAAACAAAATATTTTTTGAACCATTCGTCCGAGCTACGAGCGGTTTTCATATTTGAGATCCTAACGTCGAGATGTTCAAAACTAGAACGCATATTATTAAGTTCTGACAATTTTTTGTTTTGTATTTCCAAAAGTTGAATGCATGGTTTTCGGGCTTCAACGTATTTTTACCTCAGAATTTCAGGATACTTTTGTACTCCGTGCGAGCTTGTATTTTGTAGTTCGGGTTTCACTTTTTTGTATTTAGGGTTTCATTGTTTTTGTACTTCAGGTTTCTCCCTCAACACCAGGCGAGACGCATCACTTCATATTCACATCGCCCATTTCACTTCACTGAAAAGTGGTAACTTAGTTCTGTTGGTAGAGCCACCCCTCCCACAATGCACGCGTGACTGGATCCAGCGTGATGGGAGTAGCGCAGAGAGTAGTTTGAAATTCAAATTGAACACATACCAAACCGTATACATATTTCTACTACTGTTTCACCAAATCACGTGTCACATATTTCTACTACTGTTTCACCAAATCACGTGTCATATATTTCTACTACTGTTTCACCAAATCACGCGTCAAAAATAAAAAATAAAAGATATAGTCCAGACTCCAGATATCCCTCAAAAGGAAAAAAGGAGAGCATGGTTCGTTCAGTTAGTTGAGTTCTGATTTTTTTTTTTTTTTGACTTTGAGTTCAGAATTGTTGGGCCAAGTAATACTCACACTGACACACTTGATCTTTGAAGGCAGAAACGGGCCGCCTTGTCAAAAAAAAAAAAAAAGCAGCATCCAACATTCCCTTCTTGCTTTGGTCTTTGAAGCCCACAATTGATCAAGGCCGGCTAGAGAACAGAAGGGGATCAGGGTTCAGGATATCACTACACGAAAGAAACGGTACAGTGTGGCTTGACCAAAACATGCTAAGCGTGAGCGATTGAATAACCATAGTTGCCTGCTCGTAGGTGGCGAATGGCGAAATGCCGTCTCCCTTCTCTTGATGCTTCCCTTTCGATCTCTTCCCAGGTTTGATTTCCTCTCTGATTGAATTTGATTCCTATCTCCCTATCCCTTGTTCTATCTATCCCAGTCAATCATCGCTCAGTCCAAAAATCCCCAAAAGGCTTCTTTCGGTCTCCTTGAAGAAAAGAAGAAAACTCTGGTACGCAATCTTGCGGGTGCTCTGCCGATTTCTTCGTCGCCGACGACCTCACTCCGCAGCTCCCTGTTCCGACTCCCCTGGTAGCATCTTTCCCCTGTCCGCCTCTTAATCCTCTCGGTCTGTTTCGTTCCCCACTATTTTCAATCTCCTCTTTTCCCCTTGCGAGCTTGTCCTTATAATCCCCAAATCCTTTCTTCTCTCTCTCTCTCTCTCCCTCATCCATCCGATCCTGAGTCAGCTCCTCCAACTCTTCCAAATCCATTTCCCTTACCACTTGCCAAGACTTAATCCTTGTCTATAGCCTTAGGGCAAGGGCGCTGGATCAACAGAAGAATAAGGCTTCGGTGGATGTTGAGCAGAGAAGATAGAAGCATGGCACTTTCACTCGTCGGCCCAGGAACTAGAGAGCAACCAAGTTGTAGATGTCTGATCAGGCTGTACTGTGATATGATTGGATTGGCTCTGATCTGAAGAAAGTTTTTTCGGGAGCAATGGATTGCCTATGCTCGAATTGTCGTGGTGCCGATGACACTGCGACAGAAAAAGAGGTAAAAAACCTTGTGTCACGAAATCGCCCTGCGGTTCTATGCTTGCTAGAGACTCAATTGGAGAAATCTAGAATGCAAAAACTAGCTAGATCCTTCGGTTATGATAATTGCTATGCAGTTTCGAGTGAAGGTCGTAGTGGCGGCCTGGCAATGTATTGGAATAACCCTCTTGTCATGGATCTCCAAAGTTTCTCTAAGAACCACATTGATATGAAAGTAACTGATGGAGATAATGAACTGTGGAGGTTGACTTGTATTTATGGAGAGGCTAATCGCACTCTGCGTTATAGAACTTGGAACCTTATGTCGCTGCTTTGTGCCCATTCAGATTTGTCATGGGTCTGTATTGGGGACTATAATGAAGTGCTTAGAAGGGAAGAACATTTTGGTGTTGGTGACAGAGACGATGCACAAATAAATGCGTTTAAGCAAGCTGTGGACGTATGTAATCTCGCTGATCTGGGGTACTTGGGGCTGGATTGGACTTTTGAGAAAAAAGTCCGAGGAGGTACTTACACTAGAGTTCGACTCGACAGGGCTTTGGCGAACCCGAGGTGGATGCAGCTGTTCCCACAAGCGGAGTTGAGACATCTCACTGCGGTAAAGTCAGACCATTGTCCTATTTTGTTAATTGTTCAGCCTAGGCCGATCGCGCCTAATGCTCGTGCTCGTCAACGATCTTTTAAATTTGAGATGATGTGGGAAACTCATCCCCAGTTTATAGCGCATGTGGAGAAAATATGGAAGGATGCAGGTGAGTGTGTAACTTTGGATGATATGAATTCAAAGCTTAATTCTCTTTCTCGTGATCTGTTAAAGTGGGATAAAGATGTTTTTGGAGAAGTTCGGAAAGAAATAAAAATATTGCGTGCTAGGCTGGCCGAGCTGAGAGAGGTTCCTGGCAGAATTGGGCCCAGCCATGAGGAGATTAAAATTTGTGATAAGATTGTCGAGCTAAATCATAGAGAAGAAATTATGTGGAGACAACGATCACGAATTCAGTGGTTAGCTGAAGGGGACAGCAACACCCAATTCTTTCATAGGAAAGCCTCTGGGAGGAAGCGGAAGAATCAAATTAATAAATTATGTAAAGCTGATGGTTCTGTTACCTCTGATCCAGCCGAGATGAAGGAAATGGCTAGGGATTTTTATCATAGTCTGTACACGTCGGAAGGTACACAAGGCATGCATGCTGTTCTCAATACTGTGCCTAATCGTGTTACAGGGGAGATGAATGATTTGTTGATAGCTCCTTATAATGAGAAGGAGATCAAGGATGCTCTTTTTCAGATGTTCCCAACTAAAGCGCCTGGACCTGACGGTTTTCCTGCTCACTTCTTTCAGCGCTATTGGGACCTTTGTGGCAGAGAGGTAACAAGAGCTGTGTTAAATATTTTGAATGGAGTTGAATCCCCAGCCTCCATCAATTCTACCAACTTGGTTCTCATACCGAAAGTTTCTAACCCTGAATCTTTGTCACAATTTCGGCCTATAAGTCTGTGTAATGTGGTACTGAAAATAGTCTCAAAAGTTCAAGCTAATAGGCTGAAACAGATATTACCTGACATTATCTCTACTGAACAGTCAGCTTTTGTACCAGGCAGACTTATTACTGATAATATAATTTCAGCTTATGAATGTCTGCATTTCATGAAGAAGAAGAGAGGAAGACACAAACAATTTGGTGCTTTAAAAGTTGACATGATGAAAGCTTATGATAGGGTTGAATGGAGTTATCTTGAAGCTATCATGCTAAAATTGGGCATTCATGAAGATTTTGTGAGGTCTGTTATGAGACTGGTCACAACAGTCTCGATCTCGGTATTGTTTAATGGAGAGGGTACTGATTCTTTCCAGCCATCCAGAGGTATTAGACAGGGAGATCCTATCTCACCATATTTGTTTCTTATAGCAGCTGAAGGCCTTTCTTGCCTTTTAAGGAGCAGGGGAACTGAAAACCTAGAGGGCATCATTGTGGCGCCCCAAGCACCCCCGGTCAATCATCTTCTTTTCGCGGACGACAGCTTGCTATTCTTTAAAGCAAATACTGGTGGGCTCATGAGATTGATGTTGTTCTAAATATCTACTGCTTGGCATCTGGACAGAGAATCAATAGAGACAAATCCTCTATCCACTTCAGTAAAGGTTGCCCGGAGTCGGTTAGACAGGAGGTAAAAAATGTGTTGCATGTTCCAAACGAGAGTTTGTCGGAGAAATATTTAGGCATGCCAACGGTTGTGGGATCCAATAAGAATGGTACGTTTAAATATGTGACTGACCGCATATGGAAACGTATTCAAGGTTGGATTGAGCAAATTTTGTCGGTTGGGGGGAAAGAAGTTCTTATCAAGTCGGTGGTTCAAGCAATTCCAACTTTTTCGATGTCTTGCTTCAAACTACCTAGGGGCTTATGCAAGAAAATTGATGCACTTTTGAGGAACTTCTGGTGGGGCAGTAAACATGGGCAAAGAAAACCTTGTTGGGTATCCTGGGACACAATGACAATGCCTAAGTTTATGGGAGGCCTTGGCTTTAGAGACACTGAACTATTCAATTTGGCTTTATTAGCCAAGCAAGCATGGCGTGTTATTACTGATCCAAACTCTCTCAGTGCAAGAATTCTAAAGGCTGCTTATTTTCCCAACAGCGATCTTATGCAAGCTGAGCTGGGAAACCGACCAAGTCAGATCTGGCGGGCTCTTCTTGAAGGGAGAGATGCTTTGAAGTTGGGCTTAATTAAACGCATTGGTGATGGGGCCAGCACAAGGATATGGCATGACAACTGGATTCCTCGCGATTCGAGGATGTTACCATTTGCAGCAATCCGTGATGAACCACCTGTTATGGTGTCTGACTTGATAGACTCATCGACGGGGTCATGGAACATCCAAAAGCTAGAACAGAACTTCCTACCCATGGATATACAGGCAATTAAATCAATCCCGGTCTGTACTGCACCTCAGGAGGATTTTTGGGCATGGAACTTTGAGAAGACTGGGCTATTTACTGTTCGATCAGCGTATCGTGTTTTGGTTCATACCAGAAAGGTACGGGAGGATTGGTTGGAAGGCAGACAGTCTAGCTCATCATCTGCTTCTGAACAAAAGTTGTGGTGTAAAATGTGGAAGGTAAAAATTCCAAGCAAAATTCGGGTTTTCCTTTGGAGACTGGCTCACCAAAGTATACCGACTGGTTCAGTTAGACATCATCGTAACATGACAACGTCTCCTGAATGTTGCTTTTGTCATGCCTCTGAAGATGACTGGCGCCACTCCTTAATGGATTGTGCAATGGCAAGGAGTGTATGGGCACTGCTTGATGAGGATCTGGTAGAGCACCTTACCATCACTCAATGTAGCAATGCAAAAGAATGGATATTCTCTTTAATCGAATCATTACCACACGATCAGCTCGTTCAAACAGTGGTCACTTTATGGGCAATATGGTCAGCTCGCCGCAAAGCCATACATGAGGAGATTTATCAGAGCCCTTATGCTATAGTCAAATTTGTTGAAAAGTTCATTGAGGATTTGCATATGATCACTGTCCGCCAAAAACCAGAGCTGCAGTCCAGCCTGTTCGTCCGAGGGCGCCATGTTGGATTGCCCCCACTGGAGAATATGTTAAGTTTAATGTCGACGCAGCAGTGTCAAGGGTGGAAAACCGTGGAGTGGTTGCAGCCATATGTCGATCCCATGATGGTACGTACTTGGGTTCTTCAGCTCTGGCTTGCCCTGGAATATCCGATCCTGCGACGTTGGAGTCAATTGCATGCAGAGAAGCCTTAGCTCTTGCTGATGATCTTCAAATAACGAGATGTGTTATTGCTTCGGACTGCTTGGAAGTGATAAACTCTCTGAAGAATAACTGTCTCCCTAGATATGCCTCAGTTTTAAGAGAGATCTTCATTAGGCGGGAACATTTTGCAGAGGTTCTTTTTAAGCACGAAGGCAGAGCTTCTAACGCTCATGCTCATGATTTAGCACATAGCTCTCTAGATTTGTTGCTGGGTCGCCGCCTATGGCTCTTGCAATCACCAGATCAATCTATTGTACCTATGGTTACTAGTTGAAATGCCCGTGCGTTGCTACGGGCTATCAAACTCATCATAACTCAGTCATTGTGCTTTGTAATTAACCACAACAACTTCATCACTATACAAGTACTATCACAAAAAATATGAAGAAAAGTCTATTAATAAATAATTTAAATGCCCGTACAAAACCAAAGTTTTGTACATTGATTATCAATAAGGTAAGGCACATATGTAGGTACAGTAATAGAATAGTGCCTTTTTTAAGTCAGTTTCATATATGTACATCTTGCTCCAAGATCATTGTAAACTGAAAATGATATATGTCCGAAGGCTCACTAAATCAACCAGTTCTGATCACATTGCATTCCAGTAGCTTGGGCAAAAATCACTCACTACCAACCCGACATGCGCTCGATTTATCTCCTTCCCGCGAGCCAGGCCAAAAGATCTTCATATCTCTTCCTTATTCATCATCTTTAAAACGCAGCATCACTCCCGATTCCCCCAATTCGTCTATCTCTACTACACAGCTAGCCTCCAATCTCCTTCGACGTGAGATTCACCGCCCCTCCTAGCAGATGTGCCTTCGCTTGTTTTGTCGTTCGACCATCGTAATCCTATCCAACGGAAGTCGAGTCGAAATATCAAATTGACTCTCCATATAACAGTGGAGAGCTCTCTAATAAAATTGCGTTTTGCACTAAGTTTTTATACTCTGCCTGAAGATTTTTTTATTGATTTTTCGTAGGACTACCAAAAATGATACAACAACGGTTAATTTTCCCAGAAACAGAATAGATAAATTTGTGAGATTCAGACGACAATGCATTAGGGCTTCAGTGGATCTGTACAAATATTTTCCTGTACACGCATACAGTAGTTAGAATGTGTTACGAAAAAAATAAGCAAATCATTATTGTAATACATCACGAAGGTGGATCCATCTTGTTTGTCAGATCTAGACATTGCAAGCGAACTTGAACAGTTTGAAGGCATCGAACATCAGTGCGGAGGAAAGGATTCGTAGATTAAGAAACCACATGCCGGCCGTAGCGCCTGCTGAATCCTCAAGTACCATCGTACTGAGGCTGCTGGTTGGGGAAGGAGGGCAGGGGCCGGCTATCGAAGAGAGGCAAGCGGCACCGAGCTCCATCGGATCTGGCTCCCCTGGTGCTGCCGACGCTGGCTCACTCCAAACAGCACGCGATTTCTAACGATTCCACGCGCGTCTCCCCTGCTGTCCATCGCGCCAGCCCTGATGCCGGTCAGATCTTGCGAATTTGTGAGGGATCGCGCAAGGTAGACGAAGAGGAAACGCACCTTCCACCGGCGCGCACTCCCCATGCCCGCCGCCACGTGCCACCGAGCGCCGCTACCTTCCTGGCCGAGGCCCCGCGCCTTGCGCCGTCGCCTTCCAGGCCAAGAAGCCGCGCCGCGAGCCGCCGCCCCCCTGGCCAAGGCCCACTGCCACGCGCCGCCGCCGGCCTTGATAAGGTCGCGTGCGAACCACCGCCGGTCCCCCGGCATTCTGCTCCCTATAATGATTCCCCGGAGGACGAGCACTGCTGCTCCTCTGAAGCCTCGGTGCGGCCCCGCCCCGCAGCAGCGAGATCCGCTCCGACGAGATCCTTCCTGCCCCGCATCGGCAACTCCTCCCCTGGCTACCGTTCGGCCGGCGGTCCAGCCGTTGTCCCCAACGTGCTCCACCGGGCGCCTCCGCCTCGGCCCGGGCGTCCCCGGCGCGGAGCTTTTCCTTCCCCCGCGGCGCGGCGGAAGTCCTGCGCTGCGGCGGCTCTGGTCCCTGTGGCGCAAGACAACCAAAAAAACGAAACGTTTTTTCCACTTACCCGTGGCAGTGGTGGGTAATATCTCCTAACTCACAGGGGTAAATTGGGAAACAAAAAAACGTACCATGACCATCACCACCTCTAGGCACATTATATAGTAGAGATTAATGAATAAAGAGAGTTTTAACCCTCAAAAAAAAAAAAAATACTACACGAAAGAAAAAGTTCCTTCCCGAAGGTCCTCGTCCGACTCGCAGCTAGGGTTTTACTTCTTCGCCGCGCCGCAACACACCACGCTGCCCTAACCCTAACCCTACCCTCCTCCTTCCTTCCCGGCGGCGGCGAGCAGCAGTAGCCAGCGGCGGCGAGATGAGGCCTATTCTGATGAAGGGGCACGAGCGCCCGCTCACCTTCCTCAAGTACAACAGGGACGGCGACCTGCTCTTCTCCTGCGCCAAGGACGACACCCCCACCCTCTGGTTCGCCGACAACGGCGACCGCCTCGGCACCTACCGCGGCCACAACGGCGCCGTCTGGTCCTGCGACGTCTCCCGCCACTCCACGCGCCTCATCACCGCGAGCGCCGACCAGACCGCCAAGCTGTGGGACGTCAAGACGGGGAAGGAGCTCTTCACCTTCAGGTTCGGCGCCCCCGCGCGCTCCGTCGACTTCGCCATCGGGGACCGCCTCGCGATCTTCACCACCGACGGCTTCATGGAGAAGACGCCCACCGTGCAGGTCAAGCGGATCGCCGAGGACATACAAGACCGTACGATTCGCTACAACCTCATCTGCCCTGTTTGCAAGTGTCTACTGCGATGTGGATGGATTTTTGAAGTGTGTGTTGGTGTTTTTGCAGAGACGGAGGAGTCGGCGCTCGTCATCTCTGGAATCACCGGCAGGATTAACAGGGCTGTGTGGGGGCCGGGGAACCGGACCATCATCACCGCTGGTGAGGATGCCACCATTCGCATCTGGGACTCGGAGGTTAGCATGTCCAGTTCTGCTCTCTATTAGTACTTAAATGATTCCGATACGTAGAATTACTGTTGCATGATTTTTGAAGTAATGGCTGTAGATAGCCCACTGATATTGTTTAATAGTAAAAAGTGTAACTGGATATCATCTAAAAATTATTCACTTAGGTTGTATTATATGCTGATTCGTGTTTCTTATTGCCAACAATACCTTCAATAAACACAGCAGACAGTTAATATCTATATATGTGGCCTCATATTCCGTGGTGACTACTTGCTACTTGGTCCAATCTTGCTTGAGTATTTTTCCCCAGAATGCAGTTCTATGCTTTCTGTGGCTTGTTAACTAGAAAGATTGAAGGAACTAATAGGATACCATCTGCAAAGTTTATAAAAAAACTAGCTATCTTGTTTCTTATGTATGTGGGTTTTATTTCCTTTTAACCTCTTTGCTTTGCACGCCAGTTGTTTTATTCAATCAACATGGACATGTTCATTTCCCAACTTTTTACAACACCATGCACTTACATTTTATTTTATTTTGGCCTTTAGACTGGAAAACTGCTCAAGGAGTCAGACAAGGAGGAGGGACATCAGAAAGCAATTAGTTCACTGGCAAAATCCTCAGATTGGTCTCATTTCCTCACAGGTTCCTTGGATAAATCTGCTAAGGTGACGAGATTGCTGTCCTAATAACATGTTCATACTTCATTGTTATTATAGGGATTTTCTGACATCTGTTATGTTGCTAGCTATGGGATGCAAGAACATTGACCTTGATAAAGACATATGTCACAGAGCGACCGGTTAATGCTGTCGACATATCTCCTACCCTTGATCATGTATGCTTCTCTACCAGTCCTTTTTCTTATCGATGCCAATGTTCATTAGTTCTTGTGGGCATTTCTCTATATAAGCACATGTTATCTGTCCATGGGTTAAGACTATGATTCTAACTAGGTAGTGCTGTTGGCTCTCTCAAGTCTCTAATATGTAATGCTATTAACACTACGGAAAATGTTTCTTACTGTAAATTTGTGAGCATCTGAGTTATCTATTTTTTTTAATGCTTATCTCGTGCATGCATGTTTGCTGAACTAGGTGGTACATTCTGTCATTCTATTGAACTCATCTGCATCTGACCTCTCAACATTTTTTTTTCTTCCGTTGTCAGGTTGTTATTGGAGGTGGGCAAGATGCTATGAACGTGACTATGACAGACCGCCGCCAAGGCAAATTTGAGGCTAAATTTTTCCACAAGGTGAACTATGCCTCTTGATTTTCTGTGTGAAGTTCCTTCCTGTATGCATATTATATTGCGTCTGTTGTAACACGACTTTGTTGTACAGATTTTACAAGAAGAAATTGGTGGTGTTAAAGGACATTTTGGGCCAATCAATGCATTGGCATTTAACCCTGATGGTCGGAGGTAAGTACTTGTTGTAATGCTGTATGTGTATTATCGTATGCATTTTACCACTGTACTTTGTTTGTGATATGATTTCCTTTTTTGTTTTTGTATGCTAATCTGCTGAATGATTAAGCCATGTAGATTCATGGCGATATACGCTATGCTGAGTCTTTATGATGTCATTAAACTTTATGAGAGCATTTCCTGATAGTTGATTTCATAAGGCTCAAGTCACCCCACTTAATATTTCACATTTATTTACCCTGTGGATTAAGTCTACATTTCTCTCAGATATTGTTTGTTTTGTTACATCTTGTTCTCTTGGCATATATCTTCTTTATGTTCCCTCTTTCTTCCTAGCTTCTGTCTTCCCTTCTTAATTTTTTTCGATATGTACCTCAGTGATTAGTGCCAATTTCATTGGCAATATACGCTATACTGACCTTATATTGATGAAAAGTTGAATATGAGAGCTACATGTGAATTAATCATCAGTCACTATTTTAGTCTCCATCTTGTTTCTTGTCCCATACTCCCTATCTTGATGTTTTCTGGTGTTTTCTCTTTTCTTTCTATCTTGTTAAAACAGTCTCTATAATCTAATACCCTTTCTTCCTAGCTATTTTCTTGTTTAATTGCTTTCTCTTCGGTTACATATTTTTCAGTATGTGCCTCAGTGATTATAGCCAATTACATTGGCAATATACGCTATACTGATCTTATTTTGATGAAAGTTGAATATGAGAGCGACATGTGAAGTAATCCTGTCACCATTTTATTGTCTTATTTCCTGTGTCTTGACTCTTGACCCGTCCTCCCTACCTTGATGTTGTCTCCTTTGTGTTCTGGTGTCTTCTCCTCTCACTTTCTATCTTGTTAAAACGCTGTTTCTTTGTCAAGTTTATGAATATGTTGCTCAGTGATTAGAGCCAATTACATTGGCAATATACGCTATACTGATCTTGTTTTGAGGAAAAGTTGGATATGAGAGCTACATGTTCACCAAATTTTTGTTTCCACAGATTTAACCTGCTATGGCTATCAATGATCATGCTTTCTTATACATTCTGCTTTGAGTGTACCTTTTGATTATTTATGTGTCCGATGGTATTGGCAGCTCAGTGATTTCAACCAAATACATTTTGGTTATATACGCTATTCTGAATGTGTTGTTGTAAAATATATTTATGAGAGCTACCGATCCTCCTTTTTAGATATTTTTTAATTATTTTGTGATACCTAATTTATGTTTCTCTAAATGCTTGCGAGAATATGTTTTCAGCTCTCTTTGAACTTCTATTCTTGATTACTGATGCCCTTTATGAATTCTAACTTCAACAAATTGTTTTTCCATGTAACGTCCATAGCTTTTCGAGTGGTGGTGAGGATGGGTATGTAAGGCTGCACCATTTTGATCCAGAGTACTTCAACATCAAGATGTAATCTTGTGAATTTCGCAGAGGTATGACTCATCTCATCCTTTTTGGCCAAGTGTGAACAACTGTGACTTGCTTATACATTTTGTTCACCTTGTGCTCTTTTTGTTCCCTAATTTATCTTTGTTCACGCCGTATTATCTTTTGTCTTGTACTGTATCAAATGTCCCTTCTTCAGGCCTTTCCTTAACAGTTATTTACTAACCTGTTTTCAGGTTGCAGATGAGACCTCCCCTATCCCCTGGAGAGTACATAGCTTTTTTTGTCTCAGTTTTTCTACAGAACTTAACCTAGTTGGATGGTCTACTATGTATTAGCGCATTATGTACACAATGACAGTTCAGATCTGCTTCTGCTTAAATTGGTGACATCGTGTTCCAGTGCCGTCAGTGTTTTCTATCTGAAAAATTGTACTCCCTCCAGTCCAAAAAAACTGGCGCAGGTTATACATGCGGTTTGTACGTGATCGGTAGTTTTTCTGCCTGGCACTTTCTGGATCGGAGGGAGTACTAATATTTGATGCCCGTTCTGCAGCACAAGCTTGTTCCATGAACCTTTGTTTTAATTTGTCTTCTGTGCACCAATTTTTTTATTTTTCTTCTGAAGACCCAAGAACACATGTTAGTTTTGGCATAGCTGTACTTTAAGGAAAAGTATCTTTAAAGCCATGAGCATGTCATCCTCACCGTCCGCAACGAGCAGGACTGTAGTACTTGGCCGTTGGACTAAAGAGGGAAGCGTGGCTTGCACCATGACGGACGATCCCTATATCTGGGTGGGTTAATAGCATCAGTACAACCATCACGTTTGAGGCTAAATTTACCAAATGGTACCGTTTTCGGAACAAACCATTCATAATTCGTTATCACCATTCGAGACAGAAATCAGTTTGTGTTAATTCACAATCAATGTACAATTAGTGTTTTAAATCAACTTGTGTCGATTCATGATCGATGTACAATTAGTGTTTTTTGGCCAAATTTCCTGTGGTTTCTGCCCCAAAAAAGTAAAGTGGTACCATTTGATAAAATTGGTATAAAAAAATGGTGGTTTTATGGTATTAGCTCTCATCTAGATAGTAGTGTAGCACTAGTGGCAAAAAAAAAAAGAGTCTAGTACTAGCGAGAGCAGCGTTTGCTGCCACGCTGAAGACTCACCACCGCAACATAGAAGGAGGTCACCACCACGCACCCAACCTGCCTCTTCCCCGTTGAAGCCCTCTATCAAGACCGCCGTCCAGATCTCCATCAAGGTTGCTTTCGACGATGACGTCTACGCCCAATACCGCCCCAGTCTGCTCCCTCCTCCACTCTATTTCCGGCAAGCACTTATGTCCAATCATGTCTATATTTTCCCTGTGGTACTTCACGATGGAATTATTATGTTTGCCACACTAGTTTTTGCTGTTTTTCCTTTTGCAACTCTAAATTTTTACATTTTTGCTTTAGCCCCATTTTCCACCGTCAAGTGGCAAAAGCAAAACAAAGGGGCAAAAACAGAACACAATTTCACAATTTTCATTTTGCTTTTGCCCTACAGAGGGCAAAAATGATGTATTACCGGAACTGGCAAGACAAAAACAAAATATCAAAATTTAGAGTGGAAAAAACAAAATGTGCAAAATCTAGGGTGACAAAGCCAAAAAAATTCCCATGTAATTTTCTCTTCAAGTGGTATTCTATTGTGAAAGGAGTTATCTACTCAATGGTATGTTAGTCTTTTTTTCGAACCCATGCTGGGATTCTTCATGAATCAAATGAAGACTCGCTGATTCCCGTGAGTAGGCATCATAGCAGTCTGATGACACCGCTTGAGTTTGGCGATGGGGCGACGTCCTAGCTACTTTGATGTCGGCGGCCTGCGTGATCATGTTTTAGAAATACAGGGGACCTCCCCCGGCCCCATTATATAAAATGAAACCATCGGGTTTGGCGAGTTACATCAGCATCCAAAAGACCAGTTACTGGGCCCGACCGAAGCAGCAAAAGTAAAAATAAAAGGACCAGGTTCTAGGCTGCTAAGCAGCAACTAAACTACAGAAGAAGAAACAAGGTTCCACGACCATCCTGAGCTAAACTCGAACAATACAGAAGTGAAGAAACTACTCCACTAAGTGGTGCACCGAATCCAGCAGCAACGCGCTGGTGATTTTTGGAGAGTCAAGCGCCGAACCCAGTGTTGAAGTGGGAGTCCTCCAGGTCCCTTCTCCAGCGAACTTCTTCTGTTCTGGTGATCCTGGCTCACCCCTCCAGTTGCTTGAGAACGAATCAGCGATGGGGTCCCTTGGCATCAGATTTAGCCACTCTCCAGCATGGGCAGTTCTTTCAGTAACTTGCTCACCATCTGACAGAACAAGCCAACTGTCGGCTTCATCTGTTCCGTGAAGATCAGCTCCCAGTTCCCCAAAGAATTCAGGATCAGTCTCCACACCTGAGTAAGGTCAATCCAAGTTTGACCATCAAAGATTAGTCCATTTCGAATTTTCCAAATACTCCATAAAGCATAGGCACAAACAGCATTAAGGACAGCATGTTTTTTATTTGCTAGCCAAAATCTAGCAATAGAGATATAACCTTGACCAAGATCCACATCAAAGAACAAGGCAATCTCCTTCCAGATTAATTTGGCTACAATGCAATCAAAGAAAAGATGATGAACCGATTCGTTTTCCGTACAGAAAACGCAATCTTCAGGCTTATTCATTTTCCTTTTTTTCAAGTTGTCCCTAGTCATGAGTTTGTTATGTGCAAGAAGCCAAAGGAAAATATGGACTCTTGGAGGGATGTGAAGCTTCCAAACAGCAGGGATATGTTCAAGCTTTATCCCTCCAAAGTTAACTACAGCATAATGAGAGGAACAGGAGTAAACTCCTTTCTGCTCGTACTGCCAGATCATAGCATCCTCCTCGTGAGAGAGAGAAATGCTGGCTGCAACTTCTCTAAGTTCGTGCCAAATCTGCAACATCTCTGGAGAAAAATTTCTTCTAAAAGTCAGTTTAAGATCTCTCCCATCCCACACGCTATCTACCGTTTTCTCTTGTTCATTACAGATTGCATAAATTTGGAAGAATTGGATCGCTAAAGGAGAGGAACCAAACCACGTATCCTCCCAAAAACGAACCTTAGCACCATTACCAATTTTCCATCTATAACCAAACTTCAGCGCTTTAACCGCCCACATAATTCCTTTCCAGAATTGGGAAGAATTGGTGGTTTTACTACAAAAGATGTTTGGTTTTAGATTTTCCCTTCATCTGAAATATATCTCTTGACCCAAGAGCTAAGAAGGCAGAGGTTTACCTCCCCCAAATTGGGGATGCCTGGACCTCCGTATTCCTTTTTCTTACAAACCAACTTCCAGTTGGCTAAGTGGACTTTTCTATTTCCTTCGAAATCATTCCAGAGGCAGTTGGCCATCAGGGAGTTTATTAATTCTAATGCCCACTTGGGAAATTTAAAGAAAGACAAAAGGTAGATTGGAATTCTTGCAAGGCAAGTCCTGATGAGAATAACTCTAGCAGCATAAGAAAGCAGCTTGCCTCGCCAGCCTGCAATCTTTTTTAGGATTTTATCTATAGGTGGTTGCAAGTCTGCCCTAGACAGTTTCTCGTAATGCAAAGGAACACCTAGATATTTAATGGGAAATTGTCCTACAGGGCAGCCAAAGATGTCAGCGAACTTAGCAACCTCCTCAGGCTCTAACCCTATCGGTATGAGTTCACTTTTATTGTAATTGATTCTCATACCCGAAAGCTGTTCGAAACAAGACAAGACCCATTTGAAATTAACTGCTTTTCTCTCATCACATTCTACAAAGAGGATGGTGTCATCTGCATACTGGAGGCAGATGACACCCCCCGGATACTCAGTTGAGCAGAGCCCACTGATCAGTCCTGCACTCGCTGCTTTGATGAGCATCTTAGTCAGGACGTCAACTACCAAATTAAACAGCAAAGGGGAGAGGGGATCTCCCTGACGAACACCTCTTGATGTAAGGAAGGAATTCCCCTCAATCCCATTAAGCTTGACTGCAACAGAACCTCCAAAAAGAATGGATTTGATGAGGGAAATCCAGACTTTGCCGAAACCTCTTTTTTCAAGAAGATCGATCAGAAACTCTAAACTAACTTTATCAAAAGCCTTCTCGTAGTCTAGCTTGAGAACTAAACCTTGAGACTTGCTACTTTTGATCGAATGAATCACCTCGTGCGTAGTAACCACGCTTTCCAGAATGTATCTACCTTTGATAAAAGCAGACTGATTGACAGCTGTAATCTTATCCATGATGAGACTCAGCCTATTCGTAAGCACCTTTGTGAAAATTTTAAAGGAGCAGTTTAAAAGGCTGATGGGTCTGAACTTTTTCATAGTTGTAGCATCAGGTTCTTTTGGAATCAAGGTTAGAACTGCGAAGTTGAGCCTAAATATATCTAGTTTCCCCGCATGGAATTCACGAAACATGTTCATAAGGTCGTTTTTAATCACGTCCCAGTAACGTTGATAGAACATGAAAGGAATTTCGTCAGGGCCAGGGGCCCCGTCAGAATAAGAGCTAAACACGGCGTGCTTCACTTCCTCCTCCGAGAAAGGTGCCTCTAAAATAACATTCTGCTCAGCAGTGATTTTTTCCTCATCAGAGAAAAAATCATCCTGCAGAAGAAAGCCCGAGCTCTCTTCAGCACTAAACAGTTGCTTATAGAAATCTGTGGCTATGCCGAGCATGCCTTCTATGTCATTGACAGGCCCATTTTCACCTTCAAGAGAATGGATAAGCATTTTCCTTCTTCTCTGGTTGGCCACAGAGTGGAAATAAGCAGTATTCCTATCTCCCTCTCTAATGTCTCTATCTCTAGATCTCTGTTTAACTTTGATCTCTTCCCTAAGCCAGAGGTTATGCATTTCTGCGTAGATGAACTTAAGCCTAGCTTTTTCAGTATCATCTAACTCCTCAGACTCCGCTTTGATGTCTAGAGCGTCATACTCTTCCATCAAGTCTTTTTTAAGATTTCTCAGCTCCGCTTCTATATTGAAGCTCCACCCTTTAGTGGATTTTCTAAAATCCCTGAGTTTAGCCTGCCAGATATCAATGGGGTTGAACTTTTTAGTGTCCCTACTCCAAATTTTCTTAACTAAATCAGGGAAATCAGCTCTCATCATCCACCATTTTTCAAATTTATAACTAGAAGGTTTTGGAGCAGTACCTACCCCCGAATCCCACAGAATGGGGGTGTGGTCACTGACCATTCTCGGTAAAGCTCTAATGCTAGCCAAAGGAAAAACCTGATCTAGCTCTGTATTACAGAAAAATCTATCAATAGCCGACATGATAAGATTATCTTGTTGGTTATTGGCCCAAGTGTATTTTCTACCACTTAACCTGATCTCTAGGAGACTCCAAATTTCAATCCAGGCATTGAATTTGTCGCTCCATTTGTGATTTATAACCCCATTACTTTTATCCGACTGGTATCTAACCAAATTAAAATCACCACCAATTATAGTATGGCCGTGATAATCTACAAAGAGACTGTGTAACTCGGAGAGAAAAATATCTTTCTCAGCCTCATACGAGGTACGATAAATGTTTATGCACCTCACTAGAACTCCAGAAGACTTTATTTTGAGAATTGCTGATCATGTCTATGATGTTATGGCTGGATCTTCATTTTGGTGATTGTCCAGCTACATGTGCCTCGGTCCATGGCGGTATGGGACGCCCAAAGAGTAAACGAGCAAAAAAAAAAAACGCTTGGGTTGCTCACGGCTCGATGAAGGTGAAAGTGGAATGCCTCTTTAGTCTTCACACTAGCGACATGAAAAGGGTAAAAGCCTGTAGGACAAATGCCGAACTGGGCCAAAAGATTAGGGATATACAATTATTTTCCAAAATTCTAGGTGGACTGTGGCCCACCCCTGCATGCATGGGCATAGGGGACAAGGTGAATGACACCGGTAGAGTCCGCTGAAAGCCCGCTCATGGCTAGTTGCTTTCACGTTCACACGAGGGTAAATCTTAATTAAGGGGTGAGTGCATCTACAATGGCGCCTCACAACAGATATGAGTTGTCCATTTATATCCGCACGGACACTAGGACACTAGGCACGTCCCAACAGGCCATCCGAAACAGAAATTTCGTGCTTTGGAGGTGATCCTGTTCGTTGCGTTCCGTGGCTTCGAGCATGGCTGGTTGAGGTCCTCTGCTGAGCCCCTTGCTTGGTGGTTCGACGGAGGGTGCCGATCCAGTCTGGCCTCCCTCAATAATCACGGTCTTGGAGTGCATCTGATGTTCAAGCGTTACACTGGGCTGCTACGGCTGTGCGTCCTCGGCGGAGTTCCATGGTGGAACCCGAAGCAGGTGGCGTGGAAGTCGGACTCCTTCATCAAGCGCTGCAGCCCTCCTCTCGGTATGATTCTGTTCTTCTTCTTCTACTTGGCCGGCCGTGGTGGCGAGGGAGACGAAGGAGGAGGATGGGTGACTGCTGATCTGGAGGGTTTCTTGCTGCTGGTTCTTTGTGCATCACACACGGTGGTCGTTTTCGCCGCCGTGATCTTCGGCCGGAAAGGCGGCCTCTTTTCTGCCTCTTCGATGGAGGCTCTTCGAGCCCTGCGCTGGAGCTCGACTTCTTTCAGTTGTCAAGTGGTGCGTCCCCGACGACTCCAAGAAGGCCAGTGGCAGCGGCTCCTCGTCGGAGGAGAGACATCGGGCTTAGCACTCTTTGATCTCGGCGTGTCCTGCGCCTGGAGGTCGGCGGCGAGCTTTGGTGGCGGTGACCCCCCGGGCCTGATTGCGTTTTATCTTTTGGTTTCAGGGGTGAGTTTGTAAGAAGGAAGGCCTTATCTTCAAATTGTAGGTTCATTAGTGCAAGTGTTGAAAAAGGGCCTTTCTGTAATCTGTACTGCCACGTGGTTCTTTATGAATGCAGCTGAGGGGTCCTCGTGGCCCCACCCCTTGTTTAAAAAAAAAAAGAAACAAAAATTTCGGATGAACTGTATGACCGCTTGTAGACGTGCCTCCCCTATATCATGTCGTGCCAAACCCGTTACGGCGGGTCGGCCGTGCCATACCGGGGACGGCCCGTTGGCCACCTAGTAAAGCTTATGGACGCTAAACCGCACAAGCAAGACAAGAGACAACTCAGAACCGACGTTCAGGTTTATCAGGTAAGACCAGCGGCCCCACAGTCCTCATGTAGTGCCACACAGATCACGGCCGTGAGTTCCAGCCTCAAAGGATCTGCACACCTTCCTTTTTTTTAACCCCGAGGCAAGTCTGCGTGTATATAAAGCCCAAACATGGCTACGGCCAGGTAGAACCAAACCGTAGAGGCGGGGCCATTTCAGTACTACGCCACCATCTGTCCATCTCTCTCGCTCTGCAGCAGGGGAGAGTAGTCACGCGGCGCCGGGTAAACCGGCAAAAGGCAAGGTACAAACACCAGCCATGTTCCTCTGTTGCTTTCATCTCGGTTCGCTCACTGGAGCAATGATCAATCATTATGCAGCGGCTAATAAGCTGCCAATAGAATCATCGTTATGGCGTAATTTTACCATGGTTCAAGCGGAATATGGAACATCAGCACTGTTTCCTCGGGTGAATCTTAGCTTCGATCGCATCAATCGAGTCTTAAATATACAGAAAAAGGGCTTTGGCCGTATTTCTTGGTACCGGGGTCGGGGAATGGGAATCTCTGCGAAGAACAAGGAAGAGCGAGGTCTCCTCTTCTCGTCTCCTCCTCGATTAGATTCCCTTGGTTGCCTCTTCTGATTAAGTCGAACATGTTCGCAAAGTATCACCCCGCGGTTCAGTGGCGGAGTCTAGAAATTTCCGAGGATTAACACATCGGATCGGATTTGGGGAATCTGAGATTGCTCTGTTCTTTACTGCCCCCTTCCTCTCTTCTCGTCTCCTGATTCTGGGATTCAAGAGCGGCTGATTCGGGCCGTACCTCCTCCACATTCTCGGCTTTGATCAGCGTAGCATGGGAAATGATTGTCCTTTGCTGTTTCTTGTCCTTTTAATCGCCGTACTTCTTTGATCCCCTCTCGATTGTTTAGCTCCGTCCCGATGCGAAGTGCATGCTTGTTGTGATAACGCCAGCCACAGTGCTGCCCCTTTCATCATTTTTTTTTCTCTCCCCATTGAGTAATTTAGTCAAATTGTTCTTTTTCATGACGAAACAGGAATATCCTAAAAAGGTTAGCAATAAATAAATATCGTCCATGGGTCTCTTAAATTCCTCCTTGGTTCAATGGATTTCTTTCCATCTCTGCAAGTTGATGGTGGAAATATCTGTCCTGTTATCCTTATTTGCTCTGTTTCTGTTGTTCCGTTTCTTTCCCGTGGCACTACTTTTCCGCAGCCCCCTTCTGAACCTTGTACAGCCATCTGCTTGTAAATTCATTATAGGGTTATGTTAAATATGTCGAAACTCCCAATTAGGAGAAAGCTCTATCTCTTTCGGTATCGATATTAAGCAGTGGAATTTTAGGTGTTTACCCATGTATGGAGGCAAAGGGGAAAAAGAGAGATGAGAAACCACATTTGGGCCCTCAGCTTTCGGTTTCGGAAGTTATTGCAATCAGTTGCTATCTTTGTCTGTCCCCATCTTCTTACTATTCCAAGACTTGAACAACGACTGAAGAATATGTAGGACCCACAACTCAGCTTCTCAAATGTAAATCGGAATTATTTATTTTTGCGAGCAGTTCAGAATTTTCTTGACCATCAGTTCATACATTCTTGAAAGGTATGGGGCGGAGTGGATAGGAGAGAAAAGGAAGCCAGCTTGAATTGATTGTTTACAGATTGTTATAAGCCAATTTTGAGGTCAAAGTGAATACAAACTATAGCTAGGCAGTGTTTGGCGGCCCTCTTTAACTACTTCTAGGAACAGAGCGTCGATAGCTTTCACCTGTCATACTCTTGTAATAGCAATATAAATTATATGAATATGTAACAAAACCCTCCGGCTTCTGCATCCCAAGAAGCCAAGATGCACATAAGATGAATATGCGTGAACTACCATTTGGCCGTTCCGGGATAGCTTTTCATCGAAGGTTCATATACTGAGCTTTAACTTTATAAGGATATCATTTTATAGAGAATTGTGTTTAAGGATATACTGAACTTTAGCTGAAGAGCAGAACTGTTGAAACATGCCTCATTTATTTGGACATTCTTTATTTTTTTTTAAGGAACACACGAGAAAGCACACCTTTCTTTAATCAAAAGAGCCAACAAAACATACTAGTATATTCTTCACATATTCGAATGTGAATTCTCATAATAATGAAGGCCCGGATATTAATCTATGGGTGTTCAGGAATAAACTCTTATTCTTCTCAGTTATTTGCTGTATAATTTATGGGTGTTCAAAGATAATCTCTTAGTTGACTCCTATGATTTTGATCTATGCTGCTGCCTGCCACTGAATTCTCATTGTTTCCCTGCAAGCAATTAAATAATCTTATTGTTAAAAATGAAAAGAGGCAAAGGCCTGTCCTATTGAATTATTATTATACCTGCTTGCTTCAGAAAAAGAATAGAAAAGACTTGTGGTTGCAAGAGTCTAGTATATGACTACCTGATAAATCTTTCATATCAGAAATTTGCTATGGCTTCCTCTGCTGCCACTTTTCTTGCTCTCCAACCCTGTAAGGCTGCAAGGCACCCATTAGCTGAACGTGTCCTCCCCTTTTCAGCGTTTCTAGCGCGTCACCCCTGACCATCTTCTATCTTCTTATTGACCAATCTGGGCTTTGTTTTCTCATGCACTCGGTGACACCTGTTGCTTCCTTAATGTCCAAGAATCAATTTTCTCTCACCTCTCTCCTTTATGTGTCCTCTCCTCATTCCTCAACACTGTACCCTCTATAAATTGATAGGTACCACTCTGTAATTGATAGGTTTTGTTCTTTTCCATACAGAAATCGGGATAAGAGGAAGCAATACAAAGAGATGGATTATGGGGTTGAACTGAGGGGATGTGTTTGCGGGATCAAGAACTGCGCTGTTGAACTCTTCTCGATGGAGGATGATTTGGTGATCGATGATGAAGAGTCATGGGACCTCGTTGAGAGGGATCTCCGGCTGAAGGCCACCTTCTTGTATATTGACCTCAGCCGTGTGATCTCCTCCTGCGAGCGTGATGAGCGCAAGAAGACGCTCACCGACCTAGCCAACAAGTTCGTCTACTTCATGGACGAGGTGATGATTGCTTTCTTCCCCTTGCTAGCAACCTTTTTGCTCAAAGCATGCCTTATTTTATTTCAAATTCATATGATTAATATTACATACGCAATCTATCAGAGTTCATGAATGCCCTTGATTACCGAATTCTGTAAATGTCTCAATATCTCAAGTAAAGAAACATATTAGTACTAAAGTTTTGTTTGCTATGCCAGCTCAACATTTTCTGAAGGTAGTAATAGAGTAAGTGGTTCAGTTCACCTCAATAGTACCAATATTCTGATATTGTTGATGCTGAATACATACAAATACTCGTTCCCCCTTAATCAAGTCATTTTCACCTTTCTTTATTTTCTTTTACCGGAAGTTGTTATGGTTCATGACTGGGCTTTAGCATATAGAGTCGAAGTGCTTGTTCACCAACAATAAAAGTAACTCAAGTGCACTTGGTTCTCTTTTGCTGTTTGCGATGCATTTTTAATTTAGAATAGTCTTTGGTCAACTTTGTCAAACCACTGTTTGGTGTTCTTTAAGTAACATTTAAAAAATTCTATCTGCCAACGATTTTTTGAAACTAGCAGATCATGTTTGATGCTAACCGAATTAAGAAATGGCAGCTGGACAATGCGGTGAAGGACAGAAGCGTGCCACTGATGCAGGTGTGCTACAGCGACACAACTCACGTTCTCCGGGAGGTGGTCGCCGCCCTCGTGCCGTCCCATTAGCCCGGGCTTCTTCATGTTCTGCCGAATGAAGCAGGGGAGGCAGAGAGTAAGATCTGGGAGCTTCGCATTTCTTGGAAGCAAGAAATTGCCCTTAAAACTTGTACAAAAAGGATAGGCCGACATGGCAGAAATGAGGCGCAGATGGCCTGTGTGATGTGCATATATCCTAAAACGGCATTAGAGGCGGAACAAACGAAAATGGTTAGCGTCTGGTTTGCCTTGCCCCCATGATTGACGTGATTGGTGCGAGTAGTGGTTTGCGATGCGGTGTAAAAGAAAGCTAAGGCAGATCCGTGATCTAGGTTCACGCGTCACACTCGGATCGCTCACATGGATTTGACAGAGCTCAACATGCTCCTGCTGTTCGATCCCATCTGTTCTGGGTTTTTGTTGTTCGTACGCTAATCTACCCTTCAGAAAGAGGTATACTAGGAGCTAGCGATCGCATCTGGAGAGATGCGTCTCGTGTAAGCAAGGATGACACGTGGCCAACGCCATTGAGGCGGCCCGCGAGCACCGTCCCCTTGCAGATGCTTCCACCAGCGCGGCGTGGTGGCAGCGGCGCAAGGAGCAGCCGCACTCACCGACGAGGCAGGAGGTAGTACTGGCAGGCTACCATGTGAATTCGCCACTGAGGGACGACGTGCACGACGGCGACTTCACCGACATGAGCTGGGTTTTGGGGTCGGCCATTGAGCTCAAGGAGGACTCACCCAAATTCATGAAGACCATCAAGCTGACGGCGTAGCGGGCCTCCTCCTCCGGCGACATCGTTTCCACCTCAATCGATGCAAAGCGGGATGCATGCTCCTCCTCGGTGCTGCCTCCTCCTCCACCATCGTCTTCATCCACGACAATGACAATAACGAGAGCATCGACTAGGCGACCTCGCGGATGAGGACTAGGGTTTAGGGCACCGGAGACGGCTGTTTAGGTTTAATTTCATTTGAAAATCTTGTAGAATATAATAAAATTTGAATGAAATTTCAAACCTTTTCCTTAAAAAAAATTATCAATTTTTTAATTGGTTTCGAGGCCTCTGCTGGGGGCAGCCCCCTCCATTGTGTCGTACATGTGCCCTGGACCCCCTAAAGTGGAAGCATTTTGGGGGACGTTGGACACATGTCTGATCAATGGGAGGGCTGCCCCGAGAGGCGGCCCAGTTCAAAACAAATTGAGATCGAATCAAAGCAAAAGATTTAAATTTCATTCAAATTTTATTGATATTTTAGAAGATTTTGAATGAAAATTAAACCTAAACAAGCATTCCGGTGCCCCTAACCTAATATAACCCTAGTACTCGGCCTCGTGGTCGTCCCAGTCAACGTTTTCATCGCCGTCCTCGTCGAGGTAGACAAAGGTGGAGAAGTAGGCAACACAAGAGGAGAAGGTGTCCCGATGGGGAAGCACCGACGCCAGAGAAGGAGGTGTCGTGAGCTCGGTGATCCTCATGAAGCTGATGCGGAGGAAGTCACCCTCGTGCACATCGCCCCACAATGGCACCGGCACCCGGTCGCTCGTTGGCACCAACTCTGTGGCTCCTCTTCACCTTATGCTTCGACCGGCGGAGGTACATATGGCCGCACGGTGGGGAACACTGCGTTGGGAAGTCAAGGATGACTGAGCCGGGTCAGCAAAGGGCCTATGCGACTGTGCATTGCCGCAACCCCCTCTTTCGCCACTCCCCAGCTATATGGGCAAGGATGCAGGAGATGACCGAACGCACACGTAGAGATGCCAGATCCCACCCAAAGACGGATGGTCACGGCGTGGCAATGACCACGAAGCAGGCAACTCGCGGGCTAGTGTAGCCCCACCTCTTGGTCCCACTGCATCCTTCTCTGCCTCACCTCGTCGGACTAGGAGGATGATGAGGCGCCGGTAGCCCCTCCCGCGGCCAAATACGACAACCCGGATAAGGCGTAGGCCATTGTCCACTATAAGCATGCTTTCGTGCGTGACGAGTGGCTCCGCACGGAGTGTGTGCGCCAGGTGGAGCGACATTTTGAGCTGCAAATGATGCGAGTCAGAACTCGTTCGATACCACAGCCGTGGAGAGGGACCAACAAGCGATGGCGAGGAGTTCGAGCAATGACACTGAATCTAACAATTGGGACTAGAATGCCGCCGCTAATCCTGCGCCACTTCCGACCTATTCCGTTTGTTTTAGGTTTCGTTTATATTGTTTTAGTTTTAGTTTTCGTTTTTCTTTGTCCTAACTATCGACGTTTGTAATTGAATGTCTTGATGAACTGTGATGATCCGCTCGGGTGGGAACCATATATATTATTTAAATTTGCGGTAGGTATATGCGGGTTGCGGGGTATGCTGAGATCAATTGTCATACCACAAAACACACACTTTTACAGTATGTCAATATGCAGTATCTAATAGAGTTGCTCTAACGCCGAGAACCTACCTCACAACACTCGTGGCGTGCGAGAGATGTGAGCGGAGCGCCGACGACGGAGCAGAGAACCCGATCCCGAACTCTTTACAGTCATCCACCACTAACCAACCCCACGCTGCCCTGAGAGTAACCCATCCTTTCCGGTAACAGTTATTCTATCTGGGGTACGTGCCCCAGATCCATGGGATTTCAATGGAGCTTCTGCCTAGGGAGAGCACATGCAAATGCATGCTGAATATGTCACATCTATTGCAAATTCTAAATATTCGAAATGATTTATCTAATAAACCATTTTACTATCCAGTTTCACCTCTGAGTTCGTATCGACAAAAGTTTTAAAACTAGATCTCATATTTCTAAGTTTTGGCGATTTTTTCTCCACGCCTCCAGTTTTTTCTGTATACTTTGATAAAAGAGTGAGTACTTTTAGTGTTTCCAATAACATATCGTTCCACCAAAATTAGTAGCATGCACATTTTCATTTGATATGGAATAATGTACGATTACATGGCACCTAAACCATTCCAATTTGGCAACTTGGTATTATATAGTTGGCAACTAAGTTTTGGCAATTTGGCAACTAGCGACTTTTTTTTGTCAAAATATGTCAACATAAATGAGATCTAGTTTCGAAAAACTCGACGTGACTTCATAATGGTGAAAACGGATGTTCAAAAGTTACAGAATATTTTAATATTAATCTTAATCTTAATCTAAAATTTGATTATGCCACGGTTTAGTTCATCACATTCATTGATTCATACATGGTGGAGTGAAGATGATAACCACCGTATAAGGTATGTGTGCGGCGGCAGCTGCCTGGTGCAATCCTTCTGGTAATTGTCGCGAATTTAACTTATAAATGTCCACCACAACCAAGGAGGGTCCTCAGCCGTGTTCCTGTAGCTTAGGCAGCTTATCTTGGCCGTCCATCTGCCCCATCCATTGATTCACAGTCGTTGGATCGTGGTTATTTCCGTTTTGCACTCGTTGCCACACCCGGCAGGTCGATGACATGTGGGGTCTCCACCGGGTCGGGCCCACGCGCAGCACGTCGCCCGCGTCGCCCTTCTTTTTCCTGTGTTTTACTGTCGCGTGGACAGCGACGGTGGACGACGTGCACGCGTCTCTTCACGCCGCGAAAGGGCAAGCGACGCAGTGAAACCCTATCCAGCCCGCGTTTCTCCCCTCCTCGAGCCTCGCACCGCATGCCGCCGCCGCCGCGGGCCTGCTGCTGCTCCTCCTCCTCCTTCAGCTCCCCACCCCCAGCGGTTCGCGTCCATCACCGGCTCCAGCTCGAGCAAGGGCGACGAGACGAGGGAGGAGCGGCCTCACCGGCTCGGCCCGCAGCGGATTGGACCTCGCGGCCGGCCGACGACCAGGCTCCGGCTCTCGCGGCGGCTCCCCGGCGGCTGCAGCAAGGCGAGCGCGCGCGGGGGCGCGGCGCGGTCGGATTGGACCTAGCGGGCGGCCGGCGGCCAGGCTCCCGCTCGAGGACGGCGTGCCTTCGAGTTTTGTGGCCGGCGGCCAGACTCCCGCTCGAGGGAGGCGCACCTCCGCGTCGCTCCTCCTCTCCGGCTCTCTCACCTCGTCAAGGGTCATCTCCACCCGCCTCCTGCCGCCGCGGTCACGCTCCTCCTATCCTCCTCAGCCGTCGCCGGCGTCCTCCATCGAGCCGTCGCCGCTGCATCTCCCAGCGACCTCGTCTCGCCCTCCGCCTCGATCTGGACCGGCAACCGGAGGTGGCACCTGGGAGCTTGCAGGCCAAGCCAAGCACAGCGTGGGGAGCGGCCCACACGTCGGGCGACGACGAGCACAGCGGAAACGCCAGCGTGAGCTTCTCCCAGTCCTTCTCTGCCTCTCTATCTCTAAATATGCAGCTTTGTCCTGAATTTCTTAGTGGGATTTCCGTTACAGCGAGGTAGGGACGAGCGAAGGAGGCACTCTGCCCTCAGCTTCCACACCCCTGGGACTTCATCGGGTGAAGTGAGCTTCTTTCTGTCTTTCTTCTCCTCCCCATCTTCTCAGTTTCTATTATGTGCTGATTTTCTTTCCATTTTCTGAATTTTTATCGTCTGTTTTATGTTTCAGATTGATTTAGTTGTGTAGGAAACTGATGGAATTTATCTGTAGTTTTGTGTGTGAAGCAGGCGTATGAGAAAGGAGCGGAGCGGCCTGGGACCAAGAAAAAGGCTGCTAGGAATTGGGTACGGTGTACTTTCCCTAATTTTTTGGAGCTTCACTTCTTTTTTGCCAATTCCCTACTCTCTAATTTAATTTTTGTTTTATAGTTGAGTTTGGGTGCCCAAGAGATTTTACACCTCTGACAACAGCGGCAAGCATTTGTGTCCGTGGTGTCCTACTGCAGGTATTCGTTCTTCCTACACCACCTCATGATTTCCAGGTCTCTTTTTAGAAGAATATTCCACATGTTAATTTTTCTCAGATTTGTATGCCTTTCATCAGGCTACAGTTCCCGCCTCTGAAGACGTGGAGAGGAGCAGGCGTATTATTGCTTGATACACTGGTGTATAAATTATATTGCAGGAGGAAGATGAAGGTAGTAGATTAATATTGTCCTCATTGCTTTGTGAAAGCTGGTAGTTAGTTGGTTTACCTCTCTTGCTTTAAACCCGTGTAATCGTGTGATCTGAATTGTCAATTGATTTTTGACAGCTTCTTGGCTTCAAAAATAATAATCTACATGGTTCCTCGCTTCATTGAGTTCGTCGCACGGGAAGAATATCCCCAACTCCAGGTGAGAACAATCATAAAGATGCAGTTATATTTATCTGATTGTAATTACAGTTAACCACTCACACTTGATTTTTTTTACCTTGGATTACTTGTTACAGTTTGAGTTTTCATGGGCACTCACTAATATTGTGCTATTCACATCAGATAACATCAAAGTGGTGGTTTCTTATGGCGTGCTGCCCATCTTTGCTAAGCTACTCAGCTCCGTGAGTGACAATATCCGCGAGCAGGCACAAGAATAATTCAGATAAGAACAATCTTGTTTTGAGATAATTTACTGCCATGGTATTTATGTTGGTATGTTTCATGTTTCTATTTCAGGCTGTATTGGCTCTTGGGAATGTCACTGGTTTCTCTCTATGTCTTGACCTGGTGTTTGGAAGTGGTAAACTATTCCCATTGTTGCACCAGCTCAATGAGCATGCCAAGCTCTCGATGTAGACACACTTGACTTCCAGGAGAGCTGATTGCTAAAAGACTGCTTGAATCCAAACAGACTACTCCACATTTGTACCTATCCAAAGGTTTGTATCCATTCCATTTACATTCTGCAATTTTAATGGTGTTGTTGAAATGATCATATGTGGTATGTTGTTGTCAGATGTATACTGGATCCCTTGCTCGCTTTTAGGAATGATCATATTTGGCATCTTCTTCCAATTTGATATTTCAGTGATTCGGCTAAACTGCCTTGAGGAATGTCCCTGAAGCAAATGGTAATGCTTCAAAATATTGGGTCAAAAAATAGATCCAGTCAATCAGAAGAAGAATCATATGCTCATTCAGTACCATCTGATTTTCCTTTTTAACATGGACATATACCATGTGGTATAATATTTATGAAGCATGGCTTCGAAATTGCATGTAGATGGTTACGTTGTCCCTGTAGCTTCTTTAGGAGTGAGATATGTACGCTCGTAGCATCTAGAGATGCTTGCTAGGACGATATAAGGTGTTCACTCTTATGTTTGTATTTAGTTAGAGTGTAAGTTGTATCTGTTTAATTGGATTTGGCGATAGCTTGGATGGATCTTGTAGCCGTTGTACACCTAAAATTTCTTAGATTGATGTGCTTGCCTATATCCTTTTCTAATGTACACATTTCTGTTTTCCCTTGTGCAGGTGGGAGATACTACCCTATAAATTACACGGCAGCTAATTGTCAGCTCTGCTAATGTAGGTTTGTCAGCGTAATGATAATCAGTTTCATGATCCACTCGCCGGTGAGAAAATGGCATTGTCAAGGTTATGTCTCTCTCTCAATCCGTTTCTTTTCGCAGGCCGCCGCCGCCTCTCCCACTTGAATGCTATGATACTACTGTTTTAGAGTTTAATTCATTTTTCAGCTTGGTTGATTATTGTTTCTTACTTCCCCTGAAGGGAAGCAGCAGAGGAAAGGCTTGAAGAAATTTAGGCTATATTGAGTATGAGGTGAGTACTCACATATGACCCAGCAGCAGAGATAGTAATAATTTATTTAAATATTGGGACACTGCAGGGTTACTTTTGATGCATGATGAATGAATTGATTGGTTCCTTAGCTGAGCCCTTATGTTTAGTTCAAGCTTATTCTACTTCCTATGTTTCTGTGGGCATTGGTCATCCTTAGACCTTTTATTTACTGCTGCTGTGATTTTCATGGTATATATAACTGAAATACTGATATGGACCTATTGGAACATTACTTTCAGTTGAGTATTACTTTTTGGGAGACAAATCGTGTGGAGCTGTGCTTTCCTAGACAGACTGGGGCGTCGACACCGGCAACCTCGCCTTCAAGAGGAGGTGACCAGGCAATGACTGCATTTAGGACAAGGGCTCGACTATTTCCAGGGTCAATAATCCCTTTACTTTGTTTGTTTTTTACATTCCGAAGTTACTGCCAATCTTAGATGCTATGAAGTCAATAGTTTCACCGTAACGTGTGTTCCAAGGCTACATAGTTTCAGTTTATTTATCGCATATACTGGTGTATGTTTCTTATGAGATTTGGTGTCTAGAGAACAAAAAAAACTACCGGCTCATTCAAAATTCAAATATCTGGAATTGACATTGTTTTGTACCTCCTTGATATGAGTTACTAGCAGAGAAAAATTGATGCTATGAAGTACTATCAATATCCATTCCATTTTGTAGGGCTGACAAATTTTGGTGCTACACTTTTCCCTTTTGCAGGCCGTGGTCACCCTTTCCTCTTTTGATACTAACATTTTGTCTAAATCCAGCCAACTTGATGTGTGTCCAGGAGGTACTACATGCTGAAATCATCTGCTGCTGGTCTAGCACCCATAACCTTATCAAGAGGGATCTGAAGAGGAGAGTACCAAAGGAAAAAAATAGCTCTGCTGAACCTGTTCATTGCAGGCTGTTCTAATTGAATTGGCAAAGCTGAAAGTGTGTTCTGCTGCTGCAAGGGGATGAGGTTTGTCTTCCTTGCTGGCTGGTTGGATAATTTTAGGTTTTATATTGTGCTTTGGCTGCAGAGTTTCTCTTAGTGATATAGACCTTTTGACCTCATACTGTGAGATGTGGTGGGAGTAGAATTTGCATAACAACGCTGATCAAGAAAGACACCACATGTTTGTTACCTTTTTAGTGAAATGTATAAGATAAAATTGTGGGCTTTAGTTCTCATAAGCTGAGAAAATGTTAGTTGGTTCCACCTTTTATCCTATTCAACGAAATCAAAAGAAGATTTGTATGGATGATAATTTATTTGCAGTGGACGATCTGGTTCTACACCTACTTCTTTTCTCTTACTGCTAGGAGATAACCTTCAAAATCGGAGCTGCCAATTTTGATCTGCAAAATGTGGCTTGGTTTACATGTGCCCCTTTTGGGCACAAACCAGTCAGGACTATTTCTTTTGCAGCATGTATTTTTCAGCCTACTTATTGTTTTCTAATTATCGAATTATTTTACACTGACTGTACCGATAATTTTAAGTAAGCAACCTCCTCTTATTCCCTATCATATATTTTTTACTCATGAATAACAAGTACTCATATTTTCCAATTGACTGGCAAGCATACGAATGTAGTCAAGCAGGGTCTTATGTGATTCAAAAAGAGAACATGGTATTGGATTCGTGCATTTCTGACTTTCTGCAACCTGAAAATACAATGAATTTGGAGTTAAAAAATTGTAGGATTTTAGATCTCGTCAATGTCCAAAAAGGCAAAAAGGCAAAATTAAACAATTGATCCATCGGTGTTAGATGGAGTTAGCATGTTTTACCATATATATTGAAACATCTAGCTCAATTAAACAAATAAGCTGATTTAGGAATCCTTGGGCTTGGTCATTACATTTGTCAAGTAAAGGAGTCCAGCTATCCTTGTACCTACAGCACTCTGTAGTCTGTATATTTCAGCGCCAAAGAATTCTGCGATTTAGAATGATGTGTATTTATCCTTTGTCATTGCATTTGGCATGCAGACTGGTTCGTCGGTGCTCCTCGCCTCCCAAACAGGCCACCCTTCCTTGCCAACAACTAGCGGCTCCCGGTGGCCAGTGAAGTCCACCCAAACAGGCCACCCTTCCTTGATTATTTCACCAGCGACGCGAAATGATGATATGACAAGGAGGGCAAAGAGGAGCTTGCTGTTCCAATACTGGTATATCCGTGTGCTCGGGTGCTTGCGACTCTTATCTTCTTTTCGTCCCTTTGGTAAGCACCTGCATTTATTTATTCCTTGCCTCATGTATTTCCATTGCCTGGTGTTTATGAAACATGTTAATTAATGTGTACAGATACACCTTGGCTCAATAAGAATAGTTGTGTACAGATATACTTTTAGAAATACTCCATTACATTTACTTCTGAAGTTTTTTAGAAAAGCTTTTAAATCTATTGCATTAACAATTCTCACAAGACAATCAGTGTTGGCATGCCACTGATTAATTTAGTACCTGCACCACTAAGAGATACAGGAAAGAGTTGTATAATACTCCCTTTTTTGGACTGCTAGGTCTGTTTTGGAAGTTTACCTGATATGATAGATTTGAAGTTCATTTCCCATGCCTTTTTTGCCTCTTCACTAACTACATGTGCCCCATCAGTCATCACTATCTTGCAGGTGTGACTCTAATAGATTTAACTATGATGCTTGCCATTCAGACTGCACCCATTTGCTACTTGCATATGTAATTGGAAGCATGGATGAGTATCCCGGAATGCTTGCCATTCAGACTGCACTTGTCATTCAGAGTGCACCCATTTGCTTGCAGAATAAAATACACTTACGGTGAAATTTGGTAAGGCTTGGCATACTGTTTTAGTAGTCAATATGGTTCAGATGCATTATCCTGTGAATATTATTTCCTTTTTGGCTGTGAGAACCACATATGTCTTTATCGTGTAGCTAGGTTGTTGTCTGATGGCCGATGTAATTTTCACAAGGAATTTTATGTCGTATTTATTTCAGTGGTAAAGAGTATGAGAAGTTGATGATGGGCATGGTGAACATTTTCTTACGAGGAAAACAAAAACATGTGCTTTTCTTTTCTCACTATGTAGCTCTTGGTTTTCATGTTTCCTTGCTTCTCATATTAATTACCACAAAAATGAGTTTCAGTTTTCAGTTTTTCATTTAAGAAGTAATGGAGGATATGTCATATGTTTCTTGCTAATATTTTCTATGGTTATGTTTTAAATGGCAAGGTCGGTTAGACTGGCAGCCTGAAGTTGTGGACTTACCTCGCAGCCTTGTTTGTTTGTGAGACGCTTGTGTGTTTGTGAGAAACAATAGTGTTTATTTGTTCATGAGCACGATCCAGATGTCAAACAAATGACCATTTGTGCCCTTTGAAGTTAGACTTCCTTATGGTGCATCATTGTCTCCTTGTAGTGCTCGTTTATGTCCTTATCTGTCTCGCCTCTCTCAGGTTTTAGATAATTTGATAAAATAATAGGTGAATGCATAGGTAGTATAAAGAAAGTAGCACATTGTCAAGCTGTAGAGATATCTTGAAGAAATCTTTCCAGTAAGTTAGTGTTGTGTAGCATATTTGTACTGGATTCTCCAGTTTTGTTTTCATGGTTATAGATTTTTTTTCTCGCATGAGAATCTCCTTTTTTTCAGTGCAGTTCTGTATATTCCTTGCTTTTCTTATCGGTTTAACACTAGCAAAATGTTTGCTGCAGTGCTGCCGGGAGTCGAGGTGGTCCGCGTGGGACTGGTTGAGACCTGATCCACTGCCTCCTTAGTTGTCCAGGCAAAACCCTCCATCAAGGTTGGAAAAAACTCTTGAAATGAATTTCATAAGCACACTAACTGCTGGAATAACTACTGCTTGATAGGTCTTTGTACAGATTACAAGCATTTCTAATTGCTCCCATGAGATTCATAGATAACACCATCTGTCATTTTGTTTGTAGTTGATATCTGATTGTTTCCTTTTCTTTTCATTGTCTAAAAAATCGTTAACGCTTAATGATATACACATGCAATTAGATGTTGACCAGTCATCTGTTAATTTAATTATGCTTCTGACTGTCACTATGAGGCTGCTCTGTTAGTTCGGCCATATGACTTCGTATATGATTGGCAACCTGTAGCGTCTACTCTGTTGTATATCTAAACTAAGAAGCCTGTTGTTTTAGTCATTTAAGTTTCCTTACGATTTATTATTTGCACAAACTAAACTTGCATTACCTCTACAGCCAAACGATCTTCCACTGCGACCCTCATTTAAATTGCTTTGTGAATCACCACCATCACTATGAATGCTCATGGAATTATTTTATACTAAATGTACTGATAGTTTTAAATAACCGACTCCCACTTATTGCCAATCATATATTCTTTTACTCATGAATTGCAAGTACTCATATTTTTCACTTGCCTGGCAAGCAGTTCGTCAAAATTCAAAAAATATCATTCAAATGTAGTAAAGCAGGGTATTCATCATTCGTGCATTTCTGACTTTGTGCAACCTGAAATGACCTTTCTGTGTGGTGTCCAAATCTGCATGTGGCACAAACTGTTGAGAGTCATATGTGCAACATGGAACAGTTCTCCATTGGAGGCCACAACTCCTGCTATGGTTTCTGGAAACTACACTATTTTCTGTAAGCCAGTTAATGGGAATACAATTGAGATGGGACAAGAAACTTAGGTCTCCATATATATGGCGATGTACATTATGATGTTCAATATGATGCATTCTTGGGTTGTCAATTTTGTATTATTTTGTCATATACACAGTATTTGCTATTACCGTTGGCATCTAACCAATCAGTGTTCTGTTTGAAGTTTCTGTTTGTACACATTTTTTGTTGGTCAAATTCCTTGTGTACAGTGTGATTCTCAAACTTGCTGGAATATGCGGAGGCTATGCTTAATGTATTCCTAATAAGTGTTTGATTGATATATTTGATTCCCATAACAATTCTCACAACATGCCTACACATACCATGTTTTAGAGGGTGCAGTGTGCAATCAGGGGATAATGTTCATTCAGGGGATAATGTTCTACTTCAAGATAATACTTCTTCATATTGTATAAATTATTTTAGACGTGTCCACTATTACAGATGTTTCTGTGATCAAATGAATTATAGAGAAAACCTTAAGGAAAGTAAATAACTTTTGTTTGATGGTAGCCACAGGAATTTAAAACTTGGAAAACAATAGATTTAAAATATATATAACTTAAGGCTACCTTACAGTTTTGCCTTCGTCACCTGCGCCGGGGGCCACAGGAATTAGCTGTCAGGTAACTACCATTTTGAGGTTAAACATTGATTTGTGTACATTCATTAATGAAATGTGGTGCAGTTGTTGCCTTTTATTGTTTGTTAAAGGCTCTTTGTTTGCAACACTGGTCAAGTCTTTTAGTTTTGTTGGACTTTATGGCTTTGTTTAGAAACATTGAACATAGGTATCACGTGCCTGAACTGTAGAAATCTCTAATCTTCTTCTCTTAAAGTGCAGTGTGTTCATGTGGACAAGTTCTTCTCCGATGCTGGAACCGTGGAATAAGAGGCCGTCGTGGTGGTTGTCTCCTTCACCCTGTCAGACCAGGTTAGCCCCAACCTTCTCCTGTGTCCCTCTTTCTCTAGAGCTGGTCTTCGCTTAAATCTGTGACAGTGCTATGTTCTTCCTGCAGGTGTTGTTGTGGTCTGACAGTGGTATGTTCTTCCCGAAAGTGTTGCCGTGGTCTGTTCTTCGATTGCATCCTGATAATGCAGCTGATCATTCACCATCCTGACAGCTGAGGTGTATATGTTTGTTCGACTCAATGGGAGACAACCCAATGTGATAAGCTATTTATAGCTTCCTTCTGTTGTTGTTGCATATATGGCAGTGGTGTATATCTTTGTTCGACTCAATGGGGATGCTTTTTACTCATCTTGAAATTTGATTTTTTTTCTTGCTAGCAGAGTGGTGTAGCTGAGAAAAGCTTTGTTCAGATGTCATCTGCTGATGCTATCAAGATACTCTCACTGGGTCCAACAAGAACTTTGAGTTCCCAGTAATTCACTACGTCTATGAATGTGTTCTCACTGTTACCCATAGTGCAATTTTGTAATTTAAATTTCATTAATGGTCTATGGAAGTTCAGGTAAATATTTCTGCGTAGAGAATTTGTTTTTGCTGGATACTTTGCTTGTTTATTACCAACACTTGGGACTCTGATCGGCTTATGTGTGTTTCTGGCTTCAGTGTTGGATGAACTTTACCTGTTAATGTTGACTGAACATATTTTGGTTGCTTTCTTATGTTCGCATAGCGATGAATGTGTCTGACACAGCAAAAACAATTATTGCTCTTATGGATGATAGGTTCAGATTGCCATGTAGACTCTGTTTAGACGTTTCACTTGTGTGGTATCTCTTTCGTTATTCTGTACCTGAACTAGAAGTTGTGCCTCCCTAACATTCCCTTCACGAAATATTACAAAACAACTCGAAATAAATTAAAATTAAGGGAGTGGTGTATCCAAGCTGGGTTTAATAAGAAATTTCTTTGTAGCTCGTGTAGAATATATTGCTTTGCAAGGCAGCGATCTTAAGTTCAATTTACAAAGTATTTCTTACGCCAATAAATTCGCTACAAGAAGACTGTGGTAGAGGACCAATACGAGGAGGAAGAACGCCTCACGAACCAGGTCGAGTAACACATGGACGATGTGGAGCTGAACCCGGTGAAGAGGCATAGGCTGCTCGACGGGACTATACCGAATGCTCATACCCAGAGCAAGGATGAAGGATGGAGGCTTTTCCATTCAAGTCATCGGCGATAAGTATCGGCCACGTACTCCAGAAAAGAGGTTATCGTCCTCTACGATGATGAATTTAGGGTAGTGATTAATCTGTTTTGGTCTTTAAAGTCGGACCAATTCGCGTTTCTATGAGCTATGTCTATAGACAAAACTTCTGTTCTGGACTATACGTGAAACTAACTGTGTTAGGCTGTGACAATGCTGCACTACTCAGCCCGTGCTCTCTGTATTGGAGCAAGTAATTTATTACTTAGTAATTTGTTTTCATTGTGTCCTTTCACCAGTTTAAAATCTATTTTTAATTGATGTTTAACGCAAACAAATTCAGTATTTCCAAGTTAACATCCATATGTAACCGAGCTTAATGAGTGCAGAGAAAATTAGGTTATTGAGTTATTTTTCTCCCGTTCTATTTTCTAATCAATAAAAAACATCGAAACACAAGTTAAAAATCATATTGCTCATAAATATATCTCTACAACTAAAAAATATAGATACCAATTACCACATACTTCTATGTGTGCTACAAGATTATTAATCATCGTGATCTTATTTGGTACTAAAGTATTCGACCGAAAAAAACTTGGCGGGCCATATGTTTTTAGGATGCAATGTGCCATATCAACGCCAATTACCTGCCCTAAACTGGCTTAATTTCAATCAAATGTGATTGGTAGCGAAACAAAGAGAGACTATACCTACAATATGGTCTTGCCTAAACTGGCTTAATTTCAATCAAAGAGTCTATAGCAACAATACGGTTTTACTGGAGAGCACAGAAGAATATAATAGGTTATACGTATGAGATCAAGTTCATCTGGTCATATTTCTTTTGATACATCATCAGTTCATGTCTAATTTCATGTAAGATAAATTAGGTGAGAAGCTACATCAGATGAATTCTGTACTTCGCTAAAGATATTGGTTTCTCCCCCTCACCCAATTTATCCATCGGAAGATCTTAACCCCTTCACTGAGGATACATGCTACTTGAGTCTCAACCACGGAGCAAAAACATAAAGGAGAACACGTAAAAGTCATGACTTGAATACTATTTTGATTTCGGCAATTGGTTGCACTTTTGTATGTGTACTAATCCTGAGAGCGAATCTCAATCATGGACAACAACTTAAATGCAATACACGTAAAATTTACTCTTCCTCTAATTGCGCCAGTGGCGCAACCGGTAACATTTACCTTATTATCTTCATCTCTCATCTTAATTTACATGTAACAATTTTGAACACTGCTATTATGCGACGTGTCTTTAGCTCAAGCGCTATCGGAGGGCAAAGTTTTTTTAGCACAATTTATATAAGATTGCTTCAACCTTCTTACGAAGAGCTCAACACATTCTAATCATGGAGCCATAGGAAACTCTAACGAGTAGTTTCAATACACAAAACATATAAAACTTAAGGACACGCCTGTGACGAGTATTAGCCCAACCGGCCCAAGAAAGAAGTTATCTACATTTCCGACGATGAAGAGTAGGGAAGTGTTTTGGATTACTATCGCTAATTAGTTTCCTTTTCTATGGTATAATTCTGTAAAATGTGATTTTCTGCTTGACTATAACCGCAATATCAGTGTGTATAAGATGCTGTTTGAAACATGGATCTTGAGGATGACATGGTTTCAAGACTGAACATCCATGATAAAATTGGATCCTCTGAGCTTACTTGAATATGTAGGAACTATGGTAAATGAATTCCTTATTATTTTTACGATCGATATATTTGATTTCCATGACAATTCCCATAACATGCCTACATGCACCATGTTTTATGGGTATAGTGTGCAATCAGGGCACAATGTTCATTCTAAAATTAGCCTCCTACGGTGGTGCCTGATACTTCAAGATAATATTGCTTGAGATTACTTGAGATTGCATAAAAAATTTGTTGTCAAGTTTAAACCCACTATTGGTTCAAAAATTATCGATGATGATACCCACATGATGGCCACGACAACAATTTGTAAAGTATATAAAACTTAAGGCTACATTACAGTGTCACCTTCGATACCTGCACCAGGGCCACAGCCGGTCATCTAAACAATTGACCTAAATATATTAAACTTAAGGCGACCCTACAGTACTGATTTCGGCACCTGCGCCAGTGGCGCAACCGGTCATCTAGTCTTTCTAAATACTAAGCTCCTAGAATTGGTGTCCTCTCCTTCTCCCACATGATGTGGACCCATTCAGTTATATTTATTTAAATTTCATAGTTTTAAATACAGTTTGAAAAAAAATCGATATATGGCATATGTTTGTACTTATATGCTAAATTTTGGTGAAATAAAAAGGGATTCCCATCTATAAAAAAAGAAAATTGTGGCTGTAAAAAAAGGAAAAATAACTCCATTTCCACTCAAAATTACCCTTTTTTGTGTAGACCAAAATACAAAAAAAGCTTCTAGAGTGCGTACAATACATACATACAATACATACACGTAGTTGTACGTTTTATTTCAAAAAATTGAAACCCAAAAAGTCGTTTCGATTTTTTTTAAACGAGATGCGGTGAGTTCGGAGCTACTGGCTCTATCGAGAACTCTCTCTCTTATCTCTGCCGCCAGCGTCCACCATAGCGTTGCGCAGCCTGTGCCACGCGTCCGGCTGGCACTCGCCGGGTTCGGGTGCGGGTTTGGCACCCCCATACCCGCACCCGCCCCTTCTCCCCGACCCTGCCACCCGCCTCCATACCTGCCGGCGGGTACAGAGTTCAACCATACCCGCCACCCACCAGGTTTGCGGGACCCGACGGGTACCCGCCTCTGCTGGTCGTCGCCGGAGTCGGTGAGGATGTTGGGCCTGCTAGCCGTCGCGCGAGATGCAGTAGAGGGCCGGACGGAGCGCGGTGGCGACGACCGACGGCGCAAGATGAGCGGCGAAGGCGGCAGAGGAAGGGAGCAGCGGCGGAGGAAGGGAGCGGCGGTGGCGTAGAAAGGAGAGGCGATGGGGATTGGGGAGGGCCGGAGGTGTCGAGGACTCGAGGGGTAGGTGGGCGATGGGGAGTTGGAGAGGATTACGTGCGTGTCCAAGTGCGTCAGTGCGTGGTGTGTGCGTGCGTGTTCACATGTTTTTGCCGGGTCTGCGGGTTGGCAGGTGCGGGTTTGGCACCCCCATATCCGCCTCCGCTAGACCCGGCGGGTTTAGATTTTCCCCACTAAACAACCACGCGGGTTTTTTTCTTCACCAAACCCTCCCTCATTTAACGCGGGTACCTATCAGGTTAGCGGGTATCGGGTCCCCGTTGGCATCCGGAGCCACGGGACACCATTTCTCTCCCTCTGCCTCCCTCGAGCCGTATTCTACCGAAAACAGCCATCCCTACGCAAAGTTTGCCCGTCTCTCCGCACACACCTCTGGCTCCATCAAGTACCTGGGACTATATGGCACCTCCATCCCTGATGTCGCGCCTCATGTCCATTGTTAACTTGCACGCCACCTGCGCTGCCCTGTGGTGGCCACCCAACGCCAATGAGCTGAAAAACTTCCTACAACCCTCGCAGTAGTTGCACATGAACACCTATGTCACCTCTGGCATCGGCCGCTGCTGTCACCGTTGCTGTTAGTAGCGCTCGACTCGGTGGTGGTGGCAACTGCGGTTAAAACCGTGAACGACAAATCGGTGAATGCGGGTGAAAGGATGAGTTATATGCCTTGTTGTTGGATGCCACCTTTTACTGATGAAAGATGATGTGGGTATTTATCTGTGAACTTTTTTTCTGCGGTATATTTACTTATATCTCACTTGTATTAAGAGAGCGAGCCAGATTATGTAAGAACATGCATGTGTGTATTTTGCAGATGGTTGAATGCATACAATAAAAAGATCGATGTTTGCCTAGCATCGGTTGCAATTATTAGAGTGTAGAAAAGTCATGATCATGAGGGTACACAATTTAACTTTCATAACATTTCATAATTGTCGTTGTATTTGATCGTCTAACTGAGTGTAACCTTTTTTAAGTGGAGTCATGCTATCTCTATTGAGTGGTGTACTCTTAACCTTACTACAACTAAATAATTGTGCCGCTTATATACTTCTCTATGTTTATGTGAGGATGTCCAACTAATCGTGTTGTAAAATAGTGAGCCAGTGATAATATTTTCTCCAACCATTGATACTTTTTTTTATATATGTTTTGCTAAAAAATTGTTTGTTCATCTATCGTTGTTCCTATTAGGACAGACGTGGCTTCTAGTTTCATCTCATGAGCATAAGATCGCAGAATTACTCATAGCGAAGGTGACTAACGTTATCCAAAATACATGGCTAGCATGCCGGGTACACCTGAACACATGGAGAACCGAACAAGATTACACCAAAGATGGTCGCCATGGCATTGCAGCTCGCCATCCAATCACTCGCCCTCCGCTCTCCTAACAAACCCAGCACCAAGCCGCCGGGCAATGGCCACCAGCAACCGCAGGACCCAAGCATGACCGGCAGCAGAAGGAGCCTCGCGACGGCGGCGGCGGCGCTGCTCGCGTCCCAGCTGCTGCCGGCCGCGACGGGCATCGCCGGCGCGTTCGACCTCGACCTTCGGATCACCATCCCGGAGCAGTCGAGCGAGGAGGCCGAGGCGAACGTGAGGACCCACGCGAGGAACCTGGTGCGCGTCAAGGAGTACATCGACGCCCGGTCGTGGCGGGAGCTGCAGGCGGCGCTGCGGGCCAGCGCCGCCAACCTCAAGCAGGACCTGTACGCCATCATCCAGGCGAGGCCGGGGAGCCAGCGCCCCGAGCTCCGGAGGCTCTATTCCGACCTCTTCAACAGCGTCACCAGAGTAGGGATCACACACAAAATCAATGTAAACACAAGCAATCTAACACGCATGTCGAACTGATCTTGCTCTGCTGTTGTGGCATGTGCAGCTGGACTATGCGGCCAGGGACAAGGATGAGGTCCAAGTGAAGGAATGCTACGGCAACATTGTGGCTGCCCTTGACCAGATTTTTGCTAGAATCATTTAGTTTTTGCACAGGTTCATCCATCAGGATAGAGGGAGAGACTGGATAAAACTAGACATCTTGATTTACGTTTACATACAGGGAGAAGAAGTAAATAGTGACAGGCAAAAAGGCTTTTCTTTTGCTATGTAGCTAGTTCTTATTGGCTTACTGTGCTACATCTTCTATTTACTCTACTCTCTCGAGGACAAATCCAAAACTGAATCAATATTTGCAGGTGCAGCAAGACGAAAAAAAACTGCAGTTTCCTGGAACCATCTCTGCTCGATCAATGTTCAGCCATCAATATACAGGCTTGTTGTGATGCAATGCGGAGTGGTTTCTCAGTAACCACTCACCTTTCCTTCGATTCCCTGTAGAGAAAGAAGGTTCCTTGGTATCTCTATTCATCGCCATCTGGCGTAAATGCTGAAGCAGTATTTATCTTCACTAATTCCGCAAACTACCGATGAAGTTTTAGTGTCTGCCTCATCTGTGACCTGTTTGGCTCTGACTCACCATCCTCTTGGCTCCTCCTTCAAATGGTTTTTTCCGAGAACTTGTGCCTTAAGAGAGAAAGGTTACTCAGTAAGTTGGTTTACTAGATCAAGAACAACACATAATTGTGCAGTTGGAACTTCAAAGAAGTTCGTGAAAGAACATGCAATCACTAGGCACTATGCAGAAATTCAGACTGGTTTGTGATAAATGAGTGTCAACCAGTGACAAAAACTTGAAGAACTTACCATTGCAGGATCTGGGAGCAAGTAGTTAGCAAGATTTTCATTCACTGAAACCGGCAACGAGGCATCTCACTCATTTTTCCAGGCATTTGGCTCATGCTGTTTATAAAAGAAGTGTCCTTAGAGGCAGGGGATTTTTTTCTTCACAAACTAAACTCTGGTGCTTTTACAACTGAAATATACATGCATCAGAGGTGGAATATGCTTACATTCGTAAAAGGCCATCAATGTTCGTTCTTACGCGATGGAAGAGATCAATGTTATTTTGAACCTGGAAGAAAGAGTACAGTTGGTATGAAATTCATCTTAACAAATAGTACTCCAGATGAAGGCTGGCTGACAAAATTATGGAACTCCTGCATTCTGACTGCACAGGAAAGGAAAACATACTAACCTGAAATCCTTGAATATTTGTATCTATCTGATTAAGAAGCTGATTGTTTTCATCCAGTACATGCTGAACTGCACGATCTATCTCAGAGTCTGCATGGTGGAAAAGAGGCACTTGATCAACTTATGGAACAAATGGAAAGCATTAGGCGAATCTCGCCGACCATCAGGATCTCATTATCTACCAATATCTTTGAATTTCTGGAGAAAATGGCTTGTTATTTTACAGTAAGTTTTATCTCCGACAATTATAACATAGTAGATGGTCAAACAGGTTCTAGGTATCCACATGTAGTGAATGTCGAGTGAATGAGTTCTAAAATGACAACACGCTCAATATTTCTTGCAAGTACAACAATAAATATCTCAACTTATTAAGTTTCAACGGAGTTAAGTAATCCCCTGCCTTTTACTGAAGTAGTCCCTGCCAATACTAGTTAAATTTAGATCTGGAGTCAAGAACTAAGTCACTAAATCAAGGACTGTTTTCTTGTAAATTCTTTAGTCCTATAAAGATATAAACTGGTAATCCAACCTTCACCGTTGGATCGTGTGAACCATCAGATCTAGATCAAACGTTTCACCTCTCTCTTCCCTTCTTCAGTAGAACAGCACCCAATCCACTTTTGCCCATTGCCTAGCCACTTCGCTAGACATTCAGGGTGATATGATTTTATTATTTCGTAGCAACCTACGGACACTATGCTAATTAGTTTAACATGTGAGACCCGAGTATTTACTCTCCTATAATGTAAATTTTGTTTTCGTTGCACCCCTTGCCTCCTCCTTCTGCTTGCCAATGTGCACTTTGTTTCTTTATTAACTACCAAGAAATCCATGCTTTGCTACAAACACAAAATGAGTATACTACATCTTCACAATACTAGTTACTTTATTGGATTGATATGATGCTCAGCCTATGTGCAAAATCATGGCAGAACAAGGTGTTTTAAAAAAACATATTTAAGTTTGTAGAGAGTAATCTTAGCTCAATCTCAACCATTGAAAGCAAATCGGATGGTTAGTCTGATCCTAGGGAAAACAGGCCATCAGCACCAACTGGTTTGTTTATATGAGAAAATAAATTGCAAAACAATAGATAAATGGAATTACAGAAGCCAAGCAACCAATTGGACATGGTAAATTGTAAAAGACCTCCTGATACTCAGGTGACCTACCGCTGTTTTGAATGGCATGATTTGGCACAAAGGAAGAAACTCTTGAATCCATCTGAACAAGATGACTGGTACGAGTACCCCATGAAGAAGGCCCTACCATGTTATCCTGAGAAATAACCATGATTAACACCAGACAAAATATGCACATAAATGTGATAAGCACGGAAATAATATATTATAAGGTATATTTACATAAATTAAATTCCCCCCTCCTCAAAAGTTTTCTTCCAAAAATACCTTCATAAAGAACTGATTGCGTACTTCTGAGGTCCTTTATTCTTATTTTTCAAAAATATATCTAGTCTATCCTAGGTATTCTTCTTTATACATTTATATCAATTGGAACTGAAAACTATCGAGCTTATTATCTCGCTAATAATTAAGGATGCCATAAAAACAAAGTTCATCATAATTAAAAAATGGCCTAATACCTTTCTATCTTTCATTTTCCTGCTATGATGCTCTGTAGGCCTCCGTCGTCTTGTATTTGGTTTGCTCTACAAAAGAATAAAATCATTTGAACTATTAAAATACAATACAAATAAGTTACTTGGTCAGCTAGGAATGTATATCTCTTAATAGCATATATGTCAGAAAAAAATGCCAGCCTTTGTTGTTTAGCTAGCTATATTTTCAAACAAACTGTGAAAACATAAAGTACATTTTGGTTCATGGAAAAGATAAACCAGTCGATAAAGTTATCATACTTAATCTCTCAACAACTCAGAATTATTGATCAGCCAAAATCTCAGGTTGGTATTACCAGTTGAGCTGTTGTAACTAGTAAATATATTGGGCCAAAAAGGTGGAACACCGATGAAATAATTTATGTATGCTTTATTATTTTGTAATTAAATAAGAACACTCTGTCTTTGATATACCTTTCCTTTTAGGTAACACGAATGGACAAGAATAAACTAGCATACCAAAAGGATACACTGATTGCCAACTCATGTCCCACTATATAAGGTCCAAAATGCACAAATGCAGTATTTGTATATACAAATGAGAATAAGTGTATCTGCCACCCATCCTAATATATGCAGACATTTAGAATAAGTGCATATGTCACCCATCCCAGTATGTTCAGATTAATCTTGAAATTTAATATTACAAGTTTTAGCATGTTCCCCAAAAGGAGCTGATCTAGGAGGAAAAAAAGATCAATTTCTTCTTGTAGAGTTGCACTTGCGGAATTGACTATTTGTGTATGTGTGGGCATCTTTCTTAAAGTTTGTATCCACTCAGTGCTCAGATCTAAATAAGCAGCTGCCCCTTCTTGAGCATGAACTATTTACTCATATACCCATGGAACACCTCAAACAGATGAAATCCATGTAATCAGAAAAACGAGAACGAATATACAGAGTGTGTACAAATTAGAGATTACTTACCCCTATCCATTGGCATCTCATGGCGACATCCCTCACCGTCTTGGTTGGTATTGAAGCTGCTATCTTTATGTACTTCATGATGCCATGTTCATTCACATATCTGAAAGGATGCACATGAGGGGTGATCCAACAGACGCAAGTATTAACAAGAGATAGAAAGATTTTGGCCAAAAAAAAGAACAAGAGGTAGAAAGAAAAGCTTTATGCTACAGGATCAACGGACAGGATAAGAACATCTCTATCTAATGGACATAGTTTTACGATAAAGCTCAACAATTCAGACCACATGTTCTATATTAATTTTCATATGACAACAAACATATACAAGTGCAAATAGCTCACCTGTCAAGGCAATCTTTCAGCACCTGGAGCTCGAGATACGACCACTCCGCAGCCAGGGGTCCTCCATATTTGAGGTTTTGCACAGAGTCAGCAACCATACTGGATGAACTAGTGGAGACAACCACTGAAGGTGTTGTGTTCATCATCCCCATGTTATTCTCGATGGTGCTGGAACAGTCCAGGTACATCGGCATGCCTCCTGACCCGCTAGTTGTCGCGCTCGTCTGAAATGAAACCACATTCTGGGTGCAGAATGGCTGCGAAAATTGCCCAAAGTTTTGATTGGGGTCGTCTGCCATCAATATGCCCAGTAAATCCTCTAGGACAGAATTTGGTGTTTCCAGCCTTGATGGTACCGGCTCAACAACTTCAGAATGCTGGTACCGGCTCAGAGCTTCGCTATATTCAGTTACAGGTTGCAGCGCATTTTCACACAACCTGGGTGAGTTTGGTGACTTCTGCTCCACTAATTCTTCTGGACTGCTGGCAACTGTCTCTGCAGATGAATTATTGACGCCAACAGAACTTAGAACCTTGAAATTTGGATAAGGAGTACTCAATACAGGGAATAGCATGCAGACAATCTTCTGTGGTGACAGAAAACTCGAAATGTTCTGTGTCTAAAAAGAGAAATACTATCAGCAGAAAGAAGTACACTCTGACAGAAACATAATTTATTCTACTTGTCAAAGACCTAATGTTTTTTCAGTTCCATAGCTAAACAACAATCGTTTTTAAATAGCATGACAGTTGAAGAACACCCTACTCAAACATCAATCTTTCAGACTAAGCGTCTTTCTCTAATTTTCATAGGTAATACTCGGAGGAGTGAGTTCAGAAATCAGCCAAAGTTATTTTCTCGATCTATCAAATAAACCAGCTATACGATCAAATCAAGAGGACGCAAGTATGTTTTCTGTGGACCCAATATCTCACACATATATGCAGAGTTGCCAGTCAGTGTCTATGCTTGCAGAACACATGGAGTGTAAAACTCCATGCACTACAACAATAACTCCATGAAAGGATCAAATCAAGAAAGTAACTTGTGGACAAGGACCCGGCCAATCTGCTCCCGCAGTTCATAAGTCATGGATAGGAACCTAAGATAAACATCTAGCTAGAAATGATTACGTAAAGTCAGACCTGACCAATCAACACACAGTCAGGCAGGGCGGCATGCATGCAAAGCGCCGTCAGGCGGCAGACTTGGAAATCCAACAGAGTTTGTACCCAGTTTAATGAAAACTTAGATGTCTCCTATCCTCCCAGAGAACCAAACCAAGAAGATAAGCGGAAAGGAAGACCAGCAGCCCCGATCCCGGAAGAACCAGAATCAGCCAAGAAACAGAGGCAAGAACACACATGTAACCAGACCAAATTGGCAGCAAACTTACTGGCTCGAATCCGATCTGCTTGCAGGGGAGAAGCCAAACTCCTGAGTGATTCCTGCGTGTCGCTTCCCTGGAGCTTGTGTTGTGTGACGGTGCGCGTGGTGGAGGTGGTGGTGGTAGTGTTAAATGGTGCCGCCCAGCTTTGTGCGCTCCAATGGGGCGGAGGCCAAAAAGCGGCGGCCCCGCCTGTCCAGTAAGCCGTATGTATGTGGCCTCTCCTCCCCAAAAGCCAAAGTCGTGTGCCAGTTTAACAACTTGCGCGCACAAAAGGATGGAGAAGGAAGGAAGGAGTAGGCAGACGAGATCTCTGTTGGAATTCAGATTTCAGAAGGGGGAGAAGATCGTAGACAAATGTTTGCCACTCTTTCCATCTTAGGTTTCCCTCCCTTCTTTTAGAAGCAGAAGAGCAGAGCACGGGGTTGCAATTTTTTATTGGAAAGAAACCCCGAGAACCACTGTTTATACTTCCCCCTTACCTCTGCCTTTGCCTTTCTAGGCTTTGTTTTTTCATGCCAGGAAAGCAACAGGACAATGCTCCTTTCCACCCAATTTCTATTGTTATGAATTCAACTGCCTTTTTTTTCCTCTCCGTGGCATTTCGCCGTTTAGCAATATTAGGGCATCTGTAATGGTGTGACGTCAGTCTCCTCGTAGGTGAGGGAGAAAGAGTACCACGTTGTCTTTGACGAAATGATATTTTCTCCGTCATAAGAGATGTTTTCCTTACATAACTTGTTTTCCTACGTCATATATATTTATATTAATCGCTCGTGAACAAATCTTCTATAAATGCCACCATCGGTCGATACAGGTGACATTTAAGATAAACTCCATCCATTCATGTGTGTGCGACATTTTAGAAGTTTTACACATCTAAACGGTACCACCCACTTTTGGAAGTCACGGTTCAGAAAAAAACCAATGTTAGAATGGCTAAGCAGAAATAAACGGAGTAATCATTCTGTAATAGTTTAATTCGCATCACTATGACAAAGCACTCTAAACAAGGATATCTCCTCTATTGAGAGGGATGCATTTACATTCTGGTTTGATTGGATTACTTCCATCTAGAAAATATGGCCCATGTATTTTCTCAATTTGAGATACAAAATATGAGTTATATGGCCCACAAAAATACCACTAGAAACTGCTTTCGAATAAGAATACAATCATAGTCTTTTTTGGTGGCATATAACACATATTTTGTCGCTTTATTTTGAGGACCTAAAAATGTGTGGAGTCTTGTAAATTTGGGAGGAGGGAGCTTGGGATTACAGTTCTATTTACATGTTTGTCCCTTCTTTTAGAAGCAGAGGAGCAGAGGGGTATGGCGACACGGTCGGGGTTAGCAATTTTTTGTTGGAAACAAACCCCCAAGAACCACTGTTTATACTTCCCCCTTACCTCTGCATTTGCCATTCTAGGCTTTCTTTTTTCATGCCAAGAAAGCAATAGGAGAATGCTCCTTTCCACCCAATTTCTATTGTTATGAATTCAACAAACTTTTTTTTCTCTCTTGGCATTTCGCCGTTTAGCAATATTAGGGCATTTGTAATGCTGTTACGTCAGTCTCCTCGTAGGGAGAAAGAGTACCACGTGCTCTTTGACGAATTGATATTTTCTCCGTCATAAGAGATGTCTTCCTTTCGTCACCTATTTTCATACGCCATATATATTTATATTAATCGCTCGCGAACAAATCTTCTATAAATGCCACACTCGGTCGATAGAGGTGACATTTAATATAAACTCCATCCATTCATGCATGTGTGACATTTTAGAAGTTTTACACTTCTAAACGGTACCAACCACTTTTGGAAGTCGCGGTTCAGAAAAAATCAATGTTAGAATAGCTAAGCAGAAATAAACGGACTAATCTATTTTGTAACAGTTTGATTGGCATCACTATGGCGAAGTGCTCTAAACAAGGATATCTCCTCTATTGAGAGGGTTGTGAATTTACATTCTCTCACATCAGTTTGATTGAATTACTTCCATCTACGGATGTACCCATTTACTCCCTCCTTACAAGTTTATAAGGCCCATGTATTTTCTCAATATGAGATACAAAATATGAGTTATATGGCGATAAAAATACCACTAGAAACTTCTTTCGAATAAGAATACAATTATAGTCTTTTTTTGTGGCATATAACACATATTTTGTCGGTTTATTTTGAGGACCTAAAAATGTGTGGTGCCTTGTAAATTTCGGAGGAGGGGGCTTGGAATTACAGTTCTATTTACATGCTTGTCCCTTCTTTTAGAAGCGGAGGAGCAGAAGGATCTGGCGACACGGTCGGGTTTACAATTATTTGCTGGAAACAAACCCAGAACCATTGTTTATACTTCCCCCTTACCTCTGCCTTTGCCTTTCTAGGCTTTATTTTTTCATTCCAAGAAAGCAATAGGACAATGCTCCTTTCCACCCAATTTCTATTGTTATGAATTCAACTAACTTTTTTTTTTATCTTTTGTGGCATTTCTCCGTTTAGCAATATTAGGGCATTTGTAATGGTGTGACATCAGTCTCCTCGTAGGTGAGGGGGAAAGAGTACCACGTGGTCTTTGACGGAATGGTGTTTTCTCCGTCATAAGAGATGTCTTCCTTTCGTCACCTATTTTCCTCCGTCATAAGAGATTTAATCACTCACGAACAAATCTTCTATAAATGCCACCGTCGGTCGTTAGACGTGACATTTAAGACAAACTCCCTCAGTTCATGTATGTGCGATGTTTTAGAAGGTGCCAACCATCTGTTGGAAGTTGTGTATTACGGTGTGATATTTAAGGCATCTATAATGGTGTGGCGTCAGTCTCCTCGTAGGTGAGGGAGAGAGAATGCCATGTTTTCTTTGACGAAATGATATTTTCTTCGTCATAAGAGATGTCTGACATTCGTCACTTTCTTTTTAACATCATATATATTTATATTGGTCCCTCGCAAACAAATCTTGTATTAATGCCACCGGCGATCGTTAGATGTGACATTTATGACAAACTCACTCTATTCATGTATATGCAACGTTTTAGAAGTAAAACGACACCAACCATCTTTTGGAAGTTGTGTGTTACGGTGGTACTACTAGTAAATGGCTTTCCAGAAGTTGAAGCATGTAAGTGAAAAAAATTAATGTTCAGAACAAAATTTCAGTGTTAGAATGATTTGTACGCAGTAATAAAGGGAGTGATCTATTGTATAATAGTTTGATTGTCATCGCTTTCGTAAAGTGCTCTAAAGAAGGATATTTCCTCTATTGAGATGGGTGCATTTGCATTCTCTCACATCAGTTTGATTGGGTCACTCACCATGTATAGTGCCCTTTTAATCCCTCTTTGCAAGTTCATAAGGCCCATCTATTTTCTCAATTTGACCTACTAAATATGATACATTCATAGTATTTTTTGTGGCATATAAAAATATTTTGAGGACCTAAACATGTGTGGGGTCTTGTAAATTTGGGAGGGGGAGCATGGCTTAGAGTTCTACTTACACTTTTGTCTACTCACATCGTGTCAATGAGTCAATTCTAAATTAAGTTATTTCACCCTTAAGAAGAGTATTGTTACAAAATAAAAAAATGTCTAAAATAATTATTCGCAAGAACATGTTTCTTGCTATTTCGTTCCAGTGAATAAAGCTCATAATTTAGTTAAAGCTCAACGGCATATAAGTTTGACCAGTGTTGTACATAAAAAATGAACATTTACGATATCAATCAATAGCAATAGATTCACCATAAAATATATTTTCATAATGTATTTACTTATTGTATACATTGATATTTCTTACATATGTTGTCAAACTTAGCAAATTTTGACTTTTGATTAAATTTATACACCTTAAACATTAACCGAAGTTATTATTAAGTTCTTGCTCCGTTCACTGTTATAAGATGTTCCAGATATTTTAATATGGACTAGATACGTACAAAAATGAGTATATGTTTACACTAAAACACGTGTAGATACATGTATTTAGAAAAAACATCTTACAATGGTGAACAGATGGAGTATTATTTAAATATCTTTAAGAGGATGACTATCATAACTTATTTTCACAATCAAACTCAAAACCGCAAGATTTATTATGGTTACAATTGCACTAGTTTTTTCATGTCATTTCACGTTTAGAACTATTAGGGAATGTGTAATGGTGTGACGGCAGTATCCATTTAGGCGAGAGAGAAAGAATACTGTGTTGTCTTTCCAAATGATATTTTCTCCATCATAGGAGATGTCTTCCTTTCCTCACATATTTATACATCATATATCTTTACATTAATCCATCGCAACCAAATCCTCTATAAATGCAAATGTTGGTTGTTATAAGTGAAATTTAAGACAAACTTCTTTGATTCATTTATGCACAAAGTTTTAGAAACACTTACGTCATCAACCATCTTTTGGAAGTTGTGTGTTACTCTGGTACATACTGATTAATGGCTTTCCAAAGAGAGAAATATGCGTGAGAAAATTAGTGCGAAGTTACCACGAAATAGTAGAGTGGCCAAATACAAAATTTGAATGCTTAAATGGCATGTACTCAGAAATGAAGGGAGAGTAATTCCATAATAGTTTATTGTCATCACTATTAACGCAGAGTGCGCTAGAGAAGAATGACTTATTTATTATTAGGGATGCCCCTACATTATCTTACATCAGTTTGATCGCATATACATGCCACAAATATTACTCACTATCTAAAAAAATGTACCCTTGTACTCCATAATTCCAAATATGTATGTCCCGGGTGTATTAACACAAATTTACCAACATAATTTGAGTCAAATGCCACAAAAATGGCACTCGAAAGTTCTTTTAAATTAGGATGTCCAATGATATACTTTTTGTACTATATAACACATATTCGTTGGTCAAATTGATGACCTAAATGTATGTGAGTGCCTTATAAATTTGGAAGGAAGGAGTATGACATTTGATGTTCTACTGGCATGTAGGTCTAATCACATTTGCATCATGTTTGTGAGAATCCTAAGCTGGGTTATTTCACCCTTATAAAGTGTCTTGTTGCAAAATATAAATTTCATTATAAATAAGTGTTCACAAGAATATGCTTTTTTTTTATGAGATGACTATCAAAACTTATTTCCACAGACTAGCTCAAAATCAACACTTGTACCCAAATACTGACACACGCTGGACCAATCGCGCAAGCGGAACAATATTGTGTGGCCACAAAGTTTCGCCGATGTTGTGCTTTTAGAAATGAGTCCATTCATCGAAAATTTGATTTTTAACCTTCTGAAAAGAGCTTCTCAATTTGAAGATTTTAGTAAGTATACAATGGTCCTTCTAGTTATTACTGAGTTACTGACTTCTATTAGAACACCACATGCTTATTCTTGCATTATAATATGTTTTTTGGTTTATATGCCTGAAAATTTGTGAAAATTGTGAATTTGTGAAAAACTTGCGACCTTGAAATGTGGACGATCAAATATTAGTAATAGCCTTTAGCTTTTAACATAAATTGGTAAAATACATTTATAATTATTAAATTGCATCCAGAGATAAAACTAAGTAAGGTTTTAAAATGTATAGTCAGGCGAAGCAATCTATGTCACTATCACAAATCACCACACGAATCTCAAATTTTATGAAGGAAATGTGACACTAACTTTCTTTAAAAACAAAATCTGGGAATGCTCAAATCGGGCCCTCAGTAGCGGTATTATTTGTTATCATGTATGTAACTTTACGATAAACTGAAGTCATAATTACCATATATGAACTAAGCCACAAATTCATATAGGAGTTTCAGCTTTATGTTGGTCGATATGAAATTTTTGAATAATATTGCTTTGAACAAAGTTGGAGCTTTTCATTTCTTGCCGTTATCAATATGGCCATGCAATGGATTCAGCTATGGTCTTATCTTCTTTGTTCAACATGAGCCTATGATTTCTATGTGCAACCGTTTGTTGATGGTCAGACAAGATATCTTCAACCAGGGTGGATGGTTGTCTAGGAATAGACTGAACAATGCATAAGTGTTATATTTAGCTTTTTTGTTGTTTGATTTTTGTATTGGCTCTTTTTCATCCTTTGTCTTTAATATTTTGGATGATAAACTTTGCAATTAAAGGATGTTGTCAGTCTTCACTATTTCTTCCATCGATAAACAAAAAACCTATTTAGGTTGGTTATGTGCCAATGTCAAACAAAAAAATATAATATATTCTTCTACTTCAATTGTCCGTACAAAAAAATCACTAACGAAGTTACATGCAAATTGGGTTATCGGAATTACACCTATACGTAAAACGATGTGATTTATTTAACAAAAGTAGATATCCTAAGTCCATGGCAACAATTTTACTATAATGATGATGGAAAATCATGGACTTCATGACACTCGTCTGAAACCAACGTTTGCATGTCTTTTTTTCTTTTATTGTTTTTAAATGCAAGTAGAGATTAGGTACCCATACCATTTCCTCACTGGATCTCTCTTTTCTCATTTCATTGTGGACTTGGAATCGGATCCTACTAAAATTTTGGAACCAAAGACTGTATATGAAGGCAACATGCAATTTGCGCGTGTTCCCTCCACTAGTCCGCCTCAGGTCTATAGGGCACTAGTAGGGAAGTGCCTTTCCGTGGCGCACCAAAAACTGTTTCTGTGGCGCATGGTCGGTGCGCCACAGAATCCTCGCCACAAAAATATTATTTCTGTGACGCACGGAACCATGCGCCACAGAAAGTAGACAATTATGTGGCGCACGTCCAGAAATGCGCCACTAAATTATTTTCCATGCGCCACAGAAAGAATTTCGATTATTTGCTGTATTTGAAAATAATGTATCTGTGACGGACTTTATTCGTGCGCCACAGAATATGGTGCGCCACAAAATTATTTACCGTGCGCCACTAAATTATTTGCTGTATATATTATCGATTATTTGTTGTATTATCGATTATTTGCTGTATTTGATAATAATACAGGTATATTACAGAATTTATACAGAAAATAATAGAAACAGTAATATATTTTGACACAGTATTAAAACAGACAGATAAATATGTACATCACCACTTAGAGCCCGAGATACATACATAGTGACAATTAAGTGCCAAATTAATTGTACAAAAGTTCATCTCATGTCACATAAGTCATAGTACAAATAAAGTTACTCTAGCGGTTCCTCCCGCAGAGACCCTCGACAAGTGGGCATTAAGCAATCACTAGGGCCCACTTATCATCATCGGCTCCTGCGCCCCACGCTGAATCTGGCTTCTCAGCCTCAGCCTACTTGTCGAGTGTGCGGGAGGAACCGCTGGAGTCACTTCTTGAGTCGCCGCTGGAGTCTCTTCTTCTTGAGTCGCCGCTGGGGTCTCTTGCTAGGTCGCTGACGGAGAACACGTCTAGCTCCACTGGTAGGATTGAGCCTTCTGGTGTATCAGCTCCGGGAACGGTTTATAGCATTCTTTCATCATCCACGTTCTTATGTCATTTTGCTTGTCTAGGCGTTCTTCGATCTCCCACTTAGACAACCCTGGAGATGAATTGGGATATATATTTGATTAATAATATAAATAGAGTATGATTTATTCATCTAATTAAGTGGATAAGTCTATAATAAAGAAAATAAAGAAGCACTTCTATCGAGTGAGGCAAGGCTTTCTTTTACAATACATCCTACCTCTAGCGTTGTGTAAGGACCCCCCTGCTTCCATGACATCTTCCAAAATGATTTGCGATAACTGCCTCTGGATGCGATGGAAGTCTTCTCTAAGCTCAGAATCGGTGATTTCCCCCGCATTTTTGCTCCATTCTTGGAGACTAGATGGCCACCTCGTTGTCTCTACATCCCGGACAAGCCCTTTAATGTGATGGAGGACGTAGAAGGCATCCTTCACGCTGCCAGGCGCATGCTTGATGCAATGGAACCCGGTCCCATGCCAGAAAATGTGTTTGTTGTCCTTCGTTAAACGTTCTCCATTCATTTCTTTGTGGAAGTGGCCTCCCTTTTGGGCATAGCCCTCGAGAGGCTCATCGAGAACACCCTTTATTCTGGTGTAGTCTTTAAGACTCCCCGAGTCGAAATAAGTGGCAACGGACCACCTCGGGCTTACGACGATGAGTACTGCGTACTCGTCACTGCTCAACACAATTGAAACGGAATGTTGGAAAGGATCAACAACGGAAGAAATCTATAAGAAAGCATAAGATACGACGGCGGCGACCGGATGTGTACTTACTCGGAAAAGAAAGGCATAAGAAAGCTGTTCTTATCCTTGTTGTTCAGCATGATTCTCTGGAGGAACTTCGTGGCCTTGGCCCGTGTCGTTGATCCTTCCACCAGCAGGCTGTCACGCATGTAGTAGGGATCCACTACCTTGATGTACGGGGTATTATCTCTCCTGATCCTCATCGCTTGGTTGAGCGCGTATAGGCGGACCAAGTTATAGTCCAGCCGTCTAAAGTGAAACAGCCTGAAGACGTCCTCGTACGATATGAAAAACAGATCCGCGGGGGTTTCATGGACGAACTCGGCCAAGTCTTTTGGCACCTTGACAGTGAACACCGGGTAATTTGGATTATCTTCTTTAAGAAGGTTGCTCTCTCGCGTCAAGATAGCATTTTGCAAAGAGAGCATGCATCCGTCTGCGAGGTGGAGCAGCTCCCGAGACAGGATCGGTTGACCAGCTTCATGAACTCGGCTCAAGCCATCCGCACGGGGTGATACCATGTCTTCATACCCCCGGATAGTCGTCTTAGGAGCTGGCTTACTTCTCTTCCTGTGCTTCTTCTTCTTTACCTCTGGGGATGCTGGGGGTGCATCTTCTGTAGTAGGCACATTGATTGAGTACTTGTTGGAGCCGAAGCTGATCACTGGGGGAGGCCCTTTTCTCCCTCCCTCAATCCAAACCCTGACAGACTCACAGACGGTAGTAAATATCGACGTGAACGTCGTTGTCACTGCCTGTGCGATGACCGTCTGAATCATACTATTTTCCTCTATCGGTTCCTCGCCTCCTGTTCGAGAACCCCCGGCCTCGTTATTGTCAGCCATGTTCGTCTCACCTATAAGAAAAAAATGTCGAAGTTAGTACACCAAATATAAGAAAAAAATCACTTAATTAAGTACTAAGATACCCGGCCCATGCATTAGTCGCAATACCCCATATGTCTTGTTTTTAGCAAAGCCATGCCAAAATTCACGAAAAATTTCGGCATGACCTTTGCTAAAAAAGGGACATATGGAGTACCCGAATTTGCCGGAACGGAAGTTAATCGACGTTCCGGCAAACTCAAGGGCCTCATGGGTACCTGCAGACATTTCACAAATCATGTTGCCGGCATCTCCGGCCGGCCAACAACAAACACATATCCACATCTGCCGGCCGACAACAAACACAATACCACATCCACATCTCCACGTGTCCTATTTTTAGCAAAGTCATGCCAAAATTCACGAAAAAATTCGGCATGACCTTTGCTAAAAAAGGGACATATGGAGTACCCGAATTTGCCGGAACGGAAGTTAATCGACGTTCCGGCAAACTCAAGGGCCTCATGGTTACCTGCATAGATTTCACAAATCATGTTGCCGGTATCTACGGCCGGCAACATCCACATACACGACACGCTGGTCGGAACACAAACAACCACGACACGATGGTCGTGGTAGCACAGAACACATGGTCACCGGGTTAACCAATAGCTCACCAAAGGGGGAACTGTAGTTGAGGAGATAGTTGATGTAGTCGAAGCCGGTGGTCTGCACAAGAAAAAAAAATAAGAAAATTCACATCCATATATATCTTCATTTCCTTTAAAAAGTACCAACTTTGGAGCATTTCTAAAGCATCAAATCTTGATCCTATTTCACATTAACCCACATGGATCTCTTGTACTAAGTTAGTACTTCATGATAAACCCCAGAAATAATTTTTTGAATACATCTAGAACCTTAAATGAAGACATTTTTGTAGGCATGTTTAAATAGTGACCATATTTAACTTAGCAAAATTTTAAATTTTTTTGGTCTCCAAAATTTTCCTAACACCACTAGCACCAACTAGAAGCATTAGCAACTACTTGCAGCAAGCAATCAACAATCAAATCATCAAATTTTCTAAAATTGTGGGTTTGGCATTTGACCAAACACCTTATGTGCAGGTGTGGAGGGGAGGGAGAGGGATGGAAGAGAGGAGCAGCACCTCGGGGAGGGGATGGAGAGGGCGGCGGCGTCGGTGTCGAAGTGGCGGGCCGGTGGCGACGGCTTCCTTCGTCGGCGGCGGCGGCTCGAGGCCGAGCGTGTGCGTGGCGCGCGCGGCGAGGGGTTGGGCGGGGGCGGGGGAGGGGAGGTCGTCGGGCGGGGGAGGAGAGGGCAGCCGGCGGTGGTGGTCGACGGCGACGGCGGACGCGTGCGCGGCGGTGGTGGTTAAGTGAAATTTGAATGTGGATCGAATAGGGGAAGAAAGGGGAAGGGGAGGCTCGGCCCGCGTAAATGGCTAAGTGAAAGAATTCTGTGGCGCATCCCTACCTAGATGCGCCACAGAATTATGTGATTTTGTGGCGCACCCGAAAGGATGGGCCACAGAATTACGTGATTTTGTGGCGCACCTAGGTAGAGATGCGTCACAGAATTTTGTCGATAGATCTGTTAAAATACACATTTTTTGTTATATTTAAAATGTGTACACACATTTTAGGTTATTTTTTAAAGAACCGACACACATTTTAAATATTTTTGGTTATATTTAAAAAAAAGAACCGACACACATTTTAAAGAAAAGAATATACACACATTTTGTTAGTATACCATTATTTTATTCATGATATACATATATATGATTTTCTCACACACACACACACAAATTAATACACCAAAAAAGTCTTCTTCGTCCCGGCCGGTTCCGAGCTAGCTTCTCTTTTTTCCCTTCTTCGCGGTTGAATACTTTAGGCCGGGCATCTTGAGATTTCTTCGCGTGAACGGACAACCTTTAGTAGGTACGGATGTCTTCCTTCTTTGTTTACTAGTAGTCGGCATGTCGAAGTACTTGTCAAACTCCTCCTCGATCTTCGGATCGCCGTTTTTGTCCAAGTCTTCCTCGTTGGCATCTCCTTCCATTCCGATGATGCTCCTCTTGCCCCTCCTCACGACAACACGGATAGGCTTTGACGGGTCGGTAATGAAGAAACATTGCTCAACTTGGCTAGCGAGTACCCATGGCTCATTTTTTGCGGAGGCGTTCTTCGATTTGGCATCGGGTATAACCATGGTGGTAAAATACCGGTCTTTTTTTACGACGTCCTTGGCCCATCTCACACGGAACATTGGCACCAACTCTCCACAGTAGTTGAGCTCCCATATCTCCTCGATCCTTCCGAAGAATCTTTCCTTGACAGTAGCCTCGTCATCGGCGTAGGATAGCATAGTTACTCCTGAGCTTTGATATTCGCTATACCTGTCCTTTTCCTCGGTGCAGAATCTAAAACCGCCGATGTCGTACGACTGATAGGACTTTACGTTCTGCCCGGGGCCCTGTGATAAGGAGAATATGTGTTTTTCCTCTTCCGTAGATGGCTTCCTGCTCTGTGCTTCAAGCAGTTGCATTTTCTTGAACCAACGCGTCAAGCTGGAGTTGTGCTCTCTGATTACGTCTCCCTTCTTCCTCTATCGTCTCATGTCGACGTAATTCTGCTCGATTAAGATTTTGTGCTCTTCCACATAATATTCGGTCACTTTTAAGTGTTGTAGCACGACCCGGTGAGCCCTGTCGAGGTCGTCTTTTTTACCATGAATGCCGACAAAGATTGAGAGGTAGCCGTCGTGGTGACCAACTCCATCGAGCCTGTCGAGGTGTGTCCTGGTGGGCAGACCGACATCCTCGTTCTCGGTCCTTAGATAATTCTGGCAGAAGGAGATGCACTCGTAGGTTAAAAATCCCTTGGCGATGCTTGCGTCTGGACGGGCCCTGTTGCGAACGTATCCTTTCATGACACCGTTCTGCCTTTCAAACGGCATCATGTAGTGCAGGAACGTCGGACCGAGCTGCCTGATGTCATCAACGACATGGAGAAGGAGATGCACGCAGATATCAATGAATGCGGGCGGGAAGTAAATCTCGAGCTCGCATAGTATCACCACGATCTCTTCCTCAAGCATGTCGAGCTGCTTCACGCCGATCGACTTCCTGCTGACGACGTCGATAAAGTTGCAAAGGGCAGACAACGTATCACGGACATGCTCATCCATTAACCCTCGGACCGCAACGGGAAGTATATGTGTCATCAGCACGTGACAATCGTGAGACTTCATCCCGGTGAACCTCTTCTTTGTTGCATCCAGATATCTGCTTATCTTCCCCGAGTAACCGTGAGGAACTTTGACTCCAAGAAGGCACCTGAAAAACTGCTCGAGCACCTCCGGACTCATACTGAAGCAGGCAGCGGGAAGCATCACCGTGTTCTTCTTTGCCCTTTTGCGGCGACCTTGAGTCCCTTCTATCTGATCATCATCATCATCATCGTCGTCATCACTATCGGGGGCCTGAAGTTCTTTCCTGATGCCAAGCCATTTCAGATCGTATCTTGCTTTCGTCCCATCCTTGGTCTTATCCGACATGTGGCAAAGTGTGCCAAGCAGACTCTCGGTAACATTCTTCGTAATGTGCATCATATCGAGGCTATGTGGCGTCTTGAGGACCTTCCAGTACTCCAAGTCGTGGAAAACAGACCTCGCTTTCCATACACCCAGCAGTGGATCTACCTTCGGTCGCTTCTTTCCCGGCGCTGGGCACTCCTTCCAGTTTTTCAAAAGCTCGTCGATTTCTGTGCCGCTCCTCGGGCACGGGGCTCTTTCGGGCTCGTCTTTACTTCGTGTATGTACCTTTGCTTCGTGCACAACCACGGGGGAAGGTTGTAAGGCCATACAAATACGGGCCAGGTGCTATGGGTGCTACTCTGGTTGCCGAACGGATTGAGTCCATCGGTGCTCATACCCAGCCTGACGTTCCTTGCGTCGTCCCCAAAATTTTCGAAGGCCATGTCCAATGCTTCCCACTGGCTAGCATCTGAAGGGTGTGTCAGGATCTTTCCCTTCTCCGGATCTTCTTGGGGCTTCTCCCTTTCCGCATGCCATTGCATGAGCTTTGCTTCCTTAGGGTCTACGAAATACCGCTGCAGACGGGGAGTGATAGGAAAGTACCATACCACTTTTCGAGGAACTTTCTTGTCCTTCCCACTCTTGTACCGTCCTTGGCCGCACACCGGACATGTGTATCTGTCCTTGTACTCGCCCCGATAAATTGCGCAATCATTGATGCAGGCGTGGTATTTAACGTGCGGTAGGTCAAGAGGGCACACGACTTTCTTGGTATCCTCGATACTAGTTGGCAATGTGTTCCCCTCGGGAAGACGATCGTGGAAGAATTTCATGTTCTTGTTGAAGCTCACGTCGGTCCATTTGTTTTCCGACTTCATCTCCAGAGCATCAAGCGTTACTTGCAAGCGCGTATCCTGTGGCCGGCACCCAGGATACAACGGAGTCTTCCCGTCTATCTCCATTTGCTCCAGCTTGGCTTTCTCTCTGGCTGCAGCTCTGTCGTTGCTCGTCTCCTTGAGTAGCAGTTCTTGAACATGAGGGTCCTGCAAGGCCGAAATTAGCGAGGTCTGCGTGTTCGCGTCTTCTCCACCACCATCTACTCCTTCATCATGACCGTGTCCGCCGGCATCTCCTTCGTCACCATGATGATCTTGTTCGCCGGCATCTCCTTCGTCATGATGATCTTGTCCGCCGACATCTCCTTCGTCATGATCATGATGATCTTGTCCGCCGACATCTCCTTCGTCATGGTTGAAGCCTAACATGAAACCGCGCCTGAGCAGGTGATCCTCCAATTGTCCGGAATCAGGGTCGATCCAGCTCACGAGTTTGCATTTTCGACACGGACATCTTATCTGGCGCCTGTTGCACCGAATCATGTCCGCCTTCGCTTTTTCCTTGTATCTACTGATTCGACCGGAGCTCATCCTGACGACCATGGTTGCGGCCTACGCGGTATACATAGAGCACAAACAAGAGTATGTTAATTAGAATCGCAACATGCATGCACACACATTAGTTGGCCCATGCATTAGTCGCAATACCCCATATGTCCTATTTTTAGCAAAGTCTCATGCCAAAATTCACAATAAAATTCGGCATGACCTCTCCTAAAAGTAGAACATATGGAGTACCCGAATTTGCCGGAACGGAAGTTAATCGACGTTCCGGCAAACTCAAGGGCCTCATGGGTACCTGCAGACATTTCACAAATCATGTTGCCGGCAACATCCACATACACGACACCATGGTCGGAACACAAATAACCACGACACACATCCGGCCATACACACACCGTCGGCGCCACCAAACATGCATATGCATGTTCATCATCCATGTAGATCCATGTCTCACCTAGTAGATTCGGTGCCGAGACGTGACCGCGATCGATGAGAGAGCGTGTGATGTTGGAGAGAAACTAGTGGACAAAAAGAGATGTATTGGAGGCTCTCCTAAACCCTCACCAATAATCTATCAAACAAAATAGGTTTAACTAAAAAAATGGAGAAAACTATGGGCAAAATAGGAGGGGAGGGAAGAGAAATACGAGCTAGGTGGAGGTGGAGGAGGAAGAAGAGAAGAAGTTAATGGTGGTAGGTAGAGGGGTTGCCACCTTTTTGTAGATCTGGGGGCAACATTCTGTGGCGCATGCATCATGGTGCGCCACATAAAGATTTCTGTGGCGCACCATGATGCATGCGCCACAGAAAGGTCACCAGATATTTGTGGTGGTGGGACCCACCATGTTTCTGTGGCGCACGCATGCACGTATGCGCCACAGTATTTTGTGGCGCATTCTGAGTGGTGCGCCACAGAACGTTTTTTGTGGCGCATGGTAGGTTTGGTGCGCCATAGATAGAGAATCCACAGAAAGGCACTTCCCTACTAGTGGGGCATCGATTCCACTAGACCAGGTCGATCTATGAGTTCGTTAGTAAATCAAGTAATCAACCATAGCCATTAAAATGAGGGGACCAGGCCATAAAGTATTGTGGAACGATATCACTCCGATATGTGTGAAATTATTTTTGCAGCTACCAACCAATGTTAATGTATTGTATAAGTTAAAACATTGAGACCACAAGAAGGAATAAGTTCGGTGGGGGCAAATAAGTCTCGGTATCCCGACAAAAAAAAAGTCTCCGTCCGTATCGTTTGTATGGGTATCTAGCTAATTACTCCCTCCGTATCAAAATATAAGATGTTTTAGTATTTTTGTACCCACATGTATCTAGACATATTCATGTGCAAGATTTTGAAAACGGGTCAAAACCATAAAAGAACCGATTTTTACAGTTTTGGGTGAGATAAGTGTCCATTTTAGATCTGTAAACTGGATCGACTATTTTTTTAAAGGAAGCCTTAAAATGAGCCTCCAATCTATCTAAAGATTCTGAGACAAATTTTATGATTTCCCTTAACCCAGTAAACGGTTGGGGGAGGAAATTTTCAGCTCTGGAGCCTCCTGTCCTCGCCGCCACCGCCGCCGTCCGAGGTTGATTCCGACCTTCCCCGCCACCGCTGTCGTGCGCGGAGAGTCCCCACGCCACCGGCGACCACCACTTCGGCTAGGCCTCCTCTCCCAGCAGCGCCTCCTCTCGGGCGACTCCATCTCTGGCGACCGCGCGCCTCACGTCGTCGCCTCCTTACACATCCTTGTGTGTCACAAGCTTGGAGGTATGCGACGACCTTGCCCTCGTGGCCGCGGTCGAGGAGGAACACGGCGGAGAGCTAGGGGCGGCGGCCGCGTCGCAACGCGGTGTCACGGCGAGGTGGGGAGGCAACGGCAGCAGCTGGGCACACGGATGCGGGATGTGGGAGGTTGGTTGTGCGGGTGATTTAGGTCTCCCTTATATTGCTTTTACGGTACGGCCATACAAGAGATTTAATAGAGATGCTCTAAAAGTGGTATGATGGGTCTCTAAAAGTTTTTACACGCGCTCTAGAGCATTGTGCAAAGCCAGATGCTCTAATAGAAGTGGTATAATCGACTCGGTAGGTTTCTAGATCAAACTAGTGCTCTAAAACATAAAGAGCTATTCCCCGAGTACAAACGAAGTATTTATGATTTTTCCAAAAGAAATGAAACAATTTTAGTTTTTACAAGTTTGAAATTTGACATGTATGTTGGATCTACAATGTAGGCCAAAATCGCAGTTGCCTCTTAAGAGTCACTCAAGTCTCAAGCTGTGAGTCCAATTCCAGTCCCCGTGCGCTCTCGGATTGCTGCATGGGTGTGCCGCCGGCCGCCTACTTCCGCCAGGTGCCTGTGCCTCTGCGGCGCCTAAACCCTCGAGCCGGCTACGGCCAAGGAGAGGGAATCACCAACCGCCACCGGCAACGGCGGTGGGAACCACCAACTCTGCCTCCGGCCGGGCCACGACCGCAAGCGACAACGGGTACGTCTACACCGCGCGTGCACGCGGTGGTTGCGTCGCCGGCAGCTGCCGTGTACGCCGGGAGATGCCAGTGTGCAAGTTGCTGCGCCCGCAGTAGCTCCTAGGCAAAACGGCCGAGCGTTTCAGTCACCTCCATGATCTTCGAAAGGTTCCCCGTGCGATCTCGAGAATTATTGCGAAAAGACAGTTCGCACAAGCAAGATGCGTAGTGTGGGCTAAATATATGTGTTCTTTACAAAGCATATGATATTTATCCAAAAGCATATTGTTAATTAGCCTCTTCTTGGACCAGTTGTCCCTGATAGAGAGGGCTTTGCATGCCTTGGAATTGCCCGTTGTTATCCCCAGAGGCAACCAGTGAGTCAGGGAGCATAATTGTTCGAATAGTCATTCGCTTACGACAGCAGGATTCTACTGTGACATTCTTCGTAAAAAGGGATTATACGATGGCCACTCTGCTAGCTACAACCATGAGTCCATGACAGGGGCGAATCCAGATGCTCTAGCCGTCAGTTTGGGACAAAATATATGTTGCAATCTTATGCTATCATAAGTTTACTATAAAGCCATGAATATATTTATTTTTCTTAAAAATATTTTTCCTTTATGGGAAATCTTACTAACATTTGATTTCAGCTCTATCCAGCACTGGACTGTTTGCTCCGCATCTGTCTCCGTGTTTTGTACTGTCCGCTAGCCATTATCAAGACAATAATGATGATGGTAATGGTGGAGGAGATGCTTAATGCAAGTCCCTTTTACACTCGTGTTAAATAATGGTGCATGCATGGGCTCATGACATATGGCATGCGCATAATATACACGTCAGCAAACTGGCTTTTCTGTTGTCGAAGACTAGTGCTCAGGCTAGGTGTCTTTGGCTCGGCTTTTTACTAACTACTCCAACGTGTGACGAATTGCTACCATGATTTATTTGCTGAAATTATTGTGGTTACCAGTAGTTCGTTTTGGAAAGCACTGATGCGCGTAAGTTGGTCTTTCAAGATGCTGTACGTAACTGAAGGTGTAGAGAGGGTTTCCTCGTTTCAGAGACAAAATTTACTGGAGAACCTTACTACCCCAATAAAAATGTTTACTCTTTTTGTACTCCCTCCGATCCATATTAGTGGGCATAGCTTTGTCTAAATTCATACGTATCTAGTTAAATATTTAGACTAGATACATGTGTATCTAGACAAAGTTGTGCCCACTAATATGGATCGGAGGTAGTAGAAGAATGTGTGCAAAACAATAAAATGTTGTTCCTTCTTTAAAACGAGGTAAAAGATTTGGGCGCGCGCTAGCCGTCGGCCGATCGATCCCGCGCGCGGATCGGTCGCCTCGACCACCATCCGTTCGACCGCATCGAACCGTCCAGAATTATTCTCGCTTTGGCAGGTCCCTTTTCCCCAGCTTCTGCGCTTTCGCGTGTTTCTGCTGGTCACGTGTGTGGGGCCAGGTCCGTAGCTGCTGCGCGCTGCAGCAGGAGAGAATATCTAGTGCTCCCATCCTTTTGCATGCTACAAATGCTACCACTAGAAAAACAATTTTATACGTGTCAAAAAATTATACGAAAAATTATGAGTGTTCATGAGGTATGTCCCTACAACATCCCAAAATTACATGTCCAAATTCGACATGGACACTGACCTCATGAACACTCACAATTTTTCGTATAATTTTTTGACACGTATAAAATTATTTTTCTAGTGGTAGCATTTGTAGCATGTAAAGGGTATGTAGCACTAGATATTCCCTATGCAGGCTCGTTTGGTTGCTACCTGCTGGCTGCTTGGTTGCCGGTGGAGCCGGTGGCTAATCCTAGTGCTACTAATATATGTCCTAATTTATTGACAGAGCTTAGGTACAAAACAATTTGAAGCATGCAGCGTATTTGTGACGCAAAAACAACTCTGAAACAATTAATAAGTAAAAATCCTACGAGAAAATAATTACCTATAAGAACAACAAAAAAATTATATCTACACAACAAAACAACATTTGTAACAATTGAATAAAAATCCAGTGCAACAAAAAATACATGCATACACAACAAATAAATTGTATGTTCACAAAAAAAATACAAGATTGCATAATGATAAATACATTGTAGAACCCAGAAAAAGAATAGAACATAAAATTTGTAATATCACAACAAAAATTACATGAGGTCGCAACAAAATGCATTTTGAGCTTGCAAAGCGTGGTGGTTATGGTATAAATCACCATGACTATTGCAACAAAAAATACATGCGTACACAACAAATAAACTGTATGTTCACAACAACAAAATTACGAGCTGGCATAAAGATAAATACATTGTAGAACCCAGAAAAAGAATACAACATAAAATTTGTAAGATCGCAACAAAAATTACATGCGATCACAACAAATGCATTTTGAGGTTGCAAAGCGTGGTGTTTTTGGTATAAATCACCATGACTTTTGCAACAAAATCAACCTGAGTAGACAACAAAATCAAACTCTATTCACAACAATTGAATAAAACTTAAACAACGTCATTGCGTCCGGTACGCAATAACTCAAAAAATCATGATGCGTGACGGCATTAGCCCATTACTTTGACAACAAAAATTGAAAATAATCACAACAAAAAATACTGCTCTCCCCGTATGCAACGTTGAAAATGGGGGGAGGGGGGCATAAACTTGTAGAAAAACGCTCAGAAAATTTTGCAACATCTTGCATGTGCAACACTATTTTGAGTTTGTTACAAATTTTAAAAACGTATGCAACATTGAAATATCACGAAAGAAACTTAGTTGTACCATCATCCATGCTGGCTCGATATCGTCGTTTCGATACCGCTGGCCACGAATTCGGCTCTCCGGAGTCCCTTCGGCACTAGATCCGACGACTGTGGTCACGTTTCCATCGTTCCATCGTCTACTACAAATAGTTAAAGTTAGGAGCGTTGGATGAGTCGGACAATGTAACGGGTGTAGCTCTGACGTCTCCGTCTTCGAGTGAGATAAGTGCCGACTTGGTCGAGGTGGTCGCCGACATGACCTGGCGGCAACGTGAAAATGAACTAGATAAGCTCGGCAAGAAAAGCTAGCCACGTATGAGCAGGCAAAAAAAAACTAGTTGTGTCTGTGTGCGCATGCAACAAATAGCTAAGCACGCTACAACGCAACAACAAAAAATGCGACATGCTCGCGCGTATGGTGCGAGTAGAGAGAAAATAGAGAAACTAGCACGTAGAAATACGTATACTAGGCAGTGGCCAAGTACATGGCCACATGGGTGGGCCCCCAGCTCACGGAAGGACGCGCGCGCGGAGCGAGAGCGACCGATCTTTTCTCCACGATCGGTCGGCTGACTGCAAGTCTTTTCCAAAGATTTGGCGTTTATATTGACTTAGGAGAAGCAAACAGGGTGGCCTAAGGATGACTCCAACGGGCCGACGCATCGAGTCCGCGCGGCGTCGTCCCTGTCCGCGCGAGACAAAAACACGGCCCAACGGGGCGACGAAAACGGACCGCGGTCCGTTTTTCTGTCCGCCGCGACGCATTCCTGGCCCATATTTGTGCCACGGATGCGTCGGGCGCGGACGCGCGGCGGAGCGCAATTGTGTCCTCCTCTGGTCCGCACTTCGGCCTCGCCGCCTCGGGCTCTCCCAAAACCCCAGTCCACACTCCAACCCTAGCCATGGCCGGTGCAGCCGCCGCCGCCTCCGACGCTGGACCTGCCGCCGGCACCGCCTCCGCCGCCGGCCCCGCCGCTGGATGTGAGTCCAAACCTGCAAAGAAATCAAAGAAGGAACTCACCGAAGAGCAGAGGGCCGCAGAGACCCAGAAGCGGGGCGACCGGAGGAGGAGGTTGAAGCAGGAGAAGCTCAACGCCGCCAGGCAGGCCGCCGCCGTGCCGGAGGACTCTGACCTCGTGTCCAGGGCTGCGACCGCTGCCCTCCTCCTGATTGGAATTACCCCGACGGCGACCGCGGTCGGTGTCGCGACTGCGGCGGCCAGCTCCAACGCCTCGGTGGCCCGGCCGCCAAGGTCGAGATCTTCCGCGACGGCACCATCGCCACCGTACGGGTACCTTCCGGGAACCATGCCGCCGCGGGTTTCTCCAAGAGGTGGCTCCACATATCCGCGGAGACGAGCAAGTTTTGCGGCTCCGTTGAAAATGTTCAAGCCCGGCCAGCAAGTGGCTTCGGAGTGAATGAACAGGTGAGTTTTGTGGCTCCTCTTCCCTTCTTTGGTTGCAAGCTTTGGAAACCTTGTACAATTTGTATGCCTAGCTGTTGCAAACTTTGGAAATTATTTTGGTTACTATAAATTTGTATGCCCAGGTGTTGCAAGCTTTGGAAACCTTCAAGAGGCAATACAAGACGGCCTTCACCTTGACCCATTGCTACCGGCCACTCAAGGACCAGCAGAAATGGAAGGCCCTCTACGCCTCCCTCAAAAATGGTGGACAACCCCTTGATAAGGGAGAGGACACAACGAAAAAGGAAGGGAGGCCAAGGAGGAAGAACAACTCGAAGGCCGAGTTGAAACGAGATGTAACAACCCTTGCATTGCAAGAGACATTGAACGGGTTCCTAACCCAAAAGGACAAGGCTGCCGACAAGAAGGAGGAGAGGAGAGAAAATGAACGCCTAGAGAGAGAGAGACGGCTTCCAAGCTCTTCTTCGAATTGCAGAAGAAGAGACTCGACATAGAAGAAAAAAACGCCCGGACAAGAGCAAGGAAAGCCGATGCAAGAGCCAAGGAGGCCGAGGCTAGGGCCATGGAGGCCGAGGCAAAAGCAAAGGACATTGAGCTCGCCCTACGCCAAGAGGAGGCCAGGATCATGGACATGGATCTCTCGGCCTTCACCCCTACGAAGAAGGCCTACTACCTCAAGAAGCAAAGGTACTACATGGACCGAGATTGATCAAATCTCGGTCGTTTTATTTATGTTGAACTATGGCCGATATGGCCGGAAAAACATGGCCGATGGCCGGAATTTGTAATATTTTGGATATGTATGCAGACATGGCCCTATGAGGCCAGGATTATGTTTTATTTTAGATTCATATGCTTGCTATATACTTGGTTTGTTGCAATGTGATCACCATGGCCGAAAATGATCAAAAACCCTGGCCAGGCGGACTCGATGCGTCGGTCCGTTGGGGGCACTGGCCAGAAAGGGGCGGACATGGGCCGGACACACGTCCGTTCCCCGACCCAAACGGATAAAACGCTGACCAAACGCGCGTCCGTTTGGGTCGCCCCGTTGGAGTCATCCTAATCCATAGTAATCAAAAGGAAAGAAAGGCTAATGGAATGACCGTTCTTATCCCTAGTCAGGATCTCAGGAAACATATAATTATTTGATAATGGAGAATAGTCTTTCTTCTACGATAGATGGATAGATTATTACGTTTGAGGTGCGCCCACGCACCAAGATTCTATGACATTCTTCGTGAAAACAAAATATTACACTACCTCCGTTTCGTAATATAAAATGTTTTCATAGTTCCTTAATATAAGACCTTTTGACAATTCATCAAAACGTTTTTATATTAAGGAACAGAGGTAGTACTATACACTATACTATTAGTCTACTAGACAAGGCCAAATCAACATGCTCTAGCCATAGGTTTGGGACAAAATATCTGTTGCAACCTCCTATCCATAGTTGAAAGGACATAGTCCGTTAATCTTGTTTTGATGTTTGATCACAACACTTGGAAGTAGTTAGGCCCAGTTCTTTTGGCAGCTTCTCCGAGAAGCTGCCCCTCCCCCAGCTTCTTGGAGAAGCCGCTCCCAAAATTTAGCGGTGCTTCCAAAATAGGAACCTATTATTGAGTTTGGAAGCCCTCTTAAATTTTTCGGACAGCTTCTCCAGGAAGCTGGGGGAGGGGCAGCTTCTCGTAGAAACCGCCAAAAGAACTGGGCCTTAACATACTGCTAAGTGTCCACAGGAATTACGATTGTCTAAATCAAAAGGATGCTAGTGTACCTCTCTCTATGCAAAAAAGGAAGAAAAGCAAGTTGTCGGATACTAGAAGGTGAAGGGAGAAGGTGCGCTGCAGGGCGGCCGGCCCCCAGGCCGGTTGCGTCGGCCACCCCGCCGGCCCCCAGGCCGGCCCAGGCCGTCCCCCTGGCTGGTTGCCTCTGCCGCCCCGCCGGCCCCCAGGCCGACCCTCCTTCCTGCGCGACGTCACTTACCCCTTCAACGGCCATATTTTGAAGGGGACTATAAATGCCTCTTCACCTACCTTTGGACAAGTAGCTTGACCATCTTTGAAGAACACCATTATTGCAAGCTCAAGATTTGTTAGATCTCCCAATCCCTCCACCCAAACACGTTGATACTTGGAGGTTTGAAGGAGAAGGCCCGGATCTACATCTTCACCAAGCCGTTTTTCATTTCCCCCTCATTCACTTGAGGGCCCCTTTGCTAGGGTTTCCATTGGGAAAACCTAGCTCATTGTTGTACTTACTTGATTGTCTTTGTGACAGATTGTAGCTGTTCGGGAGCCCCCAACCCTTTTGTGGGTTGTGACCCGGATCGTTGTTGTAAAGGCTCCGGAATCCGCCTTGAAGGTTTCCGATAGTTGAAGGTGAACCAAACCTTTGTGGTGCGGTTCATCGAAGAAGAAGGTGAAGCCTTTGTGGCTGTTGAACCATTGTGTTGGTTCACACCTCTCCAACGAGACGTACTCCCCTAAAAAGGAGGAACTCGGAAATACATATGTGTCTCCGCGTGCTTTGACTTCGGTTACTTCTATCCTTGTTACCGTCTTTACTTAGTGTACCTTGCTTAGTTGGTAGCTTGTCATATAGGTAAATTCACCGTAGTTGCATATCTAGAGAATTTACCTTTTGTGTCAAGCCTAATTTGAAAAAGTACTAAAATTGAAGTAGCACCTATTCACCCCCCCCCCTCTAGGTGTCATACGATCCTTTCAATTGGTATCAGAGCCTCGACTCTCTTGTTGGGCTTAACCGCCTAAGAGAAGTATGACACAAAGTGATGATGATTCCGCGAAGGACCAAGCCACTCCGGCATCCATGGCCGATCTCAAAACGATGGAAACATCATTGAAATCGTCCATGGATACCCAATTTGCTGAGATGCGTGACTTGCTCAAGCAACTCGCAAGTGGCAAGGTTCCTACGGAGACCATCCCACTAGAGGACTCCGCTAACTCCAATGATGGTGATACCGAGGAGGAAAAACAGAAAAAGAAAGGGGTTGAAAACTCCGACCTTAAGAACTCCTCTCCATCAACAACCAAGCCGGAAAGTGGGAAGCCCGAGTACCATGAGGTCTCTCCTCATGGTGTCTACTCTCCCGACCCACTTATCCCTCATCCTCGCATAAATATCTTAGGTCCTCCACCTAAGCTTAATGCATTGGCTTTTACTAGTTGGCAACACTCAATGAAATCTCATGTCAACAGTGCCTCTATCGAGCTCTGGAGGATCATACGAGTGGGATTCAAGGCCGTGGATCCAAACAACTTGACAAGAAGAGAGGTGGTTGATGCTCAACTCAATGCCTCCGCTCTTCACATGCTTGAACTTGCCGTTGGAGAAAATGGTATGCATCACATTCAACATATCTCCACCGCCAAAGAATCTTGGGATTCCCTTGAGGTGGCATTTCTTGGAAATGAAAGCATGAAGAGGAATAGATTTGATGCCTTGAGCAATGAGGCCGAAGGTTTCTACATGCTTGATAATGAAACTCATGAGGAGATTATGGAAGACTCAAGATTTTTGCCAAAGCCTTTTATAATGTGGGGCAACCTATGTGGATGATGCTTGGATAAAGAGGAAGTATGTGAATGCTCTCATGCCCTTCGAGCCCATTGAATTGAAGGCCATACAAGGAAGACACAACTATCTTTTTATGTCATCTAATGAAGTCATGCAAGAAGTGCAAGCCTCCAAGGTTGCCACTAAGAATGCTCTAGACAACCATGCTAGGGCCATGGGAATGAAACAAAGTCCCTCACTTGCTTTGAAGGCCAAGGTGGTGAGTCTTGATGATAGTGTGGAAATTGAAGCATGCCCAAGCAACATTCTCCCCGATGATCTTGAAAAAGTCTACCATGATCACGTGGCTCTTGCCACAAGAGCTTTTTGGCGTGACCCGGCCAAGGCAAAGGCTCAAGTTGATCTAAAGAACAATCCAAGTGGGAAGAAGGAGTTTGCTATAAGGACGAAGACTTGCTACAATTGTCATGACAAGCATCACTTCATCAAAGATTGCCCGTATGATGAACCGAGAACAACATGGTGGAAAGCTTGTCCCAAAGGATCACTCAAAGTTGATTCAAAAGAAGCCTTTTGTCAAGAGGAAGCCATTCTTGAAGAAGGCACCGAGAATTGTGTTGGTGGCTCAAGAAGAGTATCCTTCTGAAGATTCCGAAGGAGAAGATGAACCCACTAACGAGGTGGCCGCATTGGCTATTGTCTCAACTTCATCATCTTCTCTCTTTAAATCCCCCAATGAAAATCTCTCCATCAACAACGCTCGTTGCCTCATGGCTCATGTTACCGAGGTATCATCTTCTACACCCAAGTTCATGCATGAAATGGATGATAAAGTTAGTCTTGTGATTAAGAAAGAACTTGTTCTTTCGATACTTTTGTGACTAACTTGCAAGGTGATGCTAAGAAACATGTTGAGTCTCTCATGAGACAACTTGGTGCGGCCGAAGAACTCCTTGAGGATAAGGGAAAAATTGAGAGAGAGGACTCTCTCACCATAGCATCCTTGAATGCTTCCATAGAATCCTTGAATGCTTCCCTAGAAGAAGAAAGTGAATATAGAACTTCTCTTGAGGAAAGACTTGAGTCCCTTGATGATAAAAATGATGAAATAATTGCTAAAATCATTAAGGATAGAGACCATGTCTTTGCTAAATATAAAGTGATTAAAAAGGAGAAAGTCGAATTTGTGGTTGCTAATGCTAGACTTCTTGAGGATATGGAGAAGCTTGATCAAGGCCCACAAGGCCTTGGAAAGTGATCACTCCAACCTTGTCAAGTCTCATGAGCAACTTCAAACTCAACTTTCTAAATCTACTTCACCTAGTACCTCTACTCCCTCTTGTGATCATGCAAATGTTATTGAGGAAAATGCTAGGTTGAAGGTGGATCTTGCCAAGGCCACTAGTGCCAAGACCTCTATTCCCAAAGGTAAAGAAAAGGTTGTTGCTCATGTTTTTGAGCAAAAGCCACACAAAGGGAAGGAGGGTCTTGGTTATGTAGCCAAGGCAAAGATCAAGAAGAGAAACAACAAGGAGAACAATGCCAAGCCCGCACAAGCCAAGACTTCCATTGCGGGTGGTAATGCCACTAGGGGCAAGACCACTCGTAGTGACTTTGCGGGGCATAACAATCCCAACTACATTCTTTATGTTGATTATTATGGGATGTTTATGCAAAATATGTTGGTCCTTATGATGGTTACATTGCTTATTCTATTTGGGTTCCTAAGACCCTTGTTGCTAACAAAAGAGGACCCATTGAGAAATGGGTACCTAAATCCAAGCAATGATTTCTTGTAGGACTATGCTTCCGGTGGGTCTAAATGGGTGGTTGATAGTGGATGCACTAGTCATATGACCGGAAGCAAGGAGATTATGACGGAGTTGAGACCAAATCTAAATCACTCAACCGTCTCTTATGGTGATAAGTCAAAAGCTGAGGTAAAGAGTCTCGGCAAGGTGGTAGTTGCAAAGGATATCACCCTTGTAAATGTCATGCTTGTCGAGTCTCTTCGTTACAATCTTATGTCCGTTCGTGCACTTAATAAGATGAACTTTGATGTCCATTTTACTATTGATATGGTGGTACTCTTGAGGAGCAAGACTCTAAAGGTCATGTTCGTTGGGTATGTTGAAAATGAGTTGTTTGTGGTGGACTTTTCGGGGTCAACCAACACTCAAGCAATATGCCTATTCGGAAAGGCCGACGTGGGATGGTTGTGGCATCGCCGCTTGTCCCATGTCAACATGAGAACTTTGCAAAGTCTTCACAAGGGTGGCCACATTCTTGGACTAAAAGACAATGTTTCTTTTTCTAGAGATCGTCTTTGTAGGGCTTGTGTTGAAGGAAAGATGCATGATTCTCCCCATCCAAGCAAGACCATCATTTCATCAAAGAGGATATTGGAACTTCTTCATGTTGATCTCTTTGGTGCCGTTACTCAACCAAGTCTTGGTGGGAAGAAATATTGTTTGGTGATTGTTGATGACTATTCAAGATTTACTTGGGTTTATTTCTTCAAGACGAAGGATGAGACCCAACAAGCCGTCATCGACTTTTCCAATGAAGTTCAACGCCAACACAATGTCCCTATATTGGTCATTAGGAGTGATAATGGCTCCGAGTTCAAGAACTACACCCTAAATGAGTTTCTTAGTGAAGAGGGGATTCGTCATCAATATTCCGCTGCATATACCCCTCAACAAAATGGTGTAGCCGAAAGAAAGAACCGGACTCTCATGGATATGGCAAGGTCTATGTTGGCAGAGTTTAAGTCTCCACTTTTCTTATGGGCCGAAGCTATCTCCACGGCGTGTCATTCATCAAACCGGCTATTCTTTCGCGTAGGCAAGAAGTTTACACCTTATGAGATGCTCACTGGCAACAAGCCCAATGTCTCCTACTACCGAGTATTTGGTTGTAAGTTTTTCTATAAGATCAAAGGTGTTCGTTTGTCTAAATTCGAATCTAAAGCTTTAGAGGGTGTTTTTGTTGGGTACGGTGCCGAGTCTCACACCTATAGAGTCTATGACAAAACCGTCGGGAAAGTCATAGAGTCTTGTGATGTGAGGTTCGATGAGAATGACGGCTCCCAAGTGGCGCAATTTCATGTTTGTGATGTAGATAATGAGGAGCCTCAAGATGATATAAGAAGAATGGGCATTGGTTTCCATCGTCCCGTTGAGATTCATTACGAGTCTCCTCAAGCAAGTCCAAGCTCCATTCAACTGGAGACTTCTTCATCACAAGTTAAAACGGCGTCTATCATGGAAGCGAATGATGCACCACCCCAAGAACAAGTTCATGACCCTCCTCATGTTGACCAAGTTGCTATGCAAGAACCAAGTTCTCCTATTGTTGATGCTAGCCAAGGTCATGACCAAGATCAACCCTCTCCTTCCATTGTTGAAGACGTGCATCAAGATGATCAAGGTCAACATTTCGGTCAAGACGGGGACTCAAATGATCAAGATGATCAAGAGATACCTCCAAGATACAATAGATATATCGAAGCCCGTCGTAAAGCAAGAGTTGCAAGGACCTTGGAATTAGGAAGCCATAAGCTAGAAGAGGTTCTTGGTGATTTGAAGAGCAAGGTGACCACACGGGGTCAATTGGCAAGCTTTAGTGAGCATCAAGCACATATCTCCATGGTAGAACCAAAGAAAGTGTTTGAAGCTCTTGAAGACCCGGATTGGTTGGAAGCTATGCATGAAGAGCTAAACAACTTCAAGCGCAACAAAGTGTGGAATTTAGTTGAGAAGCCAAAAGATTGCCGCAATGTTGTAGGCACTAAGTGGATTTTCAAGAACAAGCAAGATAAACATGTAATAGTTGTGAGGAACAAGGTGATACGTCTCAAACGTATCTATAATTTCTGATGTTCCATGCTTATGTTATGCCAATTGCTACATGTTTTGTATACAATTCATAGCATTTTTATGCATTTTCTGGGACTAACCTATTAACAAGATGCCACAGTGCCAGTTCATGTTTTCTGCTGTTTTTGTATTCCAGAAAAGCTAGTCTGGAAATATTCTCGGAATTGGACGAAACTTGGACAGGACCCCCTATTTTTCCAACACGTACACAGAGTCCAAAGGAGAGACGGAGGGGGGCGCGAGCCAGCCACACCATGGGGCGGCACGGCCCCACCCTCTGCCGCGCCGTGGGGTGGTGTGGGCCCCATGGGCAACTCCAGCCGCCGCCCTTTCGCCTATATAATCTTCCCGACGCGTAAACCCTAAATACCCGAGCCATTATCCACGAAAAGTTCCAGAGACGCCGCCGCCGTCAACCCTAGCTCGGGAGGGTTCAGAAGCTCTTCCCGGCACCCTGCCGGAGAGGGGAATCATCACCGGAGGGCTCTACATTGCCATGCCTGCCTCCGGAATGATGCGTGAGTAGTCATCCTTGGACTACGGGTCCATAGCAGTAGCTAGATGGTTGTCTCTCCTCCTTGTGCTATCATGTCTAGATCTTGTGAGCTGCCTAACATGATCAAGATCATCTATTTGTAATGCTACATGTTGTGTTTGCTGAGATCCGATGAATATTGAATACTATGTCAAGTTGATTATCAATCTATCTTATATGTTATTTATGATCTTGCATGCTCTCCGTTACTAGTAGATGCTTTGGCCAAGTAGATGCTTTTTAACTCCAAGAGGGAGTATTTATGCTAGATAGTGGGTTCAGTCTCCAGTAATCTGGGAGAGTGACAACAACTTCTAAGGTTGTGGATGTGCTGTTGCCACTAGGGGTAAAACAGCAATGTTTTGTCTAAGGATAATTGTGTTGTTTACATTACGCACTTTACTTAATGCAATAATCTGTTGCTTGCAACTTAATACCAACGGGGGACACGGATGCTAACCTGGCGGTGGATTATTAGTCATAGATGCAGTTGGATAACGGTCTATGTATTATGTCGTGATGCCCAATTGAATATCATAGTAGTCATCTTGTTATATATATGCATTGTTATGTGCTCAATATTTTATCAATTGCCCAGCTGTAATTTGTTCACCCAGCATGTTAGTTATCTTTTATGGAGAGACACCACTAGTGAACTGTGGACCCCGGTCCATTCTTGTACACTGATAATACAACCTACTACAATCATTGTTCCTTTTCATTCTCTGCAATTTACTACTGTTTTCCACACCATACGTTTAATTCTTTGTTTTCAGCAAGCCGGTGAGATTGACAACCTCACTGTTTCGTTGGGGCAAAGTAGTTTGATTGTGTTGTGTGCAGGTTCCACGTTAGCGCGCCACTGACAACCTTCAGAAGTGATTTCTTACTCCTACTGGTTCGATTAAACCTTGGTTTCATACTGAGGGAAACTGCTGCTACACTGCTTCATACCTTCCTCTTGGGGTCTCCCAACGAACGTGTGATCCACATCATCAAGCAACTTTTTCTGGCGCCGTTGCCGGGGAGTAAGAGGATTTCTGCAAGGGGAGTCTCTCGCTTCCAATCTCTTTACTTTGTTATTGTCTTGCTTAGTTTATTTTTATCTTGTCTTGTTTGCTTCTTTTATCAAAAACACAAAAAAATTAGTTACTTGCATCTAGTTTATTTTCTGTTTAGTTTCTGTTATTTCATCATGCTTCTCCCTAAGTATACTTTAAAAGACATATCTGTGGGTAGTGGGTCTATCATTGGAAGAGATAACATTGAGGAATTCTTGGGTCACATTAGTAGGCTTAAAGATTTTGAAGATAGATCCTTGGTAGAACTTGCTCCAAATTATGAAATTGCTACAGCTTCTCTAGTTCACATGTTGGAAGCTAGGTTTGTCAATCTGAATCCTATAATGCAGCATATGTTCCTTAAACTTCATGATATGGAAGATGGTGAAAAGAAAGATTTTGTTCTAGAAACCTTGCTTAAAGAATTTGGTGATGTTGCTAGAGAAGCTAGAAAAGTTTTTATTCGATATAAGATGCTTGGCTATTATATTGATGTTGTTAATACACTTGAGAAACTGGAAAAAGAGAGGCTTAAGTACACTAAAGAAACTAATTATGAGGGGGAAGTTAAGATACCGGTGCCTTTTAAGCTTATAGGAATGCATGAAGCGTTAGAAAAGAATTTTGATTGGATTGTTCCTGAAAACCCATTTGATGAATATGATGTGCCTGAAGGTATTGAAAGAGGGCATTCCGAAACCTATATAGATAAGATACAATGCATTGTTGAGAAAACTTCTGACCTTTCTTTGGATGCTTCTTCACTTGGAAATACTTGATTCTTACTTTCTGCGCCTAGCTGAAAGGCGTTAAAGAAAAGCGCTTATGGGAGACAACCCATTGTTTTATTTCTGCAATTTTTCTTTTTTTGAGTCAAGGTGCTGTTTACTTCTGTAACATTGCCTTTGTATCTTTATTTTCTTGCATTGTTGTGCCAAGTATTGCCTCTAATAGGAAGATGATGCTAGATTTGGATTTCTGCGCAGGAACAGATTTCTGCTGTTCACCGTTTTGCTTCTGTAAAATCACAGAAAAATTATTTAAATCTAAATTTTGTGTGTGATCCTCAGATATGTACGCATCTTTCGTTAGTTTTGAGTTTTTCGATTTGAGCAACGTAAGTGCCTCGAAAAAATTCGTCTTTACGGACTGTTCTGTTTAGACAGATTCTGTCTTTTATTTTGCATTCTCTCTTTTACTAGTGTTGAGTGGAATTCTTTTTTAGGTGGAAGAGCTTCACATAACATCAGTAGCAGTAGCTAATGTTTAAAAGTAATTGTCATGTTTGTGTCCTTATAGAACATGTGAGTTTTTGATTGTGCACTAACCCTCTAATGAGAATTATTCTGAGTTTGGTGTGGCGGAAGTTTTCAAGGGTCAAGAGAGAAGGATGATATAATGTGATCAAGAAGAGTGAAGAGCTTAAGCTTGGGGATGCTCCCATGGATCACCCCAGCATATTTCAAGAAGACTCAAGCGTCTAAGCTTGGGGATGCCCAAGGCATCCCCTTCTTCATCAGCAACTTATCAGGTCATCTCTAGTGAAACTATATTTTAATTCTTTCACATCATATGTGCTTTACTTGGAGCGTCTGTGTGCTTTTATTTTCGCTTTTTATTTTATTTTCTGAATCAACTTGATTGGATCCTAGCAATCTTGTTTGGGAGAGAGACACGCTCCGCTTTTTCATGTGAATACTCCTATTCTTCACTTATACTTGTTGAGTATTCTTGTTAGCTATGTTTTGCTTTTAGCTCCTGTTTTTCATGCATCTCTTATTCAGAGCTGTTAGTTCTTTTAGATAGAGTACTCTCTTGTTTCACTTATAATTGTTTGGAGAGTTTGTGTTGAAATAAATTGATTGGTGTTTGGTTGGAACAGAAAATGTTGCATGTGGTAGATGGTATAATGGAAAAAGCTTACATATTCTTGTAGATCACTGTATTGGATAATTTGATACTTGTCAATTGTTTTGAGTTATCAAGTAGTTCATGTTTAAGCTTTTGTATCATGTAGTTAAAACCTATTAATGGAGAAATACCGTAAAGCTCGTTGAAATTTGGTTTGCATGATTGGTATCTCTAAGGTCTAGATATTTTCTAGTAAAAGGGTTTGGTTAACAAGGAAGACAGTATAGAGTCTTATAATGCTTGCAATATGTTTTCATATGAGTCTTGTTGTCGGTTGATATCCTGTGTTTGCTTCAAATAACCTTGCTAGCCTAAATCTGTACTGAGAGGGAATGCTTCTCGTGCATCCAAAACCTTGAGCCAAAATCCATGCCATTTGTGTCCACCATAACTACCTATATGTGGTATTTCCTTGCCACTCCAAGTAAATTTTTCATGTGCTACCTTTAAACTATTCAAAACTTTATTATTCCTTTTGTGTCAATGTTTACCAAGCTCATGAGGACGGGGTGGATGTCTTTATGTCAACTGTCAAACAGACTTTACCACCGGACTAGCGGCATATACATCCGCTTATCCATTAATTTTGCAAAAAGAGCTGGCAAATGGGGTGCCCAGTCCCAATTAATTACAACTTTAACCGCTTAATTCTCTTCACATTTTTGCCCTGATTTATCAGTCAAGCAATGATACCAGTGAAATATCTGCATGTGTAAACAAAAGAGAAAGAGGGATGATCTGCCTTGCTGGTAGAAATAACGTCCTTCATGGGAGCCGCTCTTAAAAGTCTGGTTGGCAGGGGTCATATTGTACTTTCCATTTTCTGATTCGTTGACAATTAACAAACACCTCTCAAAACTTATTTTTACTCTCTATATGATTTCAAAAACTTAAAAAGCTCTAGCACATGATTTAATCCCTGCTTCCCTCTGCGAAGGGCCTTTCTTTTACTTTTATGTTGAGTCAGTTTCCTACTTCTTTCTATCTCAGAAGCAAACACTAGTGTCAACTTTGGTGCAACAATTTTTATATGCTAGTATATTTTGCTTATTATATTGCTTTGTGTTGACAAATATCCATGAGATATACATGTTGAAAGTTGAAAGCAATTGCTGAAGCTTAAATCTTCCTTTGTGTTGGTTAAACCTTTTTTTTAGAATCTATTGCTTTATGAGTTAACTCTTATGCAAAACTTTTGATGCTTGTCTCGAAAGTACTATTCATGAAAAGTTTTTGCTTATATGATTCAGTTGTTTGCTCATTATCTACTTGTAGCAAACTATAGACCATTGACCTGGATCACTTCATTCATAACATGTGCTTTACAATACTATTTGATCAAGATTATGTTGTAGCATGTCACCTCAGAAATTATTTTGTTTTTATCGTTTTACCTACTCGAGGACGAGTAGAACTAAGCTTGGGGATGCTTGATACGTCTCAAACGTATCTATAATTTCTGATGTTCCATGTTATATTATGCCAATTGCTACATGTTTTATATACACTTCATAGCATTTTTATGCATTTTCTGGGACTAACCTATTAACAAGATGCCACAGTGCCAGTTCCTGTTTTCTGCTGTTTTTGTATTCCAGAAAAGCTAGTCTGGAAATATTCTCGGAATTGGACGAAACTTGGACAGGACCTCTTATTTTTCCAACACGTACACGGAGTCCAAAGGAGAGACGGAGGGGGGCCGCGAGCCAGCCACACCATGGGGCGGCGCGCCCCACCCTCTGCCGCGTCGTGGGGTGGTGTGGGCCCCACGGGTGTCTCCAGCCGCCGCCCTTTCGCCTATATAATCTTCCCGACGCGTAAACCCTAAATACCCGAGCCATTATCCACGAAAAGTTCCAGAGACGCCGCCGCCGTCAACCCTAGCTCGGGAGGGTTCAGAAGCTCTTCCCGGCACCCTGTCGGAGAGGGGAATCATCACCGGAGGGCTATACATCGTCATGCCTGCCTCCGGAGTGATGCGTGAGTAGTCATCCTTGGACTACGGGTCCATAGTAGTAGCTAGATGGTTGTCTCTCCTCCTTGTGCTATCATGTTTAGATCTTGTGAGCTGCCTAACATGATCAAGATCATCTATTTGTAATGCTACATGTTGTGTTTGCTGGGATCCGATGAATATTGAATACTATGTCAAGTTGATTATCAATCTATCTTATATGTTATTTATGATCTTGCATGCTCTCCGTTACTAGTAGATGCTTTGGCCAAGTAGATGTTTTAACTCCAAGAGGGAGTATTTATGCTAGATAGTGGGTTCAGTCTCCAGTAATCTAGGAGAGTGACAGCAACTTCTAAGGTTGTGGATGTGCTGTTGCCACTAGGGGTAAAACAGCAATGTTTTGTCTAAGGATAATTGTTGTTTACATTACGCACTTTACTTAATGCAATAATCTGTTGCTTGCAACTTAATACCAACGGGGGACACGGATGTTAACCTGGCGGTGGATTATTAGTCATAGATGCAGTTGGATAACTGTCTATGTATTATGTCGTGATGCCCAATTGAATATCATAGTAGTCATCTTGTTATATATGCATTGTTATGCGCTCAGTATTTTATCAATTGCCCAGCTGTAATTTGTTCACCCAGCATGTTAGTTATCTTTTATGGAGAGACACCACTAGTGAACTGTGGACCCCGGTCCATTCTTTTACACTGATAATACAACCTACTGCAATCATTGTTCCTTTTCATTCTCTGCAATTTCCTACTGTTTTCCACACCATACGTTTAATTCTTTGTTTTCAGCAAGCCGGTGAGATTGACAACCTCACTGTTTCATTGGGGCAAAGTAGTTTGATTGTGTTGTTTGCAGGTTCCACGTCAGCACGCCACTGACAACCTTCAGAAGTGATTTCTTACTCCTACTGGTTCGATTAAACCTTGGTTTCATACTGAGGGAAACTGCTGCTACACTGCTTCATACCTTCCTCATGGGGTCTCCCAACGAACGTGTGATCCACGTCATCACAAGGCAAGATTGGTTGGACAAGGGTACTCTCAAGTTGAAGGCATTGATTTTGGAGAGACTTATGCACCCGTGGCTCGCCTTGAGTCCATCTGTATCCTTCTTGCTTATGCATCACATCATAACTTTAAATTGCAACAAATGGATGTAAAAAGTGCCTTTCTTAATGGTCCTTTAAAGGAGTTGGTATATGTTAAGCAACCACCGGGTTTCGAGGATCCCAAATTCCCTAACCATGTCTACAAGCTTGATAAGGCGCTCTATGGTCTCAAACAAGCACCTCGTGCTTGGTATGAGCACTTAAGAGAGCTATTGCTAGACCGTGGATTTGAAGTGGGGCAAATCGATCCCACCCTCTTTACCAAGAGGGTTAATGGGGAGCTTTTCATATGCCAACTTTATGTTGATGATATTATCTTTGGCTCTTCTAACAAAGCTTTCAATAATGAATTTTCAAAGATTATGACCGATAGGTTTGAGATGTCCATGATGGAAGAGTTGAAGTTCTTCCTTGGTTTTGAGATCAAGCAATTGAGTGGAGGGACTTTTATTTCTCAAGACAAGTACATCCAAGACATGCTCAAGAGGTTCAATATGCAAGATGCTAAAGAAAAGAGGTTTCCTATGGACACCAAATGTCATCTTGTACTTAATCCAAAGGGTAACGATGTTGATCAAAAACTTTATCGCTCTATGATTGGTTCTTTGCTTTATCTTTGTGCATCTAGACCCGATATTGTGTTGAGTGTAGGGGTGTGTGCAAGGTATCAAGCGGCCCCTAAAGATAGCCACTTGCAAGCGGTCAATAGAATCCTTCGATATTTGGTTCATACCCCAAGGTTTGGTTTGTGGTATCCTAAGGACTCAAATTTCTCGCTTGCCGGGTACACGGATTCGGATTGGGCTGGTTGTAAGGATGATAGGAAATCAACTTCCGGGGCATGCCAATTCCTTGGTAGGTCCTTAGTGAGTTGGTCTTCTAAGAAGCAAAATTGTATATCTCTCTCCACCACCGAAGCCGAGTATGTGGCAGCCGCTAGTGCTTGCACTCAATTGCTTTGGATGAGGCAAACTTTAAAGGAATACGGTATCCATTGTGACAAAGTGCCTCTTTTATGTGACAATGAAAGTGCTATCAAGATTGGTCACAACCCGGTGGAACACTCAAGAACGAAGCATATTGAGATTCGTTATCACTCTATTCGTGATCACATTACCCGAGGTGACATTGAGCTTGGCCATATTCCAACCAAGAACCAACTTGCCGATATGTTCACGAAGCCACTTGATGAAGCAAGATTCACTTATTTGAGGCATGAGCTAAATATCGTGGATTCAAGGAGTGTGGCTTGACTATCTTGCATACACACCTACTTCTTAACTATCTATTTTGTTTAGCTATAGGCATGGACATAGGGGGAGTGCGGTCCTAATACATTGGACTATCCCTCCCCCATTATGCCGACATTAAGAAATCATTTGCTTATCTATATTCGTTTCTATGAATTGTAAGCTTCAATGATGAGTAGTGGCCGTGAATCCAAGATATATCTTCGCGGTGTCACACCACACACTCATATATGGTGGCTTAGGCCACCGCCCTCTTCTCCTTGAAGAGTTGGTTTTTCCGTGGGTTTTGATGCATATTCGTTGTTCATCATCTTCTTGCAACACATCCAATGTTGCTTATTTGGAGTTTTTATTTCTTCCATTGGATGTGTGAAGTTTCTTCATGTTTTGCATCTCCTCGGATCACTCAACGGTTGCTCAGTGGTATTCTTGAAGATGCAAGGAGTTCGGAGCTCAAGATCATCAACGACAGAAAATTGGCCGGCATCTGGAGAAGCAAATATCTGCCCAGCGCCTGGCCCGGCCCCCTGCTCGGCCAAGGCCGGTTCCCGGGCCGGATGGCTCGGTTCGTCGCCCGGCCTTCATCCCGGCTAAGGCCGGCTCCAGGGCCGGCTGGCTCGGGTACACGACGGCCTTCAGCCCGGCCTAGGCCGGCTCTAGGGCCGGCTTGCTCGGGTACTCGACCGGCCTTCAGCCCGGCCTAGGCCGGCTCTAGGGCCGGCGCGCCCTCTCCTCTTATGTTGCGTGTGGGAGGCCGACCCGAACAGTTTTCTTTCTTCCTCCCCGTGCTGCCCTCCTCCATGGCCACCTCCCTTCCCATCTCGAGATCCTCCTCCACCTCCCCCACCGATTGAGCCTCTCCCACTCCTTCCTCTCCACAGATCCGAAGGGGATTCACCCGATCTACCATCCTATCCACGCAGTTTCTCCCTTGGTGACGGATTTGGGGGGATCTCCTCCCTTGTTGGTGTCTCTTGAAGCTCATCTCAAGGTTGAAGGATGGACAGCTGGGATGATGATTGGGAGGAGGTTCCTCAGTCAAGCAGGGCAGGCAAGTGCAGCAAGACCTTCGATGGGCTGGATGACATTGTTGATGATCTCAATGCTGGATCCTCCTCCATGCCCAAGGCCAAGAAACTCAAGAAAACTGCTGGGATCAAGAGAACTTTGTCCAATAAAGCTGCCAAGCCAAAGGGAGGTCCACAGCCTCGTGTCAATCCCGATGAACCGGTTCGTGCATCTTCGGTCAAGGTAAAACCTAGTGAGTTCAAGAAAGATCGCTTGCTTTTCAACCCTTATGCTTTTGGAGAGCCCACATGCCTAGATGATAGCAGATTCTATTGCAAGATGCACCAGCAAATCTTTCATGAACGCATTGTAGTAAAAAAGAATGCTCATGTACCCGTGGATTATTTCAACCTTGACCAAGCTAGAGAAACTTGGCCTGATGCGATGGCAATTATGGATTTTCATCAAATCTCTAAGCTCATGACTGTTAGTACTGCATATTCTCCTGATTTGCTTCAGCAATTCTATGCTACTGTTCATTTCTCCACTGAGCGTGATAAGAGGACTTTGACCTGGATGAGTGTAGATTCTGTGTGTTCAGCGACTATGGCTGAGTTTGGGGCACTCTTTGGTCTTGAGGAATTGCCCGTTGCACCATGCTATGTTCGTCTCCATCTCGCAAAGCTTATTCCAGCTGAGACGGGGATACGCCATTATTATCCACCAGGGATAGGGATTCGTGGGAAGATTCCTAATACAGTTCATATGTATCCCTTCTGGAGAATTGTTCACAACATTTTGAGAAACAGTCTTGCCTGCAAGTTTGGAGAAAAGGGTTTAGTTCGTGACAGGATGGTCAATTATCTTCATCATATTGTTGAGCTTAAAGAAAGGAACAAGCAAATCGATATTCTTGATTACTTATGGCAAGAGATGCAACTGGTGGTTGTCAAAGACAAGATCCCCATTTATGGTCCGCTTCTGCAGACTCTCATCAACCAAGTTGCCTCATGATGTGGTCAATCAGTTTTAGCTGTTCTATCCTGCCCTTGTTGGTCTCCGTCCTATGCCCGAGGGTGGTCCTGTTTGGCCGCCTCCTCGTGATGCTCCTGAGGAAGAAACTGATGAAGAAGATGATGAGGAAGAGGATCCTCAGAAGAAAGGTGGTTTAGTTCAAGCACTCAAGAGGATGAACTGCTTCTTTGCGCACAAACGTAAATCCGAGTACAAGGCTTATTCCAAGCAGAAGGGCTACAACCGCAATCAACGTGACATCATGACCAAGCTTAATCTTCCCTATCCAGACAGCTCATGGTTTGGCGATGATGCCTCCTCTCTTGCTCCATATTGGCAAGGCGACCCCGGTCAGTCTAGCTCCGGTCCAGCTGCTCATGATGCTGAGGATGACGAGGAGTATGATGAGGATGAAGATGAGTGATCATGGACTTTCACTTCACTTTCTCCCTTTTTGGTGTCTTGATGCCAAAGGGGGAGAGAGTTCTCCGGGGATTTGCATTGCATTGCATCCATTTGCGTTTTCATATTTCCCTTCTCATTTGCATCGAACTTGTTTTTAAGTGAACTCTATTTGCTATGTATTGTGGAACTTATGTCACGAATTATTGTACGGATACTATGGACCTTCATTATGTTATTGTAAGGACTTCCCCGGGTTATTTCCTATTCTTTGGAGTCCATTACAAGGTGATAATTTTCCGAGATGATTTCTATATGAAGCCCATGGTGAGAAAATTGCTCTACTCATATAAGAACTATGGTGAGAATATCGCATATCTTTTGCTCACATAGTACCTATATCATGCTTGCCTCTTGTTCTTGTTTGAGCATATTTTGCTTGTATACCTTGTTGGCTTATAAGTTTTAGGGGGAGCTTCTCACAAAAACTTTGTCATGCTTAAATGAGATATCTTTTTGCAAATCCTTTTGTTGTCATCAAACATCAAAAAGGTGGAGATTGAAAGGACATAGTCCGTTAATCTTGTTTTGATGTTTGATCAAAACACTTGGAAGTAGTTAACATACCGCTAAGTGTCCACAGGAATTATGATTGTCTAAATCAAAAGGATGCTAGTGTACCTCTCTCTATGCAAAAAGGAAGAAAAGCAAGTTGTCGGATAATAGAAGGTGAAGGGAGAAGGTGCGCTGCAGGGCGGCCGGCCCCCAGGCCAGCCCAGGCCCCCAGGCCGGCCCAGGCCAGCCCCCAGGCCGGTCGCTTGGGCCACCCTGCCGGCCCCCAGGCCGGCCCAGGCCGGCCCCCTAGCCGGTTGCCTCTGCTGCCCCGCCGGCCCCCAGGCCCTAGGCCGGCCCTCCTTCCTGCGCGACGTCACTTACCCCTTCAACGGCCATATTTTGAAGAGGACTATAAATGCCTCTTCACCTACCTTTGGACAAGTAGCTTGACCATCTTTGAAGAACACCATTATTGCAAGCTCAAGATTTGTTAGATCTCCCAATCCCTTCACCCAAACTCGTTGATACTTGGAGGATTGAAGGAGAAGGCCCGAATCTACATCTTCACCAAGCCGTTTTTCATTTCCCCCTCATTCACTTGGGGGCCCCTTTGCTAGGGTTTCCATTGGGAAAACCTAGCTCATTGTTGTACTTACTTGATTATCTTTGTGACAGATTGTAGCTGTTCGGGAGCCCCCAACCCTTTTGTGGGTTGTGACCCGGATCGTTGTTGTAAAGGCTTCGGAATCCGCCTTGAAGGTTTCCGATAGTTGAAGGTGAACCAAACCTTTGTGGTGCGGTTCATCGGAGAAGAAGGTGAAGCCTTGTGGCTGTTGAACCATTGTGTTGGTTCACACCTCTCCAACGAGACGTACTCCCCTAAAAAGGAGGAACTCGGAAATACATCTGTGTCTCCGCGTGCTTTGACTTCGGTTACTTCTATCCATGTTACCTTCTTTACTTAGTGTACCTTGCTTAGTTGCTAGCTTGTCATATAGGTAAATTCACCGTAGTTGCATATCTAGAGAATTTACCTTTTGTGTCAAGCCTAATTTGAAAAAGTACTAAAATTGAAGTAGCACCTATTCACCCCACCCCCTCTAGGTGTCATACGATCCTTTCAATTGGTATCAGAGCCTCGACTCTCTTGTTGGGCTTAACCGCCTAAGAGAAGTATGACACAAAGTGATGATGATTCCGCGAAGGACCAAGCCACTCCGGCATCCATGGCCGATCTCAAAACGATGGAAACATCATTGAAATCGTCCATGGATACCCAATTTGCTGAGATGCGTGACTTGCTCAAGCAACTCGCAAGTGGCAAGGTTCCTACGGAGACCATCCCACTAGAGGACTCCGCTAACTCCAATGACGGTGATACGAGGAGGAAAAACAGAAAAAGAAAGGGTTGAAAATTCCGACCTTAAGAACTCCTCTTCATCCACAACCAAGCCGGAAAGTGGGAAGCCCGAGTACCATGAGGTCTCTCCTCATGGTGTCCACTTATCCCTCATCCTCGCATAAATATCTTAGGTCCTCCACCTAAGGTTAATGCATTGGCTTTTACTAGTTGGCAACACTCAATGAAATCTCATGTCAACAGTGCCTCTATCAAGCTCTGGAGGATCATACAAGTGGGATTCAAGGCCGTGGATCCAAACAACTTGACAAGAAGAGAGGTGGTTGATGCTCAACTCAATGCCTCCGCTCTTCACATGCTTGAACTTGCCGTTGGAGAAAATGGTATGCATCACATTCAACATATGTCCACCGCCAAAGAATCTTGGGATTGCCTTGAGGTGGCATTTCTTGGAAATGAAAGCATGAAGAGGAATAGATTTGATGCCTTGAGCAATGAGGCCGAAGGTTTTTACATGCTTGATAATGAAACTCATGAGGAGATGTATGGAAGACTCAAGATTCTTGCCAAAGCCTTTTATAATGTGGGGAAACCTTTGTGGATGATGCTTGGATCAAGAGGAGGTATATGAATGCTCTCATGCCCTTCGAGCCCATTGAATTGAAGGCCATACAAGGAAGACACAACTATCTTCTTATGTCATCTAATGAAGTCATCCAAGAAGTGCAAGCCTCCAAGGTTGCCACTAAGAATGCTCTAGACAACTGTGCTAGGTCCATGGAATGAAACAAGGTCCCTCACTTGCTTTGAAGGCTAAGGTGGTGAGTCTTGATGATAGTGTGGAAATTGAAGCATGCCCAAGCAACATTCTCCCCGATGATCTTGAAAAAGTCTACCATGATCACGTGGCTCTTGCCACAAGAGCTTTTTGGCGTGACCCGGCCAAGGCAAAGGCTCAAGTTGATCTGAAGAACAATCCAAGTGAGAAGAAGGAGTTTGCTATAAGGACGAAGACTGCTACAATTGTCATGAAAAGCATCACTTCATCAAAGATTGCCCGTATGAGAACCGAGAACAACATGGTGGAAAGCTTGTCCCAAAGGATCACTCAAAGTTGATTCAAAAGAAGCCTTTTGTCAAGAGGAAGCCATTCTTCAAGAAGGCACCGAGAATTGTGTTGGTGGCTCAAGAAGAGTATCCTTCTGAATATTCCGAAGGAGAAGATGAACCCACTAACGAGGTGGCCGCATTGGCTATTGTCTCAACTTCATCATCTTCTCTCTTTGAATCCCCCAATGAAATCTCTCCATCAACAACGCTCGTTGCCTCATGGCTCATGTTACCGAGGTATCATCTTCTACACCCAAGTCCATGGATGAAATGGATGATAAAGCTAGTCTTGTGATTAAGAAAGAATTTGTTTCATTCGATACTTTAGTGACTAACTTGCAAGGTGATGCTAAGAACATGTTGAGTCTCTCATGAGATAACTTGGTGCGGCCTAAGAACTCCTTGAGGATAAGGTAAAAATTGAGAGAGAGGACTCTCTCACCATAGCATCCTTGAATGCTTCCATAGAATCCTTGAATGCTTCCCTAGAAGATGAAAGTGAATATAGAACTTCTCTTGAGGAAATACTTGAGTCCCTTGATGATAAAAATGATGAAATAATTACTAAAATCATTAAGGATAGAGACCATGTCTTTGCTAAAATAAAGTGATTAAAAAGGAGAAAGTCGAATTTGTGGTTGCTAATGCTAGACTTCTTGAGGATATGGAGAAGCTTGATAAGGCCCACAAGGCCTTGGAAAGTGATCACTCCAACCTTGTCAAGTCTCATGAGCAACTTCAAACTCAACTTTTTAAATCTACTTCACCTAGTACCTCTACTCCCTCTTGTGATCATGCAAATGTTATTGAGGAAAATGCTAGGTTGAAGGTGGATCTTGCCAAGGCCACTATTGCCAAGACCTCTATTCCCAAAGGTAAAGAAAAGGTTGTTGCTCATTCTTTTAAGCAAAAAGCCACACAAAGGGAAGGAGGGTCTTGGTTATGTAGCCAAGGCAAAGATCAAGAAGAGCAACAACAAGGAGAACAATGCCAAGCCCGCACAAGCCAAGACTTCCATTGCGGGTGGTAATGCCACTAGGGCAAGACCACTCGTAGTGACTTTGCGGGGCATAACAATCCCAACTACATTCTTTATGTTGATTATTATGGGGATGTTTATGCAAAATATGTTGGTCCTTATGATGGTTACATTGCTTATTCTATTTGTGTTCCTAAGACCCTTGTTGCTAACAAAAGAGGACCCATTGAGAAATGGGTACCTAAATCGAAGCAATGATTTCTTGTAGGACTATGCTTCCGGTGGGTCTAAATGGGTGGTTGATAGTGGATGCACTAGTCATATGACCGGAAGCAAGGAGATTATGACGGAGTTGAGACCAAATCTAAATCACTCAACCGTCCCTTATGGTGATAAGTCAAAAGCTGAGGTAAAGAGTCTCGGCAAGGTGGTAGTTGCAAAGGATATCACCCTTGTAAATGTCATGCTTGTCGAGTCTCTCGGTTACAATCTGAAGTACTTGACGCCTCGCGAGGAAGGCCTCGCGAGAGTGGCGCAGACGTGTGCCAGGACTTAGCGATATTTCAAACAAGGAAAGCCCTCGCGAGGGAAAGACCCCTCGCGAGGCTCGCTAGGCTGAATGCCTGATCCTTAGCAGAACTGCTCAGTAGAGTGTCGAGGGCTGTGGCAGACCGGCCCGTGGTACCCCGGTTTCCACTGGGTCGACAGTAGCCCCCAGGCCCGCGATGGGCACGCTGGAGTTTCGTGAACGCAGGCGAAGCGTCGTGGGCCCAAAGAAGCCTGCCTGGCCCGAGACACGTGTAGAATTGCGGCTGCCCACGAAGCCACGATCTCCTCGACAGTAACGGGCATGGTGGCGGGGCCCACCAGGTCCTGGTAATGGCTCGATGAGCTGATAAAAGCTCGTGAGCTCGGCGCAGACAGCCGTTGTCGGCCCAGTGAAATCCAGGGTGTGTTGGGCCTGTCCTCTACGGCCCTCGACATTTGATGGCCGATTTTCGTTAAGGACCAAGCCTACGGCTTGGAGAGCCTGCCTCGCGAGGGCTTTGGAGGCAGCAGAGGCCTGCGGAGGCCCTCTTCACTGCTGCCCCCTCTTCAAGGTGATCTCCCCTGGAGAGAGGTCAACGCCGAATCCTCTATAGGGCATCCAAGCCCTCGTGGGATCGCTTCGCTGCAAAGCAACCTCTGCAGAGCGCACATGGGCTCTGCAGCGGCCGCAGAGTGACACGCGCCTCTGCGCGCGGTGACGACGACGCCGCAGTTGCCATTTTGGTGATTAAAGGGGTCAACAAAGCTGTGCCATCGCACCGGACTACAAGGATTTCCTCTTTGGTGATAAGGGGACCGGCCGGCGCTACGCTCCACGGCCAACGTCACCGTGGGCACCCCCACGTTCCTCTGCGGCCCCAGCTGGCCGTCCTGCATGGACGGTGGTTACTCTGCCACAGGCATCAGCTTTACGCCCATGGACCGCGTCCATGGACAGCCGGGCTGCGGTGCACCACGCTCTACCTTCTGCCGCCACGTGATAGCCCTTCCGTAGCGCAAGCGCAGGGAGGAAGCCCGGGGCGCCTATAAAAGGAGGAGGAGCAACACCGTAGCAAGGGATCGCATTCTCATTCCAGCATAGCCACTTACGCGCAAGGAAGAAGAAGACCACAGCTTCCCTTCCTGTGTACACCATTGCCAAAAGAGAGCCCTCGGCAAGCTCATTGTACTGTAACCTCTACAAGCAGTGCAATACAGACAAGCAGGAGTAGCGGTGTTACCTCCACACGAGGGCCGTGAACCTGGGTACGGGCTGGTGTTCATCTCTGTCGTGATGTCCCTCCTCTTGCTCGACGAGCACCGTCGCCGTGCAGGTTGAGGGTTGTTTGACCAACGTGTTCAGCCCCTTACACGAACTCTCTTCGTGAGCTTGACTATCCCTGTTTCGTGGGAGTCATTCTCCGACAATTGGCGCGCCAGGTAGGGGGCTGAGGCGCGTCTTCAACCTTCACCGACCTCTGCACCATGGCGGACACTCGCGCAGCTCGCGCCACCCGGCGGGCGTCAGGCAGGGCACCACCGAGCCCGCTGCCAACCACCAACCCTCGCGGCCGTCCCCGTGCCAGCCGCGCCACGGGGCGCAACACCGCTGAACCGCGTGTGGAGCACCCCGAGGACGATGACGGCCACCACGACGACCGCTTCGACGAAGACGTCGACCACGGGCACGGCGAGGACGCTGAGTCCTCGCATCCGTCCCAGCGCCTCCACTCTTGGGCGTCCAGCGCCCAGCCCAAACACCGCGCTGCTCATGGCCGCGGAGCTCTTCCGCTACCGCCCCACAGCTGAGGCGCACGACAACTGGCTCGGCCGCCTCCAGCACCTCGTCGACATTGCGGCGGCACCGCGCGCAGCTCCGGCGGCGTCGCGCTCTCTGGTGCACCACAACTCCGGACGCGCAGGAACCACCGCGCATGGCGCACCTCCGCCGCCGCCTCCAGCTGCGGCGCACAAGGCCGCATCCCACGCGTCTTCGCCGCGCGATTGCCAAATCGTGCAGCGGACACCCCCAGACGCGCGGGTGGAAATGGAGCGCCAGAAGGACCTCCAGAAGCGCATCGTCGAGGAAATCGGCCAAGCAGGGCGACAGAACCGCCGTGCTCTTCAGGGTGGCATCGCCTCGTACGCCACAGGATGCGCGGCCTTCACCCGCAACCTGCGTCGCGTCGTCTGGCCACAGAAGTTCAGGCCTGACCTACCCAAGGGCTACGACGGCACGAACAACCCCATCGAGTTCTTGCAGCTCTACACCACCTCCATCCAAGCTGCGGGGGGAGACGACAAGGTCATGGCCAACTGGTTCTCCCACGCTCTCAAGGATTCGCCTTGTCGTGGCTCCTGAACCTTCCCGAGGATTCCATTGACTCGTGGGAGGAGCTCTGCCAGCAGTTCGTTGCAAACTTCAAGGGCACGTACGAGCGCGCCCTCACCTACAACGACCTGCGAGCTGTGCGCCAGAAGCCTGGCGAGACCCTCCGCAGGTACATCCAGCGCTTCAGCCAAGTCCGCAACAAATCCCGAACATCCCGGACTCGCACGTCATTGCGGCCTTCAGAGAGGGCGTCACCAACCACAGGATGCTCGAGAAGCTCGGCATCCATGATACCCTCTCCTCCGTGGTGAAGCTCTTCGACATCGCAGACAAGTGCGCCAAGGCAGAAGAAGGGCTCCTCTTCGTCAAGGTGGGCTCGACAGACGACCCTGTCGAGGGATCCAAGACCCAGAAGAGGCGTGACGAGACAAAGCGCAAGCCTACCGCAGTCCTGGCAGCTGAACCCGACGCCAAGCATGTTCGCGAGGACTCCCAGAGGCTGGCGAGAAAAAGGTGGACAACCGCCCGTTCTGCATCTACCACAACAGGCGCGGCCATGCGACGGAGAACTGCTATGACCTCAAGCAGCTGAGCAAGAAGCGTGAGCAAGAAGAAGGCAGCGGTGGCCGCGGCAGAGGCCGTGGTTACCGCAAAGGTGGACGCAAGGGCAACTTCCAGAGGCCCAGGGAACTCAGGCGAATGCCGCCGAGAAAAACAACAATCTCCCGACGAAGAGCCTGGAGGCTACCAGGCCCCTAAGGGTGCCATGGCATGCATCCTCGGCGGATCCCAGCGCCCAAGTCGAACAACCAGTTCAAGCAGTTCGCTCGCGAGCTCAACGCAGCGCTTCCCGGGGTCGAGACGTCCCGCCCCCTCAAGTGGTCCCAGTACACCATCGCCTTCGACGCCAAAGATCACCCCAAGTCTACCAAGACTGTGGGCACCCTCCCGTTGGTGTGCACCCCCACCATCAACAACATCGCCGTCGGCAAGACGCTCATTGATGGGGGTGCAGGCCTGAACGTCATCTCTGTCGAGACCTTCGAGACGCTTCAAGTGCCCTACGAGTGGCTCATGCCCTCCAGGCCCTTCACCGGGGTCACCAGCGGCTCAATCTCGCCTCTGGGGCAAGTGAGGCTCGCGGTCACCTTTGGCACGCAGGAGAACTACCGCACCGAGCTAATTGACTTCGACGTCGCGCACATTGGCCTGCCCTACAACGCCATCCTCGGCTACCCCGCCCTCGCGAAGTTCATGGCCGTCACGCACCACGCCTACAACATGGTCAAGATCCCTGGCAGCGGTGGCACCATCACCATACGTGGTCACGTACAGGACGCCACGCGCGCTGTCGAGATCGCCTACAAGGCCGCTGCCATGGCATTCCCCTGACGAGGACATGGAGCCTCTCGAGAGGCCCAAGAAGAAGAACAGCTGTTCACTCAAGAGCAAGCATCTACAAAGAAGGTGTCGCTGAGCACCAGCGGCTCGGGGGCTGAGGGCTCGGGGGCTAGCGTCACCATAGGCGCTGGCTTGCCTCCCAAATAGGAAAGCGCGCTCGTCGCCTTCCTTCGGGCAAATTCTGACATGTTCGCATGGACTCCGTCAGAAATGTCCGGTGTACCAAGGGAGGTGATCGAGCACCACTTAGCCGTGTGTCCAGACGCACGCCCTGTAAAGCAGAAAGCGCGGAAACAAGCCCCCGAGAAGCAAGCGTTCATCATCAAAGAAGTAGAGAAGCTGAAAGCAGCAGACATCATTCGAGAAGTTGCCCACCCCACTTGGCTCTCCAACGGTGTGGTTGTCCCAAAACCCAATGGAGGAGGCCGGCTCTGCATCGACTACACAGACGTAAACAAGGCCTGCCCCAAGGATCCATACCCCATGCCAAGGATAGACCAGATTGTGGACTCCACCGCCGGCTGTGATCTCCTCTGTTTCCTGGATGCCTTCTCAGGCTACCACCAGATCAAAATGGCCAAGGAAGACGAGGAGAAAACAGCATTTCTCACCCCTTGTGGTGTGTATTGCTACACTTGCATGCCCTTTGGCCTGAAAATGCCGGCGCCACCTTCCAGAGGCTCATGAGGATCGCCTTGGGGGCTCAGATGGGAAGAAATGCAGAAGCTTATGTCGACGACATCGTGGTCAAGTCTCGCGAGGGAGACACTCTCTTGAAGGATCTCGAGGAAACCTTTGCCAGCCTGCGCAAGGTGAACATCAAGTTAAACCCCGCCAAGTGCGTCTTCGGGGTGCCTTCAGGCAAGCTCCTCGGGTTCCTCGTGTCCCACCGCGGCATAGAAGCAAACCCTGACAAGATCAAGGCTATAGAAGACATGCAGCCACCTCGCCGCCTCAAGGACATGCAGCGCCTAGCAGGATGCATGGCCAGCTTAGGCCGCTTCATCTCCAAGTTCGGCGAGAGAGCCTTGCCATTTTTCAAGATCATGAAGAAATCCGGCACCTTCAAGTGGACTCCAGAGGCGACAAAGCATTTGAGGACTTGAAGAAATACTTGGCTAGCTCACCAGTCATGGTAGCCCCCAGGGCGGCGAGCATCTGAAGCTGTACCTAGCAGCCACTCCACAAACTGCAAGCGCCGTCCTGGTGGTGGAAAGAGAAGAGCCAGTTCTCCCCAAGAAAAGCACTGCCACACCAAGTCCAGAACCTCCCGACGAGGGAACAGTCTCTCCAGACCCAGTGCCAGACCCACAGCCTCAAGTCGAGTCCACCACGAGCACCCCTGCCGAGGCTCCTCCACAGGCAAACCTCGCCAAAGGTCCTGAGGAGCCTCTCGAGGGAGCCGACGCTGCCGCACCATCAACGACCCTCGTCGAGCATCCAGTCTACTTCGTCAGTACTGTACTGCGAGATGCTCGCGAGCGGTACCCAGTGCAGCAGAAGCTCCTCCTCGCGCTCCTCATCGCCTCCAGGAAGCTGCGCCACTACTTCCAGGGCCACCCCATCACGGTGGTCACGTCCTTCCCCCTGGAGCAATCCTGCGCAACCCCAACGCCACTGACCGCGTCGCAGGATGGAACATCGAGCTGCAACCATTCAACTTGCGCTTCGACACCACAAGAGTCATAAAAGGGAGAGCGCTGGCGGATTTCGTCGCCGAGTGGACAGACCCAACTCCTGAAGAGCCTCGCGAAGAAGAAACCGCGTCATCGGAGATACAATGCCAAGCCACTGGACCATGCACTTCGATGGAGCTTTCGCCTGCCGCAATGGTGGGGCTGGCGTTGTCTAACCTCACCAAAAGGTGACAAGCTCTACTACGCCATCCAGCTGTGCTTCACAATAGACAAGATCTCCAACAACATCGCCGAGTACGAGGCCTCCTCGCCGGGCTCAGAGCCGCAATCGCCCTTGGCGTCAAGCACTTACTCATAAAGGGTGATTCCCAGCTCCTGGTTAACTTCTCCAACAAGAGCTACACGCCTAAAGACGACCACATGGCCGCCTACCTTGAAGAGGTCCGCAAGCTCGAGAAGCACTTCAGGGCATGGAGCTCATGCACATCCCGCGAAAGGAGAACCAGGAGGCAGATGACATCGCCAAGCGAGCATCACGAAGGCAGGCCCAGCCGGCCGGCGTCTTTGAAGAGAGACTCTCCAAGGCGTCCATAAAGCAGCCACAAGAAGCAGCAGCCACAAGCACAGACGAAGTACTCCCACCACCTCCTGTAGGTGGGGCACCCAACTGCGGTCCATCCTCAGGGGAGCGTCTGCTGCTGGCTATGGTGCATCAAGAGACAGGCTGGGTTGACGAACTCAAAGACTACCTGCTGAAGGGAGTCCTCCTGAAGAAGACGCGGAGGCGGAACGAGTGGCTCGACAAGCCAAGTCATACTACATCCTCGAGGGAGACCTGTACCGCAAGCGCCCAAATGGAATTGCACTCAAGTGCGTCCCCCCGAGGAAGGCCGCATGCTGATCAGAGACATTCACAGTGGAGAGTGTGGCCACCATTCCTCTGCACGCACCCTGGCAGGCAAGGTCTTCAGGAGCGGTTTCTACTGGCCCCAAGTGCTTCAAGATGCCACCACCATCGTCCAGTCTTGCGATGCGTGCCAATTCCACGCCAAGCAAGTCCATCAGCCTGCACTGGGACTCCAAACCATCCCGCTCTCGTGGCCTTTCGCGGTCTGGGGGCTAGACATCTTGGGACCCTTCCCGAGATCGCAAGGGGGCTACCGCTTCCTCTTCGTGGCAGTCGACAAGTTCACCAAGTGGGCAGAGGTTGAAGCAGTGCGCAGCATACCGGCCAGGGCAGCAGTAAAATTCATCAGAGGCCTGGTCTGCCGCTTTGGTGTGCCTAATCGCATCATCACCGACAATGGCTCACAATTCACCAGCGGCATCTTCAGGGCCTACTGCGAGAGCCTCGGCACCAAGCTCTGCTTCGCCTCGGTGGCTCACCCACAGAGCAACGGCCAAGCCGAGCGAGCAAATGCTGAGGTCCTCAAGGGCCTCAAGACAAGAAGCTTCAATCGCCTGAAGGGCTACGGCAAGGGCTGGATAGACGAACTCCCGTCCGTGCTCTGGTCCATCCGCACGAACCCCACGAAGCCCACTGGTGAGACGCCATTTGCCCTCGTGTATGGAGCTGAAGCAGTCCTCCCCACAGAGATCAAGCATGGATCCGCACGGGTCCTTGCCTTCAACGAGGACGATCAAGCAGACCTCCACAGCGACGACCTGCTGCTCCTTGACGGGTTGCGCCGCCGTGCCGCCCTCAGGGCAGCCAAGTACCAGCAAGACCTGCGACGCTACCACAGCCGCCACATACGTCCCGCACTCTCGAGACAGGCGACCTCGTCCTCAGGAGAATCCTCTCCAGGGAAGGTCTCCACAAGCTCTCGCCAATGTGGGAAGGCCCCTACAGGGTCTCACACATCGCCAGGCCTGGCGCGGTACGCCTCGAAACGGAGGACGGCATCCCGGTCAAGAATCCATGGAACATCGCGCATCTACGCAAGTTCTACCCGTGATCATAGTCACGCCAGACATTTTTTGTCTCTAGAGGGAAGCACACAACTTCACCTCCAAGCTTCACAAAAGCTTCTCCTCCCGAGGGCCAGCCCCTCTGAGCTCTCCTGATACGTGCCGCCGCAGGCCGTGAAGAGTCTCAGCCACTGAATGTGGTCCCCATGCCTCGACATGGAAAACTTTATCTTGGTAACACCAAGTGTAATGAACCAATTCGTTTCTCAATGAAACATTGCGCTGAGGCGCCGCTATGTAATATTTTGGTGGTGAGTTTTTACTTTTCATCATCTTAGTTCATTTCGCGCTCATATTCTTCCCCATGCGCACCTCGCGAGCGGGGGCTGAGTACGGTGACTGTGCCTCAAGAGCACCCCAACAGCACCGCAAAATCCAAAGGATCCGAGCTCTAACACGTGAGCACGCTCTCACGCCTGTTACCTCCCAAAGAGCTCTGGCCCATGGGCTTGCTCCCAAACACGCCACCTCACCAAAGGACCTTGGTACTTACTCTCCTCGCGAGATACTCATGAGGAAGCCTATAAGCGCGCATGAGTGTTTACTACCATGTCTTGCTTTGGGTTTGCCTCTCTAACCAATACAGGGAACAAGAGTCCTCCCCAAGGTCGAGAAGTCACGCTCCGACCTCTAGAGGGAGCGCACCATCAGGGAAGCCAACGCCCTCTACGAGGCCAAAGTCTCGCCAAGCTAAGTCTAGCGCTCGCGCCCCTCAGGAGTTTTTCCTCCCTCTCACGAGCACCTGTCGTCCCTCGAGCGGGTTTTTTCTCTCTCACACTCCATGGACTGCTTGTGCGTCAAAGGGGGCCCTCGAGCACCGCGACTCGAGAGCCCTTACCTCTCCAAGCCTTAAACACCCCCCGGCCTTGCCGAGTCACGCTCCGGCATACCGCAGCGGCGGTGTCATAGCGCAAAGAGATGGGTCCTGACGACGTAGAGCGAAGAAAGACATGGAACAGGGATAAAAGGCCCATCGAGGGGCACACACACAATAGCGTACGATCAAAGTGTCTTACAAGCCAGAATGGATTAAAACAAGTCTTAAAACAAAGATAATTGCGCTCAAGCGCGTCTGTTGCAGGAGCGGCCTAGGCAGGGGCATCGCCGTCATGATCCTCCTCAGCCTCCTCTTCATCTCGGCTTCAGCGCCTTCCTCCTCCTCAGCGGCCTGCTCCGTCTCGACCCTCTTGAAGCGGTCGACGTAATCGTTGACCTCCTCCGAACCAAGTTGGAGAGGTCCTGAGCTTGGTCCGCCTCGACAGGCTCGGTCACCGACTCGAAGTCGAAGCTGGGGTAAAGGCGCTGGAGGTTGGCGAAGACGGTCGATCGCCACCGTCAGAGCTTGCGGCACTCTCATCAACGTCGCCAAGCTCCGCCACAGGGCCCTCGAGCGCGGAGAAGAGATCGAAGTAGGCGAGGTACGCGCAGCATCGGCATTCCCATGACGGGAACCGCAGGGGCATCCACTCCAGCGCCGCAAGGAGTTCCCCCGGCACCAAGGACTTGAACATGCGCTCCCGCTGCTGCGTCAAGACCCGCGCCGCCTGCACGCTGTGCTCAGCCTCTGCAGCACGCTCCAGCAGGGCCCACCTGCGCGTTCAGCTCCTTCATATCAGCCATCAGGGAGGCGAGGTCTTGATCTGCACGTTCGCGAGCCTCTTCCGCGCGGCGACGACCATCTCTGGCGCCTCAACTGGGAGTTCAGGTTGGCGTTCTGGTGCTCCAGCTGAATGATGCGGGCATTGTCATCCGCGCGTTTCTTCTTGAAGCGGTCCTCCTGCTTCTTGAATTTCCCGGCATAATCTTCGGCGACGGCAGCGCGTATTCTTTCTGCTTGCGGCGGCATCCTTCTCAGCCTCTTCCTTCCTCGCGGCGAGCTTTCGGTTGGACTTCTCTACAAGCTTTTTGTGCCTGGCCACCTCCTCACCATGCTTGCCTATGGCCTCGGCCAGATTGCCCTCCCGCGCCTCAAGATCTGCGCGCTGCGTGGACAGCTCCCTGTCAGCCTGCAGTTGCTGCTCCTCGCGCTTGAGCACCTCCGCCTCGCGCGCCGCCAGTGCTTGCTCACGGGCGTCCAAAGACACGCGGTGTTGGTCCAAAGATTTTCGCGTAGCCTCCGACTCCGCAGCAAATTTCCCCTCGCGGTCAGCAAGCTCTTGGCGCTGAGCGGCCAGCGTGGTCTCGAGGGCCGCGCGCTCTGAGGCTGCAGCTTGGCGCTCCGCCACGGCCGCCTCGCGATCTTCTGCAGCGGCCTGGCGCTCTGCCTGGAGTGGCTCCAGGGTCTCTTGAGCCTCGCGCACCGCGCTCTCGCGGACTTCCTTGGCGAAGCGCAGCGCCTCCTCTCGCTGCGCCTGCATGGCCTCGTTGTCGTGGCGACGGTGCTCCACGATCTCGAAGAAGCGGGTCCAGGCCTTCTCAAGTTCATCATACTCTCTGGCGAGCTCGGCCTCCTCGAGAGCGAGTTGGGCCTCCAGCCCGTCCAGCGCACCCCTCGCCAGGCGGAAGGTAGAGCTGCGGCGAGCGCCGCTCCAGCTCCTGCGCCCAGGACCAGAGCCCGCGAACTCCCATGAGACATGGAGGCTCCCCATATGCACTAGACTCAAGGTGGGGGTCTCCGAGCTTGGGCCCGGGTCGACCCTGGCCTGGGGGCTGTGAAGCGAGCCCTCTGTCATTGGGGCCATGGGCTCCAGCACCGTCGTCTTCCATCGGCGCCTCCTCTCGGCTTCAGGGGCTGGGGAAGATTGCCCAGCCACCGTGAGGTCCGCCGCCGCCGTGCCCGCTGCGGCCTCAGAAGAAGCCGCCGCCCCCTCAGTATCTGCGTTAGGCGGGGGCGGCGGAGGAACGTTTTCCTCCACCTCGGCGTCGGTGCCTTGGGGCGGCGGAGGAATGTTCTCCCCCATCTCGACGTCGGCGCCTCCCTTCGCCGGCGAGCCGCTCCCCGCCTCTCCGCGGCGACCTCCTCTTGCCGCTCTGGTGGAGTGACAGGGCGTGGCGGTGTTGGCGTCCGCACCACCGCCTCCTCCTCGGGGCGCACCTCCGCGGTAGAAGACGAAGCAGCCCCGGTCAGAGGTGCAACCACCACAGGCCCTGTAGCCTCTCCGCCACAGGCTTCGTGGCCTCCTCCACACCGGCTCCGTGGCCTCAGTCACCACGGGCTTAGCAACCTCTTCAGCTGAGGGCTCCACAGGCCCCTCGACGGTTGCCGAGGCAAGGCCCCGCACCTCCGCGGCCTTGCGGAGCCTCCGGCGTTTGCCGTCACCAAATCCCTGACAAACAAGCAAGAAGGCCTTCAAGAGGGGAGCAAGAAAATTCTCTAAGATGTGAAAACAGGGACCAATCCTTACCCAGATGTCTTGGCGCGGGAGTCAACCCACACCGTGGTGGACGACCGCCACGACCTCGACGAGCGCCCAAGCCGGACCCCTCAGGAGCAGTCTCAGCTTTCCTCTTGAGAGGGGTGCCCACTGGGCTCTTGGCGGCCCTGTCGTGAAAAGCCTTGGAGCGGGGATCGCAGCGTCCCGCTGCGGCCTCCTCATCGCTGTCTTCCTCCCCCTCCGCGACCTGGCGCGAAGGGGCCACAAGGAAATCCTCGTCCCCGCTGGACGAAATCTCCAGAACTTCTCCCTCGGGAGGCGCAGGTCTCGAAGAGCTCGCCTCCCCTGCCGAGGGATTCGCCCCTCCACAGGTGACGCCCAGATCGGCGTCAGATGGCGGGTGACTCCGTGGCCCAGTCCTCTTCCACCACGGGCGCCGCGGCCTCCTTCTTCTCCTCCCCTGCCAGGCCCTGAGGGGTGAACTCCGGCATCAGCTCCAGGATCGCGAGGCGCTTCTTCGGAGTAATCTGATGGAGGGGCCTCGCGAGCTCACTGCGCGGCACAGGAACCTCCGGGGCGGTGAAGAGGATGCCCAATGGAAGCAATGACGTCGGGGGTGTGGGAGCTGCATGCAGCCGCATCGGGTCCGCCGGGCCTGATACATCCACATCGGCTTCGTGTGCTTCTGGAGAGGAGCAATACGGCGCCTCACGAAGTCTTCAGCAACCATCTGCCCCGTGAGGCCAGCTTCGCGGACGAGCTTCATGCGTGCGACCAAGTCAGCAATCTTCGGCTTTGGAAGGTTGCACTCGACCAGTTCGAGTTCTTCAGCGGCGGCGCCTCAGGGACGTCGAAGAAGGAGTTCTGCGTCTTGGCGTCCACGAGGAACCACCGCTGGCGGAAATCGTCCACCTTCTTCGTCACCCGTGTGACGGGTTTGTCGCCGTCCCAGGACATGGGGATGTAGATCCCTCCCATCCCATCCGCGATGCGGAAGGACACACAACCTGACCGCTCGCCAGGCGCCGTGGAGCGGAGCGCGTAGAAGCTCCGGAAGAAGGCCACGGAAGGCATCACCCCCAAATACGCCTCGCAAAGATATGCGAAAATGGCGAGGATCAAGATGGAGTTGGGGTGCAGATGCTGAAGTTGGATCTGATAGAAGGCCAGAACCTCCTCCAGGAAGGGGGAAATGGCGGCACCAGACCAGCAAAAACGGTCTGAAAGAAAATGGGATACAACCCGCCGCGAGCTTGCCAAAGCGCGCCGCCTTGAGAACAGTGGCGCCGTGCTCGTTGTTCTTGCCTGCGGCCATCAGCCGGATCTTGTCCAGCGCCTCCGCTGTGTGGATGCGAGTCACCAGCGCCGGCGTGAACTCGTCCTCCTGCTGCGCCTCGGCCGCTACGTTCGCCATTGCCGCCTTATCCTTCTTGCGACCCATGGTCGAAGAAAGAAGGGCGGCGGAGAAGCTTGGTGAAGGAGGAGGAGCGCCGGAGACACAGAAGCGCAGAATTCAAGAGCGAGGAGACGGGCACGCAAATGATGCAGTAACTGCTGCCTGAACCGGCGCTGCAGGCTTTATTTCCCCTCAGAGCAGTTACCGAGACGTGGTGGGTCCCCCCACTACGCCCATCATCTCCGAGGAGAACGTGTCGTCGCGGCGCAACTGCCCTACACGTGTCTCAGGCCGGCCGGACACTTTGGGCCCATGACGATTCGCCTGCGTCCATTGGACTACATCGTGCCCATCATGGGCCGGGGGCTACTGTCGGCCCAGTGAATCCAGGGTGTGCTGGGCCTGTCCTCTATGGCCCTCGACATTGATGGCCGATTTTCGTTAAGGACCAAGCCTACGGCTTGGAGAGCCTCGCGAGGCGAATTTCCTCGCGAGGGCTTTGGAGGCAGCAAAGGCCTGCGGAGGCCCTCTTCACTGCTGCCCCCTCTTCAAGGTGATCTCCCCTGGAGAGAGGTCAAAGCCGAAATCTCTACAGGGCATCCAAGCCCTCGTGGGGATCGCTTCGCTGCAAAGCAACCTCTGCAGAGCGCACATGGGCTCTGCAGCGGCCGCAGAGCGACGCGCGCCTCTGCGCGCGGTGACGACGACGCCGCAGTTGCCATTTTGGTGATTAAAGGGTCAACAAAGCTGTGCCTTCCGCACCGGACTACAAGGATTTCCTCTTTGGTGATAAGGGGACCGGCCGGCGCTACGCTCCACAGCCGACGTCGCCGTGGGTACCCCCACGTTCCTCTGCGGCCCCTGCTGGCCGTCCTGCATGGACGGTGGTTACTCTGCCACAGCATCAGCTTTACGCCCATGGACCGCGTCCATGGACAGCCGGGCTGCGGTGCACCACGCTCTACCTTCTGCCGCCACGTGATAGCCCTTCTGTAGCACAAGCGCAGGGAGGAAGCCCGGGGCGCCTATAAAAGGAGGAGGAGCAGCACCGTAGCAAGGGATCGCATTCTCATTCCAGCATAACCACTTACGCGCAAGGAAGAAGAAGACCACAGCTTCCCTTCCTCGCGTACACAATTGCCAAAAGAGAGCCCTCGGCAAACTCATTGTACTGTAACCTCTACAAGCAGTGCAATACAGACAAGCAGGAGTAGCGGTGTTACCTCCACACGAGGGCCGTGAACCTGGGTACGGGCTAGTGTTCATCTCTGCCGTGATGTCCCTCCTCTTGCTCGACGAGCACCGTCGCCGTGCAGGTTGAGGGTTGTTTGACCAACGTGTTCAGCCCCTTACACGAACTCTCTTCGTGAGCTTGACTATCCCTGTTTCGTGGGAGTCATTCTCCGACAGCCGTTGCTTCATTCATCCCCTTTCGCCTCCTTCTTCCCAGAGCAAAATCTCCTAGCTTCTCCTCCTTTGCAATCCCAGTGCGATGGTGCCCAAGAAAGCTGCAGGCTCCAGGAAGGGCAAAGAGGTGGCGCAGACGAGCGAGCCGGCCGCGATGAAGCAGGACGGAGCCCTCAAGCCGGCGCTGGTCGGGTACCGCATCGGCACGGAGGCACAGCTGGACAAGGTGCGCCCACATGGTGGCCTCCAAGACCAACGAGCACAAGGCCACGGCGCTTAAGCCGGCGAGCGACCTCGGCAAGCTCGGTGCCACCTTCTACCCCGTCTTCCTTCACACCCTCTTCGCTGGGCTTGTCCCCCCCCCCCCCTTTCTCTGACTTTTTCCTGGCGGTTCTGTAGTTCTACCAGATCCAGATTCTTCACCTTCACCCCAACTCCATTCTTATTCTCGCCATCTTCGCGTACCTCTGCTAGGCGTACCTCGGTGTTCCGCCTTCGGTCACCCTCTTCCGCAGCTTCTACGCGCTAAGGTTCACGGCGCACAATGAGCGGACGGGTTGCGTCTCCTTCCGCATCACAGACGGCATGGGTGGCGTCTACATCCCATTGCGTGGGCTGGCAAGGTTGCCATCTCCAACGTGACGAAGAAGGTGGATGATTTCCGCAAGCGGTGGCCCTTTGTGAACGCCAAGAGGTCAAGCCCCTTCTTCGAGTTGCCTGACGCGCCCCCGACGAAGAGGATATGCTGGGCGAGCGAGGGTCTCACGGGCCCAAACTTTGGCAGCCTGGTTGCGCGTCTAGAGGAGTTTCGAGGGGCTGGCCTTACTGGCCAGATGGTGACCAAGGACTTCGTGAGGCGCCGCATCGCTCCGCTCCAGGCTCACTCGGAGCCGATGTGGATGTATTCAGGCTCGACGGACAAGATGCGCGTGAATTCTTCCCTCTTCTCGAGCGGGGAAGTGGATGGCATCATGGAGATCCTGTTCACTTCTCCGACCATCCCCAAGCCGTCGTCTCACTTCGCGGAGCTGCTCCACAAGTTCGAGACCAAATCTGTACTCGAATTCGTGGAGGGGATGTCCAAATTTGACCAGTGGGGCCTGGTGCCTGAGGGGCAGGTAGGGCCCCGCGACAACCCGGCGTCGGCAGAGCAGGCGGCACCCACCTGTCGTGGGTTTGTCACGTCAGGTGTCATAGATGACTTCGTAGGTGTGGGATTACGCGAGTCAAGCATCTCCGAGCTTGGGATCGCAGGAACAAAGATCAACACAGATTTACCCAGGTTCGGCCCCCTCAATGTGAGGTAAAAGACCTACTTCCTGCCTACCCTAGATTGGTATTGATATGATAATCGAGGTGTTACAATGGAGGCGATCCGATCTGGTACTCGCCGTATGAGCTAGGGTTTAGGGCTTGATAGCTTGACCCCTCTAAGTCCTGCGAGTCCTCTTTATATACACAGAGGCTCGCTAGGTTACAAAGGAAACTTCCCCATAAGGAATACGTCCACAGAGGCCTACTCGGAGACTACTTGGTCTTCACGTCCTCCGGGATATGTCTTCTAGATCTTTCTCCTTATGGCGGTTCAATATTGGGCTTGCTCCCAAGTGGGCCTTTGTCCGTGCGAGTAAGTAAGTCGCACTGGGCCGCGGGTTAATCCAGAAAGTATTCCCCCGACATTAGCCCCCAAGTTTAGCTTGGATTTCGAGTGAAGGCTTTTGTCTTAACAAACCCCTGAGCCGCGCACATGAATTATCCCAGCTGAACTCCAATTTTCTTATTTCCAATCTGCGGCTTATAACTCTTCTTGGCGGCTCAAGAACGCGACTTAACCTGCCTTGACGGTTGATTTTCAGATCTAAACGTCTTCCGCGTCTGGGTTATTTATCTTGGCTCATCATTTTTCCCAGCGTTCTGCATCAAGTCCTGCATTACGCATCCGCTGCTCCTTTCCGCCGCCTCCAATCTCGCTTCTCGTACTCACAATCCTTCGGTGGAGATCTCCATCAATCTGAGAAAATGTCTCGCCGCAAGTGCAACTGGGAAGGCTCGTGGGTCGACGAAGATTTCCTGGAATCCCTATCTGCACGGGGCCTTCTTCCGCCAAAAGATCAATGCGAATGGCGGGCGGCGGTGAGGAGGTAATTCCCAACCTCAACCAGGAGAAGTAGTGATATTTGCGGAGCATGTTGAGCGCGGGTTCAAGCCCCCGGGCTCTCTCTTCTTCCGCTCCTTGATGCAGCGGTTGGGTCTCCGCTTCCATGATATTGGCCCTAATTCGATGTTGCAAGTGAGCAACTTCCACGTCCTCTGCGAAGATTATCTGGGTATCCCGCCTTCAATAGATTTCTGGCTTGCTCTTTTCAATTGCAATAGTCAAAGGGAAACCACAGATGGTCCTTTTCTCCAATGCGGCGCCATTTCCTTCCAACGCCGTAGGGGTAGTATTTTCCCAAAACTAACCCTTGCCAAGAAAATCAAGGATTGGCAAAGGACATTCTTCTATTGTAAAAACACTTCTCCTGAGGGTGAAATTCCTCTTCCTCTTTGGTCTCCTCTTCCCTTCGAGGCTACCGATGCTTGTCTTCTAACCTGATCCTTCTTCGTTGCCCTTTATCGAATCCCTTCTAGACAAGGTGAGAGCGCTGACACTCCATGGTCTCACTGGATTAGATCTCATATCTTGCTGGACTAAGTGGCGAATTCAGCCTGTGAGTCGCCGCTCGCGACTTATGGTGGATTTCACTTGTCATGCAAACGACGTCGACCGTACTTGCCCTGAAGATTGGGACAAAGGGGAATGGATAAATTTCATTCGCCGAGTGACGGACGAGGATATCGACTCGTATGATAACGTCGGGCTTGCTCCCTTCTGGGCTGAGCACAAGCCTTTTGTGGTAATGTTTACTTGTCACCTGTTTCCTCGAAAATTCCTTCTCCAAAATTAATTATTTCTGACCTGAGCTCCTTTTCAGATCGATCCCTATTTCTGGGTTCTTCCCTCAGAGGACCGACTTGAACCAAGAAACCGCGGCTGAGTCGTCAAAGCAAGCCGCAGCCTTTGGCGAAGATACAGTTATGCACGATATTGTCTAGCCGAGGGTAGTGCTTCTGAAGAGGAGCAACAAATGGCCGACGCTCTTCTGTCCTCGACTCCAAATACACCTTTCTTGGAACTTCCTGAGGTGCCTCGCAGGTCCTCGAAGCGTATTTTATGCAAGAGCTCAGAAGACCCCGCGCAGCCTGAGAAACGCCGCAAAGCCTTGGCGCTACTGGTAGAAACAAGAACTGCCAAATCTTTAAAACTTGCTGATCCCAACAAGGCTACTTTTTCTTCCGAGGCTGTTGCAAAGGACTGCTTCTCAATAAGCTCGGGTAATTGTTTGCGACTCTCTCCTTTTCCTTTTGTGCTTGCGTATTTTTGGCAAGGAATTGCTGATCACCACTTCTTTTCATACTCTGTAGGTTCAGATTTGCAAGGTTTATCTTCTCCTTCCTCTGGTTGCCTGATGAAGAGTATCCGTGTCGCCTCTGGGTATGGTTCGCCTTCTTTTCAATGTTGCGGCTCTGCTAGGTCAGCTTATTAACCCATCAATGTTTTGCAGGGCCATGTCTGAAGAGGATACCAAGTCTAATTCTCATCCCACTTCTTCTCAGCCAGCTATGAGCGAGGATGATGCTGCTGATGAAAACGTGGGAAACAGTAATGGTGCGACTCATCCAAGGCCCTCCCTGGAGGAAGGTATTGCAGATGCGGCTCCTGCCACGACTCCAGTCGCAGCTCCATCCGCAACTCCTGCTGTTGGTAGGGTATCCACTGAAGATAGAATTCCAGCTCCAGGAAATAGTTCCAAGTCAATTGCAGATGCCATAATTGCTGCTGGAGATAAGCATGCTGCTCTGCTGCGCGGCCTAGTTGAGCAATTTTCTTCAAGTCGCCAGGTACATATACCGTAGCCCCCAAGGATCAAAACCTTGTGTCATCGCACGGGGTGTTGATTCTTTTCCTGGCTCCAAATCTCGAGCCCCCAAGTTCCTGGATAATTTACCATGCATTTTGCTCTGTTTATTTTCAGCTTGAACTGTCCTTGCTTGATGCTTCTGGCTCAATAAAGGGTAAAGGCATTTCCATAGACCATCCTGAAATGATGCAGTCTCCCTGGAGCAGCATAATGAGGTCATTAGGGACCAAGATCAGGAAATAAAATCTCTCAAAGGTCAACTCGACTCCTGTGAAGAGCAATTTAAAGAACTTGAAGCCGATATGCAGCAGCGACTCATGGAGAAAGACGAAGTCATTAGATCTTTGCGAGAAGGGCTGACTCTTAAATCTGAATTGATTGATCGCCTGAAGGGAGACCACGCAAAGGAACTCGCCGCGCGAGATGAAAAATATAACTCGCTGTTCAAAGCCTTTGAGGGTTTTGGCTCCATGGTCAAATCAGCCATCCTGCAGCTTGCTGGTTCGTCTTTTATTCCTTTAATCATATATATTTTGGGTAACCAACGTTAGTCTCTGACTTGTTTCTTGCCTTTTCTTTCTTGACATAGGCCTGAGGCCCCAGTGTCCCGCTCCAACTTGAAGGATCAACTGGTATATCTGTCTGACTTCAGCCAGCGCTTCTTAAAGGTTACCAAGGAAGTTATGACGGTAATCTCTCCTGCGACTGATGGCCCAACATCTTGCGAGTATTGGATAAATAAACTGCTCAAGGCTCCGCATTATGTCTCTGATTGGAAACGATCCTCTGCTCGCGCCGGAGCCGCGCATGTCTTGACATTGCTCGAGCATATTATCCAGAGATAGATGTTGGCAAGGTTGCTCGCCACGGCCTGGCGATGAGCGCGGATGATACTGAACTGCCAATAAGCGAGTACTTCGATATCTGGAAAGGGATGCGCGGATATGCCACAAAATTTGTTGATAACTTAGACTTGGGCACTTATCTCGAAAATTCAATCTTGATGGGAGCAAGGTGTCAAAGGAAAAGTCCACAGGAGCTGAGTCATCTCGGGCTACTCCAGCAACAGTATCTGGTGGCCCTTCTGCCTCGTCTGGCGGCGCCCTGATTATTAGGGCACCTGCGACTGCAACGCGAGACAAGCCGCGCCAATTCCCACTCCTGTAGCTCGGAAGAAGAAAAATAAATAATGTGGGACATGCCCGTTAGTCTGTAAGACATTCATAAACAGTATTTTGGTGACCTATAAGCAGGTTCTTTTCTTGATAATTCCATTAAGTAGACGCTCGCGCGGCTCAGTATTTCCTAGGAACATGTGTGTTCAGGGTCGAGAGCGGCCATGATAGGCAATCAAGCTCGATTGACGCCACACCCCAGTACTTTGGCCGCATAATGCAAGACGCTTCTAGCTTAAGGATTGCCACTAGTTTGGCAAAATTTGAGGTGCGATTGGTACTCGCGATGCTCGTAAGGAGCCCTCAAGGGTCAGTGATATATGAAATTCAAAAGACTCAGCGACTCAATGATAGTTGAGGCGAAACGACAAACCCTTGAATGTCAAGGGTGCCGGCTTTATTTCATAATCACTCGATGTTTTACAGGGTGTTACAGGATGATGCAGGCCCTTTAATGCGGGTTTTCTATTCCCCGCAGGCCATGCATACTTGATACTCATCGCACTTAGTTGCGAATTAATACTCCTAACGGAGTGGGTTGAACACCTGATTGGTTCAATTTTGAGTCGCTAAAAGCGACTCGGGTCGAGCATGATAGCTCCGATGTATGTCTCATGTTGAAGCAGAGAGCAATTTGTTAGGCGATTAGCCGCACTGAGCTGCGACTTATGTGAGTTGAGTTTGCTTTGTAAGGACTCACGATAACTGAGCCCTTTGGCTGGGGTTGTTGATCGAGGCTGGGTCTATGCACATGCGCCATTCTTGTCTTCTTTTTGTATCAAGCGACCTCTGGGGCATTATCTTGCTGATGCGCGACTTCTCGGTGGGTATTTACCATCCGGTGGCTGCATCCTGTTGGCCGCTTCCGCGGTACCTCCAACGCGACTCGTTTTGAGCTGCGATTACCGATCTGCGACTGATATCCATGTGAGGAGTTGGCGATGCAAGCTTCTTCTGCGAGTACTGAGCCTGCGTTCTCGCATTCTAACGCTCTCTGCCTGTCTCCATATATTGTAATAACACCGTTTGGTCCTGGTATCTTTAACTGTAGGTAGACGTAGCAGGGGCGAGCGGTAAATTTGACATAGGCTTCTCTTCCAAAGATCGCATGATATGAGCTTTTGACTGCTACAACCTCAAAGTCTAGGAGCTCTGTGCGGAAGTTCCGCTCTGTTCCAAAGCTAACTTCAAGTGTTATCTTTCCGATTGGTCGCGTAACAGCTCCTGGGATTATGCCTTGAATTTCTTTCCTGGATGGTCGCAGCCTCGTCTCGGGTATATTCATTCTTCGGAGCGTGTCTTGATATAGGATGTTTACTCTTCCTCCTCCGTCCATTAGGACCTTACTTAACTTGTATCCCGCGACTTCAGGCGTGACCACAAGAGCTGGCTGTCCTGGATCTCTTACTTCTGGGGGGTGATCGCCGCGACTCCAAATAACCGATTGCTCTGTCCAGCGACGATACCTTTCTGGCGTTGAAATCTGACCGCTCTTCCGGCTTCCATCCGTTGTTTGTACTTCCACTGTATGAAACTGTCCTATGTTTCTTCTAGGTAAAACGTCAGGCCCTTGATGAGAGCTAGATTTATTCTTGTGCTGCATCGATCGCTGCGAGCCGTATCTGGCGTGTCGCCTTCTTTCCACCTCCGGTAATAATGACATTGCGCCTTTGTGTGACCGCTGGCCTGCCATCTCTCCTGCGATGTAAGTCGCAAGGCACGTCGAAGATCCCCTTGCAGTTATTAGGGAGTAAGGCCTTATCACTCCTTGCTCCTCATCTGGTGTGCGCGATGTTCAGTTTCGCGACTTGCAATTTCCCTGTTGGGTTCTGTGATAAGCCGCCTGTCCCTTATCTGTCTTTGCGTACTTGTCAGCTGTTGCCAAAAGCTGGTCGAAACTATCAATCTTGTGCTCAGCGCGACTTAATTTGTGCACCAGCGGCTCAAATCTACAGTTCTTCTCATAGCTTGTATTGCAGCTTGTACTGTTAAGTTTTTGGCGGAGCCAAGGATCTCCGCGATTCTCTTGATCCAGTCGCCGCTTGATTCGTCCTCTTTTTGAATGCATTGTCTAAGGTTTTTCATGTCTTCTGTTTGGAATCTGTGATGAACTTGTCCTTCAAGTCTTCCCATGTGCTTATTGATTTTGATGGCAGCCTTAACAGCCAATCCCTAGCTTCTCCCTGTATTGCCAAGTGGAAGTATTTCGCACGTACTTCTGAGTACATCAGCCCCTGTCATGCTTGCCTCGTAATCTTCTATCCATAAGGCAGGGTCTTGGTCACTGCGATAGGTGGTGACTCGCTGCGACTCGTCGAAGTTCGGGGGGAAACGAGTGAGCCGTATTTCCTCTCCAAAACATGCTGGTCCTTTCAATAATGAATAGGAGTTTACTGGCGCTGAATCTTCATCTGAATCAGTTTCAATCTGGGATGGCTGAGTCGCTCCGGACGTCGTGACTCGCCTTCTATCTTCTTTTCTTTTTCCAATGATACCTGCAAACCTGCTAGCTGGTTGACCACTTCTTCGACGCTGCACTTTCTCCTCCCCATGATACCTCGTTTTGCGGCTCATTGGGCGTGACTCCATACATATTTGCTTGTTGTAAAGCAGCGGTTTGCAGTAGGTCGATCGCATAGCGAGCTTCCTTATCAGCTCGTGTGTCTCCAACCGGTGCTATCTTTGACAATATCCCTATCGCGGCGTGCACGTTGCTCTCTGGGTCGCCGTGGAACTGTGATTTCATCTCTCCTCTGTCCATCTTGATCTGATGTTTTTGCTGCCAACGACGGAGTCGCCATCTTCTTCTTGGAGTTTCTTGCGCTCAGATGTCGTCTTGGTTCGACCGCCTGGTGCTTTGGCTGCAGCGACGGAGTCGTCGACCTTCTTCTTGGAGTTTTTCGCGCTCAGCCGCGAGTCTTTGTGCCTCTTCACAGAGTTCCGTCCTGATAGCTTCAATCTCTTCAATCTTGAGGTCTCCTTCCTGATTTGGTAGAGATCCCCAAACAGGTCTTGACGGGACGGGGATGGGTAGTCTTGCCGTAGCTTGTTGTAGCTCCTCCAACACGCGGACCCTGACCGGCCGCAGTTCCTCACCGATTCGCTTCCTTGAGTCGCATCATAGATCTGCGACTGACGGATCCGACGAAAACTTTTACTGATCCGATGGGAACAATGTATCCAAACTCGATGCGATCTGCCTCGGGTCCCCACTCTGAGTCGTCGATGAAGGGGACCCCATTGATGTCTTCAACTTGGCCGATGGCGATGTCCTTGAAGCCTGATTTCGATCCTGCGCGGAACGTGACGCTTTTGACCGCAGGCCCCACGGTGGGCGCCAACTGTCGTGGGTTTGTCACGTCAGGTGTCATAGATGACTTCGTAGGTGTGGGATTACGCGAGTCAAGCATCTCCGAGCTTGGGATCGCAGGAACAAAGATCAACACAGATTTACCCAGGTTCGGCCCCCTCAATGTGAGGTAAAAGACCTACTTCCTGCCTACCCTAGATTGGTATTGATATGATAATCGAGGTGTTACAATGGAGGCGATCCGATCTGGTACTCGCCGTATGAGCTAGGGTTTAGGGCTTGATAGCTTGACCCGCTCTAAGTCCTGCGAGTCCTCTTTATATACACAGAGGCTCGCTAGGTTACAAAGGAAACTTCCCCCATAAGGAATACATCCACAGAGGCCTACTCGGAGACTACTTGGTCTTCACGTCCTCCGGGATATGTCTTCTAGATCTTTCCTTATGGCGGTTCAATATTGGGCTTGCTCCCAAGTGGGCCTTTGTCCGTGCGAGTAAAGTAAGTCGCATTGGGCCGCGGGTTAATCCAGAAAGTATTCCCCCGACCCACCGATGGTGGAGAAGGGGCGACACTGCCGTCGCCTGAGCAGCCCGCCACTTCCCCTGCGCGGTAGGAGAAGGTGGCGGAAGAAACGGTGGAGGAAACTGCGGCGTCTGTGGCGAGAGAAGACGGCCGAAGAGGCGGCGGCGAAGGCCGCGACGTCGGCAGAGGAGCGCGTCGACGCCGAGACGGAGGGGACTGCTGCGCAGCCACCTCCACCAAGTGCGGGCCCTGAGGCGACAGTGGCAGCCCCCGAGGCCGCGGCGGGAGCGGCCACGGCGAAACAGGCCGATCCTGCCCCTAGCGAGCGGGAGGACATGCTCCACGGGCGAAAAGATGCCGAGACCCCTGAAGGGGATTCCGCGAGCCCCCGAGGGGCCCCTGACACGGAAGAGGGGGAAAACTCTCGCCAGAGCCCCCAGGCGTGACTTGAGGCCACCCCGAGCCCGCAGCGCCGTGCCTCTGGGCCTTTGGCGAGCATTGAGGCCTCCGGGACCCCTGGCGACACGTGGGCCCTGGTTCCTCGTGGCCGGTGCCAGAGCGCGGTTCACCGCGATGCCGCCTTTCGCGTGGCGAGGGAGGCGCTTGACGGGCTCGAGGCCCAGCACGTCGAGGAGGAGCTTGCTGCGGCGGAGGAACGCGCTGACCTTACGTGGGCTTGGACCCACCTTCATGAGACCATAGAGCGCTGCCGTCGGGAGGACGAGGCAGCCCAGGTGCGGCGTGAAGAGGCGAAGCGCTTCGCTGTGGAGATCCGCGCCAGCGTTGTCCGCGAGGCTGAAGAGACTCTCGCGGAGTTGAGTGCTAAGGGCGAGGCCCTCGAGGCGGAGACCGCTGCCGTGCACCAGGAGCTCGCGGCCCGCGAGGCGGCGATCACGTCAAGCAGCAGGAGCTCGTGGCCCACGAGGAAAAGATCATCGCGGACTCAGAGACCGTGAGGCAACACTTGGAGAAGTTTGCGAGGACCTACACACTCGCGAAGGGCTGATCGTGAAGCGCGGGGAAGATCTCGACTTCCGTGAGTCAGAGCTGCGCAAGCGCAAGGAGCAGGTCGAGCAGGCCTAGAAAGGCAATTCCGCGCAGCGAGAGAGCCTGGAGTCTCGCGATGGCAAGGTGGCCCAGGGCGAGGTCTTCTTCCAGAAGCGCCTCTTGCAGACCAACGAGAACCTCCGCGTGAAGGAGGAGAAGATGAAGGAGGAGTCTGCGACCAAGGAGAAGCTCTTCCACGACAACTGCTCCAAGGAATTCGCGAGGAAAGCCAAGATGCAGGAGGAGCGCTTCACGAAGAAACGCGACGAGCTCAACGCTCGCATCAGGGAGCTCGAGCGGGAGAAGAGGCGGTTTGACTCCCGTCTTCAGGTTGCCAAGGACGCCCAGGCCCGCGCGGAGAAGGACCTTGCTTCCCTGACGCAGGACATGACTGACATACAGCAGCAAGTGGCGCCCGTGGTGGAGCTCGTCGAGGAGGCCTGGGACAGTGCGCAGGCTGCGCGGGTCTTGTCGCGCCAGCGAGAGCGTATGTTCCGCTCTCTGGTGGCCCGTGCGCGGGCTGTTGCGAACCGCTTAGGAGCCAAGGCCCCCGCGCTCTCTGTCGAGGGGAACGCTGATGCCGCCACGTACCTCGGCTTCTTCGAGCAGCTTCTCACCGGCTTTAAAGAGGTCGTGACAAGCCTTGACGACCTGGTCGACACTGAGAGCCGCGAGCTCCTTGGCGTCGCGGTTGGTCGCGTCTTCGCCAACCTCGTGCATCTCTAGCCTGGCTTCGACTTCATGACTGTGACGGAGCCCATGGAGCAGAGGTGCGCGCGAAGCTGAACGCCTCGGTGTGGGAGGACGTGGAGAAGTTTGTCCAGCGCTTCAAGAGGGTTGGGGTCGAGGAGGACCCGACCCAGGAAGGCGATGGCGAGGCAGGCGCTGAGGAGGAGGATGACGAAGCTGTCGACGGCGAGGACGATGACAGCCCTGCTGGTTGAGCTGCTCCTGTGGCAAGACGTGCTCGGGGCACAACTTATCTTACGATTTGCTATTTTAGTTTGTAAAGGCTTGTAAGAAACACTTTTATTATGTGCAAGTGTGAGCGCCCCTCGGGAGGCCTTTTATCTCTTCCTCATGTATTTTCGCTCTACGTCGTTAGGACCCTGCTTTCAGCGCAATAGTACCGCCGCTTCGGTATGCCGGAGTCAGGGCTCGACAAGGCCGGGGGGTGCATAAGGCTTAGAGAGGTAAGGGCTCTCGAGGCACGATGCTCGGGAGCCCCCCTTTGACGTGCAAGCAGCCCATGGGGCGTAAGAGAGAAAAGGAGGCTCGAGGGGCGATAAAACCAGCGAGAGAGAAAACTCATGGCGTAAGTTCTGGACTTAGCTTTGCGAGACGTTTGCCTCGTAGAGGGCGTTGTGTTCGCTGGTGAGGTGTTTTCCCTCTCAAGGTTGCCTGAGGCCGGTTTGGAGTTCCGCAGCCTTGTAGGGCGTCATGTTCCTGAGTTGGACAAAGAGGCATACCCACAAGCAATGCACGGTTGTACAACTCAATGCGCGCTCATAAGTTTCCTCATGTGTATCTCACGAGGAGAGTAAGCACCAAGATCCTTGGTGAGGTGACGTGCATGGGAGCAGGCCCATGAGTCAGAGCTCTTTGGTGAGATAACGAGCGCGTGGGAGGAGAACCACGAGTTAGAACTCGGATCCTTTGGGTTTTGCGATGCTGCTGGGATGTTCCTGAGGCACAGACACCGTGCTCAGCCCCCGCTCGTGAGGTGCGCATGGGGAAAATGTGAGCGTGAATGAACGTAAGAAAAAGAACTCATCACAGCAATATTACATAACGGCGCAGAGGTGCATAGGTTCATGCTGAACCGAAATTGTTCATTACACTTGGCGTGACCAAGATAAAATGCGCCATGTCTGGGCATGGGGTTCCACACGGAGTGGCTGAGGCTTCTCGCGGCCCGTGGTGACGCGTTGTAGAGAGAGCTCAGAGGAGGTGGCCCTCATGGAGGGAGAAGCTTTTGTGAAGCTGGGAGGTGAAGGTGCATGCTTCCCTCTTGAGACAAAAAAAATGCCTGCAGCGACGTGATCACGGGTAGAACTTGCGTAGGTGCTCGATGTTCCACGGGTTTTTGACCGGGATGCCGTCTTCCGTCTCGAGCCGTACCGCGCCGGGTCTGGCGATGTGCGCGACCCTGTAGGGGCCTTCCCACATGGGCGAGAGCTTGTGGAGGCCTTCTCTGGAGAGTATCCTCCTTAGGACAAGATCGCCTGTCTCGAGGGTGAGCGGGCGTATGTGGCGGTTGTGGTAGCGGCGCAGATCTTGCTGGTACTTTGCCGCCCGGAGGGCAGCACGGCGACGTAGTCCATCGAGCAGCAGCAGGTCGTCGTGTAGAGTTCTTCCTGGTTGTCCTCGTTGAAAGCGAGGATCCGCGGGGACCATGCTTGATCTCGGTGGGGAGGACTGCTTCAGCGCCATAGACGAGGGCGAACGACGTTTCTCCAGTGGGTTTTGTGGCAGTTGTGCGGATGGACCAGAGCACGGAGGGGAGCTCTTCAATCCAGTTCTTGCCGTGGGCCTTGAGGCGGTTGAAGCTTCTTGTCTTGAGGCCCTTGAGTACTTCAGCGTTTGCTCGCTCGGCCTGCTCGTTGCTTCGTGGGTGGGCCACCGAGGCGAAGCAGAGCCGGGTGCCGAGGCTTTCACAGTAGGCTCTAAAGATGCCGCCGGTGAATTGTGAGCCATTGTCGCTGATGATGCGATTTGGCACGCCGAAACGATAGGCCAGGCCTCTGATAAACTTCACTGCTGATCTCGCCGGTATGCTGCGCACCGCTTCGACCTCCGCCCATTTGGTGAACTTGTCGATGGCGACGTAGAGGTAGCGGTAGCCCCCGCTGGAGCGTGGGAACGGTCCCAAGATGTCCAGCCCCCAGACCGCGAAGGGCCAGGACAGCGGGATGGTCTGGAGCCCCAGTGCAGGCTGATGGACCTGCTTGGCGTGAAATTGGCATGCCTCGCAAGCTTGGACAATGGTGGTTGCATCCTGAAGCACTGAGGGCCAGTAGAATCCACTCCTGAATACCTTTCCCGCGAGGGTGCGCGAGGATGAATGATGGCCGCATTCTCCACTGTGAATGTCTCTGATCAGCTGGTGGCCTTCGTCAGGAGAAACACATTTCAATGCGACTCCATTTGGGCATTTGCGGTACAGGTCTCCCTCGTGAAGGCAGTATGACTTGGCATGTCGAGCAATTCTCTCTGCCTCTGCATCCTCTTCAGGGAGGACTCCATCCCGGAGGTACTCTTTGATCTCGTCGATCCAGCCCGTCTCTTGATGTGACATGGCTAGCAGCAAGCGATCTCCTGAGGGCAGACCGCAGTTCGGTGCTCCAGATGTTGGTGCCAATGGGAGCTCTTCGTCGATGTCCATGTTGGCTGCTTCTTTTTGCTGTTTCACCGATGCCTTGGTAAGCCTTTCCTCGAACACGCCTGCCTGCTGGGCCTCTCTCTGCGACGCCCGCCTGGCGATGTCATCTGCCTCCTGGTTCACCTTTCGCGGGATGTGCTTGAGCTCCATCCCCTTGAAGTGCTTCTCGAGCTTACGAACCTCCTCGAGGTAGGCGGTCATATGACCGTCCTTAGGCGTGTAGCTCTTGTTGGAGAAGTTAACGAGGAGCTGGGAGTCACCCTTGATGAGCAAGTGCTTGATGCTGAGGGCAATGGCGGCTCTGAGCCCGGCGAGGAGGCCTTCATACTCAGCGATGTTGTTGGAGACCTTGTCAGTCGTGAAGCACAGCTAAACGGCGTAGAAGAGCTTGTCGCCTTTTGGCGAGGTTAGGACAATGCCAGCCCCAGCGCTCTGGCATGCGAATGCTCCGTCGAAGTGCATGGTCCAGTGGTTTGGCGTTGTTTCTCCGGACGGCGTGGTTTCTGCCTCTCGAGGCTCTTCCTGCTGCGTGTCCGTCCATTTGGCGACGAAGTCTGCCAATGCCCTTCCCTTGATGACTCTGGTAGTGTCAAAACGCAGGAAGCGATGAGGAGCGCGAGGAGGAGTTTCTGCTACATGGTGTATCGCTCACGAGCATCCCGCAGCACCGTGCTGACGAAGTAGACGGGATGCTCGACAAGCGTTGTCGGTGGTAGTGCAGCGCTGGGCTCTTCGCGGGGCTCTTCAGGGGCCTTGTCGAGGTTTTCTTGTGGCGAGCTCTCGACGAGGGTGTTGGCTGGTTGCGCGGGCTCGACTTGAGGCTCGGGGCCTGAAGAGGGTGCTTCCTTGTCGGGAGGCTCTGGGCTTGGTGTGGTAGTGTCCTTCTTGGCGAGGACTGGCTCTTCCCTTTCCACCACCAGGACCGCGCTTGCTGTTTGTGGAGTGGCTGCTAAGTACAGCTTCAGATGCTCGTCGGGCCTTGGAGCGACCATGACAGGTGGGCTGGCCAAGTACTTCTTAAGGTCTTCAAATGCCTTGTCCACCTCCGGCGTCCACTTGAACGTGCCAGACCTCTTCATGATCTTGAAAAATGGCAGCGCCCTCTCGCCGAACTTGGAGATGATGCGGCCTAGGCTGGCCATGCATCCCGCCAGGCGTTGCATGTCCTTGAGGTGACGAGGTGGCTTCATTTCTTCTATGGCCTTGATCTTGTCGGGATTTGCCTCTATGCCACGGTCGGACACTAGAAACCCAAGGAGCTTGCCCGATGGTACCCCGAAGACGCACTTGGCAGGGTTTAGCTTGATGTTTACCTTGCGCAGGTTGGCAAAGGTCTCCCCGAGGTCCTCCATGAGGGTGTGCTCTTCGTGAGTCTTGACCACGATGTCGTCGACGTAGGCTTCTGCGTTTCTCCCCATCTGAGCCCCCAAGGCCGTCCTCATGAGCCTCTGAAAGGTGGCGCCGGCGTTTTTCAGGCCGAAAGGCATGCAGACGTAGCAATACACACCACAGGGGGTGAGAAATGCTATCTTCTCCTCATCCTCCTTCGCCATCTTGATCTGGTGGTAACCTGAGAAGGCATCCAGAAAACAGAGGAGATCGCAGCCGGCGGTGGAGTCCACGATTTGGTCTATTCTGGGCATCGGATATGGGTCCTTGGGGCAGGCCTTGTTGATGTCGGTGTAGTCGATGCAGAGCCTGCCGCCCCGGTGTGCTTGGGGACGACCACCGTGTTGGAGAGCCATGTGGGGTGCGCAACTTCTCGAATTATGCGTGCTTCTTTCAACTTTTCTACTTCCTTGATGATGAACTCTTGCTTCTCTGGCGCCTGGCGCCGCGCTTTCTGCGTTTGGACACACGGCTAAGTGGTGCTCGATCACCTCCCTCGGTACTCCGGACATCTCTGACGGTGTCCACGCGAACATGTCAGAGTTTGCCCTGAGGAAGGCGACGAGCGCGCTTTCCTATTTGGGAGGCAAGCCAGCGCCTATGGTGACGCTAGCCCCGAGCCGCTGGCGTCCAGCGACACCTTCTTCCTAGCTGCCTGCTCCTGTGAAAACAGCTGCTTCTTCTTCGCTGGCCTCTCGAGGGGCTCCATGTCCTCGTCAGCAGGGAATGCCACCGCAGCGGCCTTGTAGGCGGTCTCGACAGAGCGCATTGCGTGCTGGACTTGACCGTGGATGGAGATGGTGCCGCCACTGCCTGGAATCTTGACGATATTGTACGTGTGGTGAGTGACGGCCATGAACTTCGCGAGGGCGGGGTACCCGAGGATGGCGTTGTAGGGCAGGCCGATGTACACGACGTCGAAGTCGATTTGCTCGGTGCGGTAGTTCTGCTGCGTGCCGAAGGTGACCGCGAGCCTCACCTGCCCCAGCGGTGTAGTGGAGCCATTTTTCACCCCCGTAAAGGGCCTGGAAGGCATCAGCCACTCGTATGGCACTTGAAGCTATTCGAAGGTCTCGACAGAGATGACATTCAAGCGCGCTCCCCCATCTATGAGCGTCTTGTTGACTGCGATGTTGTTGATGGTGGGAGTGCACACCAGAGGGATGGTGCCGACGGCCTTGGTTGACTTCGGGTGGTCCTTGGAGTCGAAGGCGATGGTGTACTGCGACCACTTGAGGGGTTGGGACGCCTCAATCCCTGGAAGCGCGGCGTTGACCTCGCGAGACAACTGCTTGAAGTGGTTGTTGGACTTGGGCACCTGGGACCCGCCAAGGATGCACGCTATTGTCCCCTGGGGGCCTGATAGCCTCCAGGGTTCTCGTCAGGGAGATTGCTGTTTCGTCCGGCGGGGTTCGCCTGAGCCCCCTGCTGCTGGTAGTTGCTGCGGCGCCCGCTCCCGCGGCCGCCACGACCTCCGCCGCGGCCTTGGTTCCTCTCGCGTTCCTTGATGAGCTGCTTGAACTCCCAGCTGTTTTCGGTCACGTGGTTGTGCCTGTTGTGGTAGACGCAGAATGGGTGATTATCTACTTCCTTCTCGTCAGCCGCCGGGGAGGCCTCGCGAGGCTTCTTGGCGTCAGGCTCTGCTGCGAGGACGGCGGTGGTCTTGCGCTTCTCGACAGGCTTCCTCCTGCTCCTGGACCCCTCAAGAGGCTCTTCATCCGTTTCTTGCTTGACGAAGAGGAGACCCTCTTCAGCCTTGGCGCACTTGTCCGCCAAGTCGAAGAGTTTCATCACTGAGGTGAGGTTGTCGTGGATGCCGAGCTTCTCGAGCATCCTGCGGTTCGTGACGCCCTCTCTGAAGGCAGAGAAGACGTGTGAGTCTGGGATGTTCGGGATCTTGTTGCGGACCTGGCTGAAGCGCTGGATGTACCTGCGGAGGGTCTCGTCTGGCTTCTGGCGCACCGCGCGGAGATCATTGTAGGTGAGTGCGCTCTCGTACGTGCCCTTGAAGTTTGCGACGAAGACCTTGCAGAGCTCCTCCCATGTGTCGATGGTGTTCTCGGGGTGGTTCATGAGCCATGAGAGCACTGAATCCTTGAGGGCCATGGAGAGCCAGTTGGCCATCACCTTGTCGTCGCCTCCCGCGGCTTGGATGGAGACGGTGTATAGCTGCAGAAACTCCATAGGGTTGGTCCTGCCGTCGTAGCGCGGAGGGAGATCTGGCTTGAACTTAACCGGCCAGACGACGCGGCGCAAGTTGCGGGTGAAGGCGGTGCAGCCTGTGGCGTATGTCACAGCGCCGCCGGCGAGCGCGTTGCGGTTCTGGCGGCTCGCGGCTGCAATCTCCTGGACGACGCGGTTGTGGCGGTCCCGTTGGCGCTCGATCTGGCAGTCATGCGGCGAGGATGCGTGCGACGCGGCGCAGTGGTTCCCCGCCGATGCTCCAGTTGGAGGAGGTGGCGGCGGAGGGGGAGGAGGAGCGTCGTGCGCTATGTTCCCTCTGCGTCCAGAGTGGTGCACCAGCGAGCGAGTGGGTGTCGACGTTGGAGCAGGTACAGCAGGTACGGCAGCGGCGTTGATGAGCTCCTCGAGGCACCCGAGCCAGTTGTCGTGGCCCGCCTGCGTGGGGCGGTAGCGCAGCAGCTCCTGCGCCATGAGTAGCGCAGTGGCTGGACTGGGCGCCACCCGGCTCTGCGTGGAGGCGCTCACGTGCCTGGATGGGTGTTGGGAAGAAGCTCCCTCGCCGTCGTCGTCGTTGCCGCTGCCGTTGCCTCCGTCATCTGCAGGGTGCTCGACGCGGGGCTCGGCGTTGTGCTCCGAAGCGCGGTTGGCGCGCGGGCGACCACGCGGGTTGTTGTTGGCAGCGGGCTCGGTGGTGGCTCTGCCAGACGTACGTCGGGCGGGACGCTCTGCTTGCGTGTCAGCCATGGCGCGGAGAGGTTGAAGACGCGCCTCAGCCCCCTACCTGGCGCGCCAAATGTCGGAGACTAGTCCCAAGGATCTAGAGGTGTCTCACTAATGCCAGGAATCGGAAAGGGGCTGAACACGCAGTCAAACAATTCTCAACTACCTCGGCGACGGTGCTTGTCGAGCTTGGTGAGGAACATCACGACAGAGAGAAAACACCATCACGTACCCAGGTTCAGGCCCACCGCGAGGTGTAAAGACCCTACGTCCTGCTTTGTTGTATTGCACTGCTTGAAGAGGTTACAGTACAATGAGCTTGCCGGAGCCAAAGCGTAGCTATGGAGGAGCTATGGTGGAAGAAGACTTGCTCTTCTTCCTTGCGACCTAGTCGACTGAGTGTAGAATGAATGGGATCGAGCTGGAATCCCCTTCCTTGGTCGTACACTGCCTCCTTTTATACTGCCTCGGTCCTCTTCCCCGAAAACACCAGGCGAAAAGGGATACCACATAGCGGCTAAGGTGGAGCGCAGTGCACGGCGTCGGGGTTTTCCAGGGACGCGGTCCATGGCAGAGAACAGCGTCTCCAAAGCTGGAAAAGCCACCGTCCATCCAGGACGATAAGCTGGCGCTGCAGAGGCTCGTGGGGTGTCCCACGGTGACGTCCGCCTTGGAGCGTAGCGGCCAACGGTCCCCTTATCACCAAAATGGCAAGACTTGTTGCCTCCTTTGCTTGGCGCAGCTTTGTTGACCGCTTTAATCACCAGAATGGCAACTGCGCCGTCGTCGTCATCGCGCGCAGGCACGCGCGTCACTCTACGGCGGGCGCAGAGGCCATGTGCGCTCTGCAGCGGGTGCAGAGCTTGCTTCTACTTGAAGGAACCCCGCGAAGGCTGGGTGCCTCGCCGAGGCTCTGAAGTACTTGACGCCTCGCGAGGAAGGTCTCACGAGGGTGGCGCAGACGTGCGCCAGGACTTAGCGATATTTCAGACAAGGAAAGCCCTCACGAGGGAAAGACCCCTCGTGAGTCTCGCTAGGCTGAATGTCTGGTCCTTAGCAGAACTGCTCAGTAGAGTGTCGAGGGTTGTGGCAGGCCGGCCCGTGGTACCCTGGTTTCCACTGGGCCGACAATAAGATATGAAATATATGTCATCAAACTGACTTGTTTATTTTCTGGAAGACTAGAACTCATGACAGATGTCTTTGACTTGTTTTTACTAACCTATTAGCTAGTTTCTCCAACATATGACGAATTGCTCCTAAGATTCTTTGTTGAAATATTTGTGGTTACCAGCAGTTCGTTTTGGAAAGCACTAATGAGCGTAAGTTGGTCTTTCATGATGCTACACGTAACTGGAAATGTAGAGTGGGTTTCCTCGAGAATCTTCGTTTCGAGACAAACTTTCCTAAAGAACCTTACTACCATAATCTAAAAGCTTGATCCTTTTGTAGATATGGCTTTGTTTCTATTATTCCTTTTCCATCACGGAGAAAAGAATGTGTGCAAAACAACAAAATGTCGATTCACTGAGGTATGTTAGGACGCTCTTAGATTGACATGATAGGTTAATTTGTCATGATCTAGTGGTCATATTACTGTTACATCTCACATGAGGTAGTTTTTTATCGATAATTATGTAGAGTTAACATGGATGAAGGAAGTGAACTAGGGGAAACGGTTATGTAAACATGGGAGCTAGCTAGTATGTATTCTCGATGTCTCACTCCTCATATATGTGTTGTAGTCTTATATCATCCTTTTTTTAACAACGGTTGGGCCCGAAAAAGTCTAGAAGCTACTCATTCATCAGCAGTGGGTTACATATTACAGAAAGGTCCACAAGAAATAGAAAAATACGTCCAAGATCTACACTTTTACATTAACGACCTAGAAAGAAACTAAGACAAGCAATCAAATCTCAAATATACTATATTAGTAATTACTCCCTCCATCCCAAAATATAAGGTGCGCTATTTTTATGTTGTTCTTTGATTCTCAACTTTGACCATTAATACATACTATGTTATATGAATTGAGAATGTATAAATGGAATCGTTATATTCGTCTTGCAAACTTCTTTCATTCGTATACCATGATACTAATTTCATGGACATATTATAAACACAAATCATGGTCAAAGTTGTATGTCGTGACCAGCGAAATTTGAGGGCGTCTTATATTTTGGTACGGAGGGAGTACTAGATATTACCGAGTTAGTACCATGGTTTTTTCATTTTGGTCCATAAACTTTAGTCCAATTCGAACCGCTTTGTGTAAACAAAAAGGATATATTCTAAAACCAAGGACCAAAATGAAAGTTTTTCATCCAAAGCATCCAACTCATTGCGAGAAGCCAACCCATAACATGCGCTGGGCTGCCCAAAAATACCCTAAATGAGGGCTAAGAAATTAGCAAAGGATGTAGGTGCCCACCTGCACCCAAAATGTCCCTCACACGGACCCAAGAAAATTGATCCATCATGCAAAAGAAGAATATATGTTGTTGATATTCATCCATACCACACAAGTTACAACGTGCATCACAGGATGTCGCGCTTCTAAACTTTGTAAGCACCCCCCTCACTGGCTCCGCCATCTTCTCATCCAAAAACGCATATAGAACAAAATCTCACTTTCTATAAGATTACTTGAGAATGAAACTACTAGTCGATGGAGCGAAGCTTTGTCTACTCCCCCATACGCTTGCTATCCATCTTATCCCGGCTCTAGTGATGGTTTTCGCTTGCTCTCCCATCCCACCCATACAATCTAGATTATCGAGGTCGAGTTCGAGGAATGCGATCCGAGAAAAGAGGAATAGAGAAGCTGACACCTACATGCACATTACCTAGTTTGGCAGCTACTACTAGCGCTTACTACGCCCCCATTGATTGGAAACCCTCGGGGGAAATGATCCCATAAACAAAGGAATTATACAGTACGAAATAGCAAAAAAACAGACAAATTCTATTATATAAAATAGAGAATAGATATGGGCTTTCTGCTCAAATTGTCCCGACAAGGAGAGATATTCCATATTTGAATCAGATTGGATTTCGTAGTCTATGAACCAATTTGGAGTTCACTCATAAATAGCATATAAAAAGAAAAAACTCTAAAAAAAAGAGCTGGGTTTCATATCTTTTGACCCGGAAGAGAGGTGTTTTGTGTCACAGTGGTTTCGAATCGATATTTTTGTGTGTTCAGTCATGTTCACGTTTAGCTGACAAAGAAAGATCTTGATTTTCAACCGCACCGTTAGCTTTCAAAACTCCACAACTCACAAACTTCGAGTCCTAGGTGGAGGGCGGAATAGATTGAGTTGATGGAGAACTGACTGGACGTTCCAAGGACCAGGAAACTGTATCTTCTCCTCTTAGAGTTGGATCTTTCCAAGGAGCTCCTCTAAAGCTGACCAACGCTACCACATCCGGCCCTATGGACCGTAGAAAACTTTCAGCTATTTTTATATAGCCCTAGGACTAAATTCACGCTTGAGAGCGTGTTAGAAGTTGTATAATCTTTTTTCCTTCCCTATCTTGTGTAGCCTCTGTTACAATTCTACAAGGGAGAGCGTCATGTTATAATTCTTTTGTTTTTCCTATGATTCAAACATGTTTTGACGAAAATTTCTGTAGTTCCTAAATCATGTAAGATTCAACTAGACGTGACACTCTAATCCTGCATTTTTCCTATTTCTACGTTTTGGGAATCTTTGGAACACGAAACCCACGACCCCTCGCCCGTGGGGGCGGCGGCGGTCGGGGGCGGAGGAAGACGGGCCGGCGGGCCTGGGTGGAGGTCGCGGCACGCGCGGCGGCTGCCAGTGGTGGTTGCGCGTCCGATGGGCTTTTGTGGGCCCGATCTGGGCTCGTCGGGCCCGGGCGAGGACGCGCGGATGCGGAGCGCCCGACGGTGCGGGGCGCAGTGGCGGTGCCGGAGGCTCCGGCGCGGACGCGGGAGATGGCTTCTCCTGCCGACGTGCCCCGGCGCCCGGGCATCGCTTGCAGTTCGGCATGGTTGTCGCGGCCGTGGAAGGTGGTGTCGCGGCGGCTGTGGTATGCGGTGGAGCTCGGTGGTTGACGACATGGCCAGGATGCCATCCTGCGGCTCCCGAATCTTTGCGGTCGGGTTGAACTCCGGGCGAAAGCTCGCACAGACTTCGGTCGGTGCCGACGACGGCGGCGCCCTCGGGCGTCGTTCCCCTTCTTGATTGCGTCGTCATGGAGCTTTTCGACCTCGACTAACGCGTGGTGGTTCCAAGTTCTCCAGGTGAAAACCTATGCTCCTTCGGGAGCGGGCGGCGGTGATGGTCTCGTCACTACCTTGTTGGAGGCGCCGCTTTGGAGCCCTTGGCCAGCGCGGTGCAACGGTTTCGCGGCGGATGTGCAGAATGGCGTGTGGTCGCGGGCGGTGGCTCCGGAAGGTGGTGGTGCGTCGAGGCGGCGGCCTCGATCTCCGTTGCAGTGGCGATCCTACGGGGCAGGACCGTGACCTTGCACGGGTTTGGGTGTCAACCTGAGCTGTGAGGGCAGCGGGTTCGTCGACTCGGCTGGATCACCTCCGGGCAATGCGAATGCTGATCTTGTTGCTACGCCGGGGCGGCGGCCCCGGATTTCGCGCGACGTTGAGGTCTGCGGGCGCCAGGCGGTCGTCTTTAGCGAGGTAGCAAGGGCTACGAGACGGCTGGGTCGTGCGGCGTTGTGGCTCGTGTGCGGATTTGGTGCCGAGTGGTGTAAGTCAGGGCGGCGGCCCCGGAGATGGTGGTGTGTTTTGTGGCGTTTGGTGGGCTAGCATCGTGTGGGCGACGACCCCCTTGCTTGTGCGGTTTTCGGCTCTGTTTTCCTCATAAACAGGGCGTTGTACAGTGTATAGTTTGTATGGTTTTTAGACCCGGTTTTCTTTATAAACTGGGTCATTTTCTATCTATTCGAGCGGTTGATATCGACCACCTTAAACTCAAAAAAATCTTTGGAACCAAAGAGGCGACCTTTCTCTCGTTTCTCACAAGAATCTCCTAATTTCTGTGTGAAATGTAGATGTGCACACTCAATCGCGATGGATTCTCCATGGTGGTCACTGACTAGGCAGCACAAACACACGACAACGATGGGTGCAGCAGGAAAATCCTCTTGTTTAGGGTGGTCCCTCCCTCGAAGCATGCATGGGTCCCAAAGGCCCCTTGACACCCATCACACCACGACGCATGTATTGTGCTCTTTCTCGTGCACAGGTGCACCCAAAAACATTTGGTGCTGCGTGCTTTATAGGTTACATCGATCGCTCGATCCACAGATTATCATTTTTTTTGGGGTTTTCTACTCTGTTTTGGCAGCATACATCGGATCATTGGATGGAGTGGATCTTAATTTCCAATTAGTAGTGGGCGGGTCACTGTCATCCGCCGCACCGAACCGAGCAGCAGAGCAGAGAGCCGATCTCTGCTGGAAGGAGCGACGAGTCAAGTCGACAACTAAAGGCGATACGTAGTATACTCCGTAGTACAGTATATAGATTGCACACAAAGCAAGGCCGGCACTCGTAGACACAACATGTAGCCTTGCATTTGCATTGCTTTACTTTTCCACATCAAAGGGCACCTGAGAAGAGACTGAGAGGGAGATCGATGCGTGGTAGTAGATATTATTTATGCACAGCAAGCACAGGGATGGATGTGGATGTGGATGTGGGAGTGGCTTTATCCAACTAGGATCAAGAGGAACAAGCAGTGGAAAGGGAGAGCACCACCACAATGCATACATACACACATAGACCTAAAGAAAGTAGTTGGCCGAAGCAGAATCCCACTCACTTTGTTCGCTAAAAGAGGCAATAACCAACTTGGTTGGCAACGGGACGCAGAATCTAACTATATAACCCAGATCCCTTCCCCCTCCAAGAGTCAAAACCCTCGAAAAGCCAGGGCCAGGCACACACACATCAGATTCCTTGGGAGAAAGAAAAAAGGCGAGGGGTGCGACGTGCGAGTGACCACCGTGGCAGAATCCACTCCTCCACACAGAGATTCCAAAGGGCCAACAGGATACTCATACTATTTCTCCCCCTAGTGCTCCTGCGACTATGGATGGCCAGCCTTCGCCCCCGGCAGCCCTCGCCAATGCCGGCGTCGTTTCATGGCTGCCGACGAGTCACCATATATGCCTTTACTTACTTGCATGGATCCTCCTCGCGATGTATGCTGTGCAACTGTGCCGTACTGTGATGGATGCCCATATCCAGCGTAAAAGAAGGCGTAAAGATAAGGATTCTGGCACCACTGTACAGTGGTCCGTTGAGAAGGAGCAGGGCGTAGAGGATTCATTCCGATCTAGCCGTGGTCGTTCGATTCGTCTGGCGAGAAGATGCATTCTCTGTGTCTGCACAGGCTAACGTAGTGGTGGCGTTGGCGTGAGAGCACTGCCGATGCCGAGCGACCACATTGGCCGGCTAGCCATCCGAGGCTCGTGATTGCTGGGTGGAAAGTTGGAGGCCCGTTCCTCGTGGCAGATATGCACAAACGCGCCCGGGTAAGAGCTCTTAATCATGGAGAAGAAGCAATGGGAGCGCTGTGGTCCGCCTAGAATGACGAGGCACCAACGACGAGAACAGATCCAACGAGTAAAAAGCGCACTGAGAAAGGTAGTACACCGATGCTAGTAGGGATGGCAATGGTACAAGAGTATCCTGCGGGTAAAAACCCTATTAGAATAAGGGTTTGGAAAGAAAAAATACCCATGGGTATGTAAATGAGGAAATCTCGTACCCATCGGGTAGAGAGGGTACGGGTATGGATTCGTATAACCCATACCCACGTACCTATGTACCCTTCTAAATCTGTGACAAGTGAGTCTCCCAATAATAACCTAATGTACCTACTAATTTTTATGACTATGTTTTGTTGTTTATCATTAAAATGTGTTGCTGTTTATGCACAAGTGCTACTGTTTACATGCGTTGCTTATGCGCAAGTGTTGCTGATTATAAGTACATGTGATGTTGTTTTCAATGTGCTACTATTTATAAGTATGTGATGCAGTTTTAAATGTGTTGCTGATTAAAGTTATATGATTATATGATGTTGTTTATGATTATTTTCTACTAAATCTGCTATGTTGCAAACACGGATATTTTTACCCGCGGGTACCCTTTTACCCTGTCGGGTGAAGGGTATGGGAAAAAGTTATACCCGCACAAGGTATGGGTACGGATGACGGGCAAGATTAAGAGGGGCGGGTAAGGGTATGGGGTGGCTCCACCCTTACCCATACCCTGCGGGTGCCATCCTTAGATGCTAGTACTCCCTCCGTTCGAAAATAGATGTCTTAAGTTTATCAAAATTCAGATGTACGTACACACTAAAACATGTCTAGATACATCCGAATTTAGACAAACCTAAGACATCTTTTTTCGGACAGAGGGAGTAGTAGTAGATTGCATTCTCATGCTCGGTTTCTACCGTTTGCGGTGGAATCTGGGAGAGCCCCCGTGTTACAGAAGGAGTCAAGGATTCTTCATCTGAGGCAGTGATAACATCTTTTTTGAGATGGAAAGGAATTCCATTAACCAAGCTGCTCAGCATAATCGCTGGCAACCAGAAGTAGGGCTAAGGTAGGAACTAGGCCCGGCCATACGGCTTGGGGATCCAAGACCATCTTCGCCCCTAAGCTCACTAAAGCGATAACATCTTATGTAAAGAAAAACCTCCTAAACCTGTTAGCGGGAGATAAAAATCACTTTACATCAGAGTAAGCCACTTCCAAAATGACGTTACGTTTCATCATTTGGGTAACGCAAACTTACGTTAAGAAACATGCAGTTTCCCTTTCCCAAGTCAGCGAGGAATTAAACCTTCATTTTAGTCAGCGCCAGAAGGTCACCTTCCCCTGCCATAACCATGGTACATCCCGCCGGCGATGCAGTACCGTTGCTGCCGACCACGTCCACCTCTGCCTGTACCATCCCAGGTACCACGCCCAGCGGGGCTGATACCGCTGCCCGGGCTGCCTCCACCTTGACCGAAATATGCAGTCAGCGCTGACTCTCGGATGAATTCTTCCTCCTCCCTCTCGTTGTACTCAAGAATTTTCTGCTTGATGTTTTGCTTCTCCACAAGCAGAGCCGCCTCTTGCTGCTTTGTGCTCTGGACAAGTGAGCAGTCTCCAGGAACGAGCATCTGCTTCGTCTGCTGCTTGTGCCCTTTTTTCACTAGAACCCTGACGCACACTTTGTCCTTGCTATCGCCCCCAGCATTACCGGTTTCCTCCGCTGTGATCTCCTGTCCACTCTCTGTTTCAGTGGCCCTTGGGTCCTTTGACCCCTCAAAGACCTTCATCGGTACAGCCATGTTCAAAGTGGGTTTCACCCGTAGCTCCAACTTGCGCGACTCCAAGCTTTCCTGTAGAAGGGCCTTCAGCTCCCGGTCAAACTCTTCTTGCTCCTTAGGATCAACTCTGACCACCTTACGCCTAACCTTCACATTTTCTTCTTCATCGGAACCAGCAGGCGTATCATCCTCGTCACTGTCAACACTATTCTCCGACCTATCATCTGATTTTTCTTCATTCAGGGAGTCTCCGTCTTCATGTCCATCGCGACGGATGCTTCCGCTGCCTGAATAGCTTTCATTGTCTGCTATTTCTTCGTGATCCCTATCACTTATGTCAGGTCTGTTTGCTGAGCTTTTGCAGCTCACATCACAAGCAGCGCTTTCAGATTGTTTCGTCTTCTCATTTTCTTCAAACTTGGCCAGAGCAGAAGCCAATAGTTCTGCAGATGAATACCTGGTCATGTTCGGTCGTAGCTCAGCAAACATATCCTGCACCAGGTGTAAAACAAGTAAATTAGGTGCTCCATTTACTGACGAGACATCTCTTAGAATATACAAAACGATAATTACATCTACTATGATCTAGCATCCCATTTGGGTATTGCATAATTGGTAAGAAATTTAAAGCAGTCCAACACGGAAGTAAACGGCTAAGCACATTAAAGTGGTCTAATAAGAAGGAAATAAACAGTTCCATGTCCACCAACAACAGAAATAATGCACTTCGCTATAAAAAAATAGAAATAATGCAGAAGACATTTAAAACAATAATAACAGCGTGCATAAGCAGAAACAACAAATGGAAGCCCAGCTCCATGGTGGCCACTTTTTTTGAAAATAAGAAATAGACATTTGTCAGTTTGAAAAAATTTAGAACAACAATACTACGCGTAGATAATGTTGAACTCTACCAGTGTGCAAAATCTCAATTCGAAATTCCTTGTACTCTAGGCTACAGAAAAATGACATATCTGGCAAATTTTCATGTTTGGAAAATGTGCAATGTTCACCGCACCCAGATTCATACTTGTCATTTCGCTCAGCCTAAAATACAACGAATTTTGGACTGGGTTTTTGCACACTAGTAGAGTTCCATTATCTACGTCTAGGATTTCTTCCCCAATCTTTTGGAACTTTCAAATTCCATTTCGATTTTTTTTAAACGAGCTCCCTGGAGGCTGGAGCTCAGGAGCCATTTGTCTGCTCTCCATTCATAAGCTACAATAAATGCTAAGTTGATGACCCACTTCTGTCATGGTTTTTAAGGCGTCCGTAAGGCGACGCCTAACCCCCCGCCTTAGGATGCCTTACCGCCTTAAAAACCATGTCTGTCACAAATGTATACTATGAATTGCTATCAAATCGAGAATATCTAGTTACTTACGTATTACTAAATATTAATGAGAGCCAAGGTACCACTTGCTTCAATATTAAGTTTGAAGCAAACACATTTAACAGTTCATTGATCCATTACAGGTGAAAATTTTGAAATGTCACTACCAGCTATATCCAAATAGTTTTCTCTTTCTCTCGAGCCACAGCATAATAGCAATGATCTCAAGACGAGACGCAAACCCAGCACAATTATATTGGCTCACCTTACACCAGATATTTAAGCTAATGAATGTCAACAGCTCTTCTCCAATTTAGATTGGTATCGTAATCATATGACATGTACACTAAAGACTAACACATGTATTTATGCTTTCAGGATGCAACCGCTAATAAGTTGCCGGTGTATAGAGGAACACTAACCTGAACGTCAAACTCGACGTCAAGTGGCAATGGACCTTTGTTAAGAACATATCTTTGAAAATATAGCAAAAATTTGTCAAGCTTTCGTTTTGAAGAGCCTCTATCAAAATAGTGACCACAAGTCTGGAGAAGTGTAATGATCATCCTTATCCTGAAAAAATCTTCTGGGGGATCAAGCAGGTCTTGCTGCACATGATAAATGCAAAGGATAAATTCACTGAAGTGACAAATATATAAATTCCTTTGAATATAGGTGATTAAGAATGCATAAAGTATTAGAGACGACGAGTGACATGTTTACTTTTGGGTCATACTTATCCAGGATTGCAGAAAAGGAATACAAACATGTTTTTTGTACATTCACAAGTCGTACAGTTCGAATTGAAAAAACATGCATACCAAGCATGTTAAACAACGAATTTAAGAATTAAAAACAACTTAAAGAATGACAGGGTACAACATAGTTGTATCAAGACCCTTATCAAATTTATAAGTGCATGACTTTCCATAAAATGTACTAACTTAAGCAGTTAACATTAGTATAGGGCTATAGGCCAGTCTCTGGACTGCTGCAATATCAATTTAAAAAACTCAAAGTAAAGACAGCAAAAGTAAGTTCTGACTTCTGTTTTATGGATGTGTTTACTTACTTCTGTTGTTCCATGACCAAATACAATAATAAGGTACAGTGTCTCAAATATAACTGATGAATCAATATGCTCATAGTTATATAACTCCCCAAGGAATCGCATGTGGGCAAGTTGTCTTTGTTGCAATGCATAGTCATTCAGCTCAAGTCCAACTCTAATCTCCTCTAGAACCTGGAATCCAGGTAGACAAGGAAACCACAGCGTCAGCTAGTCCATTCTTAGCTTAAGTGTCATCCAATAAAATGGGTTATAATCTGTTCATTGCTTTTACTATGCTACATACGCATGCAAGATCTTGTAAGTTGTAACAGATAATACTCTAAACACTAACAACATGGTATTAATCTGAACTACAAAGAACCAATAAACCTCAGATCACAAAATGGAATACATTTGCTACGCATTTTGTTAAAGGAGTCAGAGCTCAGAGAAAAGAAAGAAGCCAGTAATTTGAGTACCAAACACAAAATATGTAAAGAAAGAAACAGGATAAACATACAAGTGCAGGATAGTTCAGAAGACTGATCCAATATTAGTCATGGTGAAACTTTGCATGACATTTTTTTTGTGTATTGTGTAAAAAAAAATCTGCTACCGACTTCTCATCTAGTGGTACACTATGTCAACCGAAGTTTCTCGACTCATCCTTTTTACCATAAGTAACTCACCTCATCTACCACAGCGATAGGAAAATCATCATGATAGTGACTAAGACCAGCAGTTAGAAGAGCAATGAGGTGAACTTGGCTATACTTTCCCTTGTGAACTTTAAGAAAACACTTCACCAGGTACTGCTCACACTCAGCCCAAGGTAACTTGCGTAACTGACGAAGAACATGTTGAACACTTGTTTTGTCAAGATCCGAGAAAAGCAGCTTCCTTATGTACTGCATGCATTTATAAACAATATTAGTTATTCAATGTAACGGATCAAAATACGGGAAAGAAAACAGAACAGAAAAGGGATAAAAAGCCTTACCTGGTGCAGAGGTGGCCGAACTTTAGATACTCTGGCAGATCTTTCTGGTGGTTTGCATAAGTAATAGGCATTCTCCACAAGTGTGCTGTGGTGTGGATCCAAATTCCTCACATTTTTCAACCTCCTCAGTATTTCCAGCATGTTTGACATGCGAACTGTAGTTCCTTGTGAGAGATAAAGAAAGCGCCCGCAGGTCTCAAGAAGATTGCAGGCCACATCAATGTTATGATGGTTAAAATCATCTAAGCAAGCCTGCAAATACATATGATCACCTGACTAAATAAAGTTTGTTGTTGCAAGGTGATTTATTGTCTTTGTTCCAAACTTGCAAAATATGATAAATCACATCATGTTTTGTTATGGATGTATGCACACAGGGCATGTATTTGCAAACTTGTAAATGAAGATCATGAGGCATGCATTACGTGGGGGGGATTCAGTGTTCTGTTGGCTATGAGATATGCCAGACCATGGCGCCTTCAGCCGTGAAAAACTAAAAAGGTTGGGGCATTCGTCAAAGCCGGCATTCAGCGTATCTGCGCCTACCAGCTGAGCATCGACACCAAATAAGAATAATGAATGGGGCAACCAGCCAGGGCAGAAGGACACATTTGCCGAACACGTACTTTGGCATAGTGGGGACTCAGCTGAATCACAGCACCTTCGGCCATCAACTTTACATAATAATAATGAAAGGTGGAATTTGGCAAATACGACCTTCAGTGTTCTCGGAACCTCCAGTCCTCAGGTGTCAGGCTTCGCCAAATTGAGTGGGGCATAACAATGCTTTGACAACTTATAAGGATTAAAAATTAATATGGCCACATGAGCATGCAGCCTGGGCGTCATGCGCAGAAAAGGTATAGTAGTTTTCAGCTGAGCACAAGCTCCCCGCTTAAAAGGGGAATAGTTGGGATGCTCATGTAGCCCTTTTCAGACCAAAACAGACTGGTCCGAATACCTTGTTGAAAAAGGACATAATCAATATTGTGTGGTCTGAAACCTGCCTTCAGCATGAAATACCACATCTTTCCATGTGGTTAGAAATCACCCGCGTGATAGCAGCATGACAGACCGCATCATCGGTAATCAAAACACATAAGTAGCTAATTATGCTTCCTAATCAATCTAGTTAACCATTCTCTTTCCTACCATGTCTAGTGCACTAATTATTATTCCACGTAGAACACAAGAGATAATATGTTCCAGTTAGAAACTATACATGATATCCCAGATGTCAAGCAGCATATCATAAATAGAGACTATTCAGTACCATCTCAAATGTAGTAAAACAAAAGCACAAGGAAGTTAGAAACTCAACTAAAGTATAATTAAAAGGAAGACACTGATTCGTAAGTGGATTTATTTGTAGATTCGTACCTTCAAACAGCTAAAAACAAGGCCTGAGGGTGCAATTTTGAATTTGCATAACTCCCCAATAAATCTTATGTTTTTAATTTTTGATTCAATTTTGATCTGGTCCTGAAAGAGTGAACATAGTAGAAAACAACAATTAGTGCTGGAGTAGATAGCTCTATTAGTTATACTGAATTTAAAATTACATGTGTGACTACTTAACAACAGAAGAGTACACAAACTGAAAGGAGTAAAGGCTTTTTTCTTACAAAAATAAAATAAAACAGTCAATTAATTAGAAGCGTATCATGGACACACAAGTAAGAAGAAATGCATGAATAAGAGCCAAACCTTCTGTTTTATCGAAGAGTTAAATTCTTCTTCAAGCATTGACAAGAGCATACTTGGAAGATCCTTCATGCATGTGGACAAAGTGGCAACTAAACGAGAATAGTACGGTAGCAGTTCCAACGAAGTCCTTGGAACATTGTATAAGGCTCGTGCAAGTTTCTTCCTGTTTGCTTTAGAATTCAGATAGCAAAATTCTACCTGAAAGAATTAAATACATGGAGTTTAAGAATAAGGCAGAACCATCTCAAAGGCAGAAGTACATGGCACATTGTTATTACCGTCAATTGATCTATTAGATCTCGGCTAACACATCTTGGCAGTCTCTGTAGCAGGTTGTCCAAACTGGCGCTATCTGCGACTCTTACTGCTTCTCTTTCAATATCTTGTTTTTTGTCGGCATCTTTCTCTTTGTTTTCTCTATTCTTCGATCCAACGTTTGTTTTTTCCTCCAATTGGTGTTCAGGGATAGAAGTTTCAGCTTTGTCTTGAACTTTAGTTCCTACCTAAAAAGATTAGATGATTTGTCACAGATCGATCAAATGTGTTATTGAAGATAAATAAAGTGGGGTCACCAAAAGGGAGCAAACCTATAAGAAGCAAGAAAATATGGAAACTGAAAAAATTATCAGCTAGCCTCATAGTCACCAGCTTGTCATTATCATTATAATATTTGATAATTCTGTTCATGAAGTCAATTATTACTGAACCTTACATAACCTCCACTTGGGGTTGCGGTTGATTATGATAATCACGTTTGCTTGAACTACTTTTAGATATATAGGTGTATATTGTTAATTTTGAGTGCCAAAACATTTGAGATGAAATGTGAGAGTGATTATTGGATGGCATAATTTATCTAGCTTTAGTTTGATTACCAAATAGAATATTAGATGTTTCGTAATTTCTTTTTCACAATAATTTTAAAGATAAGGACGCAAAAACAAACACAAACTGAGCCTTTATATCGCCAACACACAATTCTTGAGTATGAGAGACTTCTTACACTAGTTTGTCCGTGAACCTTTCCATGTTTGTCTCCCAACTTTGGTTCCGCTTCTCCCAACAGTACACCAGGCACGAATACTCTGCTCAAAAGGATGTGTCGCATAGGTTCAAACGAATAATCACTAAATATAATTACTAACTTCTGTAAACTGTAGAATTAGTAAAATATGATCAAAACCAAGGACAGACCTCAGATCAGGCAAAGATTCATAAAATGCCTTGGTGTCTTCATCATCCCAGATAGGTTCTACTGCAGAGAAATCTTTCACGGAAGGGGATAACTCAGTCCCTGTAGTTACCCTTGTTGTGTGTCCATCATCTGGCATAACAGGGGGCTGCATATCAAGAGCTTCAGCTAAGCTGCAAGAGAGCATGTTTGAATTTTTTCACGAGATTTATGTGAACAGATGTAATGGTCCTAATAAGATGTCAATAATCTGAAAAGCAAAGTGAATATCATACGTGAAGCAGCAATCATACGTGAAGCAGCAAGCAGCATTTTGTATTTATTTTTTTAACAGTTTTTCTTGATTTAAAAGGAAAGAGCGAGAGCTCAGATGAACACCAGAAACTGTTGGTCATCTGTAGACAACTATGATACTAATAGGCACTATATTGACTCCTAAAACTACTAATTAACTAATTCAGATCATAGGTTATTCGTTGCTGAATATTTTGCCTCTTGGTCTCATCTTATGAACAGCACATTACCTTCAATGTTGTACTCCCTCCGTTCCAAATTAGATGACTTGCATTTGTCTATATACGGATGTTTGGAACGGAGGGAGTAATAGAAAATAAAGATGAAGGTGCAGTGAGGCAAGAATAAGAACTGAAAGAAACTTATTTCAATTGAGCGAACAAATGAACTACTTGTGCAGCTACAGAAGCGACTGATGAACAAAGTAAGATGGATGCTCACGATGTAACACAGCGGAGTAACTGATCGAAAGATTTCCGAAGCTTCTCATACAAGGCAGTATTCTCATCACTTAGTTCACCTTTGGTATTCAAAATCTTTGCATTTTCAGACTCCATTGCACGAAGAGACTGCATGGTGGATCATATGCATGAGATGGTGGCTAATAAACATGCTGAAGCAATAACAGAGTAAAAGAGTAGCCTAACAACAAAGTTCACTTGAACGAAAGATAGTTACCACATGTTCTGACTGCAGAACTGCAACTACAGCATCATAGTAAGAGCTCAAGGCTTTCTTAAAGAATGTCTTCAGATCATCAGTAACATTGAGGCCCATATAAAACTGCAGCATACAGAAGAAATGTCGTCAGAACTCACAGGGTGTTAGAAGTGGAACTATCACGACAGAACAGCACCAGTACTGAAAGAGAGACAAATGTAAGGCAAGGACTTCTCTCCTTGCCTTTTTCTAAAATCTGCCTAACCTCATCAAAAGCTTCTTGCCCATGTTTTTGTAATCCAAGAAAATGTTTTCCTTGGCGAGCAAAAGTAGCGAGGAGAGACAAATTTGTCTGAGTTGTTTCACGGTCCTTCAAATGCTCCATTGACGTAAGATCCTTTATAATGTTTATGAAAGTACTAGCATCTTCAACAATTCCAACAAAATATAATTCCATAAGAAGTTTCAGCGTGCTTCTTTTCTTCATGGCCCTTGAATTCTTATCTGAATCTAAATCATCTGCAGATTTCCCAGGAAAGAAGGCTTTCAGGAGTCCTTGAATGAGGCAAGGAGAAAGTCCTTGTATCTTTGATGAAGCAATGAGCAAATCTGCATCAGATATATAAAGTACAGATGACTATTCAATTATGTGAATTTGACGCCCACACATGAAAACAGATTTGAAGAAAATGAGTTCTGTTGAATTCATTAATCATTTGAAAATCCATGAAATAGCAAAAAGCAGTAACATCAGATACATGCCAATAAATTAAAAATGAAGTTAAGAAATCATATGAGACAACGTGCTAAGCCGATATAGATAAAGATGCATATTAATACTTAGGGAGCACCCATTTATACAAGCACAACTCCACTCTCAGACAGGAGATTCCGTAATCTAGAAAAACTTAACTCATTAAGTACATGGTCGAAGCTTATATAGAAAATTTGGTGAGTAAGGCTGCGAGACAGACTAACAATATACTTCAGAATGTTTTAAGACTACGAGGTACTGTTACTACTTACTACTATACCTGAACAGCAGCTTGCATATCAGCAGAACGAAGTTTGGCCTCACAAATGTAAGAAACTGCTTCACTGACAAATTTGCTTAAGTTAATACTTTTCAATTCTTCCATTAAGCCATCCTTTTGTTCATCGCTTATCATTTTGAGCTTCTTGATAACTGCTGTGTTGCGCTTGATGCTGGAATCAAGAGTTCTCAGGTGACTTGCATCTAAAATGAACGATTGACCATGTGATAATTATGCATTCCAAGTACTATGAAGACTGAAATATGTCTATAAAGTATAAAAGACTGAGCTTAGCAAAACAGCAATCACTGTCTCTCAAACAAGAATAGCAGGATATAAAAGGAAATACCGAAATAAACAAACACACACATAACAAACATAGTTCCAGTAGGTTCGCATCATGTTGTTCGTACCGGTACACGGAAAGGTGTGTCATTATAAGCTATAGGTATCTGAACGTCTGGTCAAGAGAATTCTAAGGTCTCCAATAAGGATGCTAGCTGCCGAGAGAACTCAAAAACAATTTGATTTCTCAACTTACATGTCTGGATTAGCTACCTGAGCAATGCACAATATGAGTAGAGCTTCTGAGCTCAACATGGCTCACACTCCAAACCTTGAATGGGTAGGGTACGTGGGTATGCCAAATAACTGTAAATACTGCCCTGCGTCTAAGCAGCTCCGTTTCTTTATTTTTAGGATATCAAACACATATTTAATGGATATGGATCTCTGAGTTGCACACAGAGTCTAAATAATTTGCTACTGATTTAGGCCTACCAAGATTCAGTACGGCAACAAGCTTTTCGTGCACATAGTAGGAACTGACTCATCTGCCTAGCAATAAACTTTGAGCTTTACCTAGATGGGACATATTACCATATGAATATTAGTTTGTCCTGGTAAACAATCCCACAACAGCCACTGTAGACTAAACAATCACATTACTTCCATTAATAGCCTTTAGCCCAATACTCAAAGAACAGCGGAAGTACCAGGCCTCTCAGGGTTTAGGTTCCTCTGGCGGAGAGCAGTCTTTACATCAATAAGCTTCTTGTATTCTTCAGCACAGGCAACCTGCAAACAATCAACATTTAGAACAAATTAAACATTCTGAACTTGAAGAAGCGGAAAGATTGCAACATATACAATCACCCGCCATATTCTCTTTGGCCCAAGCTTTTTAAGATGTGGGAGAAAGGAATCTAAACATGCTAACAAGGCATTCAGACAGCTTGCTCACAGTGATATGGGAACCTACTAAGTGCTAACAAGGCATTTGGACAGCTTGATCACGGTGACATGGGAAAAAAGTGGCAATAGGAGAGATTTTACGTCAAATAATGCCAGGTAACTACCCTTTGTCGCTTTTTTTTTGTACACTGTAAAACTACAAAGGTGGACTCTATATAGGGTGTAGTCATACTTTTTGTTAACCACTCCTAGTCAAGCAAGAGAAACCTAAGCAACTTAGACTATAAAAGTACATCCTATATAAGAAGGGCTATGATAGTATGAAATACAAATACATCTTCAACACTGAACAACAATCCACACAACTTTTAAGCCCATTTACTCACTAGATATCGAGGTAAATAAACCCACATTTCCGCTGCATATGGATATTATATTACATTTGGCTCTGGGTAGCAAGCAAGCAATGGTGGTCAGATTATGCAAGTGAGAAGGGAAAGTGGCAGCCACTTCTTCCACGGTATCAGTGGCATATTGATAGGGAATTGGCATGCCTCCACAATCAGCACCAGCGGCTGCTTCATGATCATCATGCTGACAAGCAAAGGTAGCAGGCAATCCTTCACAATGGTTGGCTGAATCAAGCTCCTCTATAGGGAATCTCAGTACCAGGTGACAGTTGATGAGATCGGGCACCATAACTGACCCTTCCGATAAACCATTGCCCCTCAGGGTGGATTACTTTTAAAGGCCGCAGATGGTAGAGGGCTTACTATTGGGAAAACAGGGGTGCCAACTGCCTGACTCGGTACTCTAGCTTATTGCGGATCACATTTGGACCATTCATGGCATTGGACAACTCCAATTGCTTCAGTTGCGAGTTTGCCAGTGCAGGAGAGCCAATTTGGGTCCATCAGCAAGGCAATGGTTTTCTAGCCAATGTAGCCTAGTTTTGCTGGCAAAGTTAGTTTTTTTGGGTTCCCCCTGACAGCTCCTTACCTAGAAGGCTAGAACTGTCTAGTATCCAAATGCATGCTATTTAAGGATCGTGTAGTGTTGTAGTTCACTCGTAGCATCAAACTGCTACATGATCAAGACTCTAATACAGCATTTATGAAATGTCCACTGAAGTTTGCAGGGAGTAACATTTTGTGGTATGTGGTCAACTGAACATCAAAAGTGTACATAGTGAGGACAGTAACACTGTAACAGGACATGGAGTTGCCAACTTCTGAATACAGGGTTGATACTTGTTCAAAAAAAAGAATACAGGGTTGATACATCAGTAGAGATCAGGCATGAAGTTACTTGAGTACTACCGTTCTTACCTCGCTGTTATGATGCCCCTCTTCACCTTGCCTTTTCCCCTCCGGACTTTCATTTTCCATGTGCTCCATCAATTTTACCCCACAAGCGAAATGTGAACAATCATGCAAAGCTGCCAAGCAAATCCAAAATGTAAACAACAACATCTCTAGATTAGAACAAGCAGAAGCACCGCAGAACAAATAACTAGTCCCGGTAAATGAAGTACTCTAAAACATCCAAAACAATACAGCACCGCACACCTGCTGCTCTGCTAGAAACCTAACGATAATTACTGAAATTAAGGCGTGACCGCTCGCACAAAGGGGCGGATCTAGATGGTGCGCCAGGTGCGCACGGGCGCACCAAAAATTTATGGAGGCCAAGTGGGGTTTAACTAATCACTGGATGGCAAAAGTCTGGTACCTTAAACCCCGATGTCCAACTTGGCGAACGGGGTGAGGGGGTGGAGACGCCGAGGTCGCGATGAGGCAGAACGTGGGACGGCGGTGGCGGCGACGCCCGCGAGTGGTGGAGGGCTGACGCGGAAGCGGAGGCGTGGCGCACGGCGCGGCGCGGCACGGCGGCAGCTCTAGGGCACGGAGACGATAGTCTGATGGACTGCAGAGAGGGATTTTGGAGGAGTCGCGCTTGGTCGGGTCGGGTCGGTTTGGTTTTGGTTCGCCCAGCACGAGGGAAAAGAGGGAAGAAAGAGAGAAGGAAACGAGACGACGGACACGTGTCGCCTTTTTTTTTTTAGACTAATAGGGAGGCTCTCCCCAGCTCCATTTTACTCGAAAACGAAAACATCATAGTCGGTTACATGACGGCAAAGTAAAAGAGGCTGCTCAAGGCATAAGCAGTTCTCAGATAAAAGTAAGACTACAGCTATTACAGTCACCGGCCAAAACACGGCAACTCTTGGCCAAAATCAACTTCAGACTAAATCTAGCCCAAAATGAGTGCATTTTCCGCGCCCCCAGCACCATCCATCTTCATTTCTGCCTCTGGAACAGCATCACTTGACAGCAGCAACTCACATCACCACGTGAATGGAGTCTGCTTCATGCGGGTGCTTCTGCAGGTAAGCAAGGCTTGCTCTGCCGCCATACGGGGAGGGCACAGTGGACGCCCAGGAGTGAATCCAGCCGAAGTCCACGCACTTCAGCCTGGTTCGATCGCCAGCGACGCCTTGAGCTTTGCCAGCAGCAGGCTTGCGAACTGCCCTGCCTTTCCTCCTGCCTGATCTTTTAGTGGTATCATCCAGAGCTTTAGATAGTTTAGAGCCAATTGCCACACCTATTTCAAATTAATCCAAGTGCATCGATTAAACACTACATTATTTCTATTATTCCAAATGCTCCAAAGGACAGCAGCAGTAACTATATTAAGATGCAAATATCTAGTATTGCATAGCCATTTGGAAGCAAGGGACCTAAATCTACTATGTCAACGGCAAAAACTTGAGCAACTAGCTCCCACATGTTTCTAGCTACAATACACTCAAAGAACAGATGAAAAACAAAGGGGAGTTTCCAAACCATATGTCTTCCCAAAACTTGACCTTTTTTCCATTTCCTACTTTCCATCTATATCCTATCTTAACTGCTTTTGCTGCCCACATTACCCCTTTCCAAAAAGTAGATGGATGGGTATCATGACAGCCAGGGGCGATTTTACCAGGTAGGCTTCGTATGGCTCGAGCCTACCCTCCAATTTTGCCCAAAGAATGTCGAATAAACACGCTACTGATATCCAGTGGCGTAGCTAGGGGGTGTGCCGGGTGTGCCTTGGCACACCCAGGTATTTGGTTAGTTTCTTAGGACCAGGTTAGATTTGTAGTAGCCATTTAACCAGCCTATGAAACTGCATGCATGCAAATAACAAATAAACAACACTGGAGTTGATCCGTTTGAGATAATAGCTTTGCACACCTATTTGGTCACTCGTTGCTTGACGGTGGTGTAGCTATCCTCATGAAATGCTTAACTTTCCTCCAATTCCCAGTCCCCTAAATTGTCAAAAAGAATCCCAAGGTTTGAATCAACGGTGATTATTTCACCTCACCAAATATTTGTCTACTTGTATCGTTAATTTTCTTTGTTTGCAAATTTTTAACATATGTAGTGAAATATCGGAGCATTTGATTGAGATATTTACATTGTTCGTTTCAGAAATTTTTCTACTACTTGCGCATTTTGCCGAAGTGTGCACACCCTCTAAAAAATTTCTAGCTCCGCCACTGCTGATATCTACCCACGGATGAGAGCTTCTTTCCGTTCCTAGGTTCAGGCAGTAAGAAGAAAAAGGAAGGCAAATCGAACAGTTTTCTAAGTGATTACCTACCTGGGCTTTATGTACGTTAATACTGGCCCAATAGTGGCCCTGGCCAGTGGCCAGGAGGAATAGCGTGCAGCTGCATTTCCCCTCCAAAAAAAAACTAATCCATCGCTAGTGACTCTAAAAAAATCGCTAATTACCCTATAAAGAACCAATCGATCGCTAGTTGCCCTAAGAAAAAAAACAATCGATGAAACTGATAGGGTTGCAGATTGTAGACTCCATACGTCTACTAAAACAATTGACTTGTTTATATTGTGTACATCATGAATTGATCTACAACCTCTCTTATTTCTGTAGATTTGTAAATGAAAAAACGGTCACCCGCTGTGCGACAAAAACCTAGGTGAAAGATTACTCTTTTGTTAAAAAGAGCTGTCTGGACCTGCCCCTCTCCTCCCCTCTCCTCTCTCCCTCCCTCCCCACCGCCTGAGAGCCGTGTTAGAGTTTCCGGCCCCTCTCCTCCTCCTCTCCGGCGGCTCTGCCGGCCGGAGTTGTGGGAGGAGAGGGTGCCCGGCCCCCCTGTACCTAGTAGTCTTAGGTTTTCTTTGCCCGTGGTGGCGTTTTGGCGTTTTGCCGTTGAGAGCGGCTGCTCCGCTGTTCTGTGGCGGTGTCCGGCGGCCTGGCTTCGCCCTCTACATCCGCTCGTGGTGGGAGCTGGTGGTGCTTGGGCGCGGTTTTGAGGTCGTCGTCGATCCGTTCTTCGTCAAGCCTCCTAGGTGGGGGATCTGCGGAGGTGAATCGGTGACTGCTCTCTTCAATAAGTGCTTTTGGTTCCGATTGTTGTGGTTCTTGATCCTTTTCCTGGCCGGCCGCGGTGGCGAGGGAGAAAAGGGGACAGGAGCACGGCAGTTGGTTCTCTTCTCTGTCCTAGCTTCTCTGGCCGGCCATGGCGGCGAGGGGAGGAGCTGGTGGAGCTTTTGCTGCTGGTGGTGGAGGTGCTCTTCTTCGTCTGTTCTGCTCCGGCCGGCCGTGGTGGCGTGGGGAGCGGCGACTGGAGAAGACTGGGTGATGGTGTTGGATGTCCTGGGCGTCGTCGTTTCGGCTGGAAGAGGGGCGGAGCTGGGGAGCTCGCGCTGTGGCTGTGCGCGTTCATCGCGTCTAGGCTTCGTCGCACGGCGACAGACGACTTATGCAGCCATCTACAACGTGTGGCGGTGCTTCCTTCCCGGCGGACGGTGGTACGGCGATTCTGGCGGCGACTAGGAGCTTTGGGAGCGGCTGAGGATCCGATTGTGATCTCGTTTGGTGGCTCGGGGTGTTCTGTGCACTTTCCTGGGTCTGTTTGTATTTTCTGTTTTCGTTTTGGACCTTTCTGTAAAGTGTACTGAGCTTCCTTTATATGAATCGGATCCTTCCCTCAAAAAAAAACCTAGGTGAATTGCGTTGCTAGTGTACAACGAAGCCATTTTTATTTGAGCGATATGTTATTTGAGCCCACCCTCTCATTTTGTTCTAGAATCGCCACTGATGACAGCAAAGGACATTAGGGCTCTTAGTGTTATACTTAGCATCTACTACTTTTTTCCACAGGGCACCCTCTCCCTGGATATATCTCTTGATCCAGGACCCAATCATACACAGATTCATATCTTGTAGATTTGGTATCCCTAGACCACCATACTCTTTCTTCATACAAACCGAGGCCCAATTAGCTAGATGAATCTTACGGTTACCCTCGGAATCATCCCAGAGGCAGATAGCTAATTGAGTGTTAATCAGCTTTAAAGCCCATTTAGGGAATTTAAAAAAGGACAAGAGATATATAGGTATACTAGCTAAACATGATTGCACTAGCTCCCTTTTTGCTGCGGATGAGAGTAATTTACCTCTCCATCCAGCTAACCTCTTAAGGAGGTTATCTATTAGTGGTTGCAGATCTTCTCTCCTAAGCTCCCCATAATGCAAAGGAATACCTAAGTACTTTATGGGGAAATCACCAAGGATACACTGCAAAATTTCTACAAACTGCACACACTCTCCTTCCTCTGAATTAATGGGGATGAGTTCACTTTTGTGGTAATTGATTCTCATCCCAGACAATTGCTCAAAACATGTAAGTATCCACTTCATGTGGAGAGCCACAGTGGGATCAGCATCTAGGAAAAGGAGTGTGTCGTTGATACGTCCAAAACGTATCTATAATTTTTGATTGTTTCATGCCATTTTTATGCTTTTAGCACTTGTTTTATATTAAGTTTATTATTTATTTGGACTAACCTACTAATAGTTGCAAAAGTGCACAATGTTCTTGTTTTACTCATTGATGTGTAGAAATTATCAAGAATACAAGAGGAAACCTTGTTGGAGTCGAATTGGGACTTTCCTGAAATCTGTCTGAGAACTTTTTACGAAGATTGCCAGTTTGACCCTCGAAGATGACGTTGTATGGAGACCTGGCTATTACGAAAGTTGTCACAATTTTCCATACGAAGATTTTAAGCCTGAGATCAGCCCAATCGGAGTTCGGACGCGGCCTGTAGGCCTGTTTTGGTGGAACCCTAAAAGGGGGTGACGGAAATCCGAGAAGATATATAAAGGGAGGACTCCTCCACCCACGAATTTCAGCCACCAAAAGACACGTTTTTGCCTCCCCCATGGATCCCATCTCCATGGGGGAGGGCTCCCAAGAAGCCATGAAGGAGGGAGGCTAAGGGGTGGCGCTCCCCCATGTTGCCGGCGGAGGGGAAAGGAGTTCCCCGCACCGCCGGCGCCGCCGCCGCCCTGCGCCGTCGCGCTGCCCCTCTCCGCCGTCTTCACCGCCATCTCCATCACCATCTCCTCCTTGTATTCAGTGGTTCATCCTCCCATAAACCTCGGTACCGTCCTATGTAAACATGGTGTTTGATGCTATAATATTTATCCTATGATTTACATCATGTTTCCCTAGTTTATTTGTCTTTTGATTGCTTAATTGAATGCATGAGGTTCATTAGAGTTGTATGTCTATATGGTGCTGTCCTTTGGTGTCCATTATACTTGTGCGCGCATGGATCAAACACCCTAGGGTTGGTAGTATTTGTAACGAAGCGGGGGAAGTTCTGCCGGAGTGACAGAAACCTGAGAACGCGAACCGATTAGTTGCACGTATGGGAGTAAGAGGACCTTGAACTTAAGGCTATGGTTGGGGAAGCCTTAATGCATTGTTAGTATTTGCGGATGCTTTCTAACAATCCAATCATATAGTACTTGTAATCCCAAGTAGTGGAGTGCATGTATATTTAACCTCTCCCACATAGAAAACTGCATCGAAGACAATGAACCAAGTACCTTCACTAATTAATCTTGGACAAAGCCACCACAATTACCACCACTTTTCCACACTCATGGTACTGTTAGTATATGGTTACTTAGTGTATTTTATTGCTGCAGCACTAACATTTACTTTCTTGTATTTATTATCTTGCAAAACTACCTCTCATACCCGTATTGCTACCGTAGTTTTATTTTCTAGATAATTCAAACGTTTAGTGTGCGTAGAGTTGTATCAGTGGTTGATAGAACTTGAGAGAATACTTATCCTACCTTTAGCTCCTCGTTGGGTTCGACACTCTTACTTATCGAAAAGGCTACACGCGATCCCCTATACTTATGGGTTATCAGTCGTCTACATATTGCAGACAGACACCACCTCTAGGTATAAATCTAGGGCACAAACCTCTAATAAGTCCTGCTTCACTGCCTTTTAAAAGCATTTTTGCAAAGACATCAACTACGAAGTTAAAAAGGATGGGGGACAGAGGGTCTCCCTGCCTCAGCCCCTTCCCTGTGATAAAAAAACTCACCCTCTACATCATTTACTTTAACACCTACGGAGCCATTCTGGGTTACTTGTTTAATTAACCTAATCCAGGTCGGCCCAAAGCCCCTCATTTCTAAAATTTCATAGAGAAATTCAAGGTTTACTTTATCATAGGCTTTCTCGTAATCTATCTTAAGCACCAAGCCTTTCTCCTTGATCGTATGCACCTCATGTATAACTTCATGAGCAGTCACCACACTTTCTAGAATAAATCTACCATTAATGAAGGCAGACTAACAGTTAGAGATAAGTCTGTCCACCACGGTTCCTAGTCTATTTGTTAATACTTTAGTAAAAATCTTAAAAATGCAGTTAAGAAGACTAATAGGTCTAAACTTTTTCATAGAACTAGCATTTTCCTCTTTGGGAATCAGTGTTATCATTGCAAAATTAATTCTAAAAATATCTAGCTTATTGGCAAACCAAGCATTAAACAGGTGAAGCAAATCCTGCTTAACTATATCCCAGTACTGTTGATAAAAGAAGAATGGGAGCCCGTCTGGACCCGGTGCCCCATCAGAGTAGGAGCCAAAGACAGTAGTTTTGATCTCATCTAGAGTAAAACTACCTTCTAGAAATCTATTCTCCTCCGCACTAACTTTTTCACTATCATTGAAGAAGTCATGTCTAAGTCTAATATCAATTTTGTCCTCATAATGAAAAAGGTCTTTGTAAAAGTCAGTAGCAATTTTAAGCATACCACTATTTTCATTAACTGGGCCCTCGGGCCCATCTAAGGAACTAATCATTTTCTTTCTTCTTCTTTGATTTGCTACTGCATGGAAGTAAGCAGTATTCCTATCACCCTCAGTAATATCTCTATCTCTAGATCTCTGCTTTGCCTTAATTTCCTCTATCAACCAATAAGTATTCAGTTCCCTAAAAATTGCATCTAATTTACCTCTATCTTCCTCAGATATTTCCTGAGTTTCAGCTTTAATATCAAGAGCATCATACTCTACCATGAGCTATTTTTTATGTTTCCTAATCTCAGCGTCAAGATAAGCACTCCACCCTTTAGCTAATCTCCTGAAAAGCCTTAGCTTCCCCTACCATATGTCCATGGCATTTCTAGCTCTTTTATCTAAAGCCCAAGCCTTGGTAACTGAAAGAGCATTTCGTGATCCCTTGTGTTTTGCGTGTTAGTTAACAACACTAGCGATATTTTAATCAAGTGTTAAGTGATGCAGGTTTAGCTCTATAAAACATTATGCATCAACACCAAAAGAAAAGAGGATTTTATCGAAGTTCTGGAGACTTCCAGGCCGGAGTCTCCGGACTCAGGGGATTCAGTCGAAGAGGATCAAGTTGGTTCACTCCCTGGACCCTGTCTGAAGTGTTACCGGAAAGTTGCCAGAGGAAGGGCAGAGTCTCTGCCCCAGGCCGGAGTCTCCGGTCTTTGGACCAAAAGACTCCGGTCTGAGCTGCTCCAAGCCTCAAGGTGGTTCAGCCCCTGGACCCAGGCCGGAGTCTTGCCGGAATCTACCCGGAGTCTCCGGTGTAGGCCGGAGTCTCCGGTCACTCTGACCGGAGTCTCCGGTGTGAAGACTGCGGCAACGGTTACATTTTGTGGAGGGGGTATAAATACCCCTCCACCTACCTCCAGCCAGCTAGCTCGCCCAACATTGAAGAACACCATTATTGCAAGCTCAAGAATCACTAGATCTCCCAATCCCTCCACCCCAACTTGTTGATCTTTGGAGGATTGAAGGAGACGGCCCGGATCTACATCTTCACCAAGCCAATTTACATTTCCCCCTCATTCACTTGAGGGACCATTTGCTAGGGTTTCCATTGGGAAAACCTAGCCCCTTGTTGTACTCACTTGTTGTTCTTGTGACAGATTGTAGCCATTCGGGAGCCCCCAATCTAGTTCTGGGTTGTGCCCCGGATTGTTATTGTAAAGGCTCCGGACTCCGCCTTGAAGGTTTCCGATAGTTGAAGGTGAACCAAACCTTTGTGGTGCGGTTCATCGGAGAAGAAGGTGAAGCCTTTGTGGCTGTTGAGCCATTGTGTTGGCTCACACCTCTCCAACGAGACGTACTCCCCTAAAAAGGAGGAACTCGGAAATACATCCGTGTCTCCGCGTGCTTTCATTTCGGTTACCTCTATCCTTATTTACCGTGTTTACCTTGTGTATCTTGTTTAGTTGATAGCTTGTCATATAGGTAAATTCACCGTAGTTGCATATCTAGAGAATTTACCTTTCATGCCAAGCCTAAATTGAAAAAGAACTAAAATTTGAGTAGCACCTATTAACACCCCCCCCCCCATCTAGGTGTCATACGATCCTTTCAATTGGTATCAGAGCCTCGGCTCTCTTGGTTGGCTTAACCGCCTAAGAGAAGTATGACTTTGGGAGAGTTGCCCCCGGAAGGGCAAGGTATACCGGCATCCATGGTCGATCTCAAATCAATGGAAACATCATTGAGACCTTCCATGGATACCCAATTTGGTGAGTTACGTGAATTGCTCACAAAACTCACTTGTACCAAGCCTCCTCCTTAGGTGACTATCCCATTAATAGAGGATCCTCTTATTTCCAACACGGGTGATTCCGATGAAGGAAAGAATAAGAAGGAAGGGGATGAAGAAACCGAACCAAAGAAATCTCCTTCATCCTTAACCAAGCCGAAAGGTGGGAAGCCCGAGTACCATGAGGTCTCTCCTCTTGGTGTCTACTCTCCCGACCCACCTATCCCTCATCCGTGCATAAATACCTTAGGTCCTCCACCTAAGCTTAATGCATTGGCTTTTACTAGTTGGCAACACTCAATGAAATCTCATGTCAACAGTGCCTCTATCGAGCTTTGGAGGATCATACGAGTGGGATTCAAGGCCGTGGATCCAAACAACTTGACAAGAAGAGAGGTGGTTGATGCTCAACTCAATGCCTCTGCACTTCACATGCTTGAACTTGCCGTTGGAGAAAATGGTCTTCATCACATTCAACATGTCAACACCGCCAAAAAAGCTTGGGATTGTCTTGAGGAGGTGTTTCTTGGATATGAAAGCATGAAGAGGAATAGATTTGATGCCTTGAGCAATGATGCCGAAGGTTTCTACATGCTTGATAGTGAAACTCATGAGGAGATGTACGGAAGGGTCAAGATTCTTGCCAAAGCCTTTTATAATGTAGGGGCAACCTATGTGGATGATGCTTGGATCAAGAGGAAGTATGTGAATGCCCTCATGCCCTTCGAGCCCATTGAATTGAAGGCCATACAAGGAAGACACAACTATCTTGAAATGTCATCCAATAAAGTTATGCAAGAAATGCAAGCCTCCAAGGTTGCTACCAAGAATGCTCAAGACAATCGTGCTCGGGCCATGGGGATGAAACAAAGTCCATCTCTTGCTTTAAAGGCCAAAGTGGTGTGCCTAGATGATAGTGTGGAAATTGAAGAATGCCCAAGCAACATCATTCCGGATGATCTCCAACAAGCCTACCATGAACACTTGGCCCTTGCGTCAAGAGCATTTTGGCGTGACCCGACCAAGGCAAAGGCCCAAGTTGATCAAAGGAACAACCCAAGTGGGAAGAAGGAGTTTGCATCCAAAACGAAGACATGCTTCAATTGTCATGACAAGTTTCACTTCATCAAAGATTGTCCTTATGAGAATAGAGAAGAACATGGTGGGAGACTTGTACTCAAGGATCAATCAAAGTTGGTTCAAAGGAAGCCAATTGTCAAGAAGAAACCATTCTTCAAGAAAGCACCAAGCATTGTGTTGATGACTCAAGAAGAGTACCCTTCCGATGATTTCGAAGAAGAAGAAGAAGAAGACACACGTGAGGTGGCCGCATTGGCTATTACCTCAACTTCATCACCTTCTCTCTTCGAATCCCCCAATGAGAACGCCTCTGATACGTCCAAAACGTATCTATAATTTTTGATTGTTTCATGCCATTTTTATGCTTTTAGCACTTGTTTTATATTAAGTTTATTATTTATTTGGACTAACCTACTAATAGTTGCAAAAGTGCACAATGTTCTTGTTTTACTCTTTGATGTGTAGAAATTATCAAGAATACAAGAGGAAACCTTGTTGGAGTCGAATTGGGACTTTCCTGAAATCTGTCTGAGAACTTTTTACGAAGATTGCCAGTTTGACCCTCGAAGATGACGTTATATGGAGACCTGGCTGTTACGAAAGTTGTCACAATTTTCCATACGAAGATTTTAAGCCCGAGATCAGCCCAATCGGAGTTCGGACGCGGCCTGTAGGCCCGTTTTGGTGGAACCCTAAAAGGGGTGACGGAAATCCGAGAAGATATATAAAGGGAGGAAACCTAATTCGTGGAGGACTCCTCCACCCACGAATTTCAGCCACCAAAAGCCACGTTTTTGCCTCCCCCATGGATCCCATCTCCATGGGGGAGGGCTCCCAAGAAGCCATGAAGGAGGGAGGCTAAGGGGCGGCGCTCCCCAAGCTTGCCGGCGGCGGGGAAAGGAGTTCCCCGCACCGCCGGCGCCGCCGCCGCCCTGCGCCGCGCGCTGCCCCTCTCCGCCGTCTTCACCGCCATCTCCATCACCATCTCCTCCTTGTATTCAGTGGTTCATCCTCCCACAAACCTCTGTACCGTCCTATGTAAACATGGTGTTTGATGCTATAATATTTATCCTATGATTTACATCATGTTTCCGTAGTTTATTTGTCTTTTGATTGCTTAATTGAATGCATGAGGTTCATTAGAGTTGTATGTCTATATGGTGCTGTCCTTTGGTGTCCATTATATTTGTGCGCGCATGGATCAAACACCCTAGGGTTGGTAGTATTTGTAACGAAGCGGGGGAAGTTCTGCCGGAGTGACAGAAACCTGAGAACGCGAACCGATTAGTTGCACGTATGGGAGTAAGAGGACCTTGAACTTAAGGCTATGGTTGGGGAAACCTTAATGCATTGTTAGTATTTGCGGATGCTTGCTAACAATCCAATCATATAGTACTTGTAATCCCAAGTAGTGGAGTGCATGTATATTTAGCCTCTCCCACATAGAAAACTGCATCGAAGACAATGAACCAAGTACCTTCACTAATTAATCTTGGACAAAGCCACCACAATTACCACCACTTTTCCACACTCATGGTACTGTTAGTATATGGTTACTTAGTGTATTTTATTGCTGCAGCACTAACATTTACTTTCTTGTATTTATTATCTTGCAAAACTACTCTCATACCCGTATTGCTACCGTAGTTTTATTTCTAGATAATGCAAACGTTTAGTGTGCGTAGAGTTGTATCAGTGGTTGATAGAACTTGAGAGAATACTTATCCTACCTTTAGCTCCTCGTTGGGTTCGACACTCTTACTTATCGAAAAGGCTACACGCGATCCCCTATACTTGTGGGTTATCAAGACCTTTTCTGGCGCCGTTGCCGGGGAGCCATAGCGTAGGTTAATGTTCTTGTGTGCACTTGTTTGCTTTATCTCTAAGTAGTTTTTATTTTCAGTATTAAGTTGTTCTTTATCTTACTATGGATAGGGAATGCGAATTACAAAAAAAATTAGGTGTAGTTGTTATCTAAAAACGTTTTCAAAAAGAAAAGTGATTGGAAAGATGAGTAATGGTTAAATGGGGGTCGACCTTGAACACTTGTGTTCATGCCTATGAAACCAAAACAAATCTTTCCATGGAAGCTTTTCATTAAAAACATGTAAATATTGTAAATATTGTGTATATACCTCTGTACATAAAAATAAAATGCTAATTATAGTCTTAGTTAATTGAAAGTTGATAGTTTTACTTTGCTGTCCAGAAACAGATTTTCTGTGCTCCACCGTATTAAATGTTTAAAATCACCAGAACGTGATCTTGATCTGAAATTTCTTGAGTGCAAAGTGATGCTTATTAGCTTTCTTTCATTAGACTAACTTTTTCTGATTTAAGGTACGTAGATAGGTCGAAAAATTCGATCTTTACTGACTGTTCTGTTTAGACAGATTTTGTGCTTCTCTGTAAATAAAATCGTGATAAATCTCAGAATAGTATTTTGACTTGAAAATTTTTGTGCATAAACCTGAGATTATTATCTTTCTTTCATTAGACTAAAGTTTTTCGATTTGAGCTACTTAACTATCTCGTTGAATGCCATCTTTACGGACTGTTCAGTTTTGACAGATTTCTTTGTTTATTCAATATTGTACTTGGTGTTGTTAGTTTCATTAGTTTTTCGACGGACAACGGAAATCATGAACACCTTAGTATATACAGTGGCTAATGTTGAGTAAAAATTATAAAACTTGTCAATGCTTGAACATGAGTGGATTTTATTTAATGAGTACTAACCCTACTAATGAGTTTTGTGAAGTTTTATGTGGATGTAGCTTATAAGATCTAATCAATATGGTGATATGAGATGAATAAGAAGACGCAAGAGCTCAAGCTTGGGGATGTGTAGGTGCATCCCAAGAACATATTCAAGAAGATACAATCATCTAAGCTTGGGGATGCCCGAGTCATCCCCCTATTCATCAACTAACATGAGGTTGTCTCGTTCATACTCTATATTACCCGTCCACATGATATGTATTGTCTTAACTTGTATTATAATTGCTTTTATATGTCTTGGTTTTACCTTCTTTAGTTTTATTAGGCTCCTTATTTGGTTTCGATTGCTTCTTTACTTTCACTTATAAATTCAAAACAACAAAAATATTTTCTTTTGTTTTGCTTCTTTGTTTGGTTCTTTATTTTAATTTTATTTGGGTTTTACTTTTGATTTTTATTTAGAGTTTTCCTTGCTGTAGCTAGCATGTTTAGGTCTTGCTTAGCCTCTGGTTTCTTAGTTTATCAAAAATAAAGTACCAAGTTTTATCCATTTAGCTTAGTTGATACATATGTAAAAAGTGATTTTCTGTTTTCGGTATCTACTGCTTATTGCGCGATTTTTCATATTTTACTGGAAGCTCTAAAAATCACGAAAAAATTACTGATGTTGTAGCACCTAATCCTCTGCATGTACAAAAATTGGCTAAAATTTCGGGCATGTTTAAGTGCACCTAAAAATTGCGTTTTCCAGCTGCTGTTTTTCTGGACAGATTCTGACTTTTGTTGCAAGAGTGGCCTCTTTTCGTTTTCATTTGATTTTTAATGGTTCTTACCTTTCATTTATAAGTTGGCCATTTAAGCAACCTTTCTGTAACTTAAAAACAAAATTTTATTTGGTTTAATAGTAGCACTTGGGAAATATTATCTATTGTACTAATGTCTAACCGCAGAAAAGAATGGGAAAGTTTTTGTGTTGAAGTTTTTTCACAGAGAATGAAGGAACACCAAACTATGGAATATTGAAGAATTACCAAAGTCATAAGCTTGGGGATGTCCCCGCATCCCTCTTCATCAATAACCCCACGGTTTGCAAACCTTTAAACTTTGTTTTTTGAGCAACATAGGAACTTAACTAAACTTGAAGCGGCTGTATTTTATTATCTATTTATCTTAGCATCAAACACCAGTTACATTAATAAGTGGATCGTCACATATTTTATTTATCCTCTGTTTTCAATGTTTACTTGGTTAATGGATTACTTGTTGAAACTTAAAAATGATGTGTGAATAATACTGTTTAGTAGTTTATGTTTTCTTATGGTTAGTCTCAACTAGCTAATAGTGCATATTATGTTATTTTGATATCAACATGCATTGTCCTGTTCATAAGATGGTATGGTATTGTGGTATCCTCCTCTGAATAATTCACTTGAATCGACTTGGCACATGCTCACACATGTTATGACTGAAAAATAAAAGTCAATTAAGCCTTGATGATCTATTTTGCCTCAGAGTTTTAGTATCGTTTTTATGCCTCCGTTAATTTTATTTTGTCGCAAGCATGATTATGACCGTTATCGCTCTCGTGGTTGTCGCTTCCCAGTCTATTGCTAGCCTTCACTTGTACTGAGCGGGAATGCTGCTCGTGCATCCAAATCCTTAAAACCAAGTTATCCCAAAGAGTCCACCAAAAAATTCCTATGCATGGTATTTCAAGCCATTCCAAGTAAATTTGCATGTGCTACCTTTAAAACCTTCAAAATATTTCTCTTTTTGTGTCAATGTTTACTAGCTCATGAGGAATTAGTGTGGTTATTCTTTATTCTATTTGTCAAATGGACTTTTACACCTGGACTAGTGGCATATACATCCGCTTATCCAATAACTTGCAAAAAGAGCTGGCAACGGGGTGCCCAGTCCCAATTAATTACAACTTTAACCAATTAATTCTCTTCACACTTTTGCCCTGATTCATCAGTAAGCAATGACAAACAGTGAAATACCTGAATGTGTGTAAACCAAAGAGAAAGAGGGATGATCTGCCTTGCTGGTAGAAATAACGTCCTTCATGGGAGCCGCTCTTAAAAGTCCGTTTGACAGGTAGAATACTGTTCTCACCCGCTACCATTCGTTGACAATTAACAAACACCTCTCAAAACATTTTTACCTCTGTTTTTAAAAAAAAAGCTCTAGCACGTGTTAATCCCTGCTTCCCTCTGCGAAGGGCCAATCTTTTATTTTTATGTTGAGTCACCATCCTTTCTTTGAGCACTTCTTCGAGAGCATAGCTGTCGTTCTTAGTGTAATGTGCTTGTCCCAGAATACGATTAATTGAGGTATAACCATGATGCTTTTATCTTTGATATCTCTATATCTAGTCTTCACTTGAACTTCAGAGGTGCCTTGGCATTTATGTTTTGCTCCACAATTAAGGGCAAGCGAGATACCACTCTATCATGCTTTATTATGGTCATTACAATCTTGTTGATGTTTATAAATTTCATGTTATAAGCTCTTAGTTCGTTGATACTTTTCATTAGGAAACATGATTGCTAAGTTTTATTATCCATACATCATGCAATTGTTAAAGACCTGATCATAGCATTTACAATCAAAAATTATTTTGTTATCATTTACCTACTCGAGGACGAGCAGGAATTAAGCTTGGGGATGTTGATACGTCCAAAACGTATCTATAATTTTTGATTGTTTCATGCCATTTTTATGCTTTTAGCACTTGTTTTATATTAAGTTTATTATTTATTTGGACTAACCTACTAATAGTTGCAAAAGTGCACAATGTTCTTGTTTTACTCTTTGATGTGTAGAAATTATCAAGAATACAAGAGGAAACCTTGTTGGAGTCGAATTGGGACTTTCCTGAAATCTGTCTGAGAACTTTTTACGAAGATTGCCAGTTTGACCCTCGAAGATGACGTTATATGGAGACCTGGCTGTTACGAAAGTTGTCACAATTTTCCATACGAAGATTTTAAGCCCGAGATCAGCCCAATCGGAGTTCGGACGCGGCCTGTAGGCCCGTTTTGGTGGAACCCTAAAAGGGGTGACGGAAATCCGAGAAGATATATAAAGGGAGGAAACCTAATTCGTGGAGGACTCCTCCACCCACGAATTTCAGCCACCAAAAGCCACGTTTTTGCCTCCCCCATGGATCCCATCTCCATGGGGGAGGGCTCCCAAGAAGCCATGAAGGAGGGAGGCTAAGGGGCGGCGCTCCCCAAGCTTGCCGGCGGCGGGGAAAGGAGTTCCCCGCACCGCCGGCGCCGCCGCCGCCCTGCGCCGCGCGCTGCCCCTCTCCGCCGTCTTCACCGCCATCTCCATCACCATCTCCTCCTTGTATTCAGTGGTTCATCCTCCCACAAACCTCTGTACCGTCCTATGTAAACATGGTGTTTGATGCTATAATATTTATCCTATGATTTACATCATGTTTCCGTAGTTTATTTGTCTTTTGATTGCTTAATTGAATGCATGAGGTTCATTAGAGTTGTATGTCTATATGGTGCTGTCCTTTGGTGTCCATTATATTTGTGCGCGCATGGATCAAACACCCTAGGGTTGGTAGTATTTGTAACGAAGCGGGGGAAGTTCTGCCGGAGTGACAGAAACCTGAGAACGCGAACCGATTAGTTGCACGTATGGGAGTAAGAGGACCTTGAACTTAAGGCTATGGTTGGGGAAACCTTAATGCATTGTTAGTATTTGCGGATGCTTGCTAACAATCCAATCATATAGTACTTGTAATCCCAAGTAGTGGAGTGCATGTATATTTAGCCTCTCCCACATAGAAAACTGCATCGAAGACAATGAACCAAGTACCTTCACTAATTAATCTTGGACAAAGCCACCACAATTACCACCACTTTTCCACACTCATGGTACTGTTAGTATATGGTTACTTAGTGTATTTTATTGCTGCAGCACTAACATTTACTTTCTTGTATTTATTATCTTGCAAAACTACTCTCATACCCGTATTGCTACGTAGTTTTATTTCCTAGATAATGCAAACGTTTAGTGTGCGTAGAGTTGTATCAGTGGTTGATAGAACTTGAGAGAATACTTATCCTACCTTTAGCTCCTCGTTGGGTTCGACACTCTTACTTATCGAAAAGGCTACACGCGATCCCCTATACTTGTGGGTTATCAGCCTCCAACAACACCGCTCGTTGTCTCATGGCTAAGGCCACCGAGGTATCATCCTCCACCCCTAAGTCTATGCATGAAATGGATAATGTCACCAGTCTTACAATTAAGAAAGAACTTGTTGTTTTCGATACTTTTGTGACTAACTTGCAAGGTGAAGCCAAGAAGCATGTTGAGGCTCTCATGAGTCAACTTTGTAAGGCCGAAGACCTCCTTGAGGTCAAATCTCGAATTGAAAGAGAAAACTCTATCACTATAGCATCTTTGAATGCTTCTCTTGAAGAAGAACAAGAATATAGGGGTACTCTTGAGGAGAGACTTGAGTCTCTTGATAGTACTAATGATGAAATAATTGCTAAAATTCTTAAGGAAAGAGACCATGCCATTGCCAAGTATAAAGTGATTAAAAAGGAGAAAGCCAAATTTGTGGTTGCTAATGCTAGACTACATGGAGATATAGAGAAGCTTGACAAGGCTCACAAGGCCTTGGAAACGACTCACTCTCTTATAGTCAAGTCTCATGAGCAACTACAAACTCAACTTTCTAAATCCAACTCACCTAGCACCTCTACTCCCTCTTGTGATCATGCAAATGTTATTGAGGAAAATGCTAGGTTGAAGGTTGAGCATGCCAAGGCCGCTAGTGCCAAGACCTCTATTCCCAAAGGTAAAGAAAAGGTTGTTGCTCATGTAGTTGAGCAAAAGCAACGCAAAGGAAGGAGGGTCTTGGTTATGTAGCCAAGGCAATGAACAAGAAGAGCAACAACAAGGAGGACAAGGCCAAACCCGCACAAAGCCAAGACTTCCATTGCGGGTGGTGATGCCACTAGGGGCAAGACCACTCGTAGTGACTTTGCAGGGCATAATAACCCCAACTACATTCTTTATGTTGATTATTATGGGGATGTTTATGCAAAATATGTTGGTCCTTATGATGGTTACATTGCTTATTCTATTTGGGTCCCAAAGACCCTTGTTGCTAACAAAAGAGGACCCATTGCGAAATGGGTACCTAAATCCAACAATGATTTCTTGTAGGACTATGCTTCCGGTGGGTCTAAATGGGTGGTTGATAGTGGATGAACTAGTCATATGACCAGAAGCAAGGAGCTCATGCCGGAGTTGGGACCAAATATAAATCACTCAACCGTCTCCTATGGTGATAAGTCAAAAGCTGAGGTAAAGGGCCTCGGCAAGGTGGTAGTTGCAAAGGATATCACCCTTGTAAATGTCATGCTTGTCGAGTCCCTCGGTTACAATCTTATGTCGGTTCGTGCACTTAATAAGATGAACTTTGATGTCCATTTTACTATTGATATGGTGGTACTCTTGAGGAGCAAGACTCCAAAGGTCATGTTCGTTGGGTATGTTGAAAATGAGTTGTTTTCGGTGGACTTTTCGGGGTCAACCAACACTCAAGCAATATGCCTATTCGGAAAGGCCGACGTGGGGTGGTTGTGGCACCGCCACTTGTCCCATGTCAATATGAGAACTTTGCAAAGTCTTCACAAGGGTGACCACATTCTTGGACTAAAGAGAATGTTTCTTTTTCTAGAGATCGTCTTTGTAGGGCTTGTGTTGAAGGAAAGATGCATGATTCTCCCCACAAAAGCAAGACCATCATCTCATCAAAGAGGATATTGGAACTTCTTCATGTTGATCTCTTTGGTGTTGTTCCTCAACCGAGTCTTGGTGGGAAGAAGTATTGTTTGGTGATTGTTGATGACTATTCAAGATTTACTTGGGTTTATTTCTTCAAGTCGAAGGATGAGACTCAACAAGCCGTCATCGACTTCTCCAATGAAGTTCAACGTCAACACAATGTTCCCATATTGACCATTAGAAGTGACAATGGCTCCGAATTCAAGAACTACATCCTAAATGAGTTTCTTAGTGAAGAGGAAATTCGTCATCAATATTCTGCTGCATATACCCCTCAACAAAATGGTGTAGCCAAGAGGAAGAACCGGACTCTCATGGATATGGCAAGGTCCATGTTGGCGGAGTTTAAGTCTCCGCTTTACTTGTGGGCCGAGGCCATCTCCACGGCGTGTCACTCATCAAGCCGGTTATTTTTTCGCGTTGAAAGAAAAGAAACTCCATATGAGATGCTTACCGGCAACAAGCCCAATATTTCCTACTACCGAGTGTTTGGTTATAAGTGTTTCTATAAGATCAAAGGTGTTCGTTTATCTAAATTTGAATCTAAAGCTTTAGAGGGTATTTTTGTTGGTTACGGTGCCGAATCTCACACTTATAGAGTCTACGACAAATCCTTAGGGAGAGTTGTGGAATCTTGTAGTGTGAAGTTCGATGAGAATGACGGCTCCCAAGTGGCGCAATTTCATGTTTGTGATGTAGATAATGAGGAACCTCAAGATGCAATAATAAGAATGGGCATTGGTTTCTATCGCCCGTTGAGATTCATCATGAGCCTCCTCAAGCAAGTCAAGCAAGTCCAAGCTCCACTCAAGTGGAGACACCATCATCACAAGTTGAACCGGCGCCTACCATGGAAGCAAATGATGCATGATACGTCTCAAACGTATCTATAATTTCTGATGTTCCATGTTGATATTATACCAATTGTTACATGTTTTATATACACTTCATAGCATTTTTATGCATTTTCTGGAACTAACCTATTAACAAGATGCCACAGTGCCAGTTCCTGTTTTCTGCTGTTTTTGTATTCCAGAAAAGCTAGTCTGGAAATATTCTCGGAATTGGACTAAACTTGGACGGAACCTCCTATTTTTCCAACACGAACACGGAGTCCAAAGGGGAGACGGAGGAGAGCCACGTGGCACCCACACCATGGGGCCGCGCGGGCCCCCCCTGCCGTGCCGTGGGGTGGTGTGGGGCCCACGTGGGTCTCCAGCCGCCGCCCTTTCACCTATTTGTTCCTCCCGACGCGAAAACCCTAAATACCCGAGCCATTATCCACGAAAAGTTTCAGAGACGCCGCCGTTGTCAACCCTAGCTCGGGAGGGTTCAGAAGCTCTTCCCGGCACCCTGCCGGAGAGGGGAATCATCACCGGAGGGCTCTACATCACCATGCCTGCCTCCGGAGTGATGCGTGAGTAGTTCATCCTTGGACTACGGGTCCATGGCAGTAGCTAGATGGTTGTCTCTCCACTTTATGCTATCATGTTTAGATCTTGTGATCTGCCTATCATGATCAAAATCATCTTATTGTAATGCTACATGTTGTGTTTGCTGGGATCCGATGAATATTGAATACTATGTCAAGTTGATTATCAATCTATCTTATATGTTATTTATGATCTTGCATGCTTTCCGTTACTAGTAGATGCTTTGGCCAAGTAGATGCTTGTAACTGCAAGAGTGAGTATTTATGCTAGATAGTGGGTTTATGCCTCCGGTAATCTGGGAGAGTGACAATAACTTCTAAGATTGTGGATGTGCTGTTGCCACTAGGGATAAAATAACCGATGCTTAGCTTAAGGTTGCGCCGTTAGGTCTAATGCATTTGTTTACATTACGCACATTACTTAATGCAATTATCCGTTGCTTGCAACTTAATACCAACGGAAAACTCAGATGACAACCTGGCGGTGGATTATTAGTCATAGACGCTGTTGGATAATGGTCTATGTATTTTATCGTAATGCCCACATGAATATCATAGTAATCATCATGTCATATATATGCATTGTTATGCGCTCAATATTTTGTCAATTGCCCAGCTGTAATTTGTTCACCCAGCATGTTAGTTATCTTTTATGGAGAGACACCACTAGTGAACTGTGGACCCCGGTCCATTCTTTTACACTGATAATACAACCAACTGCAAACATTGTTCCTTTTCATTCTCTGCAATTTACTAATGTTTTCCACACCATACGTTTAATCCTTTGTTTTCAGCAAGCCGGTGAGATTGACAACCTCACTGTTTCGTTGGGGCAAAGTAGTTTGATTGTGTTGTGTGCAGGTTCCACGTCAGCGCGCCACTGACAACCTTCAGAAGTGATTTCTTGCTCCTACTGGTCGATTAAACCTTGGTTTCATAGTGAGGGAAACTGCTGCTACACTGCTTCATACCTTCCTCTTGGGGTCTCCCAACGAACGTGTGATCCACGCAATCAAGCATATTTTCTGGCGCCGTTGCCGGGGAGCAAGAGGATTTCTGCAAGGGGAGTTTCACGCTTCCAATCTCTTTACTTTGTTATTGTCTTGCTTAGTTTATTTTTATTTAGTCTTGTTTGCTTTATTTATCAAAAACAAAAAAAATAGTTACTTTTATTTTCAAGTTGTTATCTTTCTGTTTTGTTTTAATTTTGCTAAAATGAGTACCCCTGAAATTGAAGTTCGGTCCTTTAAGCAACAAGGTGGAAAAAGTTTAAAAGATGCTTGGTATAGGATCAGTGATGCTCACCGTAGATGTACTAAAAAATATTCTACCATGATCCTTCTTAGAAATTTTTATGTTGGTATCACTAGTTGGTATCGGTATGTTCTAGATACTCTGACAGGAGGCAACTTTCTGGGGACTCCTGCTTTGGAAGCACGCAATATAATTGAAAGTTTGGTAGGAACACCACCTATTAATGATCTTAAAATTGAGACTAGTTTGGAAGATGTTATAAAAAAATTGGAGTCCATGGAGAAAAACTTGCCGGATTTGCTTGGTAGTTCTAGCAAAGTTAATGAATCACTGGGAGATATTAATAAAAGAATTGCTATTTTAGAAGCTAGCACTGGCCATGATAATCAAAACTTCAGGATAGGTGAATTAGAGGATACTCTAAGTTCAACTATGTCCTCTATCAAGTTTAAAAAGCAGAAAGCTTTTGTGGGGAAAGAGCAAAAATTCATGTATGTTCGAAAAGTGCCTCAACCAAAACCCCTAATGTGCTTAAAACTGATAAAATTGAGGGTGAATCACATAATGAATTATTTAAGTTTGCTTCCCAAGAATTACCTGAACCAAAAATTCCTATTACAAGCTGTGTTTTTGAGGAAGTTTTTGATGGTTTTGATGCTTTATCACTTGGAAACACTTGATTCTTACTTTCTGCGCCTAGCTGAAAGTCGTTACAGAAAAGCGCTTATGGGAGACAACCCATTATTTTATTTCTGCAATTTTTCTTTTCTTTTTGAGTCAAGGAGTTGTTTACTTCTGTAACAATTCCTTTGTATCTTTATTTTATCGCATTGTTGTGCCAAGTATTGCCTCTAATAGGAAGATGATGCTAGATTTGGATTTCTGCGCAGGAACAGATTTCTGCTGTTCACCGTTTTAATTCTGTAAAATCACAGAAAAATTATTTAAATCTGCAAATTTTTGTGCGTGATCCTCAGATATGTATGCATCTTTCGTTAGTTTAAAGTTTTTTGATCTGAGCAACGTAAGTGCCTCAAAAAAATTCGTCTTTGCGGACTGTTCTGTTTAGACAGATTCTGTCTTTTATTTTTCGCATTCTCTCTTTTACTAGTGTTGAGTGGAATTCTTTTTTAGTGTGAAGAGCTTCACATAACATCAGTGGCAGTAGTTAATGTTAAAAGTAACGGTCATGTTTGTGTCCTTATAGAACATGTGAGTTTTTGATTGTGCACTAACCCTCTAATGAGAATTACTCTGAGTTTGGTGTGGCGGAAGTTTTCAAGGGTCAAGAGAGAAGGATGATATAATGTGATTAAGAAGAGTGAAGAGCTTAAGCTTGGGGATGTTCCCTGGATCACCCCAGCATATTTCAAGAAGACCCAAGCGTCTAAGCTTGGGGATGCCCAAGGCATCTCCTTCTTCATCAGCAACTTATCAGGTCATCTCTAGTGAAATTATATTCTAATTCTTTCACATCATATGTGCTTTACTTGGAGCGTCTGTGTGCTTTTATTTTCAGTATTTATTTTTTTATGGTCAACTTGATTGGACCCCAGCATTCTTGATTGGAAGAGAGACACGCTCCACTTTTTCATACGAATACTCCTATTCTTCACTTACACTTGTTGAATATTCTTATCTAGCTATTGCTATACTTTTAGCTCCTGTTTTTCATGCATCTCTTATTCAGAGCTGTTAGTTCTTTTAAATAAAGTACTCTCTTGCTTCACTTATAATTGTTTGGAGAGTTTATGTTGAAATAAATTGATTGGTGTTTGGTTGGAACAGAAAATGTTGCATGTGGTAGATGGTATAATGGAAAAAGCTTACATATTCTTGTAGATCATTGTATTGGATAATTTGATACTTGTCAATTGTTTTGAGTTATCAAGTAGTTCATGTTTAAGCTTTTGTATCATATAGTTAAAACCTATTAATGAAGAACTACCGTAAAGCTCGTTGAAATTTGGTTTGCATGATTGGTATCTCTAAGGTCTAGATATTTTCTAGTAAAAGGGTTTGGTTAACAAGGAAGACAGTGTATAGTCTTATAATGCTTGCAATATGTTTTCATATAAGTCTTGCTGTGTTGGTTGATATCCTGTGTTTGCTTCAAATAACCATGCTAGCCTAAACTCTGTACTGAGAGGGAATGCTTCTCGTGCATCCAAAACCTTTAGCCAAAATCCATGCCATCTGTGTCCACCATAACTACCTATATGTGGTATTTCCTTGCCATTCCAAGTAATTTTTTCATGTGCTACCTTTAAACTATTCAAACTTTATTACTCTTATTTTGTGTCAATGTTTACCAAGCTCATGAGGACGGGGTGGATGTCTTTATGTCAACTGTCAAACAGACTTTACCACCGGACTAGCGGCATATACATCCGCTTATCCATTAATTTTGCAAAAAAAGCTGGCAAATGGGGTGCCCAGTCCCAATTAATTACAACTTTAACCGCTTAATTCTCTTCACATTTTTGCCCTGATTTATCAGTCAAGCAATGACAAACAGTGAAATATCTGCATGTGTAAACAAAAGAGAAAGAGGGATGATCTGCCTTGCTGGTAGAAATAACGTCCTTCATAGGAGCCGCTCTTAAAAGTCTGGTTGGCAGGAGTCATATTGTACTTTCCATTTTCTGATTCGTTGACAATTAACAAACACCTCTCAAAACTTATTTTTACTCTCTATATGATTTCAAAAACTTAAAAAGCTCTAGCATATGATTTAATCCTGCTTCCCTCTGCGAAGGGCCTTTCTTTTACTTTTATGTTGAGTCAGTTTTCCTACTTCTTTCTATCTTAGAAGCAAACACTAGTGTCAACTTTCGTGCAACAATTTTTATATGCTTGTATATTGCACTTATTATATTGCTTTGTGTTGACAAATATCCATGAGATATATATGTTGAAAGTTGAAAGCAATTGCTGAAGCTTAAATCTTCCTTTGTGTTGGTTAAACACCTTTTACTTAGAATCTATTGCTTTATGAGTTAACTCTTATGCAAAACTCTTTGATGCTTGTCTCGAAAGTACTATTCATGAAAAGTTTTTGCTTATATGATTCAGTTGTTTGCTCATTATCTACTTGCTAGCAAACTATAGACCATTGACCTGGATCACTTCATTCATAACATGTGCTTTACAATACTATTTGATCAAGATTATGATTGTAGCATGTCACCTCAGAAATTATTTTGTTTTTATCGTTTTACCTACTCGAGGACGAGTAGAACTAAGCTTGGGGATGCTTGATACGTCTCAAACGTATCTATAATTTCTGATGTTCCATGTTTATATTATACCAATTGTTACATGTTTTATATACACTTCATAGCATTTTTATGCATTTTCTGGGACTAACCTATTAACAAGATGCCACAGTGCCAGTTCATGTTTTCTGCTATTTTTGTATTCCAGAAAAGCTAGTCTGGAAATATTCTCGGAATTGGACTAAACTTGGACGGAACCTCCTTTTTTCCAACACGAACACGGAGTCCAAAGGGGAGATGGAGGAGAGCCACGTGGCACCCACACCATGGGGCCACGCGCCCCCCTGCCGCGCCGTGGGGTGGTGTGGGGCCCACGTGGGTCTCCAGCCGCCGCCCTTTCGCCTATTTATTCCTCCCGACGCGAAAACCCTAAATACCCGAGCCATTATCCACGAAAAGTTCCAGAGACGCCGCCGTCGTCAACCTTAACTCGGGAGGGTTCAGAAGCTCTTCCCGGCACCCTGCCGGAGAGGGGAATCATCACCGGATGGCTCTACATCACCATGCCTGCCTCCGGAGTGATGCGTGAGTAGTTCATCCTTGGACTACGGGTCCATGGCAGTAGCTAGATGATTGTCTCTCCACTTTATGCTATCATGTTTAGATCTTGTGAGCTGCCTATCATGATCAAGATCATCTTATTGTAATGGTACATGTTGTGTTTGCTGGGATCCGATAAATATTGAATACTATGTCAAGTTGATTATCAATCTATCTTATATGTTATTTATGATCTTGCATGCTTTCCGTTACTAGTAGATGCTTTGGCCAAGTAGATGCTTGTAACTCCAAGAGTGAGTATTTATGCTAGATAGTGGGTTCATGCCTCCGGTAATCTGGGAGAGTGACAATAACTTCTAAGATTGTGGATGTGCTGTTGCCACTAGGGATAAAATAACCGATGCTTAGCTTAAGGGTGCGCCGTTAGGTCTAATGCATTTGTTTACATTACGCACATTACTTAATGCAATTATCCGTTGCTTTCAACTTAATACCAACGGGGAACTCGGATGACAACCTGGCGGTGGATTATTAGTCATAGATGCTGTTGGATAACGGTCTATGTATTTTGTCGTAATGCCCACATGAATATCATAGTAATCATCATGTCATATATATGCATTGTTATGCGCTCAATATTTTGTCAATTGCCCCGCTGTAATTTGTTCACCCAGCATGTTAGTTATCTTTTATGGAGAGACACCACTAGTGAACTGTGGACCCCGGTCCATTCTTTTACACTGATAATACAACCAACTGCAAACATTGTTCCTTTTCATTCTCTGCAATTTACTACTGTTTTCCACACCATACGTTTAATCCTTTGTTTTCAGCAAGCCGGTGAGATTGACAACCTCACTGTTTCATTGGGGCAAAATAGTTTGATTGTGTTGTGTGCAGGTTCCACGTCATCGCGCCACTGACAACTTTCAGAAGTGATTTCTTGCTCCTACTGGTCGATTAAACCTTGGTTTAATACTCAGGGAAACTGCTGCTACACTGCTTCATACCTTCCTCTTGGGGTCTCCCAACGAACGTGTGATCCACGCAATCAATGCACCAACCCAAGAACAAGTTCAAGACCCTCCTCAAGTTGACCAAGTTGTTATGCAAGAACCAAGTACTCCTATTGTTGATGCTAGCCAAGGTCAAGACCAAGATCAACCCTCTCCTTCTATTGTTGAAGATGTGCATCAAGATGATAGGAAATCAACTTCCGGGGCATGCCAATTCCTTGGTAGGTCCTTGGTGAGTTGGTCTTCTAAGAAACAAAATTGTATATTTCTCTCCACCGCCGAAGCCGAGTATGTGGCAGCCGCTAGTGCTTGCACTCAATTGTTATGGATGAGGCAAACTTTAAAGGAATACGTGTCAATTGTGACAAAGTGCCTCTTTTGTGTGACAATGAAAGTGCTATCAAGATTGCTCACAACCCGGTGCAACACTCAAGGATGAAGCATATTGAGATTCTTCATCATTTTATTCGAGATCATGTTGCTCGTGATGATATTGAGCTTGGCTATATTCCAACCAAAGACCAACTTGCGGATATTTTCGCGAAGCCTCTTGATGAAGCAAGATTCACTTATTTGAGGCATGAGCTAAATATCGTGGATTCAAGTAGTGTGGCTTAACTATCTTGCATACACACCTATTCTTGACTATCTATTTGGTTTAGGTGTAGGCATGGACATAGGGGGAGTGCGGTCCTAATCCATTGGACTATCCCTCCCCCCATTATGCCGATAGTAAGAACTCATTTTGCATCTCTACTTTCATCCTTATGAATTTTGAGCTTAAATGACGAGTAGTGGTAGTGAACCCAAGATATATCTTCGCGGTGTCACGCCACAACACTCATACATGGTGGCCTAGGCTACCGCCCTCTTCTTTGTGAAGAGTTGATTTTATTGGAGCTTATTTGGTTTTTATTGTCTATCCGTTGTTCTTTATGGAAAACACACTCAAATGTTGGTTTTTATGCAAAACCCATTCCCATCTTATCTAAAAACATGCTCCTCTTGCAACATACATGTCCACCACCATAAATCTGGCATTTTCGAGTCTGTGGGGCCGGAGACTCTGGTGTTAAAACCCGGAGACTCTGGTCTGACTAAAGTCTCCGCCTCAAACCCCGGAATCTCTGGCCAGGCCGGAGACTCCGGTGTGTTTGGGCCGAGACTCCGGTCTCAGCAGTTCCGCTGGGCTCCAAAGGGGATCGGGTGGAGAGTTGCTTCACAACTCCTCACACACACCCAACCCCAAAGCACTCCCAGCCGCCGCCGCCGACTCGAAGTGCCGCTCCGGCTGCTCCCCGCCGCCGGATTTCGCCGTGCCACCGGCTCCCCCACCCCTCCAGCGCTGGGGATCTCCTTCCCTCCGTTTGGACCGCACCATGAAGCCCAAGGGTATTCCTCTCTCTCTCTCTCTTTCTCTCTAGGGTTTCGTCCTAGATGATATTTTGAGAGTAGATAGCTTTGGACTTGGTGGTGTAGAATCTTTTGCTGGCAATGTGCATCTTAGAAGTAATCTTCAATGTCTTGGCACCAATTTTTGACCTAGATTGGAGTCTAGGGTTTCAGGGCCGGAGACTCCGCCCCCCTGACACCGGAGACTCCGGTCTAGATCAGCCATTAGTGCCCAGAATTTTTTTATTACTTCTTTTTGAATTCCATGGACATGTATGCTTATCTCTATGCTATCCTCCTACTATGTTTCTCACGGGTAATCAGAGGACCAAGGCTTCCTCATCCAACCCCCACAAGATTTCGAGAAAAGACCGTGCTCAAACTCGGGACACTCTTCTGTATGATACTAATACAGACAGCTTTCGTCAGCGTTGTGCCATGGAAGAGGAAGCCACCAGGGCTCAAGCCGAGGCAGATTTTCTCGAGCAAGAGTTGGCCAAGAAAGCCCGTTATGACAACCTGACCAATGTTTTGGGCATGGGGAAGAGTGACTTTCGCTCTATGAGGGAGCAGCCTTTCTACTCCATGGTCCGCACCTCCGAAGACCCAAACTTTTAGCGGAAAGAGCAAGAACTCATTATGCATGAGATATATGCCAAGCTTTCACGCAAGCATGCCGTGTGTGAGCAAAAGGTGCTCAATCTCGACGCTTTGAACTTGAACCCTTACTTCCAAGAGGCTGTTTGGATTGCTAGGAATCTCGGGCTTGAGAAGCTTATCTCTCATCAACAAAACTATGATATCACCTTTGTGCAACAATTCTTTGCAACCCTTGTGTTTGGAGATGATGAGAAGATCACTATGACATGGATGACAGGACCAAACCGTTGTTCATCCAACTTTGAGGAGTTTGCTAAACTTTTGGGATATCCGTTTCGAGGTGCCTCTACCTCCGTTGGAAGAAGAATGCATCATGAAGGGGTGGCTTATGACAAAGCCCGTTTGGCTCCTCTCTACTACAAGGACTCGTATAGAAGCTCAACCTCCGACCTCCTCCCCACTTTCAACATCTTTCTTCGCATGACTCGGTTTAGCATTGCTCCTCAAGCCGGGAATGTTGATGCTTTTCGTGGAGGACTTGTCAACCTTCTATACCATGCTTACAAAGTTCAAAAGGCCGGTCCGGATTGCCAAGGTGATGAGATTGATGTTATGGATTTCATCAAGTGTGAGATTCATTGGATTATTTGTGAGAAGAAGAACCCGATTTATGCACCCTATGTGATGATGATCATTCTCCAAGAGGTGTCCAAGGTGACCACTCTCAACACCTCCGCCTTCACCATCCATCCCAAGGCACTCTCCAACAGCTCAACAAGCACAAGAAGCCCCGTCACCTTCTTCCTCTTGTGTGCCTTTTCAATCTAGTGATGAGGAGGAAGCTTCTGAGGCCCCAATGCCTAGAAGAAGCAAGAATGCCGACCCTCCCTCTCATGCTCGCGGCAAGGCTCTTGTGAACAAAGAAGTGAGTAAGCTCTCTTGGTGGAAGAGAAAGATGTTTTGCATGGTATTGCGGTTCACAAGGAAAACCACGATGCTTATAAGGAGAGGAAGCACATTTTGAGCAACCAAGGTATTATCATCCGGGAATTGCGCAGGTTAACAATGGTGGCACCACTCCTCCTCCCGAAGAGGATGGAGATGGGAATGAAATTGTCTCATCCGAGTCCGAGCCCACTATCACCATTGGCCATTGGAACCCAGAATATTTTCCTTGGGCTGATTGTGAGGATGTGACTTCCATTCCATCCACTTCTCGCAACACCTGCAAGGTTCCTATGGTTGAATCTGATGGGGACTACAATGGAGATGGTGGAGGTGGTGATGAGGAAGACGAAGACGAAGCCTCCGGATGATCTCCTTGGGTTCGAGTAGCATCGCTCTTTTCCCTTTTGGCGTTTCGATGCCAAAGGGGGAGAAGTAGTTCTATTAGCTTCCTATCGGGATTTGCATGAGTTGGACACAAGCATGCTCTTTTATCATTCTTGTTGCGTTTGTGTCCATTTATCTTTATTTGTCAAACTTATTTGCTTTTTGTGAGATTTGAACTATGTGTGTGAGACATATGGATTTCTTATTATGTATGGTTGAGACTACATTATATTGTGCTATGATCTCTATGGATGTTTATCTACATTTATATGCACAAGGTATGGTTTTCATCTCAAGTCTCAACCTAATGTGTGATATGTCTCATTTGTGCAAATTGTTGTTCCTATATCATGTTGATGTATCTTGTTGGAAATTGTCTCTCTATATGTGTGTATTTGCATTCAAAGGCAAATTGATTATATGCACACATTTAGGGGGAGTGCTTTCCATTTTTCTTGAGAACATGATCTACTTGTGGAATTTTATTGCAAATCCTAGTGTTGTCATCTAACACCAAAAGGGAGAGACTGAAAGAGCATTTCGTGATCCCTTGTGTTTTGTGTGTTAGTTAACAACACTAGCGATATTTTAATCAAGTGTTAAGTGATGCAGGTTTAGCTCTATAAAACATTGTGCATCAACACCAAAAGGAAAAGAGGATTTTATCGAAGTTCTGGAGACTTCCAGGCCGGAGTCTCCGGTCTGTTGGGCCGGAGTCTCCGGACTCAGGGAATTCAGTCGAAGAGGCTCAAGTTGGTTCACTCCCTGGACCCTGTCCGGAGTGTTATCGGAAAGTTGCCGGAGGAAGGCGGAGTCTCCGCCCCAGGCCGGAGTCTCCGGTTTTTGGACCAAAAGACTCTGGTCTAAGCTGCTCCAAGCCTCAAGGTGGTTCAACCCCTGGACCCAGGCCGGAGTCTTGCCGGAATCTGCCCGGAGTCACCGGTGCAGGCCGGAGTCTCCGGTCACTCTAACCGGAGTCTCCGGTGTGAAGACTGCGGCAACGGTTACATTTTGTGGAGGGGGTATAAATACCCCTCCACCTACCTCCAGCCAGCTAGCTCGCCCAACATTGAAGAACACCATTATTGCAAGCTCAAGAACTTGTTGATCTTTGGAGGATTGAAGGAGAAAGCCCGGATCTACATCTTCACCAAGCCGATTTACATTTCCCCCTCATTCACTTGAGGGACCATTTGCTAATGTTTCCATTGGGAAAACCTGGCCCCTTGTTGTAGTCACTTGTTGTTCTTGTGACAGATTGTAGCCGCTCGGGAGCCCCCAATCCAGTTGTGGGTTGTGCCCCAGATTGTTGTTATAAAGGCTCCGGACTCCGCCTTGAAGGTTTCCGATAGTTGAAGGTGAACCAAACCTTTGTGGTGCGGTTCATCGGAGAAGAAGGTGAAGCCTTTGTGGCTGTTGAGCCATTGTGTTGGCTCACACCTCTCCAACGAGACTTACTCCCCTAAAAAGGAGGAACTCGGAAATATATCCGTGTCTCCGCGTGCTTTCATCTCGGTTACCTCTATCCTTGTTTACCATCTTTACCTTGTGTATCTTGTTTAGTTGATAGCTTGTCATATAGGTAAATTCACCGTAGTTGCATATCTAGAGAATTTACCTTTCATGTCAAGCCTAAATTGAAAAAGAACTAAAATTGGAGTAGCACCTATTCACCCCCCTCTAGGTGTCATACGATCCTTTCAGTAACAATATTAACAAAGTCTGGCCTGGTGCTCCACCATTTTTCAAACTTAAAACTCCCTTTTTTTGGTATCTGACCACAACCAGAATCCAAAAGAAGTGGGGTATGATCACTACCTAATCTAGACAAAGTTTTTGCATGATCCAAAGGAAAGATGGCCTCAAAACTAGTAGTGCAAAAAATTCTATCAATTCTACTCATGACTGCATTCTCCTGATTATTAGACCAGGTATACATCCTCCCTACTGGGGTGATTTCCATTAATGCCCAGTTTTCCACCCAGGCATTAAATTTATCCACCCATCTATAATCTACAATACCATTGCTCTTCTCTTCCTGAGACCTCACTAAATTGAAATCACCTCCAATGATAGCAGGTCCTTCCCAATTTAAGAAAAGTTCATGAAGTTCAGACATAAAGGCTTGCTTGCCCTCCTCGTAAGGAGAACTGTACACAGTAGTTATTCTAACCACATTATTATCAGCTTTAATTTTAACCACTACACTAACTATGAATCTTTTGATTTCCCAAGCAATAATATCGAAAACATCACCATTAACACCTACTAGAATACCCCCAGCAGAACCAATAGCAGGGAGATAGTTCCAGAAAAAAATTCTATTTCCTAATAAATTTTTCAAGAAGGAAGCAGTAAACTTCTCTTGTTTAGTCTCCTGAAAAATGGAGGCAGTGGAACAAATGGCAGACAGCATGTGGGGAATGCAAGCCTCGGGAATCCTCAGGAATCTCACTAAGCATCGCACCCTCAGGAATCTCACTTAGAACTCCTTCCTAATTCTGACTTTCTACCATCAGAATCCATTGTCTCTCTGGGGCCATTGTTAATATCAGCATCCTTTTCTTCACTATCCTTGGTTTCCTTAAAATCAGCTCGTTTCCTTCTAGCATCCACTATAGTATCCATTTCCATTTCAAACTGCAGTTGATACAAGCCACCGTGGTAATGAAACAGTCTATTCTGGGGCACTTTGGTTGGATCTCTAACTCTAATCTTGACCCTCACCACTTCTGAGCAGTCCTTGCATACACTCATCCAGTCTACATCCAGAAGTATGCCACAAGTTGAAACAGCTTGTTCCAGAGCTCCCCATTTACACCATTGGGAGTCCAGACCAGTCACCTTCAGCCATGCCTCCTTAACTATTTCAACAGGCTCTACAGCTTGACAGTCCCATTTCTCCACTCTAACCCAGACATCACTCTTGCCTAAGCCAAAGCTGGGGTAACCAATCACTTGCTCTACTGGCAGATGAGGTGGGAATTGCACCAGAAAGCACCATTGACCCAGATCTCTAATCTGCCATGGCCAATTGGTTTTGTAGATATCAGAGAACTCTTTGGCTAGTTCCTCTTTCGATATCTCCCCTTCCTCAATCACCACCATACCACAGTTTTTGTTACTAACCACAGGATTTGCAACTACCTCAGGACACTCAATGTGATAGAAACCTAGACCAGGCGCAGCACTTGAAAGGACAAGGATGTCGCCTAGAGGGGGGCACTAGTACAGAAAAGCTTTTCTGTGGCGCACCATTTATCTATTCTGTGGCGCATGGGTGGTGCGCCACAGAATAGTCGCCACTAAATAAGCTATTCTGTGGCGCACCACCTAGTGCACCACAGAATAAGCTATTCTGTGGCGCACCCTACCCCGTGCGCCACAGAATTGTTTTTTTGAATTTCAAAAAAATGGCGGCCAGATCTAGATCTGGGTTCCCAAAAAATTTCAAAGAAATTCAAAAAAATTGAAAAAAAATCAGAAAATGAAATAATTTGGAAATTCCTATATATTTGAATTTTCTGAACATTTTTAACACTCCTAGTGAATCTCAAATGTTGACTTCCCGCCAACAACCATAGAATTGGGTTTTCCTACTAGTGGGGGGGGGGGTGAATAGGCGATTAAAACTTTTCGGTTTAGGCTTGCTAATTGCGGAATAAAACTAGGTGTTTAAATTAACAAGCCAACAACCTAAATAAACTAGGCTCACCTATGTGCACCAACAACTTATGCTAAGCAAGACAAGCAACAAGGTGATAGCAATATAGAATACTTCAAGCACGAAGGCTATCACAATGTAAAGTGCATAAGTAAGAAGCTCGGGTATAGAAATAACCGAAGCACGCGGAGACGAGGATGTATTCCCGAGTTCCTCCTTGAAAGGGAGTACGTCTCGTTGGAGAGGTGTGAACCGACACAACGGTTCAACAACCACAAAGGTTTCACCCTCTTCTCCGATGAACCGCACCACAAAGGTTTGGTTCACCTTCCACTATCGGTATTCCTTCGAGGCGGAATCCGGAGCCTTTCAACAACAATCCGGGGCACAACCCACAATGGGTTGGGGGCTCCCGAACGGCTCTCAACAACAATTCGAGGCACAACCCACAATGGATTGGGGGCACCCGAACGGCTTCAATTGACCACACAAGGGTCCAACCACTACAAAGACGTCTAGGGCCCGAAGACCCAAGAGTAACAAGTTCACACGCTTTCAACTTCCACGAATCCTCGTGGAGAGCACACCGATGCACCAAATGCAAAAGGCAAGAGCACAAGTGCTCAAATCCTTCACTCTCGAATTCCAACAAAGCAAGAAATGCTTATGGGGGAATAAGAGAGGAGGAACAAAGAGGAGATGCACCAAGAACTCCAAGAACAAGATCTACAAGGTTTCCCTCATTAGAGGAGAAATCGATCGGTGAAAACGTAGATCAAGATCACCTCTCACTATCCCTCAAATATGAGCAAGAAACATGGGAGGGATTGAGAGGAAGAGCAAGCTTTGCAAAGTGCAACAATGGAGGAGAGAGTATAGACAAGCTTGCTCAAAGGTTGTGTGTTTATACAAAAGGGGAAGAAGAGCTATTTATACTAACCGGAGAAAAACAACCGTTGGCTGGAGAAAAAAACGAGCTGGCCGAGCTGCCCCGGCCTGCCAGCCGGCCTGGGCCGGTCAGTGGGCCGGCCTGGCAAGCGAGCGAGCCAGTCCGCCAGCGAGCGAACCAGAGCGACGAAGCATCGGGCGAGGGAGCGAGGGAGCGAGGGAAAGCGAGCGAGTCAACGCACTGGAAACGAGCGAGCTGGGAAACGAAGCACGCCAGCGTCGATCGATCGAGCGGCGCGAACGACGAGGCCCAGCAAGGAAGCGAGCGAGCTGGCCTGGCGAAGGAAGGCCTGGCCCGGCCTGGGCGTCGGCCTGGGCCGGCCTGCGGGCTGGCCTGCCACCCGAGGCACCGGCCTGGCAGCCGGCCTGGCGCCCGAGGCCTCCGGCCTGGCAGGAAAAAACTTCCGAAGACCATAACAATTTCTAGACAAATCCAAATGCAACGAAACCAACTCTGTTAGGAAGATAACGACGAGTACTTTCCATCCAAAGGTGGAAATATTGCAAACCATAAATAGAGTCAAGTTGACACACATGGGGAGGTGTGGAACTCTCCTCGGGAAGAACCGATAATATTTCCAACACGAAAACGCAACAAGTTTCCCATATCAAATCCGTTTTCGAAGAACTTGGGCTTGTCATGAAGATCACGACAAGCACCAAAACGCAACAAGAAGAAAAGCCAAATAAGAACCAAGAAAGATGATATGCCAAGAATGCAAAGGTTTGAGCTCTCCACAAAGATGCGATCAAGTTACTCACTTGAGAGTCCCTCTTGATAGTACGCCGTCTATCCTAAAAACTCGGTCTCCCACTAACAACATGAGACCGGTAAAATAGAAAACCTATCAAGATCATACCTTTGCCTTGCGCATTCCACTTGAGCTCGATGATGACGATCTTGACTCTCTCAAGTTGGAACACCTTTCTTGATTGTGCTTGCTAGCACATGCTTGATGAAGACTTCTCCAAATGCTCCCCCATACACCATTATGGGAGGGTCTCGCTAAGCTCCGTCTTCATGTCTCCTTTGCACTTCAACTTCTACACATGACCATTCTTCATATAAACCCTTAAATAGAGCATTGGTCATCATGCCATCTTCTAGAGTCCAACAGATGAACTCCAAACATTTCTATGGACAAGATCTACAAGTATATCTCAATGCAAACATTAGTCCATAAGGATTGTCATTAATTAACAAAACCACGCATGGGGCAACACATGCACTTTCAATCTCCCCCATTTTGGTAATTGATGACAATCCCTTTTACGAGGGTTTATATAATGAATTAAGCAACCATGCAACACAAAGAGCAAGGATGCAAGATCAAGAAAGGCAAATGCTTGAGAACAAATCTAAAGCATAAAACTAAATTTCCTTAAACCCTCTAAACTTCTCCCCCATTGGCATCGATTGCCGAAATGGGAGGAAAAATTTAGAAGGCCAATATAGTAAGAGCTCCCCCATAATGTGTGCATTTCTCATAATATGAGTGAAATCAAATGCACATATCCAATAACGAATAGTTGGAAAGGAGATCAAACTATATTGAGGATCCACAGATTGCAAATGAATATCAAAAAGAAAGATACTTCAACGAAAGAAGCAAGCAATCAAAAAGATCCAAACAAAGTTCTAAATATCAAGGGGGAACTCCCCAAGGTACGTGCACAAATAGGATTTGTATTTCAATATAGTGTGCACAACATGGAATCCTCACTCCCTCTTAGATAAATTCGAACACAAGCACACGCAAGAGAATAGAAATGAGAAAAGAAGCAAAACAATTTGCAACGAATAAAATGTTTTGCAACATGAGCAAGGAGCGGCAAATAAAAGGATGGGTGTGAGATAGAAAGACATTTTAGGAGACTAATACAAGGATGAGCCAAAGCATCAACATAGTCTTAAAAAAAGTTGCACATAGTGCATATCATGTCTTTCCCATACCCACACACCAAAAGAATATAAATCAAATAGCTCCACAAGCTTAGAAGGATGCACAAAGCATAACAAAAAAATAAAGCTTGTGACTTTTAGAAACCACCAAAGAATCAAAAGCAATAAGAGGTGGTCACTAAAGAATTGGAATATCAATTAAAGATGTAACTATTTTCATGTGTATAAGTTTCTAAGTAGACACGAATCACTAAGATATGGGTCTACAAATAAACATGCACACACAAGATAGATACAAAGGTAAAGATCATGATATCCAAGAGGAATTCATAAATACACCAATAAGATCTTTGCTTAAAAGCATAGCACAAAGCCAATTTTATCTTAAAGGAATATAGATGAACTCCCAACACACACTCATCATAGCATCAAAGAAAATTATCCACAAAGGATAAGGTGATAAAAGGGATGCTCCGAGTAAGATAACAAGTATCACGAAAGGCAAATGATTTTGAAGAAACATCAATATTGCAACCAAAGAGATTCATGCCATGAAACAACCTACAAAGGTTGGAGCTAGAAAAGTATGCATGAGGTAGATACTTGTTACCGAGATAGCATTGGTTGATGTAGAAGATAAGAATTCACGATCATCCGAGCTTGGCTCCAATAAGCACATGGTGACAACACCTTCCTTGTAGATGAGACAAGCTTCCAATGCATCTCCAAATGTACCTAAAACAAATTCAAGTACAAAATGGTGCCCAAACTCATTGGGTCCAAAGTAGTTAGAGCAACTACAATACATAGGACAAACTCCACATAACTATGTGCATATAATATGAAATTGAATTTCATGCACATCTTAGTCATTTAGGATTTGATGGAGTTTATCCTATATATTGGATCAACGAAAGTAAGCATGCCATAAGATATACATATAATAAATATGCATGCACATGACTTTCAAGAACCAAACAAGATATAATTTAGACAAAACACCAAGTAAACCAACAAAGCACACACAAGTGTGACAAGAAAACAAAGTGTCCAAATTATATCAAATACCCAAATCAACACATGAGTGAAGATACCACTTTGAAAAGATACCAATGAAATCAAGATACCAAATGATGAAAATATCATCAAGGAATAAACCAAACCCTCTACACTTTTCATGATGGCACAAGTACCAAGACGAAAAATGTTTGTCTTCCAAGGAGACACGTCATCGGGATCAAATATCAAATGAAGACAACTAATGTTCAAAAAGCCTATAGGATTGCTCCCCCAAGATGTGTGCATTATTTAGATTTTGCATTTGAATACAAAATGCACACAAATGAGATCATCACTCTCCATATATATATATATATATATTCAAACACTAGTCATGTTCAAGAAAGGCAAGAAATTGCAATACCAATTTAAAGAACGGTGTTTTACTCAAAGTAGGATAGCTTCCCAAAGAATAGTGCATTATCAAGAAGTATGACTTTTGAATGTCAATGCACAAGAATTGGTTCATTGCTTTTCCCAACTCAAGAAAGCACAAAACAAATTTCAAGTAGAGCAATAAAGGATCCAAAAGATACAAGGAAGACAAATGAGAGTTAGATCAAAACAAATCCTTGGCAATCAAATAAGGCAATTCAAAGCAAGAGCCAAAGTGAATATGATCAATAATTTACCACAAATATGATTATCACTTGTCAAGACAAGTAATGTATGGAGATATTTCTCGGTGGTGGATTGCAAAGATATATTCAAGATCATATTCACAAAACATAAGCATATGGCAAAGGATAGGAATTAAAAGCCATGCTTAGATAGATAGAATTCTTGATAGCTTCAAAAATCACGCAATAATGCAAAGCAACTCCAAGGAGTAGCTTGAAGCAATTGGTTTCCCAGAGATATATGAGAACATATTTAGGGAAAGCCATATCAAGAAATTCCATCACAAACAAGATCCAACGGTGAGAGGCAAAAGCATTTAAGCAAAAGGAACTTGTTTGAGAAACATGCCACAAGGAATAAGATAATGAAGAAATCAATTCTAGGTGGCAATACCTCACATGTTCACATTTTCTAGGCTTGTAATATGCACATAGCTTATTACTCCCCCATAATGTGATAATCCATTTTCTTTTAAAGCAAGAGGCAAACAAAACCAACTCGAGAAATTAATGGACATAATAGAATTTGAATTTCTCATGAGCATGACATACCACATAGAGAATAGATAAGATTGATATATCATCACTAAGTGGTATTCCTCATGTACACACATTTTTGGTTTGTGAAGTGCACGAAGCATATCACTCTCCAAAAATGGAATGGTCCATTAATCTCTCAAAAGAGAGCCAACAAGTAATATATCAAAAAAAGCAATAAGGCTCAACACAAGTAAATGGTGTGCAAACCAACATACACATACTTGATTTCTCAAGATAAGTAAGTAGAGAGCACAACACATACAAACACTAGCAAGGTACAAAACCTAACACATGCAAGGGTGCAAGCAACTTTCAATGTATATATGATTTAAATAAAAGTTACCGCAAGGAGGAACATTGGATATGAGATAGAACAATATAATCCAAATGACTTGGCTTGAGAGAATATAATTGATGAAGATCCCTTAATTCTTCATGATGTAGCCAAGTCTCCAATGCCCTCCAACAACACCTATTGATCAAGTTTTAGCTTGTTGGTCCCCAACCAAGTTGGGTCCTAAGAGGTTAGTCACAATAGGCTTGGCAACCCAAATGGTTCTTTTCTTGACACCACTTTGAGTACCAACATATTTGGCAAACACATTGCCAACCTTATCCTTCCGAAGAGAATAACATCATCAATATAATGGGGTTGGATAAGGTACCATTTGTGCATGAAGAAGCAAGGTGACCCTTCTCACGGCATAGGTAGCAACATCGACTTCCTCCTCTCTTCTTAGTTGGAATCTTGACTTGAGGAGGGGTAGCTTGATTCTTGGGAAGAGGTTGTTCTTCAACTTGAGGAACTTGAGGCTTCTTCCCTTGTTGCTTCTCACTAAGAGCCTTCTTCTTCAAAGGGCAAGATCTAACATGGTGCCCTTCAACTTTGCACTTGAAGCAAACAATCTTGGCCGAATCTTTAACTTGTTCTTGGCCCTTGTTCTTCTTGAGACTTGGACTTGTTCTTGTTATTGGAGTTGAATCCAAGTCCACTCTTGTCATTGGGGCGTCTTTGAACACTCAACATATTGTCAAGTGTAGAATCCCAACATGACGCTTTTCCAAGTCTTTCTTCAAAGAAGTGACTTGGGCCTTGAGCTCATTTAATTCCTCTACATGGTTAGTATCAACAAAACACTAGAGGAAGTAGAAGCTTCATTGTTAGAGCAACAAGGCAATGAAAGTAATTCATCACAAGATGTAGCAAATTGTGAGTGGATGAATCACTAGGACTAGCACATGGCAATAAAGCATTTTAGTAGAAGTTGTGCCTTTGTCCACATGAGGCTCACAAGATGTTACCTTTGTAGATAGCCTCATGAGCTAACTTTAGCCTAGCATGGGATGCTAGAAGATCATCATTAGAGCTAGAAAGCTTTTCATGACTTTCTTCCAATTTCCCATACTTGCTAGATAGCAACTCAAGTTGAGCCCTTAGCTCAACATTCTCCTTCAAAATAGATGCTTCACAAGAAGTGGAGTTAGTAGCACAAGCATCATTAACATTAGAAATGGAAGAAGACAACTTGGCAAGCTCATCATTCTTAGATAGTTGAGTTTGGAGTTGATCATGAGACTTGATAAGGAGAGAGTGTTCACTTTCTAAAGCCTTGTGAGCTTTGTCAAGTCTCTCTATGTCCTCACTTAGTCTAGCATTGCCAACACCAAATTCAACTTTTTCCTTTTTAAGCACTTTATATTTAGCAATAGCATGATCTCTTTCCTTAATGATTTTAGCAATAATAAGATCATTTGATTCATCAAGAGATTCAAGTTTCTCCTCAAGAGACACTCGAAGCTCTTGCTCTTCCTCAAGGGCATTCATTAAGGATGCCTTTTCATCGGCATCCTCTCTCTCAATTTGACATTTCTCGAGAAATTGAGTTTCCAAGTCCTCAATGATTTCCCTACTCTTAATAGCATAAACAATGATTTCACTTAGAGGAGGGATAGCTTTGCTACCTTTGGGGAGAGCACCAAATACCATCTCACCCTTCTTTGTTATGGATTCAACATCCATAAGCCTCCATGAGAATCCTCATCCACATCATCACAAGATGAGAGGGTTCCAAAGGTGGAGAAACCTTTGAATCCTTAGCCATAAGGCAAAAATGAGTGGGCAAAGATGGTGAAGAGATACTTGAAGCACCATTGAGATCCACGTCTTGTTCCAACAAATGTTGGGATTCCTCTACATTGTTAGCCACACAAGAAATAGAGGATATGGAAGTATTGTTTTCATGGCAACAAGACAATGAAGCATATCATCATGAGATTTAGTTAAACAACTATTACATGATATGCAAGGACTATCAACACTAGCATGTAAACATTTGGAGTGCTAGAAGTGTTTAAGTCCAAAGATAGAACATTGCAATGAGATAGAGATGAAGTATAGTCAATAGAATATTCACCATCAACAAAGCAATTTCTATCACCACTCACCATATCATTACCTTGTGTCAAAATCACATGTTGGTGAAGTGGAAGAATGTGAACTCATCACGGCCGGAGGTGGAGGGAGAACAATCATCCTCAATAATATTGGACACTTCATATTTATCTTGAAGCTTGGTCCAAAGCTCATGAGCGTTCCGAAAAGGCATGATTGAGCAAGAACTACATCGCTCAAAACACACATAAGACAATTAGATACACGAGTATCGAGATAAGAGTTTTCCTCATCCTCTAAAGATAACTTTTGGGAATCCTTTGGAGGAGAAAAACCCATATCTACAATTCTCTTAAATTTGGGTTTATGTCCCTAAGAAGGTTAAGCATGCGAATTTTCCAAACATCATAATTTGTGCCATCGAATATAGAGTGGGATCGTGCACTAATTCTCTAACGACATCTTTACTCTCTAGGCGGTAAAGCCCAAAAAGAGAGCCCAGGCTCTGATACCAATTGAAAGGACAAGGATGTCGCCTAGAGGGGGGGGGGTGAATAGGCGATTAAAACTTTTCCGGTTTAGGCTTGCTAATTGCGGAATAAAACTAGGTGTTTAAATTAACAAGCCAACAACCTAAATAAACTAGGCTCACCTATGTGCACCAACAACTTATGCTAAGCAAGACAAGCAACAAGGTGATAGCAATATAGAATACTTCAAGCACGAAGGCTATCACAATGTAAAGTGCATAAGTAAAGCTCGGGTATAGAAATAACCGAGCACGCGGAGACGAGGATGTATTCCCGAGTTCCTCCTTGAAAGGGAGTACGTCTCGTTGGAGAGGTGTGAACCGACACAACGGTTCAACAACCACAAAGGTTTCACCCTCTTCTCCGATGAACCGCACCACAAAGGTTTGGTTCACCTTCCACTATCGGTATTCCTTCGAGGCGGAATCCGGAGCCTTTCAACAACAATCCGGGGCACAACCCACAATGGGTTGGGGGCTCCGAACGGCTCTCAACAACAATCGAGGCACAACCCACAATGGATTGGGGGCCCCGAACGGCTTCAAGTGACCACACAAGGGTCCAACCACCACAAAGGCGTCTAGGGCCCGAAGACCCAAGAGTAACAAGTTCACAGCTTTCAACTTCCACGAATCCTCGTGGAGAGCACACCGATGCACCAAATGCAAAAGGCAAGAGCACAAGTGCTCAAATCCTTCACTCTCAAATTCCAACAAAGCAACAAATGCTTATGGGGGAATAAGAGAGGAGGAACAAAGAGGAGATGCACCAAGAACTCCAAGAACAACAAGATCTACAAGGTTTCCCTCACTTAGAGGAGAAATCGATCGGTGAAAACGTAGATCAAGATCACCTCTCACTATCCCTCAAATATGAGCAAGAAACATGGGAGGGATTGAGAGGAAGAGCAAGCTTTGCAAAGTGCAACAATGGAGGAGAGAGTATAGATAAGCTTGCTCAAAGGTTGTGTGTTTATACAAAAGGGGAAGAAGAGCTATTTATACTAACCGGAGAAAAACAACCGTTGGCTGGAGAAAAAAACGAGCTGGCCGAGCTGCCCCGGCCTGCCAGCCGGCCTGGGCCGGTCAGTGGGCCGGCCTGGCAAGCGAGCGAGCCAGTCAGCCAGCGAGCGAACCAGAGCGACGAAGCATCGGGCGAGCGAGCGAGGGAGCGAGGGAAAGCGAGCGAGTCAACGCACTGGAAACGAGCGAGCTGAAAACGAAGCACGCCAGCATCGATCGATCGAGCGGCGCGAACGACGAGGCCCAGCAAGGAAGCGAGCGAGCTGGCCTGGCGAAGGAAGGCCTGGCCCGGCCTGGGCGCCGGCCTGGGCCGGCCTGGGCCGGGCAGGCGGCCGGCCTGGCGCCCGAGGCCTCCGGCCTGGCAGCCGGCCTGGGCCGGGCAGGCGGCCGGCCTGGCAGGAAAAAAACTTCCGAAGACCATAACAATTTCTAGACAAATCCAAATGCAACGAAACCAACTCTGTTAGGAAGATAACGACGAGTACTTTCCATCCAAAGGTGGAAATATTGCAAACCATAAATAGAGTCAAGTTGACACACATGGGGAGGTGTGGAACTCTCCTCGGGAAGAACCGATAATATTTCCAACACGAAAACGCAACAAGTTTCCCATATCAAATCCGTTTTCGAAGAACTTGGGCTTGTCATGAAGATCACGACAAGCACCAAAACGCAACAAGAAGAAAAGCCAAATAAGAAACAAGAAAGATGATATGCCAAGAATGCAAAGGTTTGAGCTCTCCACAAAGATGCGATCAAGTTACTCACTTGAGAGTCCCTCTTGATAGTACGCCGTCTATCCTAAAAACTCGGTCTCCCACTAACAACATGAGACCGGTAAAATAGAAAACCTATCAAGATCATACCTTTGCCTTGCGCATTCCACTTGAGCTCGATGATGACGATCTTGACTCTCTCAAGTTGGAACACCTTTCTTGATTGTGCTTGCTAGCACATGCTTGATGAAGACTTCTTCAAATGCTCCCCATACACCATTATGGGAGGGTCTCGCTAAGCTCCGTCTTCATGTCTCCTTTGCACTTCAACTTCTACACATGACCATTCTTCATATAAACCCTTAAATAGAGCATTGGTCATCATGCCATCTTCTAGAGTCCAACAGATGAACTCCAAACATTTCCTATGGACAAGATCTACAAGTATATCTCAATGCAAACATTAGTCCATAAGGATTGTCATTAATTAACAAAACCACGCATGGGGCAACACATGCACTTTCAACACTGCCTATACGGCCCGTTAGCGGCGCGTAAGGGGAGCGCCGCCTGAAGGAATTCCCACACGACGCGTTCCTAGGCTGACCAACTAATCTTTTTTTTCTTTTCTCTTTCTGTTTTTCTTTCTTCGTTGTAGTTTCTTTTCTATTTCTGTTTTCGTTTTTCTTTCTATTTTTTCTTTTTCTTTTCGGTTTCATTTTTTTCTTTTTTTAAATGGTTCTAAATTTGAAAATGGTTCCAAAATTGAAAATGGTTCCAATTATGAAAAGGGTTCAATTTTGAAAATGGTTCCAAATTTGAAAATGGCTCCAAATTTGAAAATTGTTCCAAATTTGAAAATGGAGCGAAATTTTTGAAAATGGTTCCAAAATTGAAAATGGTTCCATTTTGAAAATGGTTCCAATTAAAAAAGGTTTCAAATTTAAAATGGTTCCAAATTTAAAAATGGTTCGAAATTTGAGAAAAAACATTTTTGGAAATGGTTCCAATTTTTTTAAATATTTAAAAAATGGTTCCAAATTTAAAATTGTCCATTTTTGAAAATGGTTCCATTTTGAAAAATGGTTCCAAATTAAAAAATGGTTCCATTTTGAAAATGGTTCCAATTTAAAATGGTTCCAAATTAAAAATCGGCTCCCAATTTAAAAAATGTTCATTTTAAAAATGGTTCCAAATTTAAGAATGGTTCATTTTTTAAATGGTTCCAAATTTAAAAATAGTTCTGAATTTAAAAATTGTTAAGTTTTGAAAATGGTCCGAATTTTAAAATGGTTCATATTTTTAAAAATATTCAGATTAATAAAATAACCGTGTTTTAAAAAATAGATTTGAATTTATTTTCGGATTTTCTTTCAGATTTGGAAAACACACGTACAATGGAACAAGCGAAACTTTTCGAAATCACTAGAAAAAGGGTTTCCTTTGCAAAGGGAACCCATCGGACCATCTCGTGTTTACAAGTGTCGCATTCTCCTTCGTGCGGTACCAACAGTTGTATGCATGTTCGCCAAGTGTCTCTACCAAATTGAAAGTGGGGAGCAGGAGAGAAAGGGACACCGGAGGTGGGAGAGCAGTTTTTGCCTTTTATTTTTCAAAACCGAAACTTCGAAACGAATTATCTTGAGAACCGTTTATCCAAATTACGAACCGTTTTCACTTTTGAGCTCCTCGCGTCGAGATCTTCAAAACTAGATCCCATGTTGATAGGTTTAGACGAACTTTTCTTTTGTACTTCCGGTTATGTATAGTTGTACAAACTGTGTCTGTGTAGTTGTACAACCTGTGTCTGCGTAGTTGTACAACCTGTGCCTATATAGTTGTATAACCTGTGTCTGTCTAGTTATACAACCTGTGTCTGTTTAGTTGTATAACATGTGTCTGTTTAATTGTACAACTTGTGTCTGTACAATATGTGTATGTCTAGTTGTACAACATGTGTCTATGTAGTTGTACAAGCTGTGTCTGTGTAGTTGTACAACATATGTCTCCTTAGTTGTACAACCTGTTAGTTGTACAACATGTGTCTCCTTAGTTGTACAACTTGTTCTCCATAATAAATACCGTTTTACTGTGTGCAAATTCTGTGTGATTTGTTTGTACAGACACGGATGGACGTCGGAACAGCAGATTTGCTGGATATACAACAGCACGGTGCTTCGCTGGATGTACAACATCACGGGGGCTTCATGCTCGATCGGACGCGGGGGGTTCGGGGCCTACGCGCAGCTTCCAAACGTACGCACGACAAGCAGGAGCCGCAACTTACGCGTCACGCCGCGTAGGCCTGCGTGACGAGCTGCTGCTTCCTGTTGCTCGACGCACGCAGGGGACCAGGACAGCGGGGACCGGGACGTGCCATCTTTGATTTTGTTTTCGTTGCCTGCCCTCCACGTGGTGCCCTCACAGTGCTCTGCTTTTTACCTTCGTGAAGGGAACCCTTTTGCTAGTCCTACCCGAAACTTTTTTTCGCACGCATAATCTATTGGGCCGCGGCCCACTTAAGAAAGCTGTAGGCGGCGCTGCGCTAAAGCGCCGGTAACCAGCGACGTAAAGGACCGCCCAGAGAACAGAGAAGACTGACTGACTAATAAGCGTACATGTTCTAATGGGCTCCATAGAGTATTTTCCTCTTCCTTTTTGAGGATAAAGGCCTCTTTAGTCTTCCTATATCGATAGGAGATCTGTAAACAGAAAACGTGGACTCGTATGGCATTTGGGCCAACTAGTCCATTAACAACAGAATTTGAGATTAGCTTTTCCATAATTGTCCCTACTGAACAGAAGAGGCCTGCCCAGTTCAGCGCTTATAAACTGCCAGTACCAGGCCGTCTGCTTGGTGGATCGCCACAAAAAAAAAGGCTAGTCTTTCTACTTTGAAACCGTAAAAAAAAAATGCGCAATGTGAAATCCACTTTGACTCCCGGGTGCATAATTGTCCCTACTGAACAGAAGAGGCCTGCCCAGTTCAGCGCTTATAAACTGCCAGTACCAGGCCGTCTGCTTGGTGGATCGCCACAAAAAAAAAGGCTAGTCTTTCTACTTTGAAACCGTCAAAAAAAATGCGCAATGTGAAATCCACTTTGACATATGCACCCGGTATTTAAAAAACAAATGTAAAAATGTAAAAAATTATGAAATAAAATTTCACGGATGCATATTTATATTATATATGTTTATCAAAGTCGTTTCGTGAAAATCCGACATTTTTTATGGCCTGTGCAAAAAAGACAAAAAAAAAGGTCTCGTGAAAAGGCTTATTTTAGCACCAAAACTTTTCTTTTTACACAAGCCATATAAAATGTCGGTTTTTTGTGAAACGATTTTGTAAACACATAGGATGTTGCAATCTATACGCTAACATTTTTTTGTAAGTTTTTTGACATTTCAAAATATGTTTAAAATGCATTTCAAATAAAGGGTGCATATGCACCGAGAGTCAAAATGCCTCTCTAGTCGTGTGAAATTAACTTAAAAACAGTGTGACTCATCACAAGAAAATTTTGTTGCCCATTTTGTTTCGCGCTGTTTGGAAGTTTATTTTATTTAAACCGTAGGTCGTGCATTGATGATGATAAGCGAAAGCACACTAAATGAATGAATTTCTTAATACCACATGTCCCTTTTTCACCTTTGAGCCTCCACCGACCTGATATCTCAACCTGTTGCTTATTGTTTCTGTTGCTATTTACCTGAACGAAAAGCTAAAATGGAGGCCGAGCTACATGGAGCTCGTTTTTTCGAAAATTCGAAATCGACATTTTTAAGTTTCTAAAAATCGTGAAAAAATTCACAGATATATATTATCTAGATCCACAGTCGTGCAAAATTGCAGCTCCAAATTCGTTGTATTTTGGGCTGCACAAAAAAGACAAATGAGTGAATCTGGGTGGTGAATAATACACAGTTTCAAAATTTGAAATTTTGCCCGATTTGTCTTTTTTGTACAGGCCACAATATAACGATTTAGGAACTGCAAATTTGCACGATGGTAGATCTATACAATATCTACATCCGGGAATTTTTTCACGGTTTTTGGAAACTTAAAAAATGTGGATTTCGAATTTTTGAAAAAATGAGCTCCATGTAGCTCGGCCTCCAAAAATCCACTCTCTATCTGAACCTCTACATCTTGGATTGATGTTGATACGGCAGTCTTATAATACTATCCTTCAGCTAGCATCATGAGTTACGCAAGGAGGCCTATATTAAGTTATACCATTAGTTGGGCAATTGTTGTTGGTCCCTGAATAGTATAAGCCAGAATCAGACTAGTGACCTAACAAGATCTGGGTTCCTGATTATTTAGGAGTACATGCGGCTATCAATACGGAACCATGCAATCTAGTACTAGATCCGCAGCCATCACGACTGCGATACATAATATAGATTACATCTAAAGCTGGCCAATATAGTTCAGCGATCATCGCCATCGACAGTTCTACTCCAGATTATACTCTGGACTTGTAGCACTTGATGGTTCAGAGTCCAAACAATTCCATGTGGAATTCAGTAGTATATTGAGGTGCCAGAGATAACTGGATAGACGATTCATGAAGAAATGTAGTGCTAACGACGAAAAGAGAACTATCTAACATTGACATTTACGCCTGAGCCTCAACCACAAACAATAGCATTACAGAACATGATTTTAGCTCTAGGTCATTGGTCTATCAGACATTCAGACCACAGCTCGCCCAGATTGCAAACTCTGGCAGAATTTGATGCTTCCAGGATCTACCATATAAACAGAAGATGCAACTTTCGAGCTCATCATCAAGCTAAGTTAGCACTGAAAATTTGCAACACACCTTCTAGTTTCAGGTGTTTAGATTCAGGCAACAATCCTTGCCTTCACGCAGAGATAGCTTCCTCTTTCTTGCATCTTGCAGTGCAAGCTTGTGAATATACGCTGCTGTCAAATTATTAATGAAAGTTTCTGTGTTCAAAAAAAAAAATCCTCTGTCGTCGCAGGTTCCAATCCTTCGATTATCCAGTAACGGTTTTTTTTCTCTCTGGAACATATGTTAGCTCGCACTCGGCTTTGCTCGCCACTCCGAGCATATACCCAGTATATTGCAATGCCAATCAAGCTCGCTTTACACTATGATAAGCCAAGAACCCCGAGAATTCAGTATTACCACTTGCATGAGTGAGAGTGACAGACCAGAGAAGATGGTGCTGGGAAACAAAAGCGACCATCTGATTGGTGGTGGACCCATGTTATCACGATCAGCAACAGCGACAGGGAAACATCAGGGTAAGTGACCACCAACGTTTGATCGACCGAAAATTGTACAGAACAAATAAGCACCAACGTATATTACTCCCTCCGTCCAAAAAAGGATGTCTTTGATTTGTCCAAATACGAATATATGTAGACATATTTTAGTGTGCACATACATCTAAATTTGGACAAATGAAAGACATCTATTTCCGAACGGAGGGAATAGTATATACTCCGTAGCACAAAAGAGCTAACGGCCGCTCAAAGGTTTTGAGGCATGCCGGACCAAAAATGGACCCCACTCGCGGCGTCCAAACTCGATTTTGGTCCGGCGCGGGCCAATTTTTGGTCCGGCACACTCAGCCCACGCCCTCGATTTGGAGAGTCGATGGACTGTACCAGACGAAACGGCGCGCTCGCCCACGTCGGCCTCCGACGTGCGGGCCAGCCCTGTCATTGAGACACGAGACTGACTGCGGCGGGTCAGCTGAATTAATGGCGTGCGGCGTCTCGGTTTCCCAGCCGGGTGCAACGAGACATCGTCTCAGCCCTCTGCGGCGAGGAAGCGTATGCGCCACGGCGGCGTCAATGCAAACGAGCGCGTCTTCTGAAGCGTCGCCGTAAATGGGGGGAAGGCGGGCCGGTGGCCGGAGTTAAGTCGCGCTCATCCGCTCGCCTCCCCGGCCACTATATAGAGGCGGCTTCCTCGCCGTCTTCACCACAACACTCCACTACATTTTCTCCACCTAGCCATGGATCCTCCCCGGGAGTCGTCGCATCGCCGCAGGGAGCACCGTTCTGAACAGTTGTCGCTCGTCGTGTTGCGCGACTCTCACCTCCGCGCAAGCCGGCCTTCGCCGAACGACCATGAGGCGGGCTCATCCGTGCCTCCTCCTTCTCCGCCTTGTCCTCCTCTGCCTCCTCCTCCTCCACCACCGGCGGACCTGCTCATGGAGACGGAGGCGTGGGAACTCATCCGCACCAACACGCCGGTGCTGGCGAACTGCCGCCTCCCCAAGGGGTGGGTGATGAACCCAGCTCACGTCCCGGTTGCGCCTCGGCTCACCGGCCAGGCACGCCTCGACTACATCTCCATGTGCCAGCAGACCATGTCGCCGGAGCTGTACGACGACGTGAGGTACGAGCCGAACTCGGCGTACTGGGACGAGCAACTCGAGGTGGAGCACGCCTACCGCCTCAACTCCTTCTTCGCACGCGAGACGTCTGCGAGCTGGTTCGACTCCGACGACGACGTCCTCACCAACACCTCCGACGAGGACTTCATGACCGGCATGGAAAGGGAGAGGATTCACTACGAGGCGGCGAAGAAGGCACCTCGCGCAAGATCAGAACAAGGCCGCATGCAACCTCCTCCGCCGCAACCTCAACAAGAGGCGGAGGAGGTTGACGGTGACGATGACGGCTCCGAGAAATGGTTTTCGCCGCAGTGGGACGCAGGCGAGATGCAGCGCGCCATTGAGGCGGACATAGCCTCCACCACCACCCAGCCTCCTGTGCCGCCGTCCGCCACCACCGGCTACCTCAATTGTCTCTGCTCCGACTGCCGTCGGGCACATCTACCTGCGTTGAAGGGCTCCTGCCCGAACTGCCGGTGCCCGGCGTGCCACCCTTCATATTAGGTGTAGTCTAGGTTTTAATTTCTTTTTGACGCGAAAGTCTAGGTTTTAATTTGAACAACTTATGTTAGTTTTAAATGAATTATCTCTAGTTTGATCAAAATTTCACTGAAATCTATGTACTTTCGTATTTTTTTTTGCGGGAAACCGCCGATATTACAGCAAGGCTTTTACAGAAAGGACCCCCACAAAGCACAAAATTACAACCAAGTCCTTCTGTAGAGCAAGAACAGAGCAACCACAGCAGAGCAGCACGTTCCGGCGACGCGCCGCCGCCGCATCTTCACGAACGCCTTGGAGACGAAGATGACCCCTGGCGGACGGGAAGTCACCGGTCCTCGAGTTCCGGAGAACCTCCATCCTGCGCTGCTGGTCGCCAAGCACCCTTGCTGCAGCATCGGCCGCTTCGGTCTTCAAATCTGGAGTCGCCGCCTCGAACTCCAAAGCGGGGTACCCCACGCACGGCGGCCACCGAGGGTCGCGAGCATGAGGAAGGAGATGCTCCGCCACGGACCTGCAACGAGCTCCATCGCGAGAGGATATGTACTTTCGTATTTGACGAAAAAAATGTGCACTGCGGGTGGGGAGCGATGGCGCTCAAGTATGCAGGCCGTCCGGATCGGCCTTTGGACGCGCATTTGGGGCGCCGCGATTAGAGAATCCAAGGCCAGGTGCACCCAATCTCTGCGCAAAGATGGCAAGACGCATGGGTTCATGTCTTCTTGTTCCAAAGGTTCACAAGAATAAGCTAAGACCAATGTAGACGGTTGCACATAGCGCACGACTAGCGCATCCGTGTTCTGCCAAACATGCAGGAGTGCAAATACAAAAAAAAAAAAAATGTGGGGGGCATACTCTTTGAATGCCTGGCTAGCTACGATGATCAGAGGAGGCAGCAGTGTACCACTGATGAAACGACTGCCAGCTCGGACAGAAGATGAAGATTTCGTTCTGGTATTGCCGGATCCTGTATCACGCCGTACATTGCACGGGCCGGTAGATTTGTTTGACTTTGCCCAAACTAGGCCGTTACATTGGTTAGGCGCGTACGTTTTGTGCCTTTTATTTCCTGTCTAGTGTTTGGAATAGCCTGCTGGAGTCTCCTATGATGCTCTGAATTTATTGTCCTCTTTCTTCGTGAGCAGCAACAATCGTTCGTCGGCCACATCCGATCGAGCTCTATGACGCATCTTTTTTTCAACTATGTAGGCGTGTGTTGCCGTGCCTGTCCATTAGGAAAATATATTATTAGGAATAGATAAAAACATATTTGGATTATTGAAAATGGGGTGCAACCTCATGCAGAAACATAGGTACCGGATATGGAGTTACTGGAAAAAGAAGAGTAGATAGGTTGGTGAAGTTAACATCTGTGTGGTGATAGATATGAACAAACCTTGACATACATGAGCTGATGAGCATTCATGATAAACATAAACTTAAGAATTCCTAAGAACTTTAATGAGTTTTTTGTCACAAAAATGTTGCAAGATAACATCGACGCACCTAGGATTCATCCAGGTCGTGAGAGCATGATTGGAAGGGTGCATCTAGGTTTTCCCCGTTCGTGAGGATGGGCGAGGGCTGCGGGGAAGGTGGGGTGCAGAAGGGACAACACCCAGAGTTGACGCCGATTGTGATGTGCACGTGGCTGTATCAGGACCATCCGTCCGAGATCGAACAAGTGAACTCCGTTTTGATCTCCAGAGTAGCGGGCCTACGGGACATCTGGCAAAGGAGCAGCCCACGCGGGGGTAAACGACGCATCAAACGGCTGTGAAACGGTGGGACCGGCGATCCGATGGCTAAAATCACTGAGAGCGTAAGAGAGCTCCTCTTCGGTGCTGTTTTAATGTGACTAATGTGCATTCTCCCTTCGCGTTTGGAGAGGCCTCATGGGCTGGCTTGGTTTTGGGATTCTTGACACCTCCTATTGACATTCCTTTACCACGGTCAAAGAGTGGTGGTGTTCTATTGTCGGGGTCAATGGTCCGCGACGAAAGGGTATTTCCTCTCTTGTGATCATTGCCACGTGGGAGCTTTAGAATGAGGGTAATGTTAGAGGTTTTAGAAACGTTGCCACTATGCCGAATTTGATTTTGTTAGGTATATTGGGGGTACCTAGGGCGCAAAACATTTGAGCGCTATTCTTCGGCGAGAGTCATCACTTTTGTAACCGAGCTTTTTGACTCAATTTGTAACGTTTTAAACCCTTCTTAATCAATGAATAGACAACGCTTTTATCTTGTTTTGAATAAAGCAAATAATTCTCTATAAGCAAGTTGGTCCTCTGACAAAAAGTTAGTTACTAGGGTCTATATCTTGGTGCTATGCCAAGCTAGTTTGTTGGCAACTGTAATCTACACAATATGAAAAACACAAGTGGACGAGGTGGTTTTCATTCGAGCCTTATAGTTACCCACCTAATGGTTGTGGACAACTCCACTAGTCACTCATATACTTATAACCTCTTAGTTGCATACATTACGGCCTGTTGACTCTTATGTACTTTTATATATAATTATCATTTGTCTGTTTTGGTGACTATAACCTCGTATGTATCGAGTTTCGTGCAAAATTTGAACTCAAATAATTCATATTTCGAACTACGCAGGAATAACAAAATCTATCAGAGTTTGGTGAGTTGAGAATTTTGCACTATTCACAGCTTTGAGATTGAGATTGTCATTTTTTGCACAACCAAATATAACAAAGTTTTATTTAAGATTTTACACGTGGTAGAAGACAACATAACTACATCCAGAATTTTCTTTTTTTTAGTTTTAAATAGCGACAACCCTCAAAATGGGGCTACCGCCGGCTAAACTGGAAATAAAAGGGTCTTGGTGGATAAATCGTATATGGATTTGTTTAGCGGCAACATACTCAAAAGGCTATAACCAGTCTATAACGGAATTATTTAAAACTATGGTTTTTTACTTCAAAATATGATTACCGTAACTACAATATGCTAAAACAGTCAATATCAGAATTTACCTTTGTTTACGTCCTCGTGTATTTTTTTTGCCAGAAAATACAGGATAAACCGTACGTCAAAGCCTCCGCTCCGTGTCACACACAAAGTCGTATGCATCAGTCATTAGTTACAGCTCATGCGGTCCAATCGCTGGGATCTTGCGGGATTCGGCTAGACGCAGGACCAACGCCAACGTGTCTACTCCGTGATGTTAGATGGTGTACTTTCCCATTCCTGTGGGTACGCTGAGCTGCAAATCACATGCGGAATTCATACGCCACGCAACGCAAGTCAGCACTCAGCAGCAGCAGCAGCAGCGCGCACGTATCTGGCGAGGGCCAGCAGCAGCAGCGCGCACGTATCTTGTTTAAGCGCTGCCCGGTCGCCTGCTTTCTTGCTCCTCGCAGTCCAGCCAACGTTGAAATTTGTGCTCCGCCCGCCAGAGAAACCGCGACGGATGGGTCATTCAATCCACAGTGCGAGGTCAAAACCATCGCTGGCAGGCAGTAATGCCGTCTACGCATCAGCCACAGTGACGAATGACCGCTACGTGCCGTGGCAGGCAGTAGATGCCGGGTTTCTTTCTGGAATCTAGCAATCCGAGCAATAATAAGTTGCCATCGATGTGGAACAAGAACACATGCTCCTTTAATAATCCTTTCGGCCCAACTGTGATCGTCGATCAGGGGAAGAACGGCGGGCGGGAGGCAGGCCTGGATCTCGCCGTGCCCCAGTCACTAGATTCGCGACCGCGCCACGGCACCACGGACGACCCACGACAGAGACCCGGCCACCTTCTTCTTCCAAACAGCTAGGAGTAGAGCACAGCAGCCACGACACCTTCAGCCTTCACCTCCTGCTTCGATCGGTCTCGTCCCAGCTTGGTCCTGTGACTTCTACAAGCGCACGCACGTCTCCAGCCAGGGTTCTTGGCCAAGGAAACCATGGACCTCAGGGCGCTGTACATGTACGCCGCCGTGCCGGCCCTGCTACTCTGCTGCGCGGCGACCTTCATCCAGAGCCCCACCGACGTGTTCGGCCTCCTCGAGCCCACCCCGTCCTCCGCCACCGACTTCGGCGCCATCGTCTCCGATCCCCCCTTCGCGATCCTGCGCCCGGACTCCGCCGCCGACATCGCGCTCCTCCTGCGCGCGCTGTCATCGTCGCCGCGCCGCCCGAGAGCGACCGTCGCCGCGCGTGGCGTGGGCCACTCGCTCCAGGGCCAGGCGCAGGCGCGCGGCGGCATTGTCGTGGAGACGCGTTCCCTGCCGCGCACCGTCTTGGTCGTGGCGGCGGCGGATGGCGCGCGCGCGTACGCGGACGTGGGCGCCGGCGCGCTCTGGGTGGAGGTGCTGGAGGAGTGCCTCAAGGCCGGCCTGGCGCCGCGCTCCTGGACCGACTACTTGTACCTCACCGTGGGCGGGACGCTGTCCAATGCCGGCATCAGCGGCCAGGCCTTCAAGCATGGCCCGCAGATCACCAACGTCCTGCAGCTCCAAGTCGTCACAGGTACTCGCACTCAACGCCCACATGCAACTTAATCACTGTTATCTGTCTTTCTCTGATTCATCTTTAAGAAAAGCTGCAAAATTTGCAGTAATTTACCCTCGTTTTTCACGTTCTTTATGTGCTGGCTGCAGGAAATGGGGAGGTCGTGACATGTTCACCCACCGAGAGCCCGGACCTTTTCTTCGCAGTTCTTGGTGGCCTTGGCCAGTTTGGCATCATCACCAGGGCAAGGATTCTACTCCAAGATGCTCCTCCAAAGGTATACTGCTACATGCATGCCCATCTACAAACGAAATTGATCCGAAAACGCTAGCTCTTCTCAATCAAACACCTTTCGTTACTCGTAAGCTGTCTTTGACAATTCATTACTGCGATCATTAGGTGAGATGGGTGAGGGCCTTCTACGACAGCTTCGAAACATTCACCAAGGACCAGGCTTCTGATCTCAATGCCAGAGCATGTCGACTATGTGGAGGGGCTCATGGTTCTGAATGAGCAAACCATCGCCAGCTCATCCATCGCCTTCCCCGCTCACATCAGTTTCAGCCCAGATTTCGGCTCGGAGGGCAGCAAGAAGGTCTACTACTGCATAGAGTTTGCGGTGCATGACTTCCAGCAGGACGACGGCTCCAGCGTAGATCATGTCAGTCTTCAATCTAACACACAGTTTGTTTTAGATAAAACAATCGCAAGTTAAAATTCCAACAGCAACAGAAAAGGACAGCTGAATACTCAAATAAGCTAATCTTGTGGTCTTAAACAAAAATTCCTGCTGCAGGTTGTGGAGCTGGTCTCAGGGGAGATGGGCTACATCAGGCCCCACATGTACAGTGTGGAGGTGTCCTACTTCGATTTCCTGAACAGGGTGAGGATGGAGGAGGAGAGCCTGAGGAGCAAGGGGCTCTGGGACGTGCCTCACCCCTGGCTCAACATGTTCGTGCCCAAGCATGGCATCACTCGGCTCAAGGACCTGCTCATGGGAACCGTCTTGGCAGGACACTTCGAGGGGGCGATCCTTGTGTACCCTCTCCTTGCTGACAAGTATGTACATCTAACCATAACAAAGTATCATTTCTAACTCCTGCTCCAAATTATTAGGCCACGGCAGCTTAGCCATCAGTAAAGCTGCCGGTTAGTAGCGAAAGGCTTGGCTAATTAATGAATTCACCTCAACGATAAAGCCACCACTTTCATAATATTTGCAAGATTTCCCTGTGTAGAAGATCATTCGATGATGTGGCGAGATCACCTTTTTACGCACATAATTAGGGTGGTTTAGCGAAGCAAATTGCGCATCAAAGTGCTGTTTATCTTGGAGGCTTTTGGTTGGTCATCTTTTGTTGCTGCTCCCTCGGGTCAGTAGTTATCCTCTCCAAAAATGGCTTTGCCAGCCTAACGCACGGCATGTTTGGTACAATTGTGACAAGTGACAAAGCCATGAGTGACATCTCGCAACAGCGGCCAATAGATTTCAAGCCTTGTAGTGGTCACCTCTTGCCCTGCTTTCCCGACACCGGACTATTGTCAAAATACAGTGAAACTAGCTAGGCTCCCCTTTTCCTCCTGCAAAGCTGTAGCAGCCGGTCTCCTCTACATTTGTACTACAGAAGTTCACTGTCCAGCAGCTTGTGGATTTTTTTACAAATATAGCGACTCTGTTCTGATCATCCATGTTGGACACGACCGGCCGGCCCCTCTAGAAATCAGTGTTACCTGTTCCAAAACAATTACACTAGTATATTAGTCTATTGTTAGGCTACTAGCCAGGAAAGCATCCATAATCAGTAATCTGCATAAGCCTGTAATCGGAGCCGAAATATTTAACTCTTTGCATGATGATATCCTTTGCGGCTGTAGCAGAGTAGCAGCACTGTGAGGCGATACGATACGATACGATACGATACAGTCTTGTAGGTTGCGGCTACTGTATCTCCGCTTCCGGCAACAGCGTACCTATGGCGGCTACGGTCTGTTGCCTGTCCCCTTTCCCGGTCCTGGTCCAAGTCTCTCCTCCATGCCATGGCATTCCTGTCTTTCTCATTGTGGTACTGTACAGTTACTTTAGGGCACAGGTGCTAAGTTAAGTTACTAACACTAATCACTTGCACAGTACTCATGTGAGTAATTTTTCTTTTGCTCCCTGTCATGTGGTCACTTGAAACCTCTGCTAGTGACGGCCAGAATCTCAGATTTTTCGGATCCAGGATAAAATCTTGGCCAACATGTGCCCTGTCAGCGGTGGACGCCTGCACTGCACGGCGCAACCTTTCTGTTTATCAATTAGGTTCGCCGCACCCAGAACCCTCCTCTGATCTCACATGATCCTAGTGTGAGAGAGATGTTCTGCCTTTCCCAGGCAGCAAATCTACAATGCCCCAGATGGGGGTTCCACTACGCTGCGCCAAGATTTTACTTGCCATTTTGGGAGGCGTTTCATGTTCTATTTCCATCCAGCACAAGTGACCGCAGGCATCAAATGTTTCATTCCAATGTCCAATTTTGAAGTTGGGGGTTCTCACAAGTCACAACTCATGAAAAAGTACCAGCACAGCACAGAGAGAGATCATTGGCGCCATTGAACCCATACTCTTATGATCCTTGTACGTAGAAAATACTCTAGTCTACCAGGTGTAATCTTAACCCATACTAACCTTTGGGATTTTTCAGGTGGGACAGGAACACGTCGGCGGTCGTCCCGTCGACGCCGGACGGCGTGATGTACATCTTCAGCGTGCTCCGGTCCGCCGACCCGGCGCGGTGCGGCCGCGGCTGCGTGGAGGAGATCCTGGAGCAGCACCGCCGTGTTGCCGACGAGGCGTGCCGCGTCGGCGGCGGCATCGGCGCCAAGCAGTACCTGGCGCGGCAGCCCTCGCAGGCGCACTGGCGCGACCATTTCGGGTCCAGCTGGGACCGGTTCGTGGCCCGCAAGGCCCGCTTCGATCCGGCGCGCGTGCTTGGGCCGGGCCAAGGCATTTTTCCGTGGACCGACTCTGCGAGCTCGATGTCATCATAGCGGCCCCGTCACTCGCGTAGAGATAGTAGCTGAGGACATGTTCGTAGCTCGAACGAAAATTTTCAGGCTGATTCATTGGTAGGTGTCTCAACTCAAGGGAGAGAGTTCGTTGCTTCATTTTTGTGTTATGTTTACTGTGGTCAGAGGCGGAGCTGGAGCAACCGATACCCCGATGCACTACTTCTTCAATGACCTGGAAAATAGTCTGCCTGATGCATACTTGGCTGACTAACCTGATGCAAAATGCCTTTTTAAGGGGTAAGTAAGGCTAAAACAATTCTTGGACCCTGATGCATGTGCATCAGGGTCAGCCCAAGCAGATCCGCCCCTGACTGTGGTAAGTGGGGACGCCAGATTGTTTGGCAAGAGCAGAGTATCTTTTTTTTTGAAACGGTCACGGGGGGAAAGGCTCCCCACCTGAATATTATTGCCACTTATAGAACTTTTACAGAATCACGCCAGGCGTGAGGAGATGAAGTCACGCCACAGACCAGCGTGCTCCTTGTGAACCTGTGCCTTGCACCGGTTAGTCCAGAGAGTGAGGTCGCTTAAGATGTTGCTTACAGTTACACAAACATGTTGATTAATGCCTCTAAAAACCTGGGCGTTCCTAGCGTCCCAGATTTTCCACAGAATTATGAGCGCGATCGAGGGCCAAACGTGTCGAGGGAGGCCTGAGGGCAGCGGGGAGTCCCATAGTGTCGAGGGGGTGGCGATGGAGGGTGTCAAACCGAGCTTGCTCCAAATATCACGGGCGTGTCTGCAGTGGAAGAAGAGATGGTCTCGGTCCTCGGTAGGAAGAAGGCAGCGCGGGCAGTCACTGGAGGTGACAATGGTCTTCTTGAGGAGGTTTTTTCTTGTGTTAAGCCTGTCGAAGTAGAATAGCCATCCAAAGATCCGGACCTTCTGTGGCACGAAGGCGTGCCAGATTAGGTCTAGCTTCTCGTCCTTTAGCTGGGTGGAGAGAGCTGCGTAGGCGTTCCTTGTTGAGAACTTGGAACCGTCTAGCATCGTGCGAGCATCCGGCTGATCTGTGATGGTTACCTGCAACAACAAAGAGCAGAGTATCTCGTCTCGCCTTATCGTATAATTGTTCTCAGTGCGTCGTTACTGTATCTCAGCTGTTCGACCATCCATCCAGATTCCAGCGTGTAGATTTGGCGCGGCAAGTCCGTGAAGGTTTTTTTTTTAATTTAATCAAAATCAACTCAAAAAGATCGGATCACTTTTGCGAGCTTGACTAGCAGAAAAGAAAGGTTCCAAACTTCTCTGGGCTGCCACAGATCTGTCTCCGTCCCGTCCCAACAGGTGACTAGTCGGCGACTCATCCCTCTGTCGCCGGCAAGCCTACTGGTCCCCGCCTCCTCCGTCCGCCGTTCCGATGACGGCGGGGGGAGGGGAGGGGACCTCGACGCTTCGAGCTTGACGACTTAAGGTTGGGCTAGGTTTTTCCACAGGCGTCGCATCGGTGCCGGGGACGGCGCCGCGTCGGAATAAGATACCCATGTTTCTCCCCCATCTCGACGGTGCTTTACTCGGCGTTGTCGTGAAGCAGGTGGCTTGGTCATCTCGATGTTCTTCAGATCTGGCGAGATTAGTTTCTCGGTGTGTCGGCGGCATTTGTCGCTATTTGCGGCGACGCTCGCGGCCAGGGCGAGAGACGGATGATCTGTAGCGATATTGGTCTGGAGTTTGTGGATTTGTCGTTCTTCCTCAACTTCGTCGATGGGACACGGCATATCTAGGTCCAAGATAGCACGGGGACATCCCGGTCGACGTGCCACAACGACATGTGCCTCGCTACCTACAGCAGGCATGTTCATCGACTCACAAAGTCTCGTTGGCGGTGATGCTTTTTGGATCTCGCAATGGTGGAGGCTCGACATCTCTTCCGACGTGCGTTTCGGCGGCGCTGCGATCGGGCGGCGGCCGCTGGCTTTGGCGAGTGCAGAAAACCGTAGGGATAGATCTGTATTTTATATCTTTTAGGGGTCTATGTGTAATTTTTTTAGGACAATCATATTTTCCTCGTTAGTCTCTTAGTTTCCATGTATGATTGGTTATGTAAATTGGTTTTCTATCAATGAAATATATGTAGTCGCTCTAAAACATAATATTATTTTCAAGTTTCACATGTTAGTAGTTGCTGTGCAATTAATCATGTAATTATTGCTTAATTATCCAACATATAGTACTTAGTCTGAAAGAGTCGTGCACATAGACTATAAGGTATTGTTTACTTTTCTAGCGTATTTGCAGTATATTTTAGGGGATTTGAAGGCATTATCCTCTATCTACAACCCAACAATAGTATTTTCGAGTTTGAGATGTTAGTAGCTGCTGTTGTTGTTGTTGTTGTCATGTTTAATATTATGAAATTAATCACGTAAATATGGCATAATTATCCAACTCGTAGTACTTAGCCTGAAAGAGTCGTGCACATAGACTATGAGGTCTTGTTTACTTTTCTAGCGTATTTGCATTTGTGTGGGTCTTGAAGGACGATGACGACAGCGGTCATGGCGCTGCTGCGCGGCGGCGAGAGCTAGCGGCCGGGCCTGATCTGGGCCTGCCCTGGGCCTTATCTGGGCATTGCCGGGACCTGCTGTTGCGTCAGGTCGCCGTCCGTTTTCGACTGTGGAGGGTGGCTGATCCCCTCCGATTGGCTGCGGCGCAGTTGGAGGCCTGATCTGGGCAGGTAGCCTAGATCGGGGTGTCGATGGCTGCGGGGTGTGAGCCGGAGGGCTGCACCTCTGCTGTCCAACTATTACCTGGATCCGAGCCAGGAGGGCTTGGATCTGTTGCCGTCCTCCCTCATCCTATCTGTCTATCTCGTGGTGGTTTTTAAGTAGCGACATGGGCTTGAGGTTGTGGATGCTGGGGCGGCGGCCCTAGAAGGAGAGGTTGCATGGGTGTCGTCGACGACATCATCGTAGTGGTTGTGGTCGTTCCTTTGGCCATTCGGGTGGCAAGGGGATTGGCAGAGGGAGGTCCTGGTGTCGGTGCTTCGGCGGCGGCTCCCTGGTCATGCTCTCGAAGCCTAGTGTTGTTCTCCTCAGATGACACACGTGTAAGGATCCGAGTGACAACTTTGTGGTTTGGTGCCGACAATGGTGATGCATGCGGGTATCATTACCCTCTTGGGGGATCTGCTGTGGATCCTTGTCATGACTGGGTTTCGGGTGAAACCCCTATTGCTTTTGCAGGCTCGGCAATGGTGGCGCGTCACGTCATTACCCTCTTTGGGGCGTCGTCGTGGAGTCTAGGTTACATCTGAGTGCAACACGGTGGTGCCATTCTTTGTTGTGAAGCTTCTTCATCTTTTGGCGTATCCGGTAGTCTAGATTGCTTCTCGTGATGTGTGGTTTTTCCTGTTTTATTTTTCGGATTTGAGTTTGTGGCTTGCCTCCATCTCGTTGTTGGTTTTTGGGTTGACCTTCTTGTTTGGGGATTTCTCCACCACTATGTATCGGTTTGGCCGGATATGGCTTTATTTATAAAGCAGGGCTATGGCCTCTTTCGAGAGATATCTCCCATAAATCGTCCCAATTTTGGCTAGATTGAAAACATTACACCATACTAGTGTATTGGCCCAGAAAAAAAACATTTGTGGTGATTTGGTGAAAAGAAGGATTTCACCTAATCTTTTTTCATCCCCAATCTCTATGGGATAAAATTACTCACCTAATAAACAAGGCCTATGAGAACTGAATCATCGCCATGCTTGACAAGTCAGTAGAGCTTTATTGAAGAACTCCCAAATTGCGGAAGCCAATTCCACTTTGAGCTTTAGGTCGTGTAAGGGTGTGTTTGGTAGGGTGGGTCGGGCCACCTCGGCCTGGCTGAGCTACGCATCCGTTGTTTGGTAGCCTGGGTCGGGCCACCTCGGCAGTGGCGAGCTCATGCGGAAAACGCCTCTGGGCACTGCCGGGATGGGAAGCTCGAATCGAGCTTCTCAGCTCGCCCAGGCTGAACCCATCCCCGCAAAACACTGTGCGCACGGAACGCACGCGCGTCTCTGCCACCCCGGGCGCAGAAGTGTTCACTTGCCCCCCGCGCTCACGCGTCCGAGGAGAGCCGCAGGGCGACCGCTTCTTCCGCCACGGCGGTCGCTGCTCCCGGCCGCCCCCGACCACCACGGCCACGGCCGCCACACCACGGCCTCGCGTCGTCCTCCTCCTTTCGCGGACGACCGCACCACGGCCTCGCGTCGTCCTCCTCCTTTCGCGGACGACCGCCGGCAACGGCCGCTCCTTCCGCGCCGCCGCCGCCGCCGCCGCGGAGACGACCACCACGGCCACGGCCGCCACACCACGGCCTCGCGTCATCCTCCTCCTTTCCGCGCGCCGCCGGCAACGGCCGCTCCTTCCGCAATTCATCCTCCTCCTTTCCACACCACGGCCACGGAGACGACCACGGCCGCCACGGAGACCCCGGGCTTCCGTCGCCTCCCCGTCGACCCCGGGCCTCCGCCGCATCCGGCCCAGCCACGGCTTCCCACGGCCTGGCACGGCCAGCGCCGCCACGGCCAGCGCCGCCACGGGTCAACCAGGGACCCGATCACGTTTTACAGGGACCCGATCGCTTTTTATTTCTGTTTACAGGGACCCGATCGCTTTTTATTTTGTATACAGGGGCTGCAGTGCAAATTTGGACCTCCTCAGCGTGTTTTCTCCCGTACGAGCCACCAAACAACGGACCCAGTCAACATGTCTCCACCGGCCCGGGCTACCAAACACGTGTAAAAATCTGAGCCCAGCTTAGCTAGGTTGAGCCGGTATGAGTGGAGATAGCTAATCTCCACCGGCCCGGGCTACCAAACACACCCTAAGTTTATCCCACATCATCCAATGCATTCTCTGGTGGTTATGCTCATCTTCCCACCAGAAGTTACGTATGACTTGGCTGAGCTCTTCAGTGAGACCGGTAGAAAACTGAAAAATCGTTATTGCATATGTTGGCATAGTCTTCAGTACGGTTTCAACTAGAATCCATTTCCCGCCACTAAACATGTATTTCATGTACGGAGTATATTTTATCAAATTTACGAATTTTGTCTTTGACTATACCAAGAGCAAGATAATTAAAAACAGAGGGAGTATATGGAGCTATCGAATTTCAAACAGACACAGGATTTTTTATTAAAAACAGAGGAAGTATTTGAGGATGTCGATTTCAAACACAAGACTGAATCAATTCTTCCAAATTATTGTACGACGATCCTCCCTTCTCCAAAGCAGTGTTTGCTTTCACCTTGAGCTCTAGAGCATTCCTCCTCATGTCCTCCCCTTCGACACCTCCATCCATCAGCTTCTCCAGAGCCTTCTTCACTTGTTCCGCCCCCACCTCCGCCTTCGCCTCGCCGCTGCCATCTTTACTAGCGGTCAGGACGTTCTCTGTTGGCTTAGTGACGCCAACGGACACGCCAATGCCAAGCACGTCCACGATCAGCTTCTCGTTGATGAATTGCTCGGCGAACAGGGGCCAGGTGACCATGGGCACACCGGCGGCGACGCTCTCCAGAGTCGAGCCCCACCCGCAGTGCGTCATGAATCCACCGACCGCCGGGTGCGCGAGGACGGCCACCTGCGGCGCCCACCCACGCACTACAAGGCACTTGCTGTCCGCCACACCGTCGGCGCCGTCGTCGGTGTTGTGACGTAACCACTCCTTGACGTCGTCGGGCAGCGAGTCGGCTCCCCTGATGACCCACATGACAGGCCACCGGCACGAGACGAGAGCCATGCCGAGCTGCATGAGCTGCGCGGGCGGCATGACACCGGCGCTGCCGAAGCTCACGTACACCACGGACTTGGGCTTCTTGCCGTCCAGCCACGCCATGCACCGCCTCGCGTCGTCTCCCTGCGGGTCGAAACTAGGAGCGCAGCACAGAGATACCGGTCCCACGGCGAGAACTTTCTTGCCCGCGGCCGCCGCGAGAAGCGCCGCGGAGCCGTGCTCTAGCTCGTCGAAGCTGTTCACCACAACGCCGTCCACGGCCAGGTCGAACTCCCGGATCTCTTGCATCGCCCCGCCCCCCATGGAAGTGGAAGGCAGGAAGTGGGGCGTTAGCTGTTTCCCCAGGATCTTGCACTCGAACGGCTCCAGTACCGAGATGTCGACGAGCTCGTCCGGAGACGCGATCGCTTCGTGCCGCCCTTGCCTGTAGAGGTGATCGATGCACAGCAAGGCGAACGCGCCGAACCCGTGGAAGATGTAACATGGCACGCCGAGGTCACGCGCCATGGGCAGCGTCCACGTGTTGCACATCCCGGCGACGACGCAGCTCGGTCGGCGGGAGGCGTCCCGCCTGCAGTACTGCGCCACCGCCTCGCCGAACTTCTTGTTGGCTGCGAAGAAGCTAGGCACCATGGACGGAGACTGGATCAGGTCCAGCCTCTCGCAGCCCTCCGGCAGGCCTGCCTCGGCGGTCGGGAAGGGGATCGCGGTGACCGTAATCGCCGCGCCGCGCGGCGTGGCACGGTCTACGCGGCTCTGGACGAGGGATGCGTTGGCGGGCGTCGTGATGATGGCGACCGACGCTCCGTGCGAGGCGAGGAGGCAGCCGATGTCCGTCAGGGGGACGATGTGGCTGATGCTTCCGGTCCATGGGACGATCACAAAGTGAGGCTTTGTGGAGGTCTCCATTTCTTGGTCTTTTTTACTCTTCTGTGGTGGCAACAAATTTGATAACTTGGATAGGCTGTTGTGGATATTATATAGGCAAGTTTGGTGGCATCCGCGCTGGGTGTGCGAGCAATACATGAGCAAGCGCCGTGTCGACATATTTGGTGCGCATCAGCGCATGCGTATGTAAACAGCAATGCGATGGTCTTGTTCCATGACCATGATTCAACGTGTGATGTTGGCTCAGGCGGTGGTCAGAGCTTCGATCGAATCATCCAAGTGGAGGGACGAAGACAGCACAAAAATACATTAGTACCCCGTATTAGGAATAGAGATTTCTTACTCCCGGGCTCCAGTTATCGCTCTAATTAAATAAAAATGTCATATTTATAAGTTACAAAAACTTCTGAAAAAATTCCGCGTGTTGTTAATGATATGTCCCACAAACGTGCAAAATATCGGTTTAAAATATTTGATATTCTGTTGTATACAAAAATGACAAATGTGTGAATCTAAATGTACATATATTCAAATCACCAAAATATATAAGATTTGTTATTTTTGTGTAGCCCATAATATAAAGTATTTCAAATAAAAAAATCACGTTTTTGGGCTACATCATTAGCAATATGCATGATTTTTTTTCATAATTTTTAACTTAAAATATATTTTTTTTCAAAAAAATTAACCAGAGGGAGCACTGGAGCTCGGGAGAAGAGAAAAAAAAGTGTTTTCCGCCCGTATGAGCAGAGAATTTTTGTCAACGGAACTAGTGTTATTCTTGTAGCTGTATCTCTTTGATGTTTTTTGAGAACTTGCCTGTGGCAAGATGGTTAGGAGGGTATTTGTACCCCAGTCCAACATAGTTCAAACCACAGGTTTGACGCTGGTGTTACTCATTTAAGGCGGAATATTCTTCAGTGGGAGGCGACGTTCCCGTCGACAGCGAGGCGTCTGTGGTGACTTCGTCAATCTCAAGACTCAATCCGCCGGCTCAGTCTTTCGGAGGTGCTCATAGGGGTAGGGTGTGCGTGCGTACGTTCATAGGGTGAGTGTGTGCGCATATATGTGAGCGTCTGCGTCGTACTGTGTTTCGCAAAAAAAAATCTCTTTGATGTTTTTATGCCATTTTTGACTAGAAAAATCGTGCTGAATACACTATGGTTGAACGTTTTGTTTGATCGAGCTTGGTTGTATGAGGACATCGTGGACACGCCTCCAGAATAGTCAAAACTTGTAGAATTGGTCTGCACGTGTACAATGAATCTCTGTAGTGGAGTAGTAGTACGAGAAGTACTTCTGAGAATTCCTAGTTGTACTACAAGCCGTGTAATCCCAGGACTCCGCTCCCTTGCTTCGACACGGCTATCGAAACCAGATCACGTAACGAGTGACGCCACAGGGTTACACCCAAAATAGGGCGCCAGTTAGTGTTGTTGCCGCTGCAAACGTCGTGCTGATGTGCCGGCCCAACTGCGGCGTCTTTTTTCATTTCATTTCAGTTTTCTCTCGTTTCTACCGTCAGATCCGAAAAGAGTGTCGCTAGTTTGTACAACATTTTGTGCTACACTAGAGATCTTTCCACGACACTTAATACAGACCGGAGGTAGTACTATATTTGCCATCCTATTTTGTTATATAGTGCTCGCATCTTGAGAAGGGAATTGCCTATCTCAGACCGTTCGCACCTCACAATCTCCGCACAGCCGGAGACTGAGCTTTCCTCGCGCTAATTCCTCGCACCAAGTGCGAGGGAGTTCCCGTAAAAAAAAGTGCGAGGGAGTTGTCCACCTCCACCTTCGTGAAGTTGACCACGTCGCGGCAGCCCTAGTTATTGGTATATAATAATTTTAAATGGTATATCTAACATAGTAGCATTTTTATCACGTTTTTATATTCTCACATTGATGACACTTTGAGCAGAATTTGGGTATTTTAATTTGTCTAGAATCAGTTAGTTCATAATTTGTCTACATTCGGTTTATTTTTGTGCAGGAACCACACCTAAATTTTGTACGTTCACTTACTTTATAATTTAGCATATAATTTCGTTGTCGTCAGCTTAATATTATAGTCCCTCCGTTCCTTGAAGTAAGGTGTATAGTTTTTTGCACGAATATTAACGCAGGGGCTGGGAGGGCAAATTAAGTTGGTTTTGGACGTTGATACCCCTAGCAAAAGGACGTGCGTCTTGGTGGAAATATGGAAACCTGGGATCCTCTCTCTCCCGATCGGACTCCTTCCTAAACTAGCTCTTACACAATCCCGTGATTTTCTCTCTTATTAACTCTCCCCGATCGATCTCCCGGCCCGCTCAAGCGCTGATGTTTCCCTCTAATGCAATGCCTCCTTGGGAAGGGAGGTCGCTGGATTTGTTTCTCCTCTACCATGGAAGAGGACTTAGTTTTCCCGTTGTCCATGAAAGAAGAGTTGGCCTTCCCCTTGTCATCGAAGAGGAGCAGAGAGGTTGACGTGAGAGAGAGAAGGAGCGCTCGATTTGCTGCGGTTATAGGAACAATTAAGGAAAGAAAAAATATTGATTGCTAAATCTAAGGGATCGGTGGGGGCATGCATGTGGCTGGACGTTTCCAATTAATTGCCTCCTTTTTTGTAGGGATTTTACTCCATTCTTCAAACGTGGGATCAGCAAATGGAATACACCTTACATTTAGGATTTTTCCTCAAAAATCTCTACACCTTACTTCAAGAAACGGAGGGAGTAATAGAGTCGAGACTACTCGAGCCTCGAGGTGTTGTATATCGATGGGATCGTGAAGCAAAGGCGGAATATTTTCTTCCGCCCTATCTTTGCTAAGAGAAGATCCAAATTATCAGTCGTGTCGCCAATTGGCAGTAAATGTTACCTCTGATAGCCTTGTTTGTATATTTCTGTTCAGTGGTGGATTTTTTACCTCATTATGTGTTTTATCATGAAATATAACTTTGAGTATTTGTCATTGCTCCATGGTTACTAGTCTATTTTATTTTTATGTTGCTTCCTCGAAGATTGGGGCTACACTGCTAGCAGAAATTCTGGAGGACCCCTGAGTTGCGTCTCCCTACCGCGGAGCAAAGGTTGGCACAAATATTCGTGATACTATTAGTACACATAAGTGGGCCTAAAATAGCCTTGTCTCATCTACGTTGCACTATTGCACCCACAATATTTTTTATCTCCTTTTCTAGATTTCTCTCTCTATGTCTTTCTTTAAACCGGCAATGGCCTTGAAGGGCCTGGAATCCGCATTAATCAGGCACCGGAACGCAAATTTACAAAGATGACTCTAATAAAGGATGAATTACAACCAGTCCTTCGACTTTGCAACCAAGACCACAAAACAAAATTGAAAACGTGATCGGTCCTTCGTTTTCATGGCCGTATCTTGGAGACCTCGAGGCTCGGGAACCAACAACACACCGAGGACATCGCCATTTGGGGGCAAAGCCAGCGACAGATCCAGTTCCAAAGTACATATAATGTTGATTTTTTGTCCGAATTTGAGGATGTTTCGAGATGTATTTAAAAAAAAGTAAAACCGGGAGCACATGATCACGTGTGCCAAAACGGCTCTCCCCACTAGTCATATACATTTAAATTAGGATATACATACTTGAGGTATGCATAACTTCAGGTCAAGCAGAATCACCTCGAAACACTAAAACATGAGAATGATTTGGCACATGTATTTAATGTGTTTTCTTTTAGATCTTGCTTTATTCAAAATTTAATTAAATGTAAATAAAGATACACTCATGAATTTAGTCATGGATAACATATCTAATTTGGCTGAGAACCTAAAACTAAGTATCTATCATCATAGTAAGACACATGTGACAACATTTAACCATATTCATCTCCAACATCGGCAGAATTGATATTTTACTTAATGGTTTTCGTTCTCGACGCATTGTAGCTACTCCAATCCTTCTTATATCCTTGATCAATCCGGGCTTGAAAGCCATACATAGTCATATCCGGGTTTAGGTATGTTTATTGTCTTTACTTAAGTTGTGTTTCACCGGCAACTCAGTAGTCAGCCGATAAAATCGAGGAGCACATTAGTCGTCGTGTTGATAGATGGGTCAGTCTGATCATTTATGATTGATCAAGATATAATTATACCAAATATTTTTACTTTTGCACAACTTATTATAATTCAAATCTTAAATATGGCATCAAATCGACATATCCTTTACAGTTTTAGTGGCTATGTTGTCCTTGGCATCTAACATTAACCACATATAAGCGGTCTTTTATCATACGAACCAGGCGTCTATTATTACAAATACACCAATGCTAGACTAGAATTTCATTTTGTAATATTACTTCTGTTATTTAAGAAAACTAGATTGCAAGTCTACATGCAACGAAAGTATAAAAATGACATGATCGCATAATACAAATAATTTGTGTCTCTTTGAGTATTATAGTTATTCTATGCGTGTCCGGGCATATACACAATCGAGCACATGCCCCTATTTTAAAATCTGAAGGAAACAAATGGTAGATAGCTCTACAATACACGAGTTTAAAAAATATCACAACAAAGGTGTGTATAGTAGGTGTTCGAATTAATAGGCTCATCCCATTTAAAATATAAGTTTAATGAAAATCCCAGAGACTCATACATAAAGCTTAGTCTCATGTTGCTAGCTGAGAAGAGGTTAGACAATTATATAGTTGAATCTTCTATTCCTACCACTAGCAAAGGCACGAGAAGATGAAACATACAGCGCGCTGCTCCTCCACACCTATACCTTGCCTCATGTTGCGTTAAGCGAATTGTCCGAGTTAAGAACCATGCGACATATACGCGTTGTATTTCTTTTTACTGCGCACGACCGGAGTCCAAATGTTTGCTTCTGTAGGTCTTTTGACATGTATAATATTTGGTATTTTCACCTATCATATTAATTTAGTGTTCATGATGCGTCTACCCAAAATTGAGTCTGATCTCGTAACTAATGTGCATGCAAAACATCCACGCAAGTCTTTTACGACTGGCAAGAAACTAAGTACCTACAAAACCTATACATTTAGAACTTTGTGAGATATCGGTCAACATATTTAGATATCGGTCGTCATGTATGGTTTGGTTACCCACCAGACCCCATTTGTGTTCCTATGACATTCCCCAGTTATTGAAGTGAAGACTGTTTTTCCCTCCAAAAAAAACTTGTATACACCCTCGCTCGGCTATCAAGTCCCATGTACTTGCCGATTTCGTAGCCGAGTGGATGGAAGTTCAACTCCAGGCCCCGGTCAACAATCTCTAGCATTGGAGGCTAATTTACTTCGAAGTCTCGCTCATGTTTTCTGTGAGGGCTGGCATCCTACCCATTTCTCTGAAAGAGGATCGCTTCGAGCGCATGCTACGGATTCACTTCCCGGTGTCCAACAATGCGGCAATGCGCCAATGCGTCGAGTATAAAGATTTGTTGCATGGTATTTGCATTGTTGTATCACTCAGGGCTCAGGGTCCACGGTGGATGTAAGCGGCAGCGACGTCCACCGGGCCCGTATATGCCGCCCGTGAAAAAAAGCTTAAGTGGCCTATCTGGCTTACCGCTAATTTTAAGTGGACCAAGTGGACGAGCCCACCAAGGCCAGCGGCGTCAGCGGCGTGGCCTCCTGCCGACGTCTGCTTCCTCCTATTTGGCATCCGACGGCCTGGCTCCCTTCTCTCCATCGGCGCTGGAGCAGTCGTCTCGCTTGTTTCCTCGCATCGTCCGTCCGGGCGGGCCACGCCGTGCGGGAGCCCCACGAGGCCTCCTCGCGCACCTCGGCCGCAAAGCCTCCAGCCGCCGCCGACGGGTACGCGTGCGCGCGGGTGCTCCACGCGTGCGGCCGCGCCGCAGGGGACCCGCACCTTCGCCGGCGGAGGGAACGACATGGAGGTCCATGGCTCTTCCAGCGGCACCACCTTGTTCTGGACGCTTACACGGGGACGGCGCTGGTGGACATGTACACCAAGTGTGGCCGCCTCGACTGCGCGCAGCAGGTTTTCGACGGATTGGAACCTGGGCACCTGATGTTCGCTTGTCGCGGGGCACGCCAACGCCGACGAGTTTGACAGGGCGCTGGAACTCGTGGAGACGATGAAGAGGAACCGGCTTGACCCGAACGTGATCACCTGGAACGAGCTGATCACCGGCTACGCTATGAATGGGCTGAGCTCGCAAGCGATGCTGCAGCGATGCAGAGCGACGGCATCGTGCCCAGCCTGGTCACCATGTTGGTCCTGCTGCGGGCCTTCCCTCCTGAAGAAAAGCAAGGAGCTGCACTGCTCGCTGCGTAGAGCCTACGCCGGCGAGACGGTGGTCGGAACGGCGCTGGTCGACATGTACTCCAAAGCAGGATACATCACTAGCGACATTGTACGGTTCACGGATGTGCACGAATAAGAAATCTGCTTGGAGGCACCCAGCTAGTGCTGTCGAGTGTCGACGGTTCAGTTTTCTGTTTGTATCGCTGCCGGGAGTCCAGAGGCATCAGGCGGAGACTGTGCAGAGCGCTTTGCCGCCGTGGCGCCACTAAGCCACAGGAACCCGCCAAACTAAATACGTGGCGGCCACAAAATCCGTGAATCTATTATGTGGACGAAGCGGCGTGTGCAAAATTGTCCAGCGGACACGCCACTTACATCCTGGAGTGAGGTCCACCTCCTCCTCACCCAACAAGGCAACAATGGAAGCCTACTGCCAAGAAGCGTGCACGCTTGAAGCCAAATTCAGTGGGCTCAATCTCACACATGTGCTCCTTCGAGACAAAGAGGTTCCCCAATTTGGATCAGGCCGAGATGTCGTTCCATAGCAACGAAACGATGAATTAGCGGAAAGATCAAAACAACGGGACACGAGATTTAACGTGGAAAATCCCTCCAACAATGGAGGAGAAAAAAAATCATGGGCGCCAGCCAGCAATACTTCACTATATCGGGTGAGATTACAAATGCCGTGGGTTTACAATATATGGCTTATCTCGACCGGCGGCTTACAAGATGTATTTATATTGGTGCAAAACCCTAAGTCAGCTGCAGTCTGACTCGGAAACGATCCGTACCGTATCCAAACGAGTTGGCCTTTATCAGTATATACGAATTTGGATCAACATAAAACAACAAAAATGAGGACCCAAACGAGAAACCAGAAGAGGCGTGGGCTATGAAACCAGAAGAGCAGTTGGTGATCTACTAACAGCATGGGAGGTTTTTTTTACACCCGACTGGGCCAAACCTTCATTGGTTAAGAGCATGTCTAGAAGATACCAGATATTACTTATCCGGTTGAGCTGAAAAAGTTTTACGATACCGCGCGGCTGAAAAAGTTTTACGATACCGCGCGGCCTCCGGCAGAACAGATGCGGAAACGAGTTTACTGCATTTGTTCTACACAGCGTACCGGTACTGGAAAATCATTTTTGCATGTTTATATCAAATTCATGATTTTGAACAACATATTCTTCATTAAACATCAATATAAATTCAACATAATAAATGTTTTAACATCATACAATACAACAATCATCCATATTACAAAAAATATTTTAATCTGAATAATTAAAACAATAACAAATGGTCCGAATGTAAATAATGGTTCAAATTACTACAATGTCAAATGATAAAATGAGTATCTATTTCTTCCATACAATTGCCACTTTCACAAGATCTTTATGGAGCTGAATGTGTGTGGACTTGTCCTCAATCTGCCAGTAGGTCTAAAGAAAATCCTGGATCCGGACTGGGTTCCTTTGAGGCTTCACTCGGCTACCAATGTTGTCATAATAAAATTCCAACTTTAAACCCCTCTCATCTTCAATGATCATGTTGTGTAAAATCACGCAAACTGTCATGATCTATCTAAGGGTTTTCTTATCCCAAAAACAAGCCGGACCTCGAACAATTGCAAATTGAGGTTGCAACACACCAAGTGCAATTTCAATATATTTTCGACAGGCTTCTTGATCTTTGGCAAAGATGGAATCCTTCTTATTTGCCGGTTTTGAAATGATTTTCACAAATGTTGACCAGGCAGGATATATACCATCGGCAAGATAATACACCATGGTATAGTCATGCCCATTGACGGTGTAGTTGCAAGCCGGGTCATCTCCACTAGGAAGCCGAGCAAATAAAATTAATCTCTGCAACACATTGATATCGTTGAGAGAACCCGACAACCCAAAGAAGTAATGCCAAATCCACAAATCCTTCGAAGCAACGGCTTCGAGTACTATAGTAAGATCACAGTGATAGCCGGTGAACTGCCCATCCCAAGCCGCCAGGCAATTCTTCCACCTCCAATACATGCAATCAACTTCTTGGTTGCCTCTTCATTAGGACATCGGAGATACTCCTTCCCAAAAACCTTGATCAATGTTTTGGCAAACACTTTCACCCATTTGATCGCGGTATCTTCGCCAATGCGAAAATATTCATCAGTGTAATAAGTCGGAACACCATATGATATAACTCTCATAGTCGTTGATATCTTTTGGTATGAATAAACCCAAGCAAACTGGCGGCATTTCTTTGTTGAACAAAGTAACATCAATTTTGTTCGCAAACTTCAACAAAGTGAACAAATAGAGACCTACGCATGTGCATGCGAAAGAGGTGAGCCGGATAGGTCGGTACCTCGGCAAAGTAGTCTTCATTAGCAACACAGTCCCGAGCGCTCGGTTCCGGGGAATGCAATCCTTGCCTCTTCCTCTTGCCTCCGGACTCGTATTGCTCCACGAGATACGCCATGAGCATGTGCTCGATATCATCATCGAAGAGAATGTCCTGAAACTCCAATCCATCTAGCACAATAGTTTTCTAAATTAATCTACAAATCAACTAACTTCTAATCCTAAAACTTCCGAAATGAACAACCAATCCGGTGAAAAACTTACCTTCTTCTGCACTGAAGGCCGGATCCGCGCCGCACGAGCTCCTCACCCGCACCTGACCAAAAACCGACGGCTCAGACGGCCGCGCGAGTAGGAGAGCGTCTCTGCTGGTCAGACCCGCACGGAGCAGTCGCTCCCAATCCGAACTGGCCGTGCGCCCGAGCTCGGTTCCAGATCCATGGCAGCAGCGGCCGCGCCCGCGTGGATGGGCAAGATTCCCCCGGGGCCAGAACTATTGGGGCGCGGCGACTCTTTTTCGTGGTGCGGGGAAGCGGGGGAGGGGGGGGTAGCGGGCGGCGAGATGCGGCGACGGAGGGAGACACGGGAGGAGGAAGTCAGCGCCGGAGGGTTCGCGCCAAGATTCGGGGGTACGAAAAAAAAAACCGCCGAAACCGAAGAGATGGGGGCACCGCGGGTGAATTTTCCTGCTCCCCGAATAAAAATTTCTGGTAGGGGGGCTTAACCGGATATGGTCTGCCCCGTTTTATACGCTTCGGATCCGGACGAAAACAGTTATTTTCCGGGTATCCGCTGGAGATGCTCTACCTCCAGTAATAATACTCCTGAAAGATTGGATTAACGAACGACGGCTTCTCAGACATGCCAATGCTTATGTACTGATTTATGTCGAGCTCTACAAGAAAAGCCATTTTGGAATCCTAGGTGGCGTTGATCCATGTTCAGTGGAGCAGTATGTATGTTTAGTACTACTCAGGCCAGCGCAGCCAAAGCGAGGCCGGCACGCGTCCCGGACTCCACGTCCTGCGCCGGCGCCCGCACGGTCCGAAGCTGCACTGAGAGCGCGACGCGATGTGTCTGCGAATCGGGACCGTCGATGTTTTGGACCCACCGTCAGCGAACCATGTGGGCAGTAAAAAAAGTAATGCAAGGAATGGACGATCCAGATCACTCCGTAACTTCCCCATCCGACTGTCAGAAATCCAAACGAAGGAGAGAGCTCCTTGAGGTCTCCCGGTTTACCTCTTTAGATACATCGTGCTGATATTTTTAATTGAATTTGCAATACCAATTTGATTCGTTGTTTACGGTGTTTATATGTTACCAGTGGTTAGATGGTTAGAAGGCTGGTTGTACCCACATCCCATCAGAGTTCAAACTTATGTTTGACGTTGGTGTTTCTCATTCAGTGGGAAGATTATTCAGTGGAAGCGACGTTCCCGTCGATAGTGAGGTGCATGGGTTGACTTCGTCAATATCAATACATGATCCGTCGGCTCAGTCTTTCAGAGGCGTGTGTTCGTTCATACGGATGATGAGTGTATTCACGTCTATGTGAACGTCTGTGTTATACCACGTTTCAGAAAAAGGAAAAATGAAATGGCAAACAAATAGACAATGGAAAATGAAAGAAAACTGGACAAAACCAGGAATTCCTTGGGTAAAAGGGTGTGTCTGGAAATGTCTTCACATCACAGCCTCTAAGAGCATCTCTAGCAGAACCCGCAAAAGGGGCAAACCCGCATAATAACCGCCTGATGCGGATTGAAAACCGCAAAAAGGCGGAGAACAGAATCCGCAAATTTGCCCAACCCGCAAAAGATTTTGCAGGGCCCCGTGAATCCGCGCCTCAGAACGGCTTTTTCGCGGATTTCGGCGCCGAATTGAGGGGGCCCTGCATCCGCGCGAGGCGTTGGCGGGCTGAACATTCAGCACCCGCCGACGACCTTCAGCCGCGGAACTCGCCGGAATCTGGCGAACTTCCGCCGTACACACCGAGATCGTCGGAACCGCTGGGCAGGAGTAGAGGCAGCGGCGAGGATGGGCGCCGGAATCGCGAGGAGCAGCGGCGGCGGCGGAATCGCCGGAATCGTGGAGAGGTGGCGGCGACGGAATCGCCGGAATCGTGGAGAGCAGCGGCGGCCGCGAGGGCGGCGGGAAGCTGCGGTGCCGGCGGCCGCGAGGGCCGCGGGGAGCAGCGGTGCCGGCGGCCGAGCTGCTGTCGGGCGAGCTCGAGCTCGAGCTGTTCGTTTCCGCCGCTGGCACCCGGCTTCATAGATCGATCGATTAATTTGTGTTAGCTAGTACGCAGCTCATGGATCGATGGATTAATCTGTGTTAGCTAGTACGCAGCTTATGGATCGATAGATTAGGTAGTACGCAGCTCGTGGATCCATCGATCCGCATGCAGCTAGCTAGCTGAGCGCCTCCTCCGCGTTTGATCGATCGATCCGCATGAGGGAGCTGGCTAGCCGGGCCTCGTCGCTGGGTGCCGGAGGGCCTCCGTCGCTAGGTGCTAGCTGCTGGATTGATTGGTTCGATCGATTTGAGCGGGGTCAACGTGGCCACCGAGCGAGAGGAAGAAGACGACGTGAGGAAAAAAAGAAAAGATGCGAATATTCGGTTTTGCGGTTCTGCTTTGCGGTTTCTACTCCGCCGCGCCGCGTTTCGAGCTAAAAAACACAAGTTGCGCGACCTGCAAAACTGTTTTGCGGGTTCGCGTTTTGCGGGTACTGCTAGAGATGCTCTAAAAGAACGAATTTTTGGAAAATCTGGCCAGTATTTGGGTACCGTACCCTTGGAGATTCACTAAGCCCTCGTGTAAGCACCAAATCAATATGTTGTGTTATCCTATGCCCTCGTCATTTGCAGGATCGTGTCTTGCTGCATGGTGACCGTGGTCGACTTTTCCAACAACTATCTCCCCATCTCCAGAAAGCACATGCTATATCCTGTAGTAGGTGCTTTCGAGGCAACTGATTACACTCTTCCAATAATTTACGTTGTGATTACACTCTCGCTGTGGGAGCTCGAAAAAAAAGAAGATTGCACTACTAGGTGGCGCACATGTTTTTCGAGGTTTAAGTTTGACAGTCGATTTTACCAACGAAATATGAATCATCAAACTTACGTAATGTAAAAATATTATTAAGTCTTAATTTTAATAAAGATTATAGTGATATACAAATATTATTGGTCAAATTAATGTAAAAATTAAGGCCCTCTTTTAATTATAGGCATTTCATAAAAACAAATTGAGTGCTGGTCTGGTCAGTCAGCTCCGGCGGGCGGGACGGATAATGATACAGTCAATATGGCTGGCGTGCTGGTGTTCCTCTGCAGCGCACGACATTTTTTTAGATAAGGGGGTGCGGATCCCCGGCCTCTGCATCCAAAAGATGCACACAGCCACCCGCAATTATTTAACCATCCAAGAATACAAGTTCACAATTCATGGGTCACTTAAGGTGGCTACAAAGATCAGCCACTCAAACAAATGATCATTAAGCATCTAGACGTCTAGGTTGAAGCAATCCACCCGGCTGAAGATAGCCCGCACAATCGTCAGCATACGGGTACATCTGGCATCCATAAGCCCACGCTGGTCCGCAGGAAGTAGGAATGACCATGAGTGGATCCAATAGCACGCCTTGTGAATAACCTGCAAATAATGAGTTGAATTTGATTTGTTAAAAACAATGTCATTTCTACAGTTCCAAATAGCCCACAATATGGCCGCAACACCAATACGAATACGAGCTTTTGTGATTTTATCTATTCCATTTAACCAACTACCAAACAAATTCGCAATGCTCGTAGGTGGGTAAACATTGAAAGTGAAGTGCACCAGTCGCCAAATATCACGAGCAAACGTACACTTAATGAAGAGGTGTTCAACGGACTCATCCGCATCGCAGAAAACACACTTCTTACATCCTATCCAACGTCTTTTAATCAAATTGTCTTTTGTCAAAATTTCCTTTCGATTGAGAAACCAGAGGAAGATCTTTATTTTTAACGGAATCTTTAACTTCCATAGATACTTACGCAAATATCTAGTGTGCCCATTTAATAAGTCCTCGTAATACGACTTAACCGTAAAGGTTCCATTAGATGTAAGAATCCATTTAAATTTATCCTCCTCGTCTATGAGGTTCACTCGCATTAACCTCTCAACTAGACTAAGCCAATTTGTTCTATTATTTCCTATTAGTGCCCGGCGAAATGGTAGATTAATAGGTACTGTCCCAAGAACGTTAGATACTGTGCTATGCTTGTTAGAGGCAATGGCATATAAGGATGGATATTCAGCTTGAAGAGAAACAGGACCTAACCAGTTATCCTCCCAAAACTGAATCTGCTCCCCATTACCAATCGAAAATCTTCCACGCTTGAAGAATTCATCTTTTACCTTCATAATTCCTTTCCAAAAAGGTGAATCCATAGGTTTAACTCGCACTTGAGACAACGTTTTATCCCCTAAGTACTTGTTAACTAATAACTCTTTCCAAACACCCTCTTCATTCAAAATTTTATACAACCACTTACTTAGAAGACATTTATTTTGCACCTCTAATACCGAAATTCCACGACCACCTTGATCCTTCGGCCTACATACCAAGTTCCATTTAGTTAACCTATATTTCCTCTTGAGCTGATCACTTTGCCAAAAAAAGCGAGAACGATAATAATCTAACCTCTTTCGAACTCCCTTAGGTATTTCAAAAAAAGATAGTAAGAACATTGGCAAGCTTGTTAGAACCGAATTTATGAGCACAAGACGGTCACCGTATGACAACATCTTGGCCACCCAAGCCGCCAACTTCTTTTCAAACCTGTCCTCAACTATTTTCCACTCTTTATTTAATAATTTTCTATGATGTATAGGTATTCCCAAATACCTAAAAGGTAACGAACCGAGCTCACAACCAAAGATATGACGATACTCTTCTTGCTCATCTTTAGCCTTCCCAAAACAATACAATTCACTCTTGTGAAAATTTATTTTCAACCCCGAGAGTTGTTCAAACAAAGCCAATATTAGTTTCATATTCACGGCCTTCGCAATGTCGTGTTCTAGAAATAATATAGTGTCATCCGCATATTGAAGGATAGAAACCCCTCCTTCGACAAGATGCGGAACTAAACCCCCCACTTGTCCATCCTCCTTTGCTCGAGAGATTAAGATAGCCAACATATCAACAACTAAGTTAAACAACAGTGGAGACAACGGATCTCCTTGCCGTAAACCCTTGAGTGTCTGAAAATAATGACCGATATCGTCATTAACGCGAATTCCTACACTCCCTCCTTGGACAAACCTAGCAACCCATTCACACCATTGAGGCGTGAACCCCTTCATTCGTAACGTTTGTTGTAAAAAAGACCATTTCACTTTATCGTATGCCTTCTCAAAATCAATTTTGAAAAGGACCCCATCCAACTTTTTCCTGTGCATTTCATGAATCGTCTCATGTAAGACAACAACCCCTTCTAGAATATTTCTACCAGGAATGAACGCAGTTTGGGTGGGGCGGACAACCCTACTCGCAATAGAGGTGACTCGGTTTGTTCCCACTTTTGTAAAAATCTTGAAACTCACATTCAAAAGGCATATATGACGATATTGTTCAATTTGGCTGGCATCCTCTTTTTTTGGTAGCAACGTAATGATACCGAAATTCAGCTTAAATAATGGCAAGTCTCCAGCACGTAGTTGCGCAAACATAGCCATTAAATCTGACTTTATTAGACCACAAAACTTTTGATAAAATTCCGCGGGGAACCCATCCGGCCCTGGAGCTTTATTGTGCTCCATTTGTTGAATTGCCTCAAAAACTTCTTTCTCAGAAAAGTCTTGAGTCAATATCTCATTTTCCTCTTGGGATATTTGCGGCATATCATGAGTAATACTCTCATCCAACAAAAAATTGTTTGCGACCGGCGCCCCAAACAGTTTTTTATAATATGCAGAAATGTAGTTCTTCAAGTTTGTACTATTCTCTTTTTCCTATGTTTGCCATTCGCAATAATGTGGAAATATCTCGTATTACTCCCACCTTCCTGAATATGTTTAACTTTGGCCCGTTGTGCCCATTTAGATTCCTCATCACGACGCAACTGATCCAACTTATCATCCGCCTCTCTCTTGGCTGCCCGCTCGGCTACCGTTAGAGGAGTGGTTTCCGCTTTAATGTCCAATTCATTAAATAACAAGATTAATTTATCCCTTAGAATTTTATATTCCCCACTCAAATTCCGTGCCCACCCACGTAAAAATTGACGTAAGTGACGAATCTTATTTTGCCAACGCTCAACTGGCGAATCGCCCGCTTGGATCGCATTCCATTCACGAACAATAATATCATAGAACCCCTCTTGTCGAACCCACGAGAGTTCAAAAGAAAATCTGCTAGAATTACCTTTGAACGCATGGTCCCCGGTATCCAATAATAACGGTGTATGGTCTGACCCCGCACGGGTAAGAGCCTGCACCGTGACCAATGGATACTTTTGCTCCCAATCAACACTAGCTAGGAAACGATCCAACTTCTCATACGTTGGCGTATCTCGTCTACTAGTCCAAGTATATTGTCTTCCGGACAATTTTAAATCTTTCAGGCTCAAACTCTCAATAATCGCATTAAAAATAGTAGGCCATCTAGCATTAAAGTTGTCATTATTTTTCTCATCTTGTCTCCTAATGATATTAAAATCACCCCCGACCAACATCGGTACCGTCTCCCCTTCGCAAATTCTGACTAGTTCCGCTAGAAACTCAGGTTTTTTGTTATCTTGAGCCGCCCCATATACTATCACCAAAGCCCAACGGAACCCATCCAACTTTGTTCTCAAGTGAAATTTTACGCAGAAATCACCTGAGACCACATCTTGTACTGTTAGGGTATCATTATTAAAACCTAATAACATGCCTCCTGACCTCCCGTGTGGAGGTAGACAGTACCAAGTAAAATCCGAACCCCCAGCCAAAAATTTGAGAAAAGGTGTGGCAAAAGAAGACCTCCCTGTCTCAATTATAGCCACAAAATCAAGTTTATGTTCTTTAACAAATTCATTGACAGCCAAATGTTTTTCCGTGTCCCCAAACCCATCCGAATTCCAAATCATACCCTTCATTTAAAATTTTGAGTAGATGGCCAAACGCACACCCCTTCTAACCGCACGTTTTGAGAGTGTTTTTTTCTTCCCTCTACCTCTAATTGAAGCTAAGGTCTCATTAAGATCCGCATGATCATCCGAGACCTCAACCTCCTCATCCACTAAATCTTCACAAATATTCATGGCCCTTTTTAAAGCTAGATTTGATTCGGACTCATCATTAGTTGGAGGTAATGAATTCTTCAAGAAAATAACCTCTCTCTCTTGTTCTAAGTCCATAATGGCCGAAATAGAAGATTCAATTTGCTCATTAGTTTTACCTAGCGAAATTCCCAATCTATCGGATCTACGCTTAATTTCAGAATTAGAAAGAGAACGTAAAGACAATGTATCATGTGCTGGAATACCTGACGGGGAGCCGTACATCTTGCGTGAAGTAAGATCCTGAGCACGGTTAAGTTGAGGAAGATCCGCATTCACTTGTTGTCTCAACCGTTGACTAGATCTCACCTCCACATCACGCATCCCACCAAAGGCCAAGATATCCTTCTCTGAAGGTCTTTTTTCTAGCAAATCAGGTTCAGCAGCCGCAGTCCCTCCTGTGTCGCCCTGCCCGCATAGCATAGGCTGAGGCACAATTGGATTTCCCAAGTTGTCCAAAAACATCCCACCGGCAAACTCCATAGGTATAACAGAAGTAGGACTATGAACAACCTGCAGAGAAGGAGGTGTCCACCTCATTTGTGTCCCACAATCCACCAACATATCACCCAATCGCATATCAACATTTAGCTTGTCTCGAACCTTCAGCTCCTCAGCAGGGACAACAACCGACTCGCGGCCCATCAACGGAACCGTCTCCTCGCTGTACACCTTGCCGACGGAACTCTCGGTTTCGCTGGATGTCGTATCAGCGGGCTCTGCAAGCTCGCTTCCGTGGCAGCGATTTGGAGAGTTCCTGCCGTGGCTGCCGGCTGCCTCCGCAAACGAATCAGCAAGCATGCTATGATCCCCAACATGAGCTCGAACCTCCTCCTTGTCATCAGCAATGTTAACCTTAGAGACCAATGAATTGAGCTCCTGTTTTGCAAGTAAAATTTGTCGCTGAACAATTGGAGAGAAAACCACACCCGACATCTTCTGTTGCATAGCATCAGGGTTCGCAATCCCTGGCTTCCCATGTCCCTCCTTGTTTTTGGGGTCCTCATCCGTAGCCATGTCTTCAATTTGATCATTCCCCTTCTCACTGGATCTCTTATCTAAGTTAGATGAATCCTCATCGTTCGATTCATCCCCTGCATCATCCGGCGGAGGAGATCTAGGATCATCATCTTCCTTGTCCGCCACATCAACAGGATGTTCATCTTTAAATTTCAAACTATAAAATCCGTCCTTGACAAACACGGGCCAACTGTCCGGGATCAAAGTATAATCCACGCAACCCACAAGAATACGCAGCACCCCGTGTTTGCGTGTGAACTTCATATCCACCTTCCATGTTTTCCCAAAAAGAGATCCCAAACTCCAGAGAGATAAATAATCACCAGTAACCTTGGTAGGGATGCCGTAAACCCTAATCCATTTTTTGGGCAGCTGCTCCATAGGCTCAACTGTTGCAATCCAAGGTACCACCGTGATCATACACTTACTTTTAGGCACCCGACAGGCACCAAAAATAGATAAGCGTTCTAACTCACTCTTTGAAGGGAAGGGCACCTTAAACACATTGTGACCAACTTGAGTTACATCCCAACGAAACTCAGAAGAAACCAAGCGCTGCAGCTGTGACACAACTTGAGGAATTGTGAGATCCCCTCCTTCAACTGTCAACATGGCCAATCGAACATTGTCAATTTTTGGTTTGTATGTATCCGTAGTTGGTTGCTCGAAGAACGTCAGCCCCTCATTAATAAAACCATGTGTGATCACTTGTGGTTTGGGCGCCGTGAGCAACGGGCACACCTCCGACGCATGTTCTTTGCTTTCACAAATATCACACACCTCTACCTCACACTCCTTGCCATGATGTCCCGGCTCGTCACAACGATAACACCTAGATCTATCACTCTTCTTAGCCTTCTTGACCCCTTCCCTAGCAATATCACCTCCTGTCTGATTTGTTGATGGAATTTGAGAAGAACTCCCATGACCTACCGGAGTAGCCCCTTTGGCAAGCAAATCAGCCGCCGTCAGAATTGGCCCGGCCTGCTTCGCACTCGCAGGTTTCGGTCCCATGTTTTCCAAAAGAGCAAGAACACCAGGTTGTTTGAGTGCCGAAGCAACTTGTCCAACAATCTTAGCTAGCATCTCCTCGGACAGACCGGTATGCACTTCCCCATGTGAAGATGAGTTGGAAGACCCCCCTCTAGGGTAATTTTTTCCACCATCCGATCTAACACCACGAAACTGAAATGGTCTGCTGGAATTAAACTGACGTTGCTGCCCGGTTGCAAAACCTGATCCCGCATTGAAGGATCCGAAATTACCAGCATTGTTCTGCTCAAAGTTGTTCTGTCGACCACCTGCATACCCACCCGAGCCGCTTGAACTACCCACCTCGAAGTTCCGTTGCCTCTGATCACCTTGCCCGATCGAAGAATTCAGTCCACCCTGCTGGAAGCCACGGCCAACTGGACCTCCGCGAGGCACTGATCCGCCGCCCCCATAGCCTCTCCCCGGAGGCCCTCCTCCTCCAAAAACTCTACCGGGCGCAAATCCCCGGTTCTCGCCACCCCCACCTCTGTCCCCACCGTTGTTCGCCATGATCGCGTCAATGCCGCCAGAAGATGGCGGCCGACAACGCGACCTAGAAAACCCTAGAGAATAACGAAAGCCTGGAGGTTGATCGAGACGTATCCGACCTGTACCAAGTTTCGACGAATCCCCTACACGGGCCACACGCCCAGGGAATTGTGATATGTTCGGCCGCAGCCCAAACAAAATCTGTCGGCCCAATCTTCCTTTCGAAATTTGAATCGGCTTTGAATTTGGCGATCCGCAATTAACGCTCATCTTGTTCGACGCCGGCGACGCAGCTCCGCCACGGCTGCCCCGCCGCCCTTGAACCTGCTCCCAACCACCCAACCCATCATCGCAAAAGGTCGATGGTTCGAGAGCTGGAAGTTTGAAATCACATGGCCGTTGGAACGGCAGACGACCCCGAGCCAACGTCCGCGCACCGCCGAGCACAATCCGGTCCGGCGACGCCAGGACCACCTCGCGCTCCGGTGACACCCCCTGCAAAGTAAATGCGACATACCTTTGCGCAAGCCGTTGGCGATCCGCTTCTCTGCCCGGGAGCTCCGCTCTTCAATGATCGTCTGCAGCTCCGGCGACGGTGTCCGACACAAGTAGCGGAGAGCTCCCGAGCCGAGCGCCTCCTCATCATCGGTGTCGACCTCCTCCACCATTCCGTCAGACGCCGATCGGTCATCGCCGGCAAGATCCCCGTCCAGCACCCAGAATCGCCCTCGAGTCGCCTCTAACGGCTCTCCGCCTATTGCGGAGCCCATCTCTCACGGATCGAACGACAGCAGCGCACGACATATGAGCGGCGAGGCGAGCTGAGCAATCAGTCCATCAGTCGTCCAGGTTAAAAAAGGATGGACATGTTGGAGCCCAATTCCACTGTACGACACATGAGACTCGTCGCATGCGTCAGCAACTGAGCACTGCCTTGGATTTATCAGATGTACCTAAAACCTGCCGATCGAACCCTAGGGCACGCCTCACGCAAACCCATTACTCTGATTGACCCCGTGCTAGTATTGCTATACTAGCTAGCAGCCTAGCAGCAGAGATGAGAGAAGTCAAACTCCAGACATAACTGAGCTGACAAAGTCCATTCACTTGCACAAATCAGAGCAGACCCATAGCTGCACCGTGCACTGTCCCGAAGCAGTAAAATTACTCGGCAATCCTGAAGATGCTCGATCAAGTGTGTCTACGCTCTACGTTTGCCTAGGCCTGCCCGTAAACCATCTCTAGGAGTTCTATTGCGAGGGTTGTTCTTTCCTGTCGTCGCCATGATCCGACCTTCTGCCTCAACGCTACAGATATTGATTTTTTAGCCTCAACTGCACTGGAGGTAGGAGCATCTCCACCGGCGTGTCCACTAGGGCTCTCAATATGCTATTGGGCGCGCCAACACGAAATCGGGCCCCAACGGCGCGCCAATAGCCCAAATGTTGCCGGCACGCCCAAATACAGTGTCCGGAAACCCCGTTCACATCCAGGTTCTAGGGATGCAAGCGGGCGTGCCGGCAACCGCGGCAAGACGCGCCTCATCGGATCCTGACAGGCGTGCCGGTACCTCTTCGTGCCCCGTCGCGCCGAGCAGGGCAGCTCGTCCCGCACACTGTCGTTTGGTTTCCTTGTAGGTGCGGCCAGCTCTTCCCGCGTGGTGCAGCCTCTGACGACGCTGTCAGAGGAGGAGGTTGAGGTCTACCGTCGGCACAACATACCGGTGTCAGACGGCTTTGTGCTCCCACCGGGGTGGGTGCTCAACGTTGTCAAGGTGCCGGTGGCGCTTTGCCACTGAGCGGCAGGTGATGCATGTAAAATGCATACATGAACTTTGCATTACATTACTTATATTTCAATCATATTTGCATCATATAAGGGTTATATCATTGTTTTATATTGATTTTGAGAATATTTCATAGTTTCCCTATTTTTCTGGAATTAACCATGCACAAGCAAAAAACCCTATTTTCTATATTTTGATGTTTCAGGGACACAAACGACGTCCAAATGACCTGAAATTTACGAGCATCAGTTTTTGGAAGGAACAAAGCGTGGGAGCGAAGGAAGCGAACGAACGGAGGCCCGAGGGCCAAGATGAGTGGGCCCATTCCTTGGCCGCGTGGGACCCATCATCTGAGCCTCGTGGCTCCGTTGCCGTCGATCTTTTTTCCCGAGCCTCCGTCTTGACCTAAAAACGACTATAAAAATAGTCCCCGAAACCCTTCGGAAGAGGAGCGCCGCAGAAACACAGAAACCACGAAACAGAGATCTGGAGCTGCAGATTTGAGGGGGAAAAAATCCGGCGGGGCGCTGCCGGCGTGGTCTCCATCTTCTCCAACGACTTCTCCACCGTCTCCATGATGAAGAGGGAGTAGTCCACCCCTGGACTATGGGTTTGTGGAAGTAACTTATGTATCTCTCCTCTCTTTGAGCTTCACTAATTAGTACCGTATGAGCTGCTGAACATAATTACGGTCATCTATGTAATACCTTTGTGGTGGATCTTTTTATGAGTTAATATATGTTTGAGATTGCAATAGTTTTGTTTCAGTTATGAAAGTAGATGCATATTATGTACCCCGTTCTTATTTACTTGTTCTGATCAAACTTGTTATGAGAGCTTGTGAGGGGGAACGTGTGCATTAGATGGAGTAACGGGGAGTGGCTAGTGCGGTGAACGTGAGAGAAAGTTCCGCGATCCACTTGGGTTTTTACCTTACTTTGTTGCCTCACTAGGGATAAAGAAAAATACTTTGCTACCGGAGATGTGGGTGTGACCAATGCCACTACTCCATGACTAGATCTAGCATGTTCTTATTTTAACTTCATGTCATGATACTTAATGCTATGCTCTGATTTATCTTAATTACTAAGGTGTTATGATTTAGTTCGCATCTTGGTGGAGTATAAGAGAGATTAATAAACAAAAGATCTCTATGTTAGGACGTGATGCCCATATAATTAGTACATTGTCAAACCTTGTTGTTGCAATCTCATATGTTAATTTTAGTGTCCCATTATCTACCACTTTACTAAAGAGAGAGTACATTTGTGAAACCATGAACCCCGGTCCATTTTTAATCATAAGAAACACCTTTCCAACAACTTTTATCCACTTTACATTTTCGGCCATTTAAAAATCCGAAAATACAAAAACACTTTTACATCTTGCATTCACAATACAAAACCCAAAAATATCATCCATCATTGTTTCCACCATCCTTGCATATTTATTTATCATCATTGTATATTTATTTACTGTTTTACATTCATTTTATTTTGATATCATTCTCACACCTTGTGCTTGACAACCACTAGGTGAGGTTGAGGGCCAAAACAATTTATTTTGTTTTGTAGGTTTTCAAGAGAAGGATAAGAAGATAAATCTTTCACTACTGATTCCCCGAGAGTTCGATATTAAACCCTCGAGTCACCCTTCGTGGGGAAAACTGTCTTTCCTATACTATACACTCTGCACTTGGAGTCTCAACCTAACCCATTTTCTTTTGACGCAGGTAACTACGTCAAGGGCCATCAAGACTGTTTTCTGGCGCCGTTGCCGGGGAACCATAGCTGAAAGGTTTATCCAAGGGTATCTCACAACAAAGTCAACTTCATCACCAACTTGTGCAAACACCTAAGCTTGGGGAGGTTGCACCTACGTGAGCATCATCTTATCCATCTTTACCTTCAAATCATTATATTTTGTTTTGTTATTGTCTTGCATATCATATTTATATTTCGGTTTTGCATTGTTTAGTGTCATTTTATTTTCAGTTTTGCATAAAAAATTAAAAACACATAAAAACTTGCTAAAATGGGAGATAGAACTAAGTTGTGTGACTACACAAACACTCCAAATGATCAATTTATTGCTAAGCCTATTACCACACCTGAGATAACAACTGATAGTTATGAAGCTAGTCCTAGTTTGTTGAACTTGATAACTAGGGAACAATTTGGTGGAAGTGCTATAGAGGATGCCTCTATGCATCTTCATGATTTTGTTGAAATTTCTGACATGCAAAAATTTAAAAATGTGGAAAGTAATATTCTAAAACTGAAGTTATTTCCTTTCTCACTTAGAGGAAAAGCTAAAGAGTGGTTGCATTCATTACCTACTGGTAGCATTAATTCTTGGGATGATCTAAAAGAAGCTTTCATTAAGAAATATTATCCTCCTGTTAAAATTCTGCAAAATAGAAACAATATCCTCTCTTTTAGGCAAAATGAAAATGAACATGTTGCCATGGCTTGGGATAGGATAAAACTTACGCTTAGAACTTGTCCATCACATGGGGTTAACGAATGGACCATATTACACTCTTTTTACAATGGTCTAAATTACATGTCTAGAAATATTCTTGATTCAGCTGCTGGAGGGGCTTTCATGGGAAAAACTATAGTAGAAGCTAAGAACATATTGGAAAGTATTTTGCAAAACTATAGTCAATGGCATACTGATAGAGCACCTAATCCATCTAAGAAAGTAAACTCCATAGAAGAAACAAATGATTTGTCATCTAAAATGGACACTATTCTTGCTTTCATTAATAAACAAAATATTGAAAATGTGCCTTTGCAAGAACTAGTTGGTAATAATCCTGAAAATGTTGATGTTAACTTCATTAGGAACTATGGTAACAATGGGTATGGTAACAACAATTACAACTCTTATAATAAAGCCCCATATGTTCCCAACAACCGTCCTTCTATTCCATATCCTAATGCTAGTGTTAATAATTGGAAGCCTATGCCACCACGTAATGATAATTTTGAGGCTAATAAAATTCTTATGGAACAAGTTGCTAGTCATAATACCATGATACAAGAGTTGAATAAGTCTGTTGCTTCTATTAGTTCTGATATTAAAGGCTTACAACTCCAAACTGCAGGACTAGACAAAGCCTTGTCAAAACTAGCTGATAACCAAGCCACTTTATTGAGTATGTCTGCAGCGAAACCACAAGCACCACCTATGGTTGGAATGAATTCTATTAATATTGCTGAAAATGTTCCTCTTACTTTGGAGGAAACTCTTAATGAATTATTGAACTATCCTGAATATTTGTTGCCATTTATGTCTTAACTTGTTGGATTAAAAGAAGAAGTTAACGAAACTGAATATGATGAATCTCTTCTGTTAATTGAGAATGAGAAAAAAGTTGAGGAAGTTAAAATGCTTAGTGAAGTCAAGGAACCATTTGTTGATTTAGAGAAGTGTATCTTGCATGAATTAATATCTATCTTACAACAATTTGCAAGTGATCCTTTCATTAATGTTAACCAATCTGGTTTTGGTTCTTATATTGCTAATCATGTTTTAAAAGAAAAGATTGCTAGGTACAACCAAGATGCTATGATACCAGCTAAGCTTGGGGATATATGGATTCCCAAAGTACTTGTAACCATTGGAAAAGAGACACACCATGCTATATTAGATCTAGGATCTAGTGTCTCTGTTTTATCTAAAGAACTATATGAAGTACTTGAATTGAAGAATCTTGAAAAATACTCTATTGAACTTGCACTTGCTGATGATTCCATTAAACATGCTTTAGGAAAAGTAAGTGATGTTATGGTAGAGTTGCATATGACATTTGTACCTGTTGATTTTCTAATCATGGATATGGGGAATAAAACCTCTAGTCCAATTATTCTGGGAAGACCTTTTCTTCGTACCACAGGTGCTATCATTGATTCAAAATAAGGAAATGTGAAGTTTCAGTTTCCACACAAGAAGTGCATGGAACACTTCCCAAGGAAGAGGGACACACCAAAGTTCAAGCTCCCTCATGAGCTTCGTCCACAATAACTATCAAGTAAGTAAGACTAGCTATATGGCTATAAAGAAAGCGCTTTACGGGAGGCAACCCGGTTGTTTTTATTTTTGATTTTCTTTGAGTCCTTTTACTGTAACAAGAGATTTAGTTTTTAGTTTTGTTTCTGGAATTTTTAATAAAGTGCCAAGTGATGCATCCAAAATGCATCTACTTTTCCAAGCACTTTGCCTCATAATTTGCTCCGGAATCTTCCCATATTTGAATAAAACTGCTGAATCTGACGCTGTTTTTAGCAAAGTCTCTTTTCTGGCTATTTCTGCAGGAAATAAAATCGGGGAAAATTACCACGTCAATTTTTATGGAAAAGGAGGACAATGGACAAAAGATGGACACGAGGAAGCGCTCGAGGGCCAAATGGGTGGGCCCCACGCGGCCCCTGTACCTGGCCGCGTGGGCCCAGCCCAAATGGGCCTCGGGCGCCGCCTCGCCTTCGGTCTTCGACGTACCCCCTCATATATACGAAAAAGTGCTTGCCCTAGGAGGAGAGGAGCTTTCGCGAAACAGAACGCCGCCACCATCACGATCTTCGTTTCGGGGACAGATTGATCCAGGATTTCTCCTCCGGTGGAGGGATCCGGAGGCCGTCTTCACCGCCTTCATCACCGCCTTCATCTCCATCGACCATGAGCCCCTTCCATCACCATGTGTGAGTAGTCCGCTGTAGGCATGTGAGGTGGATGGGGATTGGATGAGATTGATCATGTAATGCTACCCGTTGTTCGGGATTTTAGGGTTTTATCTTGAGGATACTTTTGTATTGTGTTGATGCACTCTTGCTATGTTTAATGCTTGCTACTAGGGCCCGAGTGGCATGATTTCAGTACTGAACTTATATTGCCCCATCATATATTTGAGTTTGGTATTTATCTGCAAAGTGTATCACCTGCTATTATGTTGAACCTGCGAACCCTAAACGTGACATATAGGGAAAACAAGGGGGAGATGTTTTAGTTTGAGGATTCTATGTGTTCATGAAGTGTTAATGCATTGTTCCGGTCTATTCGAAAGGGTAGACCTTAATTACCTGTAGTTCCAAGTTGGCCCCGGTGAAATGGGCAGGTTGGACAATAGATGTTGTGCAAATTCTCTTGGTTAGTACGCACAACTAAATATGGAACACATACCTACATATATCGGAGTTAGAGATAGGTCCCATTGTTATTTGTTTCTTATTATATGATCAATCTCATTCTTGCAACACCCCGCTATCACCTCATGCCTACGTTTTAAATCTCTGAGTTACACTTTCACTTTTCCGGTGAAAACTGGGAAACACTTGTTCACTGCTACTGTTCTGCTTGTTACTTGAATCATACTACTGCCATCACTATTACTGCTGCAAGTTATTGATATACAGGTGTGGTTGAGAGTGACGCCTCAATTGCCAAGGTCTTATTGATATTCTTGTGTTCCCATCGAGTCGAACTATAAATTTGGGTAATACTTCCCAACGAAGACTTCAGCGATCCCCTATACTTGTGGGTATCAAGACGTTTTCTGGCGCCGTTGCCGGGGAACCTAGCTTTATTGGTAAGACAACTTGTTATCATCTATTTGCTGCTTTTGCTTGTTCCTAACCATGGGAAAGGAAAAGACTACTCTGAAGGAAGTGAGGCCTTCAACTACTCGCAGAGGTACGGATTTGCCAAGTAGGCCAAACTTTTCACCTAATGTTGCTTCTGCTGTTGCTCCTAAGAAAAGAGGAAAGGTTTTATCTAGTTCACCATTGTCTAAAATGTCTACTAGTAATGAAAATGATTTATTATGTGGTAGCATAGACAAAGAAGTGACACCTGAAACATCTGAGATAACTGAAACACCTGAAAATCTGGAATCTTCTACTAATGAAAATGTGGAATCTGAGTTAGAAGATAATGAATACTGTGATGATGAATTTGAAACTTCTTCTGAGGAAGAGGAGGCATTTACTATGGCTTTTATGAATTCTGACTTTGATAAATTGGATAAACTTGATAGCTATAAAAATTCTCCTCTTGATGGATATTTTCCTATTACTGAGAAAATGAATGCTCCTGCTATTAAAATTAAAGATAAAGATTATGAGTTTAGTGTTGATCCTGAAATAATTGAAAAAGCTGAAAAATATAAGTTTTATGGTAGAGAGGATGAGTTTCCTTTTGAACACATTGCTGTCTTGCATGACTTATCTGTGTTATTTGGTAAAGATGAAATCCATCAACGCTACTATTTCTTAAAGCTGTTTCCTTTTACTTTGGGAGGAAGTGCTAAAACTTGGTATAATCGTTTAGAACCTGGATGTATTACTAGCAAGGAAGAATGTTTGCAGGTATTCTATAATAAGTATTTCCCTGCTGATAAGATTCATGGTTTGACTGTTGAGATTAGCAACTTTTCACAGAAAGAGAAGGAGGATTTACCCCAAGCTTGGGGGAGGTATAGTAAGATGGTTAGGAAATGTCCTACCCATGGCTTCAAGAGTAATGAAATACTTGATATATTTTACAATGGTCTAACCGAAAACACCAGAGGCTATCTTGATGGTATTGCAGGTAATGTTTTCAGGGAAAGGACCGTTGATGAAGCAACTGAGCTATTGGAGACTATCTCTAGGAATTATGAAGACTGGAATATTGAAGAGATATTTCCGGAAAGAAAGAGGCATGCTCAAATTGGATAACGAAACAATGAAAGAAGCTTCCAAGGCTATTAAAGAGAAGGGAATTAAAACCTCTCATCTTAAGGAATTATCTGAAATGGGTGTTAAACTTCCTGATGATCAACCATGTTTTCCAATTCAAGTCAATGCTATTAGCTCCATAAAAGGTAATGAAAAGGTAACACCTCCTGTTGATGTATCCTACATGAATGATTTTGCTTATCATCATAATCCTGAGGAGCATAATATTAGAATGACTATTATGGAGAACTCTCACAAAATTAAATCTCTTCGAGAAAGTTTACATGCTAGTGTGGGAGAGGTAAAAAGAATTGTTAAACACTGTGAGATGATGAATAATCAAGTTGAACAAATGGTTTCTCTTCAAAATCAATTGTATGAAAGTCTTATGGTGAAGAAACAGGTTTGTGGAGTTAACACTAGGGGAGGTGCAAGTACTCAGGATCCTGATTTTCCTGAAGGCCATCCCAAGAGAAAAGAACAAGAAGCTCTCAAGAAGAAATCTTCTGCAGGAAAATCTCCCAATGAAAACAAGGACATTGATGACTCTGAAGAGCAAGATAAGGATATTTCTATTTCTGATGCTGAGACTGAAGATAATAATAATGAAGAAGAAGAATCACCTTCACCTGAAGAAGAGCCACAAGAGGATGAAAATATTGAAGAACCTGAACCTAATGATAAAGAAGACCCTCCACCATCTACTGAGAAGAATAAGAAGAAGAGCCATCCTAATCCACAAAGAGGTAAAGATAGGGATCCGTGGGTACAAAAACCCATACCATATCCCCAAGAGGTAATAAAAACTTTGGATGATGCTAGATTTGAGAAATTCTTTGAGTTGATTAAGTCTTTGTGTTTGCAAATTCCTCTTGTTGATGCTATTAAAATCCCTCCATATTCCAAATACATGAAAGACATTGTGACTAATAAAAGAAAGATTCCTACTGATGCAATAACTGCTATGCTTGCTGAATATTCCTTTAAAGGGAAAATGCCTGAAAAACGTGGTGATCCTGGTATTCCAACTATTCCTTGTCATATTAAAGAAACTTATGTGAAATATGCTCTATGTGACTTAGGAGCTGGTGTTAGTGTTATGCCTTTTTCTTTATATAAGAAACTTAACCTAAACAAATTGGTTCCAACTGAAGTATCATTACAAATGGCTGATAAATCAACTGCTGTGCCTATAGGAATATGTGAGGATGTCCCTATCTCTATTGCTAATGTGTTAATCCCTACAGACTTTGTTGTGTTAGAAATGCCTGAAGATGATAATTTGTCTATTATTCTTGGAAGACCCTTTTTAAACACTGCAGGGGCTGTTATAAATTGCACTGAGAGCAAGGTAACATTCAATGTCAAGGGAAATGAGCACACTATCTATTTTCCTAAGAAGAAATCTGTTACTATGGTAAGCCAGAGTGTGAACTCCATTAAAAGGAATACTCTTATAATAGGAAGCTTTGAGTTTGCATTGCCACCTCCTGAACCAAAATATGCTATCTTAATGATTGGAACTATTCCAATCAAATATGAGGTGACTTGAAATTGCTCAGAAAACATATAAAATAAAGAATCATGTATTATATCTTTTGCATATTATTAATGAGACTTGATCAACCTCATTACTAATATGAAAATGATGCAAACTTGATTCCCATAAAAATTGCTTTGAATGTTTGATTTCATTTATTCTAGAATTTTTAGATTATTTGCATGAGCATAATTATTTCAAAGTGCAGAAATTCCAGAAATGTAGTTTGAAAAATTCTGTTCAGAAAATTTTCTCGAAAAATTCCAGAAAAATTTGGAGGTAAGTTATTTTACCAGAGGAACTAACAGCCAAAAGGGAGACACCAGAGGGCCACCAGGGCCCAAAAGGGGGTGTCCCACGCGGCCACAGTACCTGGCCGCGTGGGACCCACTATTTTGGCCCACAGAGGGGGTTAGGTGAGTATCCAGTGCCCATCTCCTTCCCCTCGACAGGAAACCAGCCCCAGGTATTTTTCCCAAATTTTCTCGAGCTCTCTTCCTGCTATCCTTGGATCTCCAAGTTTAGGGCAGATTTTTCAAATCTGTTTGGTGGGATTGCTCATTGGTATGTGACTCCTCCACTCATCCAATTACTTTTTGTTCTTATGCCTCATGCATGAAGTATTTTGCTGCACTAGGTGTCACCCTTTTATGCTTAGGAAATCCATAGATTCAAGTTTTCTAGTTGATATTGATGCATGATATTGATGTGGAGACTATTTATGGATGGCTTAATGTTGTTTTAAGGTGTTACATCTTGATTTTTGTTGAATATTGTTTTTGGGCAGCAAGGTATCATGTTTAGCAAGGGCAAAGCTTTGGTTGGGATGAGCTCAAGACCAAGAAGAAGAGCATGCAAAGTCTCCCTCAATTATGATGACGACCATCTGTGGGAGGATGATGCATTCTTTGTAGGGGAGAAGCTGAAAATACATACAACAAGATGGCAAGATCCCTATGTTCTTGAACAGTGGGGGATCAAAGAGGACTTCGACACCTTCGTCACTACAACTGGCTTGCTTAGGTTCTCCCAGAACCCCCAAGATACATATGAAGAACTCTCGCGGGAATTCCTCTCTACCTTCAGATTTGAGGGCCCGGAGCCCCAAAAGCACAGGAAGAGAAGTAAGGCACCCCCTCTTACCTTTGTTTGCAAATTTACTATGAGAGGTGAGCGCCTTGTTATGTCTCTAGGGGAATTTTGCAATGCTATTGGTGTAGAAAATTCAGGGAGTTGGAGTGAAACTCGTGCTGATACCAACCATGAGCTTGTTGAGTTTTGGCATACTATATCTGTAAACTCTCGTGATAGATTAAATAGGGGTAAATTTACTCATATACAGCACCCAAGTTTGAGATATTTTGCGTTGTTTCTTGCAAGAGGATTTCTTGCTAGGGATAACAATTCTGCTTGCACTGGACCAATGGTTTATCTACTAAAATGTGCAAAAGAAAATACACCGTGTGAATATAACTTGGGAGTCATTCTTGCTAGATCTTTGCATACTGCTGATGCATGTAAAATGCATACATGAACTTTGCACTTTAATTGCTTATATTCCAATCATATAAGGGTTATATCAATGTTTTATAATGATTTTGGGAATATTTCATAGTTTTCCCATTTATTTGGAATTAACCCTGTTTTTCCAGAAAACGTCTTTTTTAGTGTTTCAGACTTTCCGGGAGCTTCGGGACTCCAAAAAAGGCAAGGCCAAAGAGCACGGTTCAGAATTTTCGAGACGAACGCAATGTGCTTAAATTGAAGACCAGAAGCCCAACAGGCTGGAAATGGGAGGGTCCCACGCGGCCTAAAGTACATGGCCGCGTGGGCCCAGCTCGTTTCCACCTCGGAGCTCCGTGGCCGTTGATCTTTGCTCCACCGACATAGTCTTGACCTAAAAACGCCTATAAAAAAGGTCCCCTGGCGTTTCGCGAAAGGAGGCGGCGGAGAAACACAAAACCACGAAACAGAGAGTCAGAAGGCTGCCGCCGGAGAAGATCGGAGGGGGGAAACGCCGCCGGAATCACCTCCGGAGGGCTCCACCCCCCTCCGGCGTGTTCATCATCAACATCTACAGCCAGATCATCTCCATCTCCCCACTGTAAACTCTTGGCAAACATGATGTGTGATGCAATATACTATTCCCTTGATCTATTGTGTCTCCCCATCTGTGTTTGAGAAGTGATTTGTTCATGGCAATAGTGAAATAGTTCGTTGTTTGGTTGCATACAAGTGTTGTTATCTTTTATGATTGTCTTTATGTACAATATATGAGCGCACGCATATGTTGGGGAATGCATGTAAGGTGATCACCGTAGTGTAATGGATTGAGTAGGACATGTCGGAGTAGAGAGAAACCGGTGTCTGAGACTTGAAGTTACTTTATGGGGGAGATATTTGGGGGACCCTAGAATTTAAGGCTATGGTGGGACTTTTATGTCTTGATAACTCTTGTGCAGTCATTTACTTGGCCATGAGATCCATCATAAGAGTTGTGTATTGCTCATTTATTTGGCTACACCTATTTATGGCTCCCACCTAAAAGAAACAACTAAGACTGAAACATGTGCTTCACTAATTGTGACAACCACGCGAATGAAATAACAATTGCTAGAACATTTGCTCCCTTGAGATATTTGCTACTTGAGATCTTTGCTACTTGCTGCTTGAGAAACTTGCTTGAGAAAACTGCTGAGAGAAACTTGCTCTAAGAAACTTGCTACTAGATAAACCCATTCCACATCACTTTCTTCCATTAGTTAGATCCTTTCATATTTATTGCTTTGCATAAAATGCCATATAAGAGGGTTATAGGGCTTTAGAGAATAGATAGTTTACCTTCAGCTCCTCGTGGGTTCGACACTCAAATACTTATCGAATTGTGCTACAGTGATTCCTTGCTCTTGGGGATTATCAAGTACTTTTCTGGCGCCGTTGCTGGGGAGCGTTGTGCTAAACTTTTATTCTTGTTTGCATTGCATACTAACTTATAAATCCAAAACACAAAAAAATTATAAAATGGAAAAGAACCAAAAAAATTTAGAGTTGTATAATATCTATCTTGAGTTAGGACATGAAGTGTTTGAGGAGAAAATTAAATTTTATTTGCATAACACTCATGTTTGCGGTACTAACTCTTTGAACACCTTTATTGCTAATGCTCTGGAAAAGTTTAAGCTTGGGGAAGCCGTTGAGGATGAAAGTGATTTAATTGAGTTTGATGATCCATTATGCTCATTAGATGATAAGTCTTTATGTGGTGATTCTATTCAAAACTATGTGGGTATATTTAACTTTAATGCTTGCAACTATTATGAGAGAGGAAGAGATAAGAATCCTCTTTATGTTTCTATGTTATTTAAAATGCAAGCTACTGATCACTACATGCATTGGTTATCACAAAATTGCTGCTATTTATTCATATATAAAATGCCAATGCATAGGAAAAGAGTTAGACTTAAAAGTTGATGGTTTGATATTCTGTGGTGTGTTCCTTATGCTTTAACTTCCTATTCGGTTTGAGCACACCTTTATATCCTTACAACATGTAAAATATCTCTACCTACTGATTTGTGACAATTAGTTTAGGATTTTCATTTTTATATAAAAAAATTGGGAAAGTAAATGAGAAGGATGAGTAATGGAGAAGTTGGGGTCGACCTTGAACATGTGTTGTTCATGCCAATGGAACCATTGCAAAGTCTTTATCATTTAAACTTTTCCCAAAGCTAAAACCAAATAAAAAGAGTGATAATAGTAATTCGCTGTCCAGTTTTTGACATATCCTGTCTTTATTCTGCATTACTCTCATTACTTGTGTTTTGTGCGGTTCTTTTGATCAAGGAGCATTACATAATCATAGTAACAGTAGCTAATGTTTAAAATCAATTCATGATATGTCTTTGCTGTGCCTATGTGGATTTAATTTATGAAGGCACTAACCCCTCTAATCAAGTTTGTGACGAGTGTTGTGTAAAGAGAATTTTAAGGTGAAAGAATTGAGGGTGATGAACAAGATCAAGAGGGACAAAACCTCAAGCTTGGGGATGTACCCCTAGGCTCACCCTACATATATCAAATAAGTACAAGAATTTAAGCTTGGGGATGCCAAGCCACCTCACTTCAACCATCTTGATACCAAGTAAGTAAGCCTAGCTATATGGCTATAAAGAAAGCGCTTTGCGGGAGGCAACCCGGTTATTTTTGTGTGTGATTTTTCTTTGTGTCCTCTTGCTGTAACAAGAGATTTTGTGTCTAGTTAGTTTCTGGAGTCTTTAATAAAGTGCCAAGTTTTACCCATTTTGGTTTGAAAAGTTGCTTATAGCGTTCGGAGATTTTATTCCTGCACGAATCAGTGCACGGTATGATTTTTAATTCTTATTCTGTAACTCCAAATGAGCTCATATTTAACTGTAGTTGCAACTTTTCATACTCTGTATGCATGAATTTTTTCGGAATTTTTCGAAAAAGTTTGGTAGGGTAGAAAAATACGTTTTGCTGCTGCTGTTTTCTGGACAGATTTTGTCCCATTTTGTTTGATGCATGCTTTGAGCTTTTAAGTTGAATCTTTTTATCCAATTGAGTTTATGAGTACGCATACAACATTATACACTTTCTGGACATGTCATATGAATTTTTGTTCAAGGATTATATGCAGCAAGGAACCTATTTGTTTATCACTATTAATGCACCCCATAGAAAAGAAATGGGAGAAACGGTGTTTTGAAGTTTTTTCACAGGGATTGGAGGAGATGCACCAAGAGCTATCCAAGGATGGTGAAGACCATAAGCTTGGGGATGTGAAGACAACCCCGCTGGACCTACACACTCTCAGTTTGCACACGTCCAACTTCTGTTTTTCGATCAAAACACTTTATCGCATAAACTTGGAGCGTCGTTTTTGTTTTTGTTTGAGTCTTGAGAGACCATCACACTATCATTATATATGGGAGAGCTACTGGAAATATGGGTTGAAATATGTTGGATGCTTTTATAAGATTGAGAAAAGGGATGTTTGAGTTGATTTTTAATGATACATATAGTTGCATGATTCAGGAGCTTGTTTATGAGTAATAGTTTGCAAATCCTTTTTGAAGAGCTATAACTTATTCATGTTTTGGTGCTGATTGTTATTTTACTTGGTTTAACATGGATTAGTTAGTTCTATGGACACTCATGCATGCATCTAGATGGTCAACTTTCTCCCTCTTTCTAGCCCAAAAATTCCAACAAATAAAAACATGTTTCCAACGCCTTCAACCAAAGTTTTTCCAGTGAGTCCACCATATCTACCTATTAGCTTTATGCTATTCCGAGGTTGTTTATCATGTTATTTTGTATTATCTTTACCTCTGAATTAAAATGCTTATGTTGTTGATTGTTATGGGAAAAGTTGGTTATATAGCTCTCACGAACTTGATGCACACTTTACTTTTATTGCATAAATAAAACATGACCCATTGTGATTAAAATTATGATGTTATGAGCTTGACAAATGTCTTTGGTTGAGAGTTAGCAGAAATGTGCCGTCACATGGAATGCTTTCAACATTGCACTCATTTATATTTAGTTGATGTCATGTACTTTTGTTTATGGATGCTTACCATGGGTGAAATAAATGAGGAAATGGAGTAGGTTTAAATGAGTTTGTATAAATGGTTAGAGAGACGCCTGGGCCGCTAATCTAAGCCATGCATCATTCATGGTGGAAATTTACTTACATGCTATGGTGAACCGTCTGTGATACACCTTACAATAAAAAGCTATCCAATGGTAAATAAAAAGGTGTTGAGATTGTTCATTATGTTTGCTTGTCTTGTCATTTTGATATGGGCTTGTTCCATATCCTGGGACAAGAGGTACCCAAGTTGACGCTCTTGATGATACTATTTTACTTACAATGATATTTAAATTGAACTTGCTTTGTTTCCCGAGTTGAGTAACACATGGAGTAGGTACTCGTATTCAAGGGCATGAGACTTTCAACCTTTACTTTGTCAAGCACATTACTCATATTTGCTTTCACTTTAAACTTAATCATTCAAGATGCTATGATAGGGGCAATGAGAGCTTGACACCAAGGATTACCATATTACAATCATTAACTTAAGTAGAGAAGTTCAGAAGTTAGATGAAACTTATTCATGTTTTACCTCTACTCATATATACATCTTTCCAAAGTGTCCACCTATCATATTCAGATTTTCATCATCACTCTATGACCAATGTAGGATGTCCATACTTATCATTATGCATACATGTGTTCCATATTACTTGCTACCATGTTACACTTTGTAAACTATCAATGAACATCCTTGTCTTGAATCTAAGGCTATGGTGGGACTTTTATGTCTTAATAACTCTTGTGCAGTCATTTACTTGGCCATGAGATCCATCATAAGAGTTGTGTAATTGCTCATTTATTTGGCTACACCTATTTATGGCTCCCACCTAAAAGAAACAACTAAGACTGAAACATGTGCTTCACTAATTGTGACAACCACGCGAATGAAATAACAATTGCTAGAACATTTGCTCCCTTGAGATATTTGCTACTTGAGATCTTTGCTACTTGCTGCTTGAGAAACTTGCTTGAGAAAACTGCTGAGAGAAACTTGCTCTAAGAAACTTGCTACTAGATAAACCCATTCCACGTCACTTGCTTCCATTAGTTAGATCCTTTCATATTTATTGCTTTGCATAAAAGGCCATATAAGAGGGTTATAGGGCTTTAGAGAATAGATAGTTTACCTTCAGCTCCTCGTGGGTTCGACACTCAAATACTTATCGAATTGTGCTACAGTGATTCCTTGCTCTTGGGGATTATCAACTGCTGTGAGTAGAAATATCACTGATCAAACTCCTATTTATGCTGGTGCTATTGCTACTTTGGTGTATAATTACATTAAAGATGAGAGAGGTTTTGGTGATAACATGGGTACTCTAGTGCGAGAGTCCAAATTACTTGATTTTGCTTTGACTACTCGCATGGATATAAGTACGTTGTATGGGGAACATTATCTGTATAACTATTTGAGCACTAGTGGGCAGCGAGTGTCCATTAGGCTCCCCCGTACTGACCTTTTTGACAGGAGTACCGGAAAATGGATAGTGGAAGAGGCGCCACCTCAGGAGGAGCCACAAGCTTCAGAGACACAATGGTACATACCTCAGGCGGAGCCCCTGTACCCAAGCATGCAAGGCTACCCATATAGTTACTACCCTAGAAGTGGAAGTGGATACGGCAACTACCCAGGATACTAGCTTGATCGCAAGCTTGGGGGAGTACTTCTCTTACTCTCCATTCATTGTTTTATATCACCGTTATATTGCTATGATAAGTTTCTTGAAAACGCAAAAACACAAAAAGATTTTATTTGTTTCTTTTACTTCTGGTTGTTTGTCTTTTGTTTCTTAGAACGAAAAATAACAAAAATATTTTCGTTTTCTTGAAACAAACGCAAAAACGGAGGTGCAGAAATTGCTGAAATCTGCTCCCTGTTTTATTTTTCATTTTTTCCCTGTAACTCCGATTGAGCTGAAATTTTAACCACCGCTGCAACACATCATAACCTACACACACGTAAAATATGAGATTTTTCGGAGGTGTCTAGGTAGGGTAAAAACAGTACTGTATGCAGTGACATTTTCTGGCAGATTTGAGTTTTTATTGTGCAGTTCAAGTTGGGAGAGGAGAACAACGATGAGAAGTTGATGTGCATGAAGTGGATGAAAGGTATGACACCTTTGCCATGCTTATGTGGACTCTTTAATAACAGCAAGTGAACACCTCATAGTTTCTTCAACATCTAGAGAAATGGTAGCAAATGTTTATCTTCTCCATGTTCTAGTATGTTATATGATGATGCAAGTGAAATTTTATTTAGTGACAATTCTTGGTTGTGGATTGAATAATTGTAGCTCTAAACAAAGGTCTACGCATCTCATTGTGCTTACTAAACTTGCCAACCAATAGAAAGTAAAATAATTTTTCAAATAATAAACATGAAGTTGTATGCTTGACAGGTTTAGTGGTTGGGAGTTAGCTGAAATGTGCTGACACATGTAAAGCTTTCAACATTGCACTAAAATATATTCAGTTGATATCATGTACTTTTGTTTATGGATGCTTATCATGTGCGAAATGAAAGCGGAAACTTAGCAAGTTTGATGAGTAAGAATAATTGGCTAGAGAGACGCCTGGGCCGCCAACTTAAGCCATGCATCATTCATGGTGGAAATTTACAGCGCACCATGGTGGACATTCAGTGATGCACTTCATAATAAAAAGCTATGCAAATGGTAAATAAAAGAGTGCTGAGATTGTTCATTGTCTGTTTGTCTTGTTGTTTGGACATGGGCTTGTCCATGTCCTGGGACAAGAGGTACCTCAGTTGACGCTCTTGATGACGCTTTTATTACTTGCAATGACTAAAAATTTCGCACTTGCCTGGTGACCCAAGTTGAGTAGCCATGGTGTAGGTACTCGTATTCACGGGGCATGAGGTTTTCAACCATTAGTCGGTCAAGCATATGAGTCATATCAGTAATATCAAATGGTTTGCTAAAACTAAGAGCAAGGTTGTAAGCACAATGATTTCACCAGGTAACAAAAGAAAGAATCAAAAGACCTCAAAAGTCGTGTCATGATTCAATCATTAGCGATGTAAGAACCTTTGTTTATTTCTACAGTTGAGCAAACTCATCCAAGTATTGACACTACATGATATCTCTCTTGCAACAAATATAAATGCTTTAACATTGATTAGATATACCTTTGCTAGCATCTTATCATTTGTTGTTGAAGCTATGCTTTGAATGCTTGTTGATATTAAATTGTGTTACATATGCAAAGCAAAGTTCTTGTCAAAGTCTTTTATCGCTTCTGCACTACGTTTGAGTTGTTCGAGGACAAACAACGAGCTAAGCTTGGGGGAGCTGATGCATCCAAAATGCATCTACTTTTCCAAGCACTTTGCCTCATAATTTGCTCCGGAATCTTCCCATATTTGAATAAAACTGCTGAATCTGACGCTGTTTTTAGCAAAGTCTCTTTTCTGGCTATTTCTGCAGGAAATAAAATCGGGAAAAATTACCACGTCATTTTTTATGGAAAAGGAGGACAATGGACAAAAGATGGACATGAGGAAGCGCTCGAGGCCAAATGGGTGGGCCCCACGCGGCCCCTGTACCTGGCCGCGTGGGCCCAGCCCAAATGGGCCTCGGGCGCCGCCTCGCCTTCGGTCTTCGACGTACCCCCTCATATATACAAAAAAGTGCTTGCCCTAGGAGGAGAGGAGCTTTCTCGAAACAGAACGCCGCCACCATCACGATCTTCGTTTCGGGGACAGATTGATCCAGGATTTCTCCTCCGGTGGAGGGATCCGGAGGCCGTCTTCACCGCCTTCATCACCGCCTTCATCTCCATCGACCATGAGCCCCTTCACCATCACCATGTGTGAGTAGTCCGCTGTAGGCATGTGAGGTGGATGGGGATTGGATGAGATTGATCATGTAATGCTACCCGTTGTTCGGGATTTTAGGGTTTTATCTTGAGGATACTTTTGTATTGTGTTGATGCACTCTTGCTATGTTTAATGCTTGCTACTAGGGCCCGAGTGGCATGATTTCAGTACTGAACTTATATTGCCCCATCATATATTTGAGTTTGGTATTTATCTGCAAAGTGTATCACCTGCTATTATGTTGAACCTGCGAACCCTAAACGTGACATATAGGGAAAACAAGGGGGAGATGTTTTAGTTTGAAGATTCTATGTGTTCATGAAGTGTTAATGCATTGTTCCGGTTTATTCGAAAGAGTATACCTTAATTACCTGTAGTTCCAAGTTGGCCCCGGTGAAATGGGCAGGTTGGACAATAGATGTTGCGCAAATTCTCTTGGTTAGTACGCACAACTAAATATGGAACACATACCTACATATATCGGAGTTAGAGATAGGTCCCATTGTTATTTGTTTCTTATTATATGATCAATCTCATTTTTGCAACACCCCGCTATCACCTCATGCCTACGTTTTAAATCTCTGAGTTACACTTTCACTTTTCTGGTGAAAACTGGGAAACACTTGTTCACTGCTACTGTTCTGCTTGTTACTTGAATCATAATACTACCATCACTATTACTGCTGCAAGTTATTGATATACAGGTGTGGTTGAGAGTGACGCCTCAATTGACAAGGTCTTATTGATATTCTTGTGTTCCCATCGAGTCGAACTATAAATTTGGGTAATACTTCCCAACGAAGACTTCAGCGATCCCCTATACTTGTGGGTATCACCAAGTTTTACTTATTTTGGTTTGAAAAAGTTACTATTTATATTCGGAGATTTTATTCCCGCACGAGTCTGTGCACGGTTTGATTTTTATTTTTATTATGTAACTCAGATTGAGCTGTAATTTGAACTGTAGTTGCAACTTTTCATCCTCTGTATACGTGAATTTTTTCAGTTTTTTATGACGTGTTTAAGTAGGGTAGAAAAATACGTTTTGCTGCTGCTGTTTTTCTGAACAGATTCTGTCCCATTTTGTTTGATGCATTCTTTGAACTTTTAACTTGAATCTTTTTGATCCAATTGAGTTTATGAGTAGGCATACAACATTATACACTTTCTGGACATTCATATGAATTTTTGTCTAAGGATTTTATGCAGCAAGAAATCTATTTGTCTATCACTACTAACGTCAACCCACAGAAAAGAAATGGGAGAAACGGTGTTTTGAAGTTTTTTCACAGGGATTAGAGGAGCTGCACCAAGAGCTATCCAAGGATGGTGAAGACCATAAGCTCGGGGATGTGAAGACAACCCCACTGGACCAACACACTCTCGGTTTGCACACGTCTAACTTCTGTTTTTCGATCAATGCACTTTAACGCATAAACTTGGAGCGTCTTTTATTTGTTGTTTGTCATTTCGGTTTGATTTTTATTTTCTTGAGACCACCACTATCATTTATATGTGAGAGAGCCACTGGAAATTTGGGTTGAATTAAGTTGGATGCTATTAAATATATTGGGATAGAGATGTTTGAGTTGATTCAAAAAGATACATATAGTTGCATTATTCATGTGCTTTTAATGAGTATTAATTTGCAAGTGTTTTATGAAGAGCTATCTTTTATCATGTTTAGATGTTGAATGTTACTTTACTTTGTTTAACATGGATTGATTAGTTCTATGGACACTTATGCATGCATTTAGATGGTCAACTTTCTCCCTATTGCTAGCCCAAAAATTCCAACAAGTAAAAAGCTTGTTTGCCAACACCTTCAACCAAAGTTTTTCCAGTGAGTCCACCATATGTACCGATTAGCTTTATGCTATTCCAAGTATGTTTATCATGTTATATTGTGTTATCTATACTTCTGAATTAAAATGCTTATGTTATTGATTGTTATGGGAAAAGTTGGTTTAAAAGCTCTCACGAATTTGATGCACACCTTACTTTTATTGCACTTAATAAACATGAACCATTATGATTAAAATTATGAAGTTGTGAGCTTGACAAAAGTCTTGGTTGGGAGTTAGCCATATGTGCTGTCACATGGTAAGCTTTCAACATTGCACTTATTTATATTAGTTGATATCATGTACTTTTGTTTATGGATGCTTATCATGGTGCCAAATAAATACGGAAACTTAGTGAGTTAATGAGTTTGTATAAATGGCTAGAGAGACGCCTGGGCCGCTAATCTAAGCCATGCATCATTCATGGTGGAAATTTACTTACATGCTATGGTGAACCTTCAGTGATGCACCCACAATAAAAAGCTATACCAATAGTAAATAAAAAGGGTGTGGGGATTGTTCATTTTGTTTGTTTGTCTTGTCATTTTGACATGGGCTTGTTCCATGTCCTGAGGCAAGAGGTACCCCAGTTGACGCTCTTGATGACGCTATTATACTTACAATGACCTTAACTTGAACTTGCTTTGTGTCCCAAGTTGAGTAACACCGTGGTGTAGGTACTCGTATTCACGGGGCATGAGACATTCAACCCATACTTTGTCAAGCATACTACTCATATTTGCTTTCACTTTAAATTTTAATCATTCAAGATGCTATGATAGGGGTAATGAGAGCTCCACACCAATGAATACCACATTGCAAACATTAACTTAAGTAGAAGCATTTGGGAGCTAGATGAAACTTATTCATGTTTTACCTCTACTTATTTATCTATCCAAAGTGTCCACCTTTTATATTCAGATTTCATAAGAATACTCTATGACCATTATAGGATGTTTTTACTTTTATTATGCATACATTTGGTCCATAGTACTTTTTCTATGTTACACTTTGTGAATTATCATTGAACATCCTTACATTGAATATTTGATATCACTTCATAATCTATCTTGCATATTGCTATTCCTTTGAAGAATGAATCATTTGACTCTATGTAGCAATAGTAATCATCTTTGATATCCTTTGATAGTATTAAATTGCAAAGTCCATGTTAGTTTTATCACCTTCATACTCGAGGACGAGTATAGGTTAAGCTTGGGGATGTTGATGCATGTAAAATGCATACATGAACTTTGCATTATATTACTTATATTTTAATCATATTTGCATCATATAAGGGTTATATCATTGTTTTATATTGATTTTGGGAATATTTCATAGTTTCCCTATTTTTCTGGAATTAACCCTGCACAGGCAGAAAACCCTATTTTCTATATTTTGATGTTTCAGGGACCCAAACGACGTCCAAATGACCTGGAAATTTACGAGCATCAGTTTTTGGAAGGAACAAAGCGTGGGAGCGAAGGAAGCGAACAAACGGAGGCCCGAGGGCCAAGATGAGTGGGCCCACGCGGCCAGATTCCTTGGCCGCGTGGGACCCATCATCTGGGCCTCGTGGCTCCGTTGCCGTCGATCTTTTTTCCCGAGCCTCCGTCTTGACCTAAAAACGACTATAAAAATAGTCCCCGACGCCCTTCGGAAGAGGAGCGCCCCAGAAACACAGAAACCACGAAACAGAGACCTGGAGCTGCAGATTGGAGGGGGAAAACTCCGGCGGGGCGCTGCCGGCGTGGTCTCCATCTTCTCCAACGACTTCTCCACCATCTCCATGATGAAGAGGGAGTAGTCCACCCCTGGACTATGGGTTTGTGGAAGTAACTTATGTATCTCTCCTCTCTTGAGCTTCACTAATTAGTACCGTATGAGCTGCTGAACATGATTACGGTCATCTATGTAATACCTTTGTGGTGGATCTTTTTATGAGTTAATATATGTTTGAGATTGCAATAGTTTTGTTTCAGTTATGAAAGTAGATGCATATTATGTACCCCGTTCTTATTTACTTGTTTGATCAAACATGTTATGAGAGCTTGTGAGGGGGAACGTGTGCATTAGTTGGAGTAACGGGGGTGGCTAGTGCGGTGAACGTGAGAGAAAGTTCCGCGATCCACTTGGGTTTTTACCTTACTTTGTTGCCTCACTAGGGATAAAGAAAAATACCTTGCTACCGGAGATGTGGGTGTGACCATTGCCACTACTCCATGACTAGATCTAGCATGTTCTTATTTTAACTTCATGTCATGATACTTAATGCTATGCTCTGATTTATCTTAATTACTAAGGTGTTATGATTTAGTTCGCATCTTGGTGGAGTATAAGAGAGATTAATAAACAAAAATCTCTATGTTAGGACGTGATGCCCATATAATTAGTAACTTGTCAAACCTGTTGTTGCAATCTCATATGTCAATTCTAGTGTTCCATTATCTACCACTTTATTAAAGAGAGAGTGCATTTTCCATGAACCCCGGTCCATTTTTAATCATAAGAAACACCTTTCCAACAACTTTTATCCACTTTACATTTTCTGCCATTTAAAAATCCGAAAATACAAAAACACTTTTACATCTTGCATTCACAATACAAAACCCAAAAATATCATCCATCATTGTTTCCACCATCCTTGCATATTTATTTATCATCATTGCATATTTATTTACTGTTTTGCATTCATTTTATTTTGATATCATTCTCACACCTTGTGCTTGACAACCACTAGGTGAGGTTGAGGGCCAAAACAATTTATTTTGTTTGTAGGTTTTCAAGAGAAGGATAAGAAGATAAATCTTTCACTACTGATTCCCCGAGAGTTCGATATTAAACCCTCGAGTCACCCCTCGTGGGGAAAACTGTCTTTCCTATACTATACACTCTGCACTTGGAGTCTCAACCTAACCCATTTTCTTTTGACGCAGGTAACTACGTCAAGGGCCATCAGCAGGCCCTGCCACGAGTCGTACATGGACATGCCGTATGAGCAGCGCACCGACCCCTTCTACTCCATTTTGTCGTCGTACTGGGATGCCACGATAGATGCGGAGCACGAGGCGCGCCGCAGGTCCTTCTTCCTCCCAGCGGCATGCGGGAGCCGTCGCCGGAGTGGTTCCACTCCAACGATGAGCGCGCCCGCACGTCGTCTGACGATGGGCGCGCCCGCTCGTCGTCCGACGACGAGATACCCGACCTCCCTTGCCGACGATAACAGCGCCACGGGCACCGGAGGAGAGGGCGCATGAAACTTCCTCCTCACCGTTCGGAGATTATTGAGACATGTAAGACATGCCGCCGCCGGGAGAGTCATCTTCCTCGACGCTGCCGTGTAGCTGGTTTCGCTGTCGCCGGGATAGGCTTCCTTGTCGAGCTTCTGCCGGCAGAGCTGCTAGATCTAGAGTCTAGGGTTTAGTTTAAAATTTAGTTAAATTTTGTTTAAATTTGTTAAATGTGGTTTGTCAAGTTTCAGTTAAGTTTGCTAAATGTCCTTCAAGTTTAATAAAATATCGCCGGTTCATCCATATTCGAGCTCTCATTTTTTTCTCTCGAAAACCTATTGAGAGCAACGCGTGCCGACGCGTCTAATAGCGTCTGTCCGGCGGACGTCGTATTGGGCGAGTCGATGGATGCTCTGATATAACTGTGGTGATAATCCTTTCGTTTACTCTTTGACGGAAGAAAAGCTAGGAGTACCCAAACCTAGCAACTGGCCACGTCCAGCGTCCCATCGGCGGAGTTATTTTTGTAGGCAGTTGAGCATACGTCATGACAAGGATGGAGAGTGGCAGGGAAGATCTCCCTCGGAACTCGTCCAGTATCTCCACAAGATCGCCATGGCAGAGGATTCTATCGGGCCCATGCCTGCATGCCGTAGCTAGCGTGTAGCCAGCCGGCGGGTCGTCGTAGAGGCTCGCAGTGGAGAGCGGTCACACGTCAGGCAAGAGGCCATGAATCAGACGGCCAAATCGGTGCAAGAGATGTGAAGTTTAATGGCGACCTGTCGCGGGGCTATTCTCCGGACGGGATAGCGACGACGACTCGATGGAGTACCGTGGGTGGGGTTCGGCTGGCATTGCATGCACTGACGCATTGGATAGCGACGACGGCTGGAGTATGCATGATGCATGGCACCAGAAAAAGCCTAGACAGGAAGTATGCATGGACGTGGTCTGCCGGCTTGAGTACATTTGAGGAGTACTTGCACGATGTACTAGGGAGAGCTACCTAAAATGCCGAAGTCTACATTATTAACATGTAAATATCGACGTGCTCTTTACTTACAATTTTTCATTTTCTTTTTCATTTGTGGGTACACATGTGGATTAGAAAATGCTCCATCTAGTTTACGATATAAGACGTATAAATTGGTAGCGGCATTTTGAAACCCGGGAGCATATGCTCCCGATTTTTAAAATATGTTTTACACGCATACTGAAATGTTTTTTTTGGACAAACAATTTTGCACATACATCACGGCATTCTATGTGTTCACAAAGTCGTCTCACGAAAGACGGATATTATTTGTGTCATGTGTAAAAAGACAAAATTCAGTGCTAAAAGGCTTTTCATGAAACTTTTTTCCCCTTTTATACCGACCACACACACAAAAAAGGTTTCCCGCGAAACTTGGCGCGCACACATAGAATGTCAAGATGTATGTGCTGAGTTTTTGTTAGGAAAATTGACATTTTAAATATATTTTTGGTGGCAGGAGCATATGCTCTCATTCTGTCAAAGTGCATTTCCCGTACAAATTTAGTAGAAAATAAGTACTTTAAGTTTGGCCAAGCTTGTAGATACAAATACCAACATCTACGGTACCCTATCGATATATCTACCATAAAATATATATGTTCGTGGAGTATTATTTAATAATGTAGATGTTTATTCTTTGAAAAAATTGGTCAACTTTAGTAAGTTTTGACTAAATTTGTATGACTTATACTTTGGAATGGAGGTAGTTGTATACTTGTATTGTTTGCTCTAAATCTAAAAATCTGTCTTCTTATGTAGTCCAGGCTGTAAAATATTTAATGATTAAAATTACACATATATAGAACTACATCGATATACTATACAAGTAGAATTTTTCTTCTCTCAAAACAAAAAAAGCTCTTATACATCATTTTCTGTTATATTCTTCTTCAATTTTTGGGCTCGTTGGAGTCCCAGCTCCAACCGCATTTGCACCACAATGTTGCATGCACGCGTTTATTCCACTTATTACATTCCTACTGTTGGAAGATGCACTATATCAAATCACTTCGGAAGTAAACTGTGGCGTGAAATCAAGTCTATGATGCTCACATATACGCCATCAATTGTTGGCCTCTCGGTTCGCCAGCCAGCCATAAGATCATTGCGTATCTCGAGATAGACCGGATAATCAAGTGCTGCTTCAATTACAACGAGCGCCGTAGTTTCGCGCTGCAAAATGTTCCTGTGTTGCATCCATCCAGCAAATGAACACAAGCCGGCCACCTGTACAGGATTTGTTACAGAGAGATGGAGGAGAAAGAGAAGATTATAATACTAACTTATTTAAGAGAGGAGATACGGCGGGTGCGCGGTGAGAGCCAGTCGAGAACGGAGTAAATAGCAGCACTCCTGTTTGCAGCAACAAAAGATTTGGTTCGCTGCCGCAGTGTGTCCATATCCCCCTCGTGGTGCCAGACAGTTAGCTGCTTTGCTCACTCGGCGGCGGGGTCACGCACTCACGCCTTCGCGACGCCATGACCCCGCCGCATCTGATCCGCGGCGCAGACCGTATCCGTATCTTGGATTCACCCTCTCTCCCCTGCCGCCGAGATATCCCTCGGGCTCGGGGCCCGGTCCACGATCGACCTCCTCATTTCGCCTTCTCCGCTAGCTCCATCTATATCTCCTGTGCCACGACCCCGTCGCCTGGGACTATTATAGGGGTCGTCACCTCACCTGTGCTCACAGCAGTCGCTCTCCATCTCCAGCCACTTTCCAAAAAAGCCTTTGCCTCTCTCTCCACCTACGAAGACGAGAGTGGTACTAGTACTAGGTTGTGAACGAGTGAGGAGAGGTAGAGATGGCGAGCTGCAAGGGCCTTGGCGGCGAGGGGAGCGCGGCGGCGGCAGCGCTGCCGCACGTTCTCGCTGTGGACGACAGCTCGGTGGACCGCGCCGTCATCTCCGGCATCCTCCGCAGCTCCAAGTTTCGCGGTGAGTACTCGTCAGCAAGATCAGTGGCCGCTTCTCTTCTGGGGCTTCATTTTCTGGCCGTGGTTTCGTGACAAGAGATGGTGGATCTGTGCAGTGACCGCCGTGGACAGCGGGAAGAGGGCGCTGGAGCTTCTCGGCTCCGTATGTGATCTCTTACTGAAACGTCATTTCGTTTCGGATTTTTGTGTACTTTGCATGTGTGTTACAAACGTGTGTTCTTGGTTGGTTCCAGGAGGCGAATGTGAGCATGATAATCACTGACTACTGGATGCCGGAGATGACTGGGTACGAGCTCCTCAAGAAGGTCAAGGTAATACCACACAACATGATACAACCATTTCTCCTTGCACATGCAAAATCTTATTAGTAGTAAGTGTTTCTGCTTCTGCTTGAGATGACAATGAAAATGTGATGCATGCACGCAGGAGTCGTCCAAGCTGAAGGGGATCCCGGTGGTGATCATGTCCTCGGAGAACGTGCCTACAAGGATCAGCAGGTTAGTAGTAGTATCCGTGGCATTGGCACTCATCTATGCCCACACATCCCATTCTTGTTTGTTCGGTGATCAGCAGGTTAATTAGCAGCTCATTTCCGCACGTTTTTGGTGTCAGGTGCCTGGAGGAAGGGGCGGAGGACTTCCTGCTGAAGCCCGTCCAGCCGTCCGATGTGTCGCGGCTGTGCAGCCGTGTCCTCCGCTGAGCGCGGCGTCATCATCCGGCTGCGCCCTGGATGGACGACGGCGTGCGATGCTCCTGCACGGCGTGCGGATTCAGTGTTTCGGCTGTTAGGACATGAACGCATGGAGTAGTAGTAAATTAGTAGAATCGCCGTCAGTGTGCATGCATGCATGCTGTGTTTTGTTTCTGCCCAAGTATGATGATGCCTGTTAACCTCTGTATGCCGTAGTTTTCGTCTCTCCGTCAGTGTTAAGGCCTTTTGTATTTACCTTCTTATAAGTAGTAGTACGATGTCATGCATGTTTCACTGTAATTTTCAGTTTCGTGGGTTAGTGTTCAGTGAAATGGAAGTACTTGCCTCAAGCTGTGCTGTCGGTGAGTTTCAGTTCGTTTTTCTGAAGGGACTTCTCCCTTGTTGGACGTTGCTCATACAATGTTGCTTCGCCCATGGGAATATGGGATGGATTTATGAATGAGATCCTCCCTCCATCTCGATCATATTCAAATGGTCGACCACATCTGGTGACGAATGAAATAGGATATCCGTAGGATGCGTAGGATCGTACATTTGATTGCTACTTTTGGTTCACAGATGTACTCTTCTTCCGTGTTATTTGATGCCATTTGTGGGAACAAGGCCTTAAGTACTGGGTGGTAAGTAGTGTACCGCTCTCACGCTCTGCTGTGCATATACTGATACGGGAAAGGGATATCCGTAAGATCGTACGCATTTGATTCATAAGCTGTACTGTGCAACAGAGTTATTTGATGCCATTTGTGGAAACACTCAAACACGGCCTGATTACCAACTAGGAGGAGTAGCACTAGCCGACTAGCGTACCGTTGTGACTACACCTTATCAGGATAATAAGCACACCACTAGTGCACCGTCCAGATGAGAACGTGTAAGATATTCAAAGCGTTTCAAAGTTCATTAAGATAGCGGTTAATTTCTTCATCGTGAAGGTTACGGCGTCGTGCTAAAGTATTGGTACTGAACTTCTTAGAGTTCGGTAGAACTTTTATTTGGCCACTCACTCGTGCAATTGACGTGGCAGATGCTGTATTTTGCAGATAGAAGGGCTGCAGATTAAAGGAGTCGAGTTAACTAGAAAATCCCTAACGATGGCTGATTCTGAAGCAAAATGTTTACACGTGTGCACTTGTATGCATGTCAGAAAGGACTTGATGTAATTACTGCTAGGGACTTCACCTTTATGTTACTGTGACATGGGCCCATGACTACTGTTACTGGGTACTGAGCGAGCATGAAAGTACATGGTACATGCATGAGTACCAATTTATCAATCCGTTATTCCCTTGGAAATTATAAACATCAAATGTAGCAGTTAGCTCTCACAAATTTAACAGCGTTATAAGGAATATAAAAAAATCCTTCTAAAGATTCCGGAGGCTTATCTCCTGTGGTTTAAGTAAAAAGTTAAGGGAAGACATGGATGGAAGTTGAGTATCTCTTTAGGGTTCCAATGTACACAAACTGTGAGGGGTGAAATCGGTCATGAAAATGGAGTCGGTGTTGTTGATGTAAATGGGGATTGAATTACTCCCTCCCAATGTCGACGAAGCGTTGGTGTCGACGATGAAGATTTGCCTCTTCCAGCGGCAGTGACACAACATGATATGCCATCTCGGAGAGTAGAAAAAGATTGTCGGATCCGCTGTCACCTTGGAAAATTCCACGAAAATTGGGTGCTCCTTTTCGGATGGCAGGAAGACCTCCGTAAAAAGGCATCGCGAGGTAATTGAGGTTGAGCCTTTCCTGTAAATAAACAAAATAATAATAATGGTTACAATATTAAAATATATGATGCAAAACGCACACATTGCCTGATCAACTCACGAGTTACAAAATTAGCTTCTCTAGGAGTAAGCTCAAACTCAGTATTCAGGAGATCTGCAGATAAATGATACTCACTCCGTTTTAAATTAGATGACTTTCATTTGTGTACATGTAAATGTATCTAGTAACATGTCTAGATACATCCACATGTGGAGAAATAGAAGTTATCTAATTTAGAACGGAGGGAGTAGCTGATTAGCAGTCATTAAAGATCGCATCCCATTTTCAGTTACATCTAAGATTTTTCCGTTGTAAGTGAGGTCGTAACTGAGTTATTTCCAGCTGCAACTTGCAAGTGGGTCTGCAACTGGAAAAAATTTAGTTGTAAATGGGGTTGTAACTGACACTTTCTCCAGTTGCAATTGGGGTGTAACTAAGAAGTTTCAATTACAAATGTAACTGCGACTAATGTTTTTCTGTATTTTAGATTATGAAGTAAAATATAAAAAAATTGCAAAAAATTATGATAAAAAGATGAAAAAGCTTGCTATGAAAATACACGCCAATACAAATTGAAAAAGAACCAACTCTAAATGCCATATGCATCCAGAAAAAAAAACCACACAAAGCAACGAAAAACAGACGATGGATAAAAGCATGTAGGCCTCATGGGCAACACGGGCCCAACAATAATAAGCAGCACATATAGATGCAGCCCATTTCGTCCCGCACAGGCAACACTTGACCAGACAAAGAAAAAACAGCAGAAAAAGCCTAAACATGCACCCATTTCCGTACACCACATCAGTTGTGAAAATGTCTGAGAATTAAGCTAAATCAGCTGAGAATTAGCAAATCCGTCATAAACATGCCTCACAATTTCGCTAGGTAAACGAACTACCTTTTCTTTTCCTGGCCTTTAGCGATTCTTGTTGAATTGCCAGATTTCATCGAAAAATACGTTTTCAGCCTGATCAAGAGGCAGTTCAAAACGGAGACTTTTCACAAGGGTTAAGAATTGGAACTGTTAGCAATAGAAAGAAAAAAAGAGAGGCGGCGGCCTAGGGTTTCAACCCTAGCCGTCGCCGCCGGCGCCATCTGCATCTTCATCGTCACCTTCGTCTAAGAATTGACGGGTCCTCACCTACTCTAGGTGCCGCTGGCACTAGGAGGGGTGGGGACCTCGGACCTGCGCAGGGCGCTATACAAAGGTCCTTAATGTTAGAGCTTGGTTTTGGTTATCTTCTTCGTCAATGGAGATGGCATCGTCTGCAATAAGTGATCTTCCGCGCTTCGTTCGTCGGCGAGATCTCCTTCCCGACGTCAATGGTGGCTGTGGAAGATTAAGTTTGTCTTGGTATGATTTTTCAGATCTTACTTCGCCAGATCAATCTTGGATTGTTTCTCATGGTTGCCGCGAGGAGGTTTGTCCTCGCATTATCTATCCGGCTACTACGTCTTCGGCAATGGTGATTCGTTCTCTCGGCTCCTAACGACGTCGACAAAATGGTTCGGTTATTTGTCCCTGGAATATCAGTGGTGGTGCTCTTGCCGATGTTGCTTGATTAATTTAATGGCTGTGTACGTGCACAAAGCCTTGGCATTGCGGCTCAAAATTAAAAGGGGAGAATCTTCGTTGGTATTCACATGTCTGTGGTTTGGTGTATTCGGCGTTGTTCTACGGCTGCCTTCAGAAAAGTACAGGATTGTGTCATGGAAGAAGAAAGGGCTTGAAGATCTCATAGATTTGTTCGTCTCTTTTAGTATTGTTTTGTAATCGATGTAATCGTGTACTCTTTGTTGGTTTAATATATATGGAAAAATTAAAAAAAAAAGGCAGTTCAAAACAGAAACACGTAGTAAAAGGATTGGATCAGTCAAAAAGAAAAACTTAAACCCTTGCGCCCACTCCGTCACCATGGCCATCTCTGCTTCCCCTTCCCTCACCTCCCTCGCTTCCTCCACCGCCGCCATCGCCGCCGCGACCCCGTCCTGTTCCCGCTACCCCACCTCCAACCCCTTTCCCGATCCAAAACCTCTGCACCTTTCCGTCAGGCTATTCTCCTCCCCGCTCCCCAAACTTCCACTGCTCTCCTGCTCTGGGCCGCACGTCCCCCGCGCCGCCACCGCCGACGGATCGGGTGCCGGGAACCACGGGAACGACTCAGGCGGAAAAGATGGAGGCGGCAACGATGACGACGGCGGCGGCGGCGGCGAAGATTACGAGGAGGCCGAGTTCGGGCCGCTGCTCGGTTTCAACGAGGTGCTGCGCCTCGCCGCGGCCCGAGGCGTCGCCCTCCCGGCCGACATGATGGAGGCGGCCAAGGACGCCGGCATCCGGGAAGTCCTATTGCTCCGGTACTTCGATTTGCAGGTATAAAAAATTGCACAGATTTTTGCTGAAGGCGTAAAGGCCGGCGGTTTCCTCACCCCTTTCAATCTGCGCAGGCCGCACCGTGGCCTCTCAGCGCGATGATCCGGGCCTTCTCAGTGCTCCGCAACAGAATGCTCGCCGATCCTTCATTCCTCTTCAAAGTTGGCACCGAGGTCTGTTCGATTGATCGTTGACTGTTTTTGTTGTCAGAATTAAGAGCTGACATTTTAGTCCTATGTTATTTCTAAGTTGGGGTTTGGATTGAATGCAGGTCGTGATCGACTCGTGCTGTGCAACGCTTGCGGAGGTGCAGAAGAGGGGGAGGATTTCTGGGCAGAGTTTGAGCTGTATGCTGCTGATATTTTGATCGGGGTGGTTGTTGATATCGCCCTCGTTGGGATGTTGGCTCCATATGTGAGATTCGGGAAGGCGTCCTCTTCTACAGGGCTCTTTGGAGATTCAGCCGGATAGCTGGAGCATTACCAAGCAGGTTATATTATATAACATTTCACCATAAGTTGCTTCTAGAGATTAATACTTCCTCCGTTCACAAAAGGATTCTCAACTTTGCCCAAAAGTGGATGTATCTATAATACATGAGATACATCCACTTTTGGGCAAAGTTGAGACATCCTTTTGTGAACGGAGGGAGTAGATAATACTAAAATTAAAGTCTAAGGTTTCTAGTTTGTAGTTTCACTTGTCACGACCATCAGTTTCATTCAAAGAAATCAATAGGAATGGACTAGGGGCATGTTGCTATTCAGTATCTGTAATTATTCTGCATACGAATCGTCTTCCAATGTGACACTCCGCTTTCATGTCTGTCTACATGCAGTGTATTTGAAGCCGAAAGGCCAGGCTGCAGATTTACAGTTCAACAAAGAATTGGAACATACTTTTATAAGGTAACAAATCTTACATCAAGAGTATCCATTCTGTTTTTCAAGCATGATTATCTGATATTTTATTTCGAATTGCTGGAACATCATTATGTTGTTTGTATCGGTTGTTTCCATTCCAGGGTGTTCTGTATGGCTCAGTTGGATTTGTCTGTGGTATTATTGGCCAGGGAATTTGTAATATGATAATGACTGCCAAGAGGTAATGCTTATGTCTATGTGCTTATTACACATGTGATGTATTGTTAAATCCTCCAAATATACTGTCAAACAATACATAATCACTTTTTCGCAGTTTTATTTTTTGTCATCTCCTATAGTGCCCTTTTCTGTAGATGTTATGTTTCTAGGCTTTCTTTGTGTTTGCTTGCGTCCTAGTATTATTAATTAATTTTATATTAAATTATGTTTCTCAGATCTTAATTTCTTGATGTTGCTTGCTTTTATTCATTTTCCAGGAGTGTTAAGAAATCAGATGAAGATATTCCTGTTCCACCACTTATTAAAAGTGCTGCTCTCTGGGGTATGTGTATTATGTGTTTCCATTATTTCCGTTACTTGGTATTGGATTCTTAGATACAAGCTCAGTAAGTAACTCCAAATATCGGTTTGATATATCTACTACCTCCGTTTCAATGAATAAGGCGCACACGCATTCCAAGACGAACTTTGACCGATAGATTTGAGCAAAAATATCTTGATTATAGTCTACATAATTGATATCGTTAGATTCGTATTGAAAAACACTTTCTAATGATGTTAATTTTATACCAATAATCTTTATGTATTGAGAGTAATTCTTGGTCAAAGAAAAAACACGTAAAACGAGGACGCCTTATTCATTGGAATGGAGGGAGTACTAAAGAAATGTAGCCAGCAGCAGCTGAGTCAAACATACAAATGGAAATATGTTTTTGTTACCCTGGTTTGAGTTCGCTTAGCTTTGACCAACAATTAGCTATTTCAAATTAGATAATCTCTGATAATGAAATTAGTAACTAATGTCCTTGGTTGGTAGTGTTATTCTATTATTGTGCAGTGACCTTCCTATTTGTTCCGCAAAGTATTATTTGCAGATAACATTCGTATGTTCCATTCAACTGACAAGCAATGTTGACATGTAGGTGTATTCCTTGCTGTATCATCTAATACGCGCTATCAAATCATCAATGGTCTAGAGCGAGTAGTTGAAGCATCACCAGTTGCAAGGGTGTCCCTCCTATTGCCATGGCTTTCACTGTCGGTGTTCGTTTTGCCAACAACATCTACGGTGGCATGCAATTTATCGACTGGGCCCGATGGAGTGGTGTTCAGTAATGGTGAGTGATCATGTTTTAGTTGCTCATCTTGTCATATTCTCGCCAACAGTATGTCATGACATTGTCAGTGATAAGTTACTTGCTACGGAACTATGTCTGAAACTCCAATTGAAAGCTTAAAGCCAAAATAATGGAGCCGTCGAAACATGTTCATTGCAGTCCAGTCAATTATATAGGACAATCAATTTTATACACCTATTCAGCTGCTCACTTTAATACTTTCAGATTATTTCCTACCATTTTGGCATTTTTTGCATAGTTTCAAACACTGACTAATAAATCTACTATCAATTTAATAATTCTAACATAACCTTTTTAAAATAAATTTGCAGCCTTTTATAGGGGGAACCCAAGCGAGAGGTCTTGATGAAGCTTCGTTTTTATTTTCACCTTTGCTGATAGGCAGTAGCAGACTAGCAGCTACAGCCCTTTGGAAGTTGTGAAAACTTGACCGCGTGGATTTAGGTTGACATACATGAGCTAATTTCATTTCAGTTACTCCAGTGGTCCAGTATGTCTTTATTGAACACTGAGTTAATTTGTGGACCTCATCATTTAGTTTATCCCATGAATAATGTGACTTGACTATCCCATGAGTATTTCAGTTTGTGTGTTCATGTGGGTTGTTGAGTTTAGCCGAATCAGTCTGCTAAAATAACGTTCAAACATTAGGCACGCGAATCATCATGACTAACCTCAATTGCAGAGAATTTTAGTGTCAACAGTCCAAATTGTTGGCTAATAAACCCGATTGGTGACTGGGTAGTGACAAGGGAAGTCCATCTGCTGAAAATGACATGATACTTGTAATCTCATGAAAATGACAGGGCTAAGTGAAACCTGTAGGCCTGCCACATACACTCGACATGTCGGCCCGGAACGTCAGAAAACGGTTTAAACTGAGCAAATCGAAGAACTAGTGCAATCTTTTAAAGATTTGTCTCAATGCGCGTTGGTTTCCAGCATTTTCGTCAAAGATGGTAGTTTATTGACACAAATGTCCCAAATGTGGTGGTTTTTGCGTCATTTACTCTATAAAAAGATGGTTCTTTTTTCTTTCTTGAAAGAAGTATCTAATTTTTTTACGTAAAATAGGGCTCTTCAATGGGATGCTTCTACTATTGTTCTCTGTTCTGCCAACATGTCCGTCGAACTCATCAGTGACAAGCAATCAGGCGGGATCTTCGGGCCCCTCCTTTGTTTTGCATCATGCTCCGCCACTCGGCGAGAGAGGAAAAGGAAACCATCGGAGGAGAAACCCAATTTCCAGAACTCCAAAACACGAGAAAAATCACAAAATTCTCACGGAAGAAAAGAAGCCCGAGGCAACAAGATGGGACACAGTGGATCTGCCAAGTGGAGGAGCAACTAGCTGGCGCAGCCCTGGGTGCGTCGGCCTATCGAGCCACCACTTGGGGCCTCGTATCGCGGTGTCCTTTTGCATATATCTTTGCCTTGACCTAATTTACTCGCGAAGCACCTCATTTTATTTTTTCGCCAGCATCTCAGCCGGAACGGAGGCAGAGAGACGGTGCTCTCCGGCAGGCTGATCCAGGCGGGAAAATTTCCCTCACACGCGGGGAGGGGGGAGGAGGGGGGGGGGGGGGGGTAATCAAGGTCATCGTCATCACGACGTGCATTATTGGGATCATCATCTCCATCAACCTCGTCGCACTCAGTCGTCCGTTTGAATTTTCCTTTCATGGGTAGATGGATCTTTCCGTTCCCCACAACTTTTACGTTGTAACTTTTTTGTTTTGATGGACATATAAATATTCTCGATAGCATCTAAAAAACACATGTATTAGAGAAAAAAAATATGTCCGTCAAAATAAAAAAGTTAAAACATAAAAGTTGTGAGGAAGGGTGAAATCCATCTATTCGTGAAAGGAAATTTCAAACTGTCTACTGAGTGTGATGAATTTGACAAAATTCATCAATTTGTTTTGCGAATTTCGATCCAAAATTAAGGAGTTAGAGTCGACCAAACTCGAAACCGATCATGGGAATGGAACCTACTCGTATATGCGCATATATTTCATATATATTTTTCGCGAATCATGATACGGTTAGGCAACTTTTATTTTAATAAAATAATTAAACATGAAAAGAAAGCACGTTACCTTGGTCCTTACCGTTTGGTTACTTTCGTCAGTAGCAATGAGGAAAGGTGTGGTTTCGTCAGGGGCCAAGCCGAAAGCCAGGTTTCGTCTTTGCCCACGATGAAAGCGGTGGTTTCTTCATGGGCCATGATGACGGTGCGCTACTTTTTAATTTTTTTAAATTACGTGCTATTTTTCGAATAAATGTTTAAAATTATATATATTTTTTTAAAAATCGCCCAATGGAGTGGTGGTCAGTAATGGTGAGTGATCATATTTTAGTTATTCATCTTTCCATATTCTCGCCAACAAATATGTTATGACATTTTCAGTGATAAGTTAAGAGCTATGGAATTATGTCCGAACCCACATTTGGCCTAAAACCAAAATTTTGGAGCTGTTGATTTAAAAAAATTTAAACACTGAAATATGTTCATGGTAGTCCAGCCTCTTTACTACACATGACAATCAGTTTATATGCCTAATCAACAGTTCACATCAAATATTTTCAGGTTATGTCCTACCATTTTCTTGCATAATTTGAAAGGCTAACTAATAATTACGTTTTCTATTACAGGATTAAATAATTCTTGGAGAACCCTATAGTTTGTTCTTGGGAACCTATTTGAATTCACAATTCTTTTTAATTTTGCAATCTTTTTTAGGGAGATCTTTATGAAGCTTCGTTTTGTTTTTCATCTTTGCTGAGAGGCAGTAGCAGATGCAGCCCTCTGGAAGTTGTGGAACTTGATCACTTGGAGAAGGTTGACATACATGAGCTAATTTGATTTCAGTTACTCCTGTATGTATATTGAGACATACACCGACTTTATTTGTCGACTGCAACATTTAATCTGGTAATGTGGCTTGACTACCCCAGTTCCCCCCAATGTTCTATTTCCGTTGATGTGTCCATGTGGGTTGAATTTAGACGAATTGGTCGCTAAAGTAACATTGTTGAAACACGAGGTACTAGAAACATCATGACTAATCCTCACAATTTGCAAATAATTTATAGTGTCAATCCAATAAGTCCAAATTGTGGGCTAATAAACCCCGATTGGCGCCTGGTCAATCAGAAGGGAAGTCCATCTGCTGAAAATGACATGACTACTACCTGTAATCTCATGTCATCTCATTGCAACCGCGATATCAATGCAGTGGGCCTACACTCTTATGCGGCTATGCTATAACCGTGTGGAAACAGAGGCTAGAAGCGTGTACTTAGTAAAAGATGGTCGTGACCACGGCGGTTCTCCTGCCGCTGGTGGTGGCGCTTCTAGCCGCACCAGCTGCGGCCGCCGTTTGCCAGACGAGCTGCAGCCAGACCGATTTCTCCTACCCGTTCGGCATAGGCCCCGGGTGCTCCCTGTCGGGATTCAACCTCACCTGCGACGCCAAGAAGCACCTCCTGCTCGGCAGCCCGAACGTGACGGTGGACTACATGATCTTGGCGGGCAACTCCGTCACCGCGCTCGCCGTCTATATCGCGCGCTCGGTGCACATGGGATCAGGCGCCAGCACGTTCTCCACCTCGTGGGAAGGCCCCGGCACGCCCTTCGCCATCTCCGGCACGGCGAACATGTCGCTGTTCGTCCTCGGCTGCGGAGTCACGGCCACGCTGCTCGACCGTGGTGGCGTGCTCGGCAACTGCTCCGTGGTCTGCGCCGGGGAGGAGGTCATGCGGAGGCTTCCGGACGGGCTCTGCGTCGGCCTGGGTTGCTGCCGCATCGACCTGCGCCTACACCTCCGGGCCTTCACCCTCAACATATCGCGCACCGGCGACGGTGTCAGCCGGGACAAGCTGAGCTTCTTGGTCGCTGGCCGGGATAAGTACACGTTCAGACCAAGCGATCTGGAGCATGATATTGACGTGGACATGATTCCTCCGGCTCTGCTGGATTGGGCCATCCCCGATCAGCCGGACTGCCGGCGCGCCATGGACGACAAGGGGACGTATGCCTGTGTCAGTAACCAGAGTGAGAGTCAGGACTCGCCGATCGGAGGCTACGTCTGCGACTGCTCCAGGGGCTTCTCTGGCAACCCCTATGTCGTCGATGGCTGCGCACCAGACCAAGGTAATCCCCTCAATCTCTGATTCTCCGAATGCCAATTTATGCATAGTTTGTGTACAAGTTGCATGATCTTTTTTTCCCCATTTCTGTCCAATAGTCTATGGCTCCACCCAGCCGAAGGACAATTGCCGGACCATGTGCGGGAACGTGAGCGTTCCATTCCCCTTCGGCACAGAGCTTGGCTGCTTTGCAAGGATCAATCTTTACCTGGCATGCAACCCGGGGCCTCCTGCAATCCTCCAAATGTCTAAGGACTTGGTAGTCACTGACATATCCATCGACGAAGGCGTCTTGAGGATTCAGAAGCTGTCCGACCCAGGTGATTTCCTGGGCGATCGAAGCACCACGCTCTACTCATTCTCTGGAGAATCTGGCGTGGTGAAGTGGGCTGTTGATAACCCGACGTGCAGGGAGGCGATGCTGAACAAGAACGAGTACATGTGCGTCAGCGCTCGTAGCGACTGTGTAGATGTCACCGACGACAGAACACATAAGCATGTGGGCTACAGATGCAAATGCGCTTCTGGTTTCCAAGGAAATCCTTACCTCGAAGAAGGATGCACAGGCAAGTTCTCCGTCTGTATATATGCTTAATTTAAATTTTCGTGTACTCATGATTCACAGGAAGTCTCTCCGTGTTCGTTTTGATGGTTATTTAGTTCTATTTGCAGATATCAACGAGTGCCTGCAGCCAGATAAATACCATTGCAATGGGATCTGTCAAAATAGCCTGGGAAATTTTACTTGCTCTAGATGCCCGCCTGGAACAGCTTTTGACAGAACTGCAAGAAAGTGCAAAGCATCCGACGTTATCTTAGGTACGGCACTTTGAGATAATTCAGGTTTTTTGTGGTTTGCAAGTTTGTCCGAGCCCATTTTTTAGAAGTGGAGGATTGCTAACACGGTAGAACCAATGCCAATTTGATGCAGGTGTTACCATTGGACTTAGCTCTGGCGGCGGAATTCTATTTCTTTCCGCGATTGTGGTCATTATAATCCGTAGATGGAAGAAAGACGTCCAGAAACAGCTCAGGAGGAGGAACTTCCACAGGAACAAAGGCATCCTCCTTGAACAGCTCTTCTCCTCCGACTCAAGTGCCAGTGACAGCACCAAGATATACTCCCTGGAAGAGCTTGAGAAGGCAACCAACAACTTCGACCCTCACGCGTGGTTGGCCGAGGTGGCCATGGGACAGTTTACAAGGGCATCCTGACGGACCAGCGCGTCGTAGCAGTCAAGAGAGCAGAGCTGGTTGAGAGCAGCGAGATCAACCAGTTCATCAACGAGGTTGCCATCCTATCACAAATCAACCACCGGAACGTGGTAAAGCTCCTTGGTTGCTGCCTTGAAGCCGAGGTCCCTCTGCTCGTCTACGAGTTCATCTCCAACGGCACACTCCACGACCTCTTGCACTGCGAGCAGGATGGTAATTTGTTACCGTTGTGTTGGGAGGAGCGCCTAAGGATTGCCACTGAGATTGCCGGCGCACTCACCTACCTGCACTCCGCAGCTTCGGTGTCAGTCCTTCATAGAGACATCAAGTCCATGAATGTACTCCTGAACGACAGCCATACGGCAAAGGTTGCAGACTTTGGTGCGTCCAGTTGACCAGACACATGTGGTCACTGCCGTGCAGGGCACCTTCGGCTACTTGGATCCTGAATATTACCACACGGGGCGATTAACTGAGAAGAGCGATGTTTACAGTTTCGGGGTGATACTTGTTGAGTTGCTGATGAGAAAGAAGCCACTGATTGAGAACGAGAATGGTGAGAAGCAAAACCTGTCAAATTATTTCCTCCTGGCTACGGGGGAGAGGCCTCTGGAGGAGACAGTGGATGCTCATGTTATAGATGATGGAAATAAGGAGGTGATCAAACACATGGCTGGATTGGCGCGAGAGTGCCTGAACCTGAGGCGACAGCAGAGACCCAGCATGAAGGACGTGGAGACGAGGCTGCAGTCCCTGAGGGCACGGAAGGTTGCTCCGGGAATGGATGAGATGGCTCGGTATCCCTACGGTGGAGCAGGAACACATGATGGGCGCCGAGGCGTTGTTCCTGTGGCTGGTCACGATGGCACACGCCAGTACAGCCTAGAGCAAGAATTCAAATCATCCTTGAGCATACCGCGATAATATTGATGCTGCATTCTCCCTGGAACGGGGGTCTGGTGGATCCGGAGCTGTTATCCGAGATGACCAAGGTAAATTTGTTGTTGCGAGCTCCAGCTCTATTGCCTATGTGTCTGATGCTTCAACTGCTGAGGCGACGGCATTGCGGAATGGTCTCATCCTTGCTTGGCAAGTGGGCTGCGCCAGTGTGGTCGTCAACTGTGATTGTATGGATGTGATTCAGGTAATGAAGGAGGGCGGCAACTCCATTGGTTCGGCAGCAGCCATATATGAGCATTGTACCCGAGTGGAGATTCCATGCTCCCAACTTCAGTGATCTCACTATTTAAAAAAAATCAAAAAATATATTTAAAAGTTTTTAAAAATTTAAGAAAAAACATCCATGTTCTCAGTGATATATACTATAAACTTGTAAAATCTCAACGCAAAATACTTCTCTTTTTGAGATACACAAAAATTATTAACATACATGTTTGAATATAGTGAACAATGTATAGTTTTAAATCTTTAACTTTTGTCACTTTTGTGTAGACCATAATACAAAACATTTCACACCGTGATTTTGCATGTTTATAATATACATCATTGACAACATGCGGATTTTTTTTCATATCTTTTTGGAAACATTTAAATATATTTTTTCAATTTTATAAAATTGTGAGATCACCGGAGCTCGGGAGTCAAAATGACTTTCCGCATTGTACCCTTCTAGCTAGAGGTTTTACGTCTATTACTCTTTAACATTGTCTTAGGGAATGTAATGTTGTGGCACATATTCTAGGAAAAAGTTCGGTGGAGTCACAGACCATTGTATGGCATGAGGAACCACTTGATTTATTTGATAATGAATAAAGTGCCATCAGGCTTTCCGTTAAACAAAAAAAAAATCATATAATCATCCTCTGAAACCCAGATACCTTTTTTTTTTTTTTGAAATCAAACCCAGATACCTGGGGGCACCGCTCAGCTGCCACATGGAGCATCCAACACACCAGCGCTGCCTTCATGTCGTCTGCTCCAAAACAGAACAGAGGCTGTCGATAAAAAACAGAGCAGAGGCAAAGCAATGCGAGTGAAGATGTAGAGGCGCTAGAGTGCAAGGCTGGTGTGGGTGGAGACAAAAACTGAAGGAGGGCAGTGGGCACGAGGTCACAGGTTCTCGAGTTACATATGGGAGCTCACTGGAAAGGGGCCTTCGGGTGGACTCCCCTGCATCGCGCCGCGCCCCATAAACCAGAATTCGCCTGTTTGGGTGGCTGATCCGGCGCCCATGCCGCCATCTCCCCGAAGCAAGGCCTGCCGGGTGTCAATGCATCACCTCGGACGGGATCTATCAAGTTCAATGCAATTCCGGTCCATATTGGTAATCGCTAATTCGTGCTCGGCGTAAAGATTGACCGTGGAATCTGAGGAGTGTTCAACGCAGTCGTGCTCAACATATGGCGAGATGACGCACACCAGGTGTTTGACTAAATATCTGACGAAGCAGGAACGGCGCACCGCGCACGCAAGGTGTTTGACGAAATATCCGCCTGGAGAGGATGGCGACTGGCAGGTGTGTCCAAACGGCTGAGCTGTCCCGTTTTTATATCTTGATTCTTGAACTGATTTTACCGTAGTCCAAACTGCAAAATAGTACTCCAAGCGAATCTGTGAATTACACTAGGACAACAGGACAAAACAACTGATAACTCGTTTTCAGATTACAATTGATAGATATCTTGCTGCAACTCACGTCCCACTGTCTGTACACACACCACACAGAATAAACTACTCCTCTGATCCTTAATAACTATGGTGAGCTGGAGTAGTATTTTGTACTATTGTAGTACTTTGTCTGCGACAATTATATAGGTACACTTAACATTCATCTCTTTTTGTACATAGTTCTAGTTATCTAGTACACACTAGCTTATTCTGAGTAACTGGATAATTGGCAATCAATCTGAATCTTTGATGCGTAACTGTAACTCCTCTTTTCAAGAACATTCTACGATAATGTTTCAAGGAAAAGGTCCACCTTGTCGTTCACCCCCCTCGACAGAAACTTCATGCAGATAGGAGGGTTCACCTTGGCAAGAGCAAGAACTGACTGTGGCAAAACCCACAATCCATCACCGCAAAGCATGCCGGAAGCAACTGCAGGTGCATATGTGTCTGCCTTGGCCCTGTCCAGCTTTTGCCCATCGCCCACCCATGAATAGCGTCGGTTACGATAATCGTGTGCGATTATCTGATCTGTACTAGTGTTGTGTTCTATAAAGAGGTCTATGATTCTATTTTTAAATATTTTTCTTGAAAGAAAATTATCTAATTCGTTTTCCTAAAATAAGGCTCTGGAATGCTTCTATTGTTCATCCATTCTGCCAACATGTCCGTCCAACTCATCAATGCCAAGCAATCAAGCCGGGAAACCGGCAAGACATTTTGGAATAAATGAGATGCATTTTTACATGAAAATATGTCTATTACTACATGGTTATAAATACTGAAATACTAGTACTACAAAAAGACCATCCTATTTTCTTATACATTGTTGCTTGGCATGGTAAGCCATTGGCCCCTCTGTTTTGCATCAGGCTCCGCCACTCGGCAAGAGAGGAAAGGGAAAAAGTAAATGAAGAAAGTGAATATAATGGAGATAGGGATTTGTCGGAGCAATTGCTACTAGGAGGACGCCGGATGGTTGATGCCGGGAGATTTGCTAGTGTGTGAATGGTGGTCACACACAGGCTGACAGTTCAGCCGGTTCCCGGAGTTGGAAACTGTCAGTTGTCTTTTCTTCCTTGGAGACGGACTTACAAATACAGGACAAAGACAAGTTTGACCCGAAAGAGGCGCATGTCCACATTCTAGTCAACAATAGTGCCCCTTCTTGCACGGTCCACGAGTCATTCCAAATGAGTCATCTTCCAATATTTAATCGTTCTACTACTAGTCAGTGTGGGGCGAACATGCATCCGCTGGATGTTCTGGCATTAACAAGTTAAAGTTGCCGTGTACTCCTAACCCCCCACCCTATGAGCACGGCCATGGTATCGCTCATCCTTGCAGTCCTCGTGTTGCCGTTGGCAACAGCTGCCGCGGTGACTCCGGCTACAAGATACTGCTCCGACACTTGTGGTTATGGTGACATACCTTATCCGTTCGGAGTAGGTCCTTCCTGCTCCATGCCTGGTTTCAGTCTCACCTGTGCCAACGGCAGAGACAACAGCAGTTATCTTGTGCTGGGCAACTCATCCATGGAGTTAGGTTTCCCTATAAGCGCATCATACCAATTCCTGGACGCCAGTATCTCGTACTCCCTGACGATGATTCCCGGCGTCCAAGATTACTCCGTCCACTGGGAAACTCCAGCCAGGCCCTTTGCCATATCTGGCTCGAAGAACATGTCGTTGCTCGTTGTTGGCTGCAGCGTCAGGGCCTCGCTGTTCATTGGCAACTCGGCCGTTGAGGTCGGGAACTGCTCCGTCTTATGTGCAGATGCTCAATTCATGGAGAAGCTACCCGTGGGTACGTGTGATGGCATCGGATGCTGTTTCATCGACATACAGGTGAACCTAAGGGCCTTCACCCTCAACATCTCGCGCACCAGCGATTCTCCACGCTCGGACAAGGTGTACGCGGTCATCGGAAATAAGTGCGACCAAATGTTCAGTCCGATTGAGGCCCTAAGATCTAGGACACCAGTGCTGCTTGAAGGCAGTATAGCTACACTAGAATGGGCTATTCCGTACCAGCCGAACTGTAAGCGTGCCATGGAGGACAAGGACAGCTATGCCTGCATTAGTAGGCACAGCCAATGTGAGGACTCACCAATTGGTGGATACTTTTGCTATTGCCTGGCGTCGCAGTGGAGCGAGGGCAACGCTTACATCGCTGATGGCTGCTTTGAAGGTAATCCGACAAGTCATCTCTCCATCTATGTGAATGAAATAACTCTGATATACTCCTTTTGAGTAGCTATGTTTATCGTTGAGAGAAAACCCATCTAATGATGATAATGTAAATCTTACTATCCTAACATATACCTGTAAATCTCCTTTTGAGATATAATACATATATATATGTCTCTATATATATAAGTGGTACATGCTCTGACTTATAAAAAAGCACAATATAGAATGCAAATTGAGATACCGATCTGTTGGTATATATAAGTAAACATGAGATGTATGTGGTTTTGGGGACAAGCAGATGCATTAGTGAGAGTTTACAGATTATTTTATAAGCTTAATTTATTGCATAGTTAGTCTACTGAAGATCGGTCGAGATTCAGTAAAATCCTAGTTCACAGGTAAGATGTTGGATATCTGTCATGCCGAAAAAACAATACAATTTTTTTTAAACCAATATAAAAACGAAGCCAACGGTAAGACTTGGTCGACCAAGACTAAATATTTTTTCAACCAACTAAAAATAGAGCAGTTTGTTTACAAGTAATTTGATCTTTAAATCTTAAGTATAATTATCATAAATCGAAGGAGATGACCGAGAGAGAATGTATCAATAAACAAATATATATTAATTTATTTGTGTGTGGCTTACTTAAATTTATATTTGGAAAATTTCATTGAATGGCTCCTAGAATTTTTGTGTTTTTGTTGAGGAAAAATCCAGTGCTAATAATAATGTGACGATAATAACAATAGCAATAATGAGAATACAAGTCAAAGAAACCATGCCATAATATTGATATGAGCTGCCAATACATGGCAAAAGTTAGACATAAAAATTCTGAGTTCTTGATGTGATGGATTTGCAGCTCATATCAATGTTATCACATCTAACATATACCTTTTATATTGGTATTGCTATACAAGCGATACTAGTATTTTTTTGATTTGGAATTTTAGGTATTATCACCATTTACAATAGTTTTTTAACGCTGCGATCCCCATTTGATATTGACTGGCATGTTTTTCTTCATGGAACAGGTTATGACTCCATTCAGCCTAGACCAGATTGCCCCACATCGTGCGGAAACGTGAGCACCCCGTTCCCCTTCGGAACAGAGCTAGGCTGCTTTTCAAAACCCCATATGTACCTCAAATGTAACCCAACGGAAGTTCTTCCCATCCTTCAGCTGACTGATCGAACGCTCGTCACTGACATTTCTATTGACGCCGGTGTCTTGAACGTTCAAGAGATATCTAAGGAGACAGGCGATTTACTGGCTGATTCAAACCCTGCGCTCTATGCGTTGTCTAGTGAATCGGGCATGGTGACGTGGGCTGTCGATAACAAGACATGCGAAGACGCAAAGCTGGACAAGGGCGACTATAGATGCTTCACGCCTCACAGTGATTGCGTTGATGTCACTGAAGATAGAACAACCAAACATTCCGGTTACCGGTGCAAGTGCTCTTCAGGTTTTGAAGGAAATCCTTACATTATAGATGGATGCACAGGTATCGTTATTGTTTCGCAATATTAGTCTTTTGGTTCTCACTGCATGTGCCATGTTTTTTTTTTGAAAAGGGGAAGTCCCTAGCCTCTGCGTCGATTGATGCATGCGTCCTTTATTGATTTTATTAAGGTTCAATTGTTACAAAAGGTTACATCATGGGTCACACAGGGTCAATATATGAATTAACCATCTAAAAAGCAATGAAAACATGGAATGACTCTGCATCAGCGTGTTTATCCTGAGATCAAAACGCCAGCACTGGGTATATAACTCCCGCGCCACCAAGATGAGCCGGTTGCACCCAGTATCCTGTTCGTTGGTTGTATGTAAGACCACATACAGATCCAATGAATAGCCATCGGTGTAACCCGCATGAATGAAAAATGTTTTGCATTGTTAAATATAACATCATTGCATATGTTCCAGATGGCCCAGAGTAAAGCACATACAGCAACTCGGATTTGCACATCATCTTTCTTGTCCATGCCCCTTAACCAACTACCGAAAAGATTGGCAATATTTTTTAGGGGGTAAATATGAAAACCATGAAAACAATACGCCAAACCATCTTAGCTAATGGACATGATATAAACAGATGCTGAATCGTCTCCTTTTGATCACAAAAACAACACTTTTTACATCCATTCCAATTGCGCTTAGCTAGATTATGTTTTGTAAGAATTTCCTTACAGAAAAGGAACCACATAATTTTTTCATTTTTAGTGGAACTTTCATTTTCCAGATATATTTACGGAGAAACCTAGTATGATCACTTAAATAATCTAGGTATAAAGATTTTACCGTAAATTTTCCTGATGTAGTCAAGCTCCACTTGAACACATCAGGGGCGTCAGTTAATTGCATGTGCCATGTGGTAAATAGTATACAGTATCTTACTCCAGCTCTTATTTCATCTCGTGTCAATGTAGAGAAGGAGGTGTCTTAGTCTCACCTACTATGTAGTGCACCTTATCAAAAATAAAATATGTCTGTTCGTAAAAAATAAATTATGGATTATTGACTGGTTTCTAACTAAAGTAGGGCTTTCCAGCCTTTATTCTAAAAGAACTCTTCCTAAGTATGGATATCTTGTTTCCAGTTATGCTATTCGCAAAATAAATGTTCCCAATTATGCTATGAGAAGCAGATAATGCTGCCATCATCGATTAGTCCGTATCGTTATATTAGGCTAAAGCAGCAAACAAGGTTGGTTGAGTATACATTAAAGACACTTTGTATTGTTTCTTCTATAGTACCCCTCCATCTCATAATATAAGATGCTAATTTTTTTTTGAAAGTGGGGCAAAAGATTTGCCCCAATCTATTAATTACAAGAAAGTAAAAAAGTCGTTTACAATCGGAATTTCTCTCCCGGTATAAAATCACTCAACCGCTTGGCACCCGCGGTAACCCAAAGACGGGCTTCTCTTTTTATCTTGTCAAAGACGGATTGGGGGTGGTGCCATCCGTCATGTTGAGACACCAACTAGAGAGCTTTGAGGGCCGACCATTAAGACGGGTCAATGGTGTGGATGCAAACCCAATCCTTTTTTAGGCCCCAAAGACGATTAGTGTAGCGGCAGTTGACGAGGAGATGTGCAATGGATTGCATAGCTCTTTTGCATAGAGGGCATGGACTACAATTTGGCCACCACCTTCTGGCCAAATGGTCAGACGTTCAAAGCCTATTTTGAAGAGAAAGCCACGCAAAAAAATTGACCTTGGGGGCAGCCCAATTTTTCGTCACCGTCCGCTTCATATTTGTCGGGGTCGCTCCTATGAATTGTGCCTTGTAGGCCGAAGCTGCCGAGTATTGACGATTTGCCGTTAGCCGCCATGTGATTTCGTCCTCCACTCCTTCCCCAAGCGTGACATTGCGGAGATGGACCCAAAGGTCAACAAATTGGGAGAGATGATCGTAGGAGTTAACTTATTACAACCAATATGAGAGTATATTGGTTGTAGCAACATATATTATGGGACGGAGCAAGTAATAAACTTATAAATGATTTGAAGATCAAAGTTAGCGGCGTAGTTCAGATAATGGATAATACTGTAAGAATTGCACATCACTTTATGAGAGGCATTACATGACAAATGCGTACTACTGATATTATTGTGGGATTTATAGATATCGACGAGTGCCTTCAGCCACATAAATACATCTGCAATGGTATTTGCCAGAATAGTGTTGGAAGCTATGCATGCACCAGCTGTCCTCGTGGATCGGATTTCAATATCGTCACAAGGAAATGCAAACCATCTACTATAATATTAGGTACATCGGAGCCTGTCAATGAACTAAATAACTTTGTACTAGTATTTGCACTACTGATTCCAACTTCCATACATGTGTAGATGAATAACTCGACTGTAAATGGAAAATCGATGCAGGTGTTACCATTGGACTAAGCAGTGGTGGAGGCATTCTGTTTCTTGCGGCGATTGTTGCTATTCTTAATCGGAGATGGAAGAGGGGTGTTCAAAAACGTCTCAGAAGGAAGCATTTCCGAAAAAACAGAGGCATTCTGCTAGAACAGCTGATCTCGTCTGACAAAAGTGCCAGCGACGGCACAAAGATATTCTCCCTTGAGGAGTTGCAGAAGGCGACCAACAACTTCGATCACTCCCGTGTGGTTGGACGCGGCGGCCATGGCACCGTCTACAAGGGCATCCTGACCGACCAGCGCGTGGTGGCCATCAAGAAATCGACGCTTGCGGTGATCAGCGAGATCGATGAGTTCATCAACGAGGTGTCCATCCTGTCGCAGATCAACCACCGGAACGTGGTGAGGCTCCACGGATGCTGCCTTGAATCGGAGGTCCCTCTGCTCGTCTACGAGTTCGTCTCCAACGGCACGCTGTACGACCTCCTGCACCGTGAGCAGGACGGTAGCTTGCTGCCGCTGTTGTGGGAGGAGCGCCTGAGGATCGCCATCGAGATCGCCGGCGCGCTCACGTACCTGCACTCGGCGGCCTCCATGTCGATCCTCCACAGAGACGTCAAGTGCATGAACGTGCTCCTGAACGACAGCCACACCGTGAAGGTCTCGGATTTCGGCGCGTCGAGGCTGATCGATCAGACGCACCTGGTCACCGCCGTTCAGGGCACGTTCGGGTACCTGGATCCGGAGTACTACCACACGGGCCAGCTCAACGAGAAGAGCGATGTCTACAGCTTCGGAGTGATACTTGTTGAGCTGCTGACGAGGAGGAAACCTATCATCCAGAATGAGCACGGCGAGAAGCAGAACCTGTCGAACTACTTCTTGTGGGCTATGAGGGAGAGGCCACTCGAGGAGACAGTGGACGCGCAGATCCTGGAGGAAGGAACAGAGGAAGGGGTCCTGTGCATGGCTCGGTTGGCGGAGGAGTGCCTCAGCCTGACGCGATTGGAGAGGCCTACCATGAAAGACGTGGAGATGAGGCTGCAGCTCCTCACGGGGCGCCGCGTTGCTCCGAGGCCGAGGCGGGACGAAGCGGCGCAGCCTCGCCGTGAAGCTCCGGAGGACGATGGGCGTGGTGGTGTTATTTCGGTGGTTGGCCAGCACGGCTCACGCCAGTTCAGCCAAGAGCAGGAGTTCGTTTCGTCGCTTCGTGTACCACGCTAGATCATAGGCATGAGGCAGGCTGCCGATGTATCTTAAACTCCTTCGCCCTTGCCAGCAATTAATTTTTCGGGTGTGCATTTCAAATTTCAGTTGAACTATGTAAGAGTAAGTTGTATTTCGGTTAGTTAGTTATTTCTGTGCGAATTGTAATTAACTTACGATATGGAGGTTCTCGGAGGAGCTTCAGTCCGCGTCTTGACTACACGCCACTGCCAATGCCTCTTAGTTTGCTGTATCACAAGAATAACTTGTTAGTTTGTTTTACCCCGTAGATGTTATGGGATTGCAAATCTCATCTAGATGAAAATTAAGTTAGAGCTTAGTCAAGTCTTTAACCCGTCACGTCGTGATTCACTTTTTATCCGTGTGTTGTACATGGGCTGCAACTGATTTTTCTATTTGCACATGGATTGGAACAGAGAAAAAGTAGATGATTAAGTTGGAGCACGGTTCAGATTTGCGTTGTAATACATTCTGACTAGGAGTTGCACATGGGTTGTAACTAAATTTTATTCAATTGAACATGTGTAGCAACTGACATATCACAACTGTAGGTGTGCCATTTGAATTGAGAGCCCTAGTTGCATCCTGCTTCCCGTGTTTTTAAATACAAGTCTTTTTAGCTTTTTTCTGATTCGTACGTATCTAGACGTATTTTAATGTGTAGGTTCACTAATTTTGCTCTGTATTTGGTTCATGTTTGAATATGTAAAACATCTTAGAGCATCTCCAACAGACGCGCTTCGGCGCGGCGCGCTATATTTCCTTTGCAGCGCCAAAAAGGCGTTTTTGCGCGCGGGGCGCCGGTTTTGCTTTTCCAGCAGCGCTATAGTTTAGCGCGCCGAAACGCAGCGCTCCAGCAGACGCCCAAAAAAACGCGCTCCAGAGCCAAATTTTGCAACAAAATAAATACAAACAACACAAATTTAAACGATTTTAAACTTAGTTCGATAGATTTGACGATTTTTCACCTAATACAAACTACTACAAACTACCTAATACAAACTACAACTTTAGAACTCGAAGTCCGAGAAATCCGAGGCGGTGTCGCTGGAGATTTCGTCCTCCAGCGCGCTCCACCGCTCGTCGCCGGCGGGCCAGGTCGCGCGGCCTGCCGCGAGCTCGGCCTCCGCCTCCCCCTTCGCCAGGCGCCGCGCCTCCCTGTACTCGCGGCGCTCGGCCTGCCGCTCCGCCTGCTCCGCCGCGGTGATGTTCCAGTGCTCCACCTCGAGCTGGTGTTCGCGCGGGTGGCTACGGTACCAGTCCGCGACCGCGCGCTGGTCCCGCTCCGCGACGAGGCTGAGCATCGCTCGGCGGCGGTGGAGGCGGCGGTCTTCGTCGGTGACGAGGCGCGGCGGCGGTGGAGGTGGCGGTCTTCGTCGGTGGCGAGGCGCGGCGGCGGCGCCATGTTGCGCGCTTCCTCGGCGTTGCGGCAGTCGTCGAAGTTCATCTGGCGGCGCGAGCGGCCGAGCGCCCACGCCGCCGCGTCCCAGGCGCGGGCGGCCTCCACCGCCGTCTCGAACGTCCCGAGCTGGACGCGCTCCTCGCCGGACCGGATCTCCGACGTGAAGGTGCCGTTCGGGCGCGCGCGGACGCCGCGGTAGCCAGATTGGCTTCGGCGGCGCGGCGGCATGGTGGCGGCGGCGCGGCGCGGGCGGCGGTGGGGAAAAGATTGGAACTATCCAGAGCGGCGCGGGAGAGAGAGGTGGTTACGTGGCGCGTTTGTGTCCAGCGCGCTGGACGCGCGGCGCTATATATGACGCCGCGCGTGCCGCTTCGTCCAGCGCGCTGGACCGTTTTCCCGCGCGGCGGAACTTTCCCGCGTCTGCTGGAGAGCGCGAACCGGCCCGCGCGCGGGAAACGGCCGGTATTTCGCGCGCGCGGCGTTTTTGGCGCGTCTGTTGGAGATGCTCTTATATTATGAAACATATAGAGTACATGTTATCGTCTGGCAATACTCGGTTGGAGCAGGGGTATTGTCTGGTGGCATTTGGCGGGTAACGACTTCAGGTATATAAATATAAATGGAAATATTCCGAGTTGTGAAATACAAGCGGAACATCATTTTTCAGTCACTAAAAAACACTAGAGGCAACTTCAGCTTTACTCCACCACAAAATTTTACTTGGGGTGTTTGGCATGGCTTCACCTAATACACTATCGAATATGTGGAGTGAAGTTATCCGAGACACACGTTATATATACATCCAGCAGTTAGACCCATAATAATGGAGTAACTTATAGATGCCAAAATGGTGGGTAGCTAATGTCAAACCACTCTCTAACCTAATGATATATGATATGGTAAGAGTGTTCGTTTGAGTTCTTGTATTTGATAAAATCAGCTAAATTTTATGGCATGTCATTGCTTTTGCAGAATATGAGATTTCTATTTTTTTTAGCTAGATTGTGCAACACTCCTAATTGATAGAATTATCCAACTATTCGTTTGTCTATCAATTATAGTCTCTTAAATTATTTGTTTTATTGGGTGGTTGCATACTATAATGTTTTATTTGTGAACTCTCCCTGGTTCCCTAAAAGTTATCTCCTTGAATGTAGTTAGTCAAACATTCAATTTTTAAATTCTATATATCTTAAAAATATTTAAATTATATATTTGGAACTAATACCCATGGTTTTCAATCTTACTGCATTATTTGCTGGATTATTCCTCATATGTTGCATAGACCGAGTTGCTCTCATGCTTTATTATTGTGAGATTTGCAATATACTAGACTTTTTATTTTACAGATTGTAACAATGTTCAGAAATTCAATTTGATGTTTAGCAGATGAGAAGGACTACCATTTGATGTTTCATTGATTTCGCAGTTTATGGCTTGCTGGTTGATCATCAAGACCTATTGATCATGTAGTCTTGTCACTTTGTTATCACCGTAAATTGGTCGTTTGCTTGTGTAGTAAGTTCATACTATTTCAACTTAATTGAGTTTCTTTGTTATATATTTCTTTCTCTATATATAGGCGTGTTATTCGGAAATCCATTTTGGCTTGCAAGACTAGAAGCTCCTATTATGAAAAAACCTAGGAGTATTTCGCAATGCCAAAAGATTCCCCAAAAAATCGGGTGCGTAAAAAAAGGCATTTTTTGTACCCAATGTAAAAAGACAAATAAAATATCTAGTAATTTCTTTTGAGCACCGAATTTGTCTGTTCATACATAACACAAAAAATATTATTTTTTCGTGAAACTTTGTGTGCCAACATAGAAAGTAGATTTTCAGGACCAACGAATCTATGTGCAAACATGTTGCCTCACTTAAAAATAAACTTATGCCATATAGTATGTTTTATGAGACAACTAGCAATATCAGTCTGATGTTTCGGATAATATTACTCCAGTCCTTTCTTTATAAATGGTCAAAGTTAAGTTGTTTGACAGGCGGAATGCCTTAAAAACCCTTATGTTCTAGAACGAAGGCAGCACTATGTTTAAATGTGCATCGTCATATGCTTTGCCGGTCATATGCAAGTAAGAAATTCGATTGTTCAAAAGTACTAGTAAGTTGCAACAGAATAAAAAGGAATAAAACACCAGCGCTGCCTTGATCTCCTCTGCTGATCTATGCCAATGGAGCTTGTCTGTAAATGGGCTCTCGAGTTAAATATGAGAGCTCACTGGAAATGGGCCTTCCCGTGAACTCGGTGGCTGATCCGGCGTCCGTGCCCGCCATCTTTTTCTTTTTCCATACACCTCCAGATCGGAGTCGGGTTCCATTATCGAAGGATAACAGAACGGACCGACGGCATCTTTTTAGTTCAATGCAATTCCGTTCCATATCTATGGTAATGGCTAATTCGTGCTTTGCAGTCTTGATTTTTTCGTCTTTTTCTGGCCTAGGCGTGAAGATTGACCGTGGAATCTTAGGAGTTTTCAACGCTTTCGTGGTCGCCATTGGCCGAGATGACGCAAACTGGGATGTGCACGAGGTGTTTGACGAAATATCCACCCGGTGAGGATGGCGACTGGCATGTGCGTCCAGACGGGTGAGCTGGCCTATTCTTTTTGTATCTTGAACAGATTTTGTACCTGATCCAAACTGCAACATTATACTAGTATACGCTCCAAGCGAAGCTGTGAATCAGACTAGGACAACAACACAGAACAACTGATAGCTCCTTTTCAGATTACAATTTATAGATACCTTGCTAGCTGCAACTCACGCCCCACTGTTTGTACACGCACCACAGAGAATAAACTAATACACTTGACACCCATCTGTTTGTACACGGTTCTAGTTATCTATAGTACACACTAGCTTATTCTGAGGAACTGGATGATTGGCTATCAATCTGAATCTTTGATCCATAACTGTAACTCCTCTTTTCAAGAGCATTCTACGATAATGTTTCAAGGAAAAGGTCCACCTTGTCGTTCACCCCCTCGACAGAAACTTCATGCAGATAGGAGGGTTCACCTTGGCAAGAGCAAGAACTGACTGCGGCAAAACCCACAGTCCATCGCCGCAGATCATGCCGGAAGCAACTGCAGGCGCATATGTGTCTGACTTGGCCCTGTCCACTTTTGCCAGATGAAAAGGATCACTGTCCCGATGAACATATCGATCGCGAAATATGATCCTAGATAGAATGGTATTGCCATAGCCATCGGGATCGGTATAAATCCTGCTACCTTCTTTGGCACCAGGTCTTTTATCAAGTTGACGAGGATTGCTGCAGCAAAGGATACAGCGCAAAAAGTGAGGCAGTTCTTTGGTAGGGACGAGAAGCCATCGACGCCTAGTATAGCAATGCTGCGGAAGATGGCAGCATTTGGTGCAGGGTACTCGCTGCCAGTGATGCCAATATTATCAAAGGCCTTGTAGAAAAGCCAGAATACACAAGGAGCAATCACACAACCCATTGCAGTGCCTATGATTTGGCTGATGAACATTGACCTTGGTGAGGCCAGTGTCAAGTATCCTGTTTTGAAGTCCTGCATTAGATCAGAAGCAGTAGCCACGATGTTCATCATCACACCACAGGCAGCCAAGCCCGCAAGAACACCCCCATGTGAAGCACCTGTCCATGCACCGAAAGCAAAGATTGCGAGCTTCCCGTAAGTTGTGACAAGAGACCAATCAGTGAGGCCAGCTCCATATGCATTGCAGAAGCCAAGTATCGGTGCTACGATATACGCTACCAAGATTTGGTACCACTTCAGCTGAGGGAATATCTGCGGGACAGTGCCAATGGATATGGCAGCAACAACAGCATAGCCTCCATATGCAATGTACCAGGGGATTTGATCTTTGAGAAAAAGTTCAGTGCGCCGCTCCTCATCATATGAGACAGGTGCAACACTGTTACTTGTTTCATCATCAGAGACTGGAAGTGTACTAGCGTTACTCTTCTTGAGTTGAGATCTTAATGAGCAGACTGTAAGGAAGAGCATCTTGAGGAAGTTATACAGGCCATCGCCAAGAATCACGGCAATTGCAATGAAGACCTGTAATACCATTGGAATTTAGTAGCAGAAAAGATAACTAAACCTTTAACAAAAGTGTGTATTCTTACCCGGTAACCTTGCATCCCGTGGAGATTACTATCAGGGAGATCAGCAGCGAACCAATCACCTCTTTTCTTGGCTATAAGAGGCCACATTATTCCCCATGAGAGAATGCCTCCCAGGAGAACAGATATGTTGACAATATGCGGGCAAATCATTCCAACTCCGACATAGGTAGGAGAGAAGTCAAAGTAAAACCTAGCAAAAAGAAGTTTGATTACGGAGATGTTGGAAGGTATCTACTCTGTAGATTTAAACGTAACATCAAATTCAGAAGTCAGATGATAGAAGTTTGATGGGAGTTACTTGCAGCGTGCAATCTATACCTGTTGTTGTAAGCTTGTAGCCCTAAAGATGGGAATTTCTGGAATCCACAATTATCGGTTGCTGTGTAGAACCACTGAAAAAAACCCCAAAAGAAGCTGAGCCCGAAAAATTGGCCCAGTTTCTTTACTTGCTTCCTGTACAATGACGATGTCCATGTCAAATTTTATACTTGTGGACAGCTGACTAACATAGAAAATTAGTTACAATGTTCACCCTGCAATCTTGGCACCATGGGGCGTGTGAAAGCCGTTTATGAGGAAGGCAGTTGCAGTGCCACTTGGATAGGTCAGCTTGTAGTCAATGATCATAATCTGAAGTAGAGTGCTAATTTGTTAAAATGATATAGACACGACCCCTTCACAAAATATTAGAGGTAAGGAGTAATTTGACCTTTCTCAGTGGCACAAGACCAAAAAGCCCAATGAAGCTGACCACGAGCAGGAAACCAATTATCCATAACAGTTGTGGATTCTTGATATTTTGAGGATTATTTGCCTCTGGTACTTGCGAAGCGATTCTCTCACTCATGGCCAATATGTAGGTACCAAAGCCCCCTAAAAGAATTTGACGAGTTAATGAATAAATATACTAAGATAATGCTTTAATAAGTTTTTTATTTTTTGCTAATATCATTTACTATGTTCAAATGGAATTCATGAAAAAAGCTTTGTCCCAAAAGATAATTACCACAAAAACTTGAGGCTTCTAGGTACAGTTGTCATGTCTTATGTATTCATATGGAATATCTAGCAAACCTTACAATTTTCCTAGTATGGTACGACGTACTAAGGAATTAACGGTTAAGTGTGAAGTGTATATTCGGTAATACAAAGGTTCCAGGTATAACAAGTGTGAGAAATAATTGATCTAAATAATGCAAATCTCCTTCTACCCTACCAAGTTGTCACGCTACCTTTGTATCAGGCACATTTCTTTTGTTGCCACATGCTAGTAGTTGCGAGATTTTGTGAACATACTTTTTCTTATATATGCTCATTTATAAACTAATTAAGTCTAACATCTATCATATTACATTACATGCCAATGAATAAATAGCACGTGGATATATAGCAATATTTTAGTGCAAAAATCACGTGTAATAAATTCAATGACCATTCATGGTGGAACAAAAAAAAGTCTCCAAAACATACAGTATAATTGGTAGAATAAACGAGCATGGAACAAATAATTATGAAACAGAAAAAACACATGTATAAATTTAACTTTGATATATGTAACATCGGTCTCATTATTATGAACCTACTTGGTCAAATAGCATTTTTTACTGCGTGTATTTCTGAATTGGACACTTAACTTGAAAAAATATGCATTTTATGAAAATAAAATTCTCATATTTCAACTACGAACGTGAAACTAGACCAATTCAAAGATGAACCGTTAATTAGTATTGAATTAGTATTGTGACAGTTTCCATGTTTATATCAGTGCTTTAATGACCAGAATTATTTATTTCCATTTTAGACGCAAGCCGCAAACTTTATAAATAACCCCGATATAGTTATTTATGGCCTCTTTCCTACGAAATTAACGGCTCGCATTAAATTGCAGGATAAATCAGCGTGAGGAACTGAGGACAAACCAGCTCGTACATGGCAAGGAAAATCTGACAGCTGTGAGTTATAGAATTACCGCTGAAGGAGATGCCGTAGGCGGCGACGACGCAGGTCTGGATGACGGTGTTCTCCTGGCGCGTGAAGGGCTGCCGGAGGAGGCCCACCTTGTCGAGGGCGCCCGTCCAGAGGCGGGTGAAGAAGAAGCTGAGGAGGCCCGCGGAGACGTTGAGCGAGGGGATGATGCCGATGGTGAGGTTGAGCTTCATGACGATGACGCTGAACATGACGGCCAGGAAGAAGCTCACCACGAAGGCGCGCACCGTGAGCTGCTCCCGCCAAGACGGCACGCGCTGGCCGGCGAACGCCTGCTCCACCGACGACGCCTCCTCCTCCTCGGCGGGGACGGCGCCCTCTCCGTCGCCGCGCGCGCGGTCGCCTGGCTTGCTCCGCCGCCGGAGCTCGCTCGCCTCCAGCATCTCCACGTCGGCCGCCGCCCCGTTCGAGCCGGTGGTCTCTTGGGCCATGTGGTCAGTGGCTGCGGACTGCAGGTGAGCAAGAGCAGGGACCACGGACGCTGCCTTTTTGGTTACTCAGGTGCTAGGCTCTGCCCATAGCGTGACTTATATACACGAATCGGGGCCACAATTATAGGGACCTTATATTTGAAAAGAAATCAAAATCTCACAATTCCAGGGCTAATGGTCAACAAAAGAACCTACCAAAAAATAATAATAAGAAAAAACAAACCTGCCCTTTTGGTCATTTGACAACAAAATCTGACAATATTGGCCCACTCGTCATTGCTCAAACTAAATAGTTACATGAACAATGTATACAGACTGTGGGGCCCAGCACATGATCATCCTTTACACATCCTCATCCCCTGCTCTTCTTTGTCGCATGTGTCTCATGTCTCCAAAAATCTTATCGACTATTTATCGGTGCAGAATTTTGAAGTCTACAAGCAGCTCAGCGAAAGGATCGTCGCACACCGAGTCGTCCGTCCTGTTTTCGCCTATATAGCCTGCGGAAAGGGGGAGAACCACGTGGTGTAAGAGTCAAGATAACGTGTTAAGCCTGTGCACATGGATGTATGTGTTGACACGTGTACCACACATTTGATGACTTATGGAAAAAAATATTCTTCCACAAAAACGGGCTCCAGCTCGGTTCAAGAATTGAAGTACATGTGTTGTGTGGCGAGCCGGGCAGCAGGGGAGTGTGCGTAAAATGCTATTATTCTCACTCACTTACAAGTGACACAGAGTTGTTGCCATTATAAAAGGTTCCAACTCTCTGCCAACTATCAATGTAGATATAAATTTAGTCTCACTTGTATCTATTCTGAATGGGGATTTGAGATTTCAGGTTTTGTTAGCCTGGATAGGCCAAGCCCATAGAAATGCAACAGATAGTAGTTTGGACTTTGGAGTTATACGAATCAACTGTAGTAGGTGTATTGAGTTTCTTTAAACAAATTTACCGAACAAAGTTGTCCATCTTCACGAGAGCTATTGCGGGGCAACGCCATCCAGTTCTACTACGAGAATTAGAAGGTCTAGAATCTTCGTTGTAATTTCTATTTTTTAGGCAAGAACCGTAGATCAATTTTCTACGGAATTTTCATATATATAACAAAATTACAAAATATTTACAAAGAAACGCAACAACCAAACTCAACACCAGTTTTTTAATGAGACAATTCTGAAAGCTAGATTATGGAAGGTACAAGACCATCCATTCTTTCAAGCCAGCCAGATGCTTGGTCTTCATTCTGAAAGTAACAATCTTGAGATCCTTTTGAAGAGATGTTTCCAAGAGTTCACTGACGGCCTCACTCCATGAAAAATGAGATCGTTTCTTTGGTTCCAGCATCCCATGATGACAATGTTAAGTGCAATTTTCCTTGGGAGGGTTTGTATAGCAAGGTCACATTCTTCCAACACAGAAGTAACTCTGTTTTTGTTTGGACATACTTGTTAGAGTATAATACGGTTTAGGCTAGATTTGGTAGTTTAGGTTTGTAATTCAAGTCTATCTCTATTAGGTTTCGTAGTCTCCAAGCAATTTAATCAATATTCCGCAATCTTACATGGTATCAGAGCAATCCGCTCCGCAGCCTAGGGTTTAGCTACCAACGCATCCGCCGCGCCGCCCCCGGCGAGATTTATCTCTGCCGGGGGCGCGCAAGTAGTAGATTAGATCTTCATCTGTCGAAATTTTCTCGCCGGCCATTTGACCGGCGTTTCTTCTTCTTTCGCCGATCATAGATCGGATTGCGTTGCCCGCCGCCTGTCGTCCTCGTGTGCCTCTACTCTAACACGTCGTCGACTCATCTTCAGCAACTCCACGTCGTCACCACGTCGGGTCTTCTTCGACAACATCGACCGAGACAAGCTCGTCCCTAAGTACGCGCCTCGCCGTCAACACAAGGGTTGCACCAACAACGCTCGTGGTCATCATCGCCGATAATTTTTACATCAAGAACGTCCCGACATCTACTACCTCGCCGACAACTATCTACACCAACAAACGTCTTCAACAACCACCACGCCGTCTCCGTCCACCGCAACCGAGCCGCTAGAGTTGCAGTCTATTTTTTATTTGCACAATTTACTTTTTGCAACATTTTCGTCTACTCCGGCAACAAACGGCGGAAAAGCTGCGCTACGCACCGACCGATCACGGAGATCTCCTCTGCTTCTTCATCCGACTCTGGCTCGCAAGGTTCATGGTGGTCACTGTCTTCGCATGTCCGGCACTGGCAACGCCGGCGCGTGCTTTCGTCCCCGACACGCTCCCAAGCCTGGCAAGCTCAGCAAGGCGTGCCGCCTACCTCGGCTACATCAACTCTAGCAAAAGTCTACCTCAACTATCCCAACAATGGTAACATCGACCACGACTACAACGTCCACAACTCGGTTACATCGACATCGGCATAAAGGGCTATCACCTCGGCTCCCTCTCCAATTCGCGACTTCGGATTGTGCTACAGTTAGACCGTCCGCGACGCTCCAGCTGTTCACGTCACTACCGATCCGACTGCGGGCGGTGTTAGAGTATAATACGGTTTAGGCTAGATTTGGTAGTTTAGGTTTGTAATTCAAGTCTATCTCTAGGAGGCTTCTTGCCCTCCAAGTTTTGTACCCTTTATAAGCAGACCATCGTGGCAATCAATAATATTCCGCAATCTTACAATATTGTATCCCAACAGGCAAGAGAGAAAGGGCAATCCCAAAAGAGATGAAGGGCGGATTCAATGGAATTGGTGTTACAAAGCACACATCTATAGCTAGGCAAGTGCATAGATTTTCACTTAAGCAATTCTCTCGTGTTAAGTCTGTCTTTTCAAACTTTTTAAGTAATAAAGATCCCTTTATCTAAAAAAAGTCTGTCTTTTAAAAGGAGTCAGAAGAATATTTTATGTCTGAGTATAGTTGCACTTTTCCGAACCTGATTGAAAATTTTCGGAGCTGCTGTTCCAGATTTCAGTAGCTTGTAAGCATTTTTGGAGGAGAAAATATTCGCACTACCTCGGAGAGTCCATTTGTCAGTATCATTACTTAGCTGAATGTTCTCTAACTGAAGTTGGAGATCCTGTAGTTGCTGATATGCTTGAATTGATAGTGGAGTGTGAAAATTCCTATCAATGGAATCAGCTTGAAAGAACTGTGGAATGGATTGGTTGTTGAAGAGACAGTATGAGTGAAGTTGCGGATATTTTTCTTTACATGCATGGTCTTGCCCAATGTCCTCCCACATAAGGATGGAGGATCCTCTTTCAGCCTGACATTCAGTTAAACTTTTACAATCCGGAATTAGTTTGATCCTCTTTTGTAATTTCTCATTTGTTGGGGTCTTGTGCGTCTGTGGATTCGATTAGCTAATTATTGGGTCGAGATTTTGAGTATTAATATTTAAGAACTGTATATTGAGAGGACTTCTCCACTAGCTTGATAGGAACGGCCGGTGAGGACAACGATGGCGTGACCGTAGGCTCGACGGTTTTTGATTGATTTTAACTTGTAGTTTGTGGCCGGAGAGGCAGACAGACGACCCGAGCGGCCGAGCCATTCTGTAGGCGTTGGCACTTAGTGCACGATTTTCACACTCGACAGCCGTGCTGAAGTGAAATGCCGCGATGTGTAAGTGGAAATTACAGCACAGTTCATGGCCGTGAGCCGTCGTCCCGTCGCCGGCATCCAGCCCCGGCGAACTTTTTACTCTTGTCGCCGAGATCCCGGTAAGACTAGTCGATCAGTTCAGGCGAGTTTTATATCTTCCAGTATTTTCCTTGTCGCCGAGATCCTGTCAGACTAGTGCCGATCGTGTGTGTTTGCAGTGTAAGTAAGCTGGTCAAAACCTTGGCACTAGAATCAAAGGGAATCTTAGCAACGATAAGAGATGCGTTAATACGCAATCATCTACCGATCCTTCGCTGTCAGTGTGGAGATGCGTATGTGAGCGTGACTGAATTTTCATATCGGCTGCTTTCACACGCTGGCCGCATGCGCGCATGCTTGTTGTCTGATTTCCGTGGCTTCAGAATCCCAGTTCACATGGAGGAGCGTTAAAAAAATCTAAACGAAACCACGCTAAGAAAACTAGCCGTCTCTGGATGTGGTTGAGTAGTATGTGAGCATTTGATCACGAGTCAGTTATGGTGTACGATTGGTCCTGCGTATTTTCCGCCCCTGTTTATGCTGCTCGGACCGGCGAAAACGGCTTGAACTCAGCGTTGGAATTATCTACGCAACATGTTTGTACACACTAGCAGAATAGTATGATATACAGTACAACTGTAGTCGGATAAGCGTTGGAAGTTCAGTCTGACTTTGTTGAAAACTGGAGAAAACCAAGCGAAATTCCGATTTTCTTTTTTTAAACGAAGGGCTCGCCCCCAACCTTCCATTGAGAACACCGACTAAGCAGCTGAAGGTCTGAATACAAAGTATGCAACAGGCCGGCGCGGCTTTGCTGACGTTGCGAATCGAAGTCACTCGCTGACTTTGCTTCTCAACCGTCAGATTAAAATCTGACGGCCCAGATCGGAAATCCGACTGGTTATGTACCATGCGATCTGTCCCGTCGGTTCGCGATCCGGTGGCCGAAAATAAGCCAAGACAGCGGTTACTTTAGCTCACTGACTTAGCTTCATGAAGTCAGCGAATCCGGCGGGAACAGGCATCCCGGGCACATGCCAGGAATATACGAGCCGAATGAAAGAATCACCCCAAACTGAATTAACCACAGCGCCACCGCCCCAGTTTATTTCTAACACGACAACATCCTGAAGTACATACGTTCCATGAGGTGTAAACTTTGAAGGCTGGAGCTTGAGCTGCCCGTGCTCGACTGCATCCGGCAAGCATACATACTTGTCGTCAGCATGGCATAAACCTCATGGAAGCAGGCTGCTTGCCCCGGGCAACTGCACCAGCCTTTTCTTTTCTTAACTCTCCCCTTTTCCTACCGTAAAAGCCTTTTCTAAGAAAAACATCATATTACAGGGCTCCTTAGGATCTTCAAAGAGAGAAAACATGTAAAGATCAAGCACAATAATCAACTAGATCTCTATAAAAACCAACCTACAACAACAAGAATTAGTAGATTATTGACAACTTAGTTGCCAATTTATCATTAGTAGATTTCCAATCGCTGTTCTTAGCCTTAAAATGAATAGGCACAAGTTTCTCTTGAACACATGTAAAAATTGTTGTATATTGATCATATCTTTATAAAGCATCTCCAAATAAAATCACCTCACATTTGTGAAAATGATCGCTAAGATCAGATAATTCTGAAACAAGCAAAGAATACGTTTAACATCCCTGAAATTTTTCAGAAAAACCTGAGACAAGAAGACTGTAATGTGCATAGTGCAGCATGGCCATACTGCTTTGAATTAAGTTTTGAATAACTCCTCTAATTAAACCACTCTCTTGATCCTCGAAACCAACACACCAAAAACATCTTCAACAATATTGAAAATAATATGAGAAAGAGGATCACCTTGCCCTGAACCTATGTTAGTTTTTGTAAGATCCATCGTATCATTTACAACTACTGTAACACTTCCATCATTCATTACATTCGTATCTATTAAATTTATGAGAAAGACTTTCATAGTTAATTTCGTTTCGATTTTTTATCATAAGCTTTCTAAAGATGAACTTTAAGGATAAAACAATGGTTTTCTTTCTATGATTCCGTGTAAAGTATCTCGCATCCCATCTAATATATATCTCCCCCAGTCTCCCTAATGAAGGTTGTTTGGATAGGCAGAACAACTTTATAAGCTATTGCAGTAGTTTTTAGTTAACTACTTTACCAAGGATTTTGAAGATAACATTCAATAAGAAGAGATGCCTATAAGCCCGCAAGTTAGCTTTTTTAGATAAATAGTATATATTAATATTGCGAAGATACCAAATACACCCAGCCTCTGCAACAACGTAATAACCGAAGGTATTACGGATGCACACAACCGAAAGACAATAAGAAGAAGAAACTAAAAAAGAAAAGTCCCGCTACAGAGTTACAGTCCTTATAGCAGCAGTACAACCACCACCAAAACAACACCTGATGTCCAATCTCTCTAAAAGCAACGCCTTCAGGAAGGAAACTGTGAACAAGCACCGTCGTTGCCCGATCGAGATCTTGGGTTTTCACCCTGGAGATAGTCCCCGCTCTCAAAACAATGTCTTCAACAAGGCCATTGCCAGGCACAACCAATTAAGGGCAGACCTTGGATTTTCACCCTGAAAGGTAGAACTTTGAACTTCACCTGTGCTGTCGTCCCCACTTTCATACCGCTGCATACGCGTCCTGAAGCTCCAAGCAAGTTGCTCGTCGCCACCAAGAGTCAAATCATCGTTCTTAGTCCTCCGATCTCGACTTTCATGACATTCTCTGCCTCTGACTTCATCCAAGATGGCAACAGATAACAGAGCTTCATACCGCTTGCTCCTTAGCGGAGAATCGTGGGCATGACCGAATCCCACCGGATTCAGCAATCTCCAGGCATAAACGCACATGGAAGTTCGCCTGCGGAGTCTTCCGGAACTCGCCAAACCGGCCAGATCAAGGAGGACAAGAGTCTGGCAGATCTTCGTCTTGTTGCAAGATGAACCCTAGGACCGCCCCCTTATTCGAGCACACCAGCAGGCCCCCACGCCTCCGGACGGAGCAACAAAGAAGGAGGCAGCCGCCGAAGCCTCCATGAAATCCATCCATGGCCGGAGTCCAGCCCAGATTGGAACGAGCCCAGATCCATGGCCGCCGCCATGCCGCTGGAGGATCCTGGAGGAGTTCCCGCCGGCCGCCACCACCTCGTCGCCCAAGCTACAGGCCCCGGTCTTAGGGCCGCGCCATCTAGTTCCGCCGCCGCCCCACCACCGCCCGTGAGGCCACCGCCGCGGAACCCTCACCTCCCCTCCGTCCTTCACTGAGAGGGGGGCCGCCACCGACGCCGGCGTCGGCGACGGCGCGGCCAGGGACAACGGGAGAGGGAGGACCGGCGGCTGGGCGAGGATCGCCTCCGGAGTCGCTCGGGCAGAGAGCGACCCCGGAGGTTAGGTACCGTGCGGTTCTAAATTCGCCCGCAAGTTAGTTGCACCTTGGTATTTAGAAATAAGATAAATAATACTATAATTAAATGAAGCTATATCCAGTTTTCGATGGGGGAAACTACTGGAAGCAAACAAAAGATCATAATGTCTTAAAACTTATATAAAATTTATCAGGGAACCCATCTAGACTAGGAAGCTTTATGGGGTTCCATATGAAAAACAACAAACTTAATTTCCTCTAAATTACAAGGTTCAACAAGTAATTTCTATATTCAAATTATAAGGGACGTGTACCTCAAGAGATATAACTAATCTTATCATTAGCTCAAAACAAAGCAAGTCTTTGTTCCCCCGAACAATATTATCTGCATGCTTTAAACAATCCTATTCCTTCTTCTATCAATGACTTCGGAGTTCGGATACAAAATAAACAATATCTAAAAATGTTTTTTCTTAGATCTTTGAAACCACTCAATTTCTATCTCATTATTGATGAAACTAAGTTGAGATTCAATGACCTTTTAAGTTACACTTATCAATGGTAAGACCAGCTAATTCACTCCCCTTCATTGTTGTAATTTCACCCCTTTAAGTGTCTCTTTGGTTCAAAGTATTTTGAAATGAATTTTTTCCAATTCATAGTATTTTTTCCTATGGAGTCCATTTGGTTCGGTGAATTCTCCAATATTCATATGAATTGTTTTCCTGCACTACAATCTCATAGAATCTCACGTGCCATGGCATTCTATTTTTGCATTTTTCCTTTTCCTGTGCTTTCCAATTCCCGTGAAAAGGAGCCCTAGAGTACTTATAGGCTTTCTGGCTCTGATCAACCATTTCTCATACGAAACTTTTCCCATAATAAGAAGCAAGTCAAGTTCTTAAGACCACTTCTTTCAGGCCAGGTCTAAGAAACCAGCAAAGTTCTAATTTTGTAGGTTTTTTTTTTTTTTGAAAGTGTGGGGCAAAAGCTTTGCCCCATATATTAATTAAGCAGAAGGTGCCCGGTTTATTAGTGGAAGAAACCGGGCGAAAACCAAACAACAAACACCAACAACAACGAACACCACGGGACAGAGCCCACACAACACCCACTCCACGGCCAGCCGGCCAGCAATCCATCCTTGCCAGAGAGAAGAATCCGCAACTGCTATGGGAGGAGCAGGTACGGGACACTCCGTCGTAGATGAAAGCGGCCACTACCGGGGAGCCTCGACGACGAACAGCACCGAGAGCAGCCTTGTCGCCCACATGACACAAGGAGGAACGCCCTCGATGATGCAGAAAAAACTCAGAGCCGCTGCCCCGACATCCAACCCTCCATCACGCCCTGCGCAAACCACCTGGACCACCTTCCGGGGCCGCCGCCCCGACATGCCACCACCCACACCTGAGCCACGACGCCGCACGACACGGCCACCCACAGCCCAAGCTGCACTAGGTAAGCCGCACGCAGACCACGGCCGTCGTACCAGCATCCGGGGCCGCCGCCCCGGCCTAAAAGGCAACCGCTGCTGCCGCTGCCCCAGCAGCCCCGACAGCCTCGCCGCCAGCACCACCTTCCGCGACCGCCGTCCCGACATAGCACCGCTCGCAACCGAGCCACGACGCCGCACGAAGTAGCCACCTGCAGCCCAAGCTGCCCAAGGAGAGCTGCTCGCGGACCACGGACGTCGTACCAACATCCGGGGCCGCCGCCCCGGCCTAAAAGACAGCCGCAGTTGCTGCCGCCACACCAGCCTCGACACCCTCGCAGCCACCTCCCGCAACCACATGTCCCTCCAGCCGGTCACCACTCCAAGAACGATGCCCCCAAGGGGGAGCATGACACAGAGCGTCGTCATCGCCCGATCCCAGAAGATCTAGGGTTTCCCCCGGAGTGGTCCGGGTGAAAGGCGAGCACCACGTCTCGACGGCATCTTCAAGAAGAGAAACGGCGCCCGAAGGCGTCGTTGCCGCCTGTCCGACGACAGCCGGATCAGAGCTTTCGTTCGACGTAGCCAAGTCTTGCACCCGCTCACCACGAGACCGACTAGCCCACCAGCTTCCACACGCCCCCGAGCTCCTCCAAGAAGCACTCCTCCGTGCACCGTCGAGCCCCTGCCGTCGCCGCACCCAAGGCGAGGAACGGGGCGAAGACCACCTCCAGCACCACATCGGCCAGCACACAACGCTGCTAGCCAACAGCCACCACCACGCGCAGCCACACGACCCAGATGCAGCACATCCGCAAGCCGCCGACCACCACCACGAGCAACCTCCACCACGGCACCTCACGCCGCGTCGGAAGCCACCACCGCCAGGCCAGCAACAGATCGGCGCAAGGAAGCACCGGATCTGTGCCAAACCCACCTCCTCGCGCCGCCGCCGTGGCGCCATCCCGGAGCAGCCGCCACCCGCCCCGACGAGATCCGCGCGCCTGCACGCCTCACCCCTCGCCGACGAGGGGCAGCACCCGCCGGCACCCCGAGCACGACACCCACGCCGCCCGCGCGGCCGCACTTGCCGGACGGAGCGCCGCCACCACCAACGACCCGGGGCCGCCGCCCCGGCCTTCCGGACTCTCCCGCGCGAGCCACGGCGAGAGGACCCCCGCCCTCCCTTGGGGACAGGGCCCGCCGCCACCGCGGCGAGGGCCGGCGGCAGCGGCGGCGAGGGGAGGCAGTGGGGAGGAGGTGGCGGCGGCGGTCGCGTTCGCCCCCGAGTCGCCTGGGAGAGCGACCGGGTAAGATAGTAACGGCGATTTTGTAGGTTTGTTAACTTTAGGTTTATCCGGCCCAAAATCTATTACTTCAGCATGATCTGAAATTATTCTAGGTAAAATCCTAGTAAAATCAAAAGGATAATGCATTTTCCATTCATCAATAATTGTCAGTCTGAACTGTGCATTTCCGTTCCACATACGCTAGTCGCACCAATCATACTCCCTGAAAGTTCTGTGCGCCATAATTAGAGAGAATTTTCATGCCTTTTTTTTGCGGGAAAGATACACTGATAATGCTACAGAGCTCATACAGAGAGATCCCTCAAAGAAAACGAAATTACAACGAGGTCCAGAGGATCCCGGTGTCGAAGACGAACCACAGCACGTATCGCCGGCGCGCCGCCACCACTCCATCCACGCAAACGCCTTGGATCAGATGGAGCCCCTCCATGGCCGGGAAGTCGACGAAGCTCAGCTCCACCGGAGCCTCCATCCTGTGTCGCCATCTTCACCACCCTGCAACAAAACAGCAGCATCTTCCAGAAAAGCAACAACCGGAGCCGCCGCAACTCGAGCTCCGGCGAGGGGTGGCCTCGCACACCAGATCCGAGGAACTGCGAGCAAGGCCTAGACAGGGGATCCACGGCGGAGCCACCAGGAGCTCCGACGTCGAAGAGGAAGATCCCCGCCAGCAAAATCCACTCCGGCCACGCCGCCACCTCCCCGACGCCGCCGGCTGGAGACCCACGCCACCCTACACTATGTACACGGCGGGATCCGGGGTTCCCCCACCCTCCCGCCGCCGAAGCGGCCGACAGAGGGGTGGGGCAGCCGCCGAATCGCCGCCGGCGAGGTGAACGCACGGGTTCGCCCAAAGATCGCCTCTCTGTACTGTTGCGGGAGAGGATAAGGTCCAAGGAGCCTTCTAACGGATTTTTAGAGAGAATTTTCATGCCAACTGTTATTTTCTTGATGTACTAGAGACAGAGACAGAGAGTAAGCTGCATTGTCTCGCATGTTTAGTTTAGGAGAGGAGAAGCTCTCCTCTCAATGACAATGCACCAGCTACGGCTAAACAATATAGCCACTTGGGATTTTCACAAACCAAAAAAATAGCGATGTACTAGAGACAGAGACAGAGAGTAAGCTGCATTGTCTCGCATGTTTAGTTTAGGAGAGGAGAAGCTCTCCTCTCAATGACAATGCACCAGCTACGGCTAAACAATATAGCCACTTGGGATTTTCACAAACCAAAAAAATAGCCACTTGAACCTGTATTGTTTAGCCGGCACCAGTTGTAGATCCACATCGCCCTCTCAGAGCCATCGAAAACAACATCTAGCTAAGCACCGGAGACACGGATACACCAGAATAGTTGGTATCGGAGGAGAAATAACAATGCGTCAATGCCATCCAATCCGCACAATGAGTGCGTCAGTACCAATGTACGATAAGTTCCAAACCGTGATAAATACAACACTTGCCACCCCAGAGGCATTCGCTCAACACACACAGACACAAGAGCTCGCGTTGCGTCCAAGGCAATGGCAGCGTACACCACTAAAGCAGACGCCTCCGGCGACGGGGCTGACGTCGAGGAGGCCGTGGAGGCCGGCACGCTCCGCCACCGCCACAACGCCGGCAAGGACGGCGTCGACGACGACCACGACGAGATCATCAAAGGGAACGGCGCCACCCATCCGGTGGCCGGGGAGGAGGATGCGGCGCTGCTGTCGGTCGAGCGGGCGTTCGAGGGGAAGGAGGTGCCGACGTGGAGGGAGCAGCTGACGGTGCGCGCCTTCGTGGTCAGCTTCTTCCTCGCCATCATGTTCAGCATCATCGTGATGAAGCTCAACCTCACCACCGGCATCATCCCCTCGCTCAACGTCTCCGCCGGCCTCCTCGGCTTCTTCTTCGTCCGCCTCTGGACGGGCGCCATCGAGAGGGCGGGCTTCCTCAAGCAGCCCTTCACGAGGCAGGAGAACACCGTCATCCAGACATGCGTCGTCTCTGCCTACGGCATCGCCTTCAGCGGTAAGCTCGTTTTGACTCATCAGTCTCACTTCTAGACTACTAGTACTAGTTACAGTTCTTTTTGGAAAATAGAATTCGTTTGCAATCTACCAAGGTCACCGTGCTCCGAGTTACTTCCTGTGCCATCTTTGTCTTGTAGCAGAGAAAGCAGATATACCGTGCTCCGAGTTACTTCCGATAAGATATACCGTATGTCCGTATATCTGCTTAAATAGAACTCTGGTTCTTAAACCTCGAAATAAGCAGATATACAGACTAAATGGGTATAGTAACGTGAAAAGATGACGGAAAAGGTTGAAGATAATCTTAATAATGGAACCTTTTTTATCCATGGATCTGCGATGTAACTTTTTTCAGGGCAAACTCGGCATAACCGACCGAGTCAATAGATTTTACGGAGGGTTGCGCTAGAAACTTAGGATTCTGTGAACTAATTCTCAATTGTCTCATCTTATCAATTCTCTGAAATTTCGTATGTTCCTAAATATCGACCCTAAATTTAAAGTACCGAAATTCTCACTAATTTTAGTCGAACATTGCAAGTTCTCAATTGCCTGAAGCTCTGAATCTGTTATTGGTCTTATATAGTAATCAGAATGTTTCAGAACCTGAGTACACACATGAACTCACTTTTAAAAATACGAACCAAATCATATATGTAGAGATGGATACAAGTACGTGCATGTAAATTTTCAGATTGAAATATGATCATTTGTGATATGTACAAAATAAAAAATGATTCAGGTTACGTACAAATCTTAAATACGATGATTTGTGATCCTGTGATTTTGCACTGTTCGCAAATGGTCATATCTTGTTGTAAAAATTTACAATCGTAATTTTCAAACCCGTACATATGTGTGTGATTCTTTTTGTTACCCTTTTCAACTTAAAATACGAATTTCACTTAGTTTGTAAAAATTGAGTTCATATGTCCCGTTCCGTTGATGATTTCTTGTCATATATAGATTGAGGCGAAGACCGATACTTAGCTCAATAATTCATTCATTTTTCTTTCTATAAAATAAAATACATTTTTCCATAGCATGTCCTTTTCCTATAATTGAAACGAAGAGCTCCTGTCGATTACTCGACAAATAACACGCTGATACTGTGTTTTCTCGAAATTCTCGTCATCACGTTCTGATCACTATCTCAGTATGGGACAGCCAAGTTGCACATGGCCTCAAGCTGAAATAGAAGACCTAGATGGCTTGACTCCATTCCTTTCAATATAGGCATGATGTGAAAAAATAGATGAGAATTAAAGTGATGTGGGCCTATGGATTGTGACGTTGTACACTTGGCAAGTTCACATCCACACTTAGGATGACTCCAACGGGGCGACCCAAACGGACGCGCGTTTGGTCCGCGTTTGGTCCGTTTGGGTCGGCAAACGGACGCGCGTCCGCCCCCTGTCCGGCCATTTTCTGGCAGTGCGCCCAACGGGGCGACGCATCGAGTCCGCCCCCAATTTTTTTGTTTTGTTAAAAGGCCATATATGGGTCATTTTCATTTATATATAAGGGGGTGGGCCACAAACGGCCATTTTACATATATTTTTAAAAACCAAAAAAAAAAATAAAAACTGCCCTTCGCGGGCAACTAGTCCTCGTCGTCGCCGAGGATGTAGTACGGCGGCTCCTGGTAGAGGTGCGCCGGGAGGCCTTGTCGCTGTGGGACGGCGGCCGGCGGCGTCGGCGGCTGCTCCGCGTCCTGCTCCGGGAGGGGCGTCGTCCAGCTACCACCGTTGAAGGTCTAGCTCTGCCCTAGCAGGCCGGCTGGAAGGGGCGGCGCCGGTGGAAGGTCCACGTCCATGGGCACCTGCCACCATTGCTGCGGCTCCTCGAGGACGGCCTGCTGCGCCTGCAGGGCCTCCTCCTTCTCGCGGGCGACGGCCTCGAGGATCTTCACCCACCGCTTCTCCTCGTCCTCGACGATGGTGTGCTTGGAGGCCTCGAGGGCGGCGGCGAGCTCGTCTTCCACCTCCATCTTCACGGGAGGCGGCGGCGGCGGCGAGCCAATCCTCAGGGACCGCGCTGTGGACCGCGGCGTGGACCGCGGCACTGGCGGCGCATCCCGGCGCCGCATGTGCGGTGGCAGGTCCCAGCGGCTAGCCGGCGGCGGCGGCGTCGGCGCCCGCGTGTAGCAAGCCTGGCACCGCAGGCTGTGCTCGCCGCTGAACCACGTGTCCCAGTTTGGGGACGACGCGGCGTAGGCGGGGTCGGCGCGGAGGGACGCTGGGAGGCGGCGGCGGTCGACCTCCAGATCGCGGGCGCGCTGGCTCGTGGGCATAGGCGGCACCGGGATCCGCTGCGGGTTCAGATGCCAGCCCTCGCAGAGCTTGACATCTGGCCATGGCAGCGGGCACGCGTGCTCCTAGTACCATTCGCAGTCCTCGCGCCGCACGTACACGCGATCGCGGCGTGCGATCTGCGCGCCCGGCGGCGCGAGCTCGAAGGCGGCGGGGGCCTCCGGCTCCGGGGAAGATGGCGGCGTCGGGGATGGCGTGCGGAGGCGGAGGCAGCCAGACGACGACCCCGCCTCGGCGTCGTTCTTAGCCTTGCCGAATCCGGGCCACCGGAGCGGCATTGCGTCGCTGGCGAGGGTTGCGGGCTAGGGTTTGGTGGCTAGGGTTTGGTCGCCGGTGAGGGAGCGGAGTGGGGCAGTGGAGTGGGGCAGTGGAGTGGGTGGGGGCTGGCCGTCCCTATCCCATGGCATTAAAAAGGACTGGGCCAGGGGTAGGCTGACCGGCGCCCTGTCACTGACAGGTGGGAGCAGGGAGGACCGAACCGCGTGGGCGCGCGGACGCGTTTCCAGTCCGCCGCGCGTCCGCGCCCGACGCATCGGTGACCCAAATTTGGGCCAACAATGGGTCGCGGCGGACAGAAAACCGGACCGTGGTCCGTTTGCGTCACCCCCCGTTGGGCCCTGGTTTTCGCAAAAACGGACTGGAACGGACCGACGCGGACTCGATGCGTCGGCCCGTTGGAGTCATCCTTATCCCTTTTCTCAATCTTAGGCCCTGTTTGGAATTTAGTGATATTCCTAGGTTTCGAACATTGACCATACTTGTTACAGTTGGATAGAGATGCCTGACAAAAGACTCTAGTTGGAACCATAGTTTAAAAAACCGGACCGGCGATCGAATTGGCGATCGGTTCGCGTTTCACCGGTTAAACCGCCGGTTCGCCCGGTTCACTTGCTGGTTTTTTAAAATAGAATTGTGAAGAAATATTAATAATCTGTTAGAAAAGTGAACATATAAAATCAATAAGTGTAATACTATGACAAGAACTTCCGACACACCTGGTTGCTATCGCAGAGGAAGTGTCAGCGCGCCCTGCAGGAGGTCGCGTGGTCAATTCCTGCCTCACGCAAATTGTATTTCTCGCGCGGAAGGGATTAGTCTGTTAGGCGCAGGTTTTCTTCGAAACCGCCGGTTTGACCGCGGCTCCGGTTTTTCCCGGTTCGCCTGCGGGGCGGTTTAGTGTGCTTAACAGACCGGGGAGGGCTACGGTTCTGGTTGAACCGGCGGTCCGGTTCGGTTTTTAAAACTATGGTTGTAACATCTAAATATTTTTGGCTGCGGCTTAAATTTCAAATTTGAACACACACATGGGAAAACTAGCCGTGTGAGTATGACCAATTACTAATGGTCGCCAATGAAATTTGGTTAACTGGGTTTTACTGTGTCCCCGGTTTGTATGTCATTTTCTTTGGATAGCATGCATGTTGTAACCTGAACTGCTGACGGGGGCATATCTAGGGGGGGAATGCAAAATGGTTTATACTATATAGATTACACTTGTTTTCCAATAATTAAATGCATATTTAACACTATTTGTTGAAGTTGTGAAGATATTTAGACCAAAATACACTATTTGTAGTGTAATATTCAAAAAAATTGAACCCATATATTAAAGTTGTATTGTTCATATAGATTCTGGCACCCCAATATTTTGAAGCTAGATCCGCCACTGACTGCTGAACACATATTTCATATTCGTTTTCCGTGCAAACAGAAATGTGATATTCACTGTACTATCTCTCGTTCCAATTGATCAGGTGGATTTGGCAGTTACTTGTTCGGCATGAGTGAAGTTATCGCTAAGATAGACCCAGAAACTAACACTCCTGAGAATGTCAAGGATCCTCAAATCGGGTGGATGATAGGATTTTTGCTCCTCGTCAGTTTTGTTGGGCTGTTTGCTCTTGTGCCTCTGAGAAAGGTTAATAATCTTCAGCTTGTTTCTACATCCTCCACATTTGTAGTTACAGTATCATCCCGGCAATTAATATATAACCATGAAATCACTTGACGGTACAGATTATGATCGTCGACTATAAGCTGACCTATCCAAGTGGTACAGCGACTGCCTATCTCATCAATGGTTTCCACACGCCAGAGGGTGCAAAGCTTGCAAAGTAAATCATCTGAATGTTATAGTATTTGCTAATAGTTTTCTTGTTAGTTACAGTTACTGACAATTTCGGGAAAATGATGTTTCAGGAAGCAGGTAAAGACACTGGGCAAGTTCTTTTCGTTCAGCTTCCTTTGGGGCTTCTTTCAGTGGTTCTATACTGCTGGAGATAACTGTGGATTTAGTAGCTTCCCTACACTAGGCCTTGAAGCCTATAAGAACAGGTTAGATCAGACTACTTGTTTATCTTGGTCAGAATATCTGAAAGCAGAGTGAAGCATCCTTAGATCTATTTGGTCACAACAATGTAATGTGCTGGTTCTCAGAAGTCAAAATTCAACCCCACATTTTAAAAATTTCAGGTTTTACTTCGATTTCTCTCCTACCTATGTTGGAGTTGGTATGATCTGCCCGCACATCGTGAACGTATCTGTTCTACTTGGAGGCATCCTCTCATGGGGATTAATGTGGCCCCTGATACACAACAAGAGAGGGAGTTGGTTTGGTGCCGAGCTCGCAGACACTAGTCTCCGTGGTCTCCAAGGCTACCGGGTAAATATCTAGACATTTCACCATCTTTGTTTTTTACTGCCTGCCAGTAATACTAAGCAGGCATTGCCAACGATGGTATTATTTCTTAGGTGTTCATAGCCATCGCCTTGATCCTTGGGGACGGCCTGTACAACTTCGTCAGGGTTCTCTATCGCACAACTTCTGCCTTCATAGCGATGACGAAAAAGAATAGCACCATTCCTGTCTCAGACGAGGGCAGCGCCACGGCAACAGGCGAAGCCGTCTCCTACGACGATCAACGCCGCACCGAACTCTTCATCAAGGACCAAATCCCCAAACGCATCGCGTTCGCGGGATATGCCGCCGTCGCCGCGGTGTCGATCGCCACACTGCCCCAGATCTTCCCGGAGCTCAAGTGGTACTTCATTCTGGTCGTGTACGTTTTCGCGCCAGTGCTGGCCTTCTGCAACTCCTACGGGATGGGGCTCACCGACTGGTCCCTCGCGTCCACCTACGGCAAGCTCGCCATCTTCATCTTCGGCGCGTGGGCTGGCGCCTCGCATGGCGGCGTGCTCGTCGGGCTCGCCGCCTGCGGCGTCATGATGAGCATCGTGTCCACGGCCGCCGACCTGATGCAGGACTTCAAGACGGGATACCTGACGCTGGCGTCGCCGAGGTCCATGTTCATCAGCCAGGTGATCGGCACCGCGATGGGCTGCGTCATCGCGCCATGTGTCTTCTGGCTCTTCTACAAGTCCTTCGACATCGGAAAGGACGGCAGCGAGTACCCGGCGCCGTTCGCCACCGTGTACCGGAACATGGCCATACTGGGCGTCGAGGGCTTCTCCAAGCTTCCCGACAACTGCCTCACGCTCTGCTACGTGTTCTTCGCCGCGGCCATCGTAATCAACCTGGTTAGGGACTCCGCGCCGAGCAAGATCGCCAAGTACATCCCGCTCCCCATGGCCATGGCGATACCCTTCTACATCGGGCCCTACTTCGCCATCGACATGTTCGTCGGGACCGTCATCGTCTTCGTCTGGAGCAAGCTCAACAAGGCCGAAGCGGACGCGTTCGGGCCTGCCGTCGCCTCGGGGCTGATCTGTGGCGACGGCATTTGGTCCTTGCCGCAGTCCATCCTTGCTCTTGCCAAGGTGAAGCCGCCGATTTGCATGAAGTTTTTGTCGAGATCGGTGAATGCCGGAGTGGACGCCTACCTAGGAAACTAGTAGCTAGCTGTGATCAGCCCCCAGGGAGTTCTAATGGCAAAAGAACGGATCGAGTTACCCCTACTGGCTAGTTTAAACACCTTATTATGTATTGTATCATCATCCATTCATCCTACAGTCACGATTGTGCATTAGGCTGTCACTACGTCAGGTCCCTTGTTAGGAGGCACTCGAAAGTGCCTCCAATTGTTGAAAAAGTGCCGGCAAATGTTTTTGTAGGCAGAAAAAAAAGTGTTAGTTTTATTCATGTTGGGAAATGTATTTAGTGGCAGTTTTTAAAAAGTGCCTAAAAATTCATTCCGAGAGGAAATAAAGAATATTCATTTGCGGATTCTTCCGAACAAGCAACGGATTGAGCAACTAGCGCGAAAGCCGTTGCGCTTGTTTGTGGCGCATACGTTTTCTTGCTCGATCATTAGTAAAAGTGCCTCCAAATTCATTTACTTGCACTTCTAAAAGTGCCTCCAAATTCATTTACTTGCACTTCTAAGAGTGCCTCCAAATTTAATTACCGGCAGTACTAAAAGTGCCAACGAATTCACTTACTTGCACTTCTAAAAATGCCTCTAAATTCACTTACTGGCACTTGAAATACAGCCTTCAAATACTTGTACCGGACACTTCAAAACTGCCTCCAAATACATGTACTGGCACTTCAAATACAAATAAAGGCAGTATTTGTGTACAAATTCCAGCATTTACGAATCAATTCCAGTAAACAATTCAAACAAGCAAGAAATGGAAGTATTCTATCAAGTTCGCTTACAAAACTGCAATTCCGCCACTTCCAAGTTTGCTTACAAGAAGAACTAAGAAGATCAACAGCTATAACAACAGCTACTACCAAACTGAGGCATGTGAATCAAGAACTTGTGAACTCCTCTCTTCTCTATACTAGCAGAAACATCACGGGCACCTTTGCTATCTAAACCTCATAATTTGTCACCTACGGTTAGGGGAGAAGGCCAGCGTGTCACCGACTCCCTTGATCCTGCTTGACGTGTCGGCGCCCAGTACCTTGCCGTCCAAGGTTAATCCTGCTCGCACGGCGCCACGCCGCCAACGATCTGCAGCAGCAGTTTCTACTCCTCTGCAAAGAATACAAAACTATCAGCAACAATGGATGTTTGCTCATCAGTTTATCTTGTACTCCATGACTAAAATTACAGTGAAAATTGCACAAGTCTAAATATTAGTGCAAATGGAGACATAGATGACACTCAGGGAGCAACCCGACGTCAACGTCTTCCTATCTACCTGTTAGCTACCAATGTCCAGGCCTCAACTGTTTTGTTACAAAAAGTACACGAAGAAGAATATTTCATAAATTTACGCAGGGGGGAGAAGGCTAACCTGATCGACTAAAACCCTTGCCAATGGAACATTTGGGTCAGTAGCAGGATCCTTCATCGAGTCCTCCCGTATAACATCTAGTACCCTTCTGTCATCTTTAAGCAAAGTAAATCTATCAATTTACACAGAGCAAGCATATAGCCTGATTAGTTACATAATATTTAAAAACTAACAAGAGTAGGTTGGTCTGCTCCTCCAAACTAGGAGGGGTAACAGTGATTAAAGATGCTTGCTTAACAGGTAAGATTGACTTATAAGATAAAAGCAACTAAAATGCTCCCATTTGATTAACTGATTTTACATGAGTTGGCCTAACAAATACAGATAAATGTCTTAAACCAGCAGCATGGGTAATGCAAGTCACTAACAAAATTAATGATTTTAAACTGAAGCATGTTGTTTGAAAATAACCTTTAAGAAATGATTCACTTTCACACACAGCCTAGTTTACAACTTTACATCTTTTCTAGCTTAAAGAAATGATCTAGCTCGAAAATTCAAAATTGCACACAGTAAATCTCAAACTAATGGCAGCTACTAGCTCACAGTTTGAGAAGGTTCCCTTGCTGCAGGAGCACAAACTCCATCCCAAGAATTTTGCAAAATAGGTACAGGCTATTTGCAAACCAAACACACCAGGTACAACTGAAGAGACGATACAATATTAAGCACAGGAAAGAGCAAATCATATTTCGCAGTGCATTTTAAAATATAAGACTGTAAACTATGCTAGGTCGTATTGACTTAGCAATCTTCTCTCTTGCATCCAACAGTGAAATTATTCAACAAAATAACATATTAATAATCATACTACAGGTCCAGTGAAAAATATTAAGGATAGAGAAACAGAATAAATAACACTCATTGACTTGTAAATTCTAGTATTAAATTTGTAGCAGCAGCAGAAACTGGTTCTCACTTGTAGCATAGCAGAGATGAAAACGTCGGTGTATCTGATGGCCAGGAAAACAACACCTTTCAGCGCATACTCCTGTTTATTTGCATATACAAGGAAAACAACACCTTTCAGCTCATACTCCTGCCAGATACAGTGGACACAATCAATAAACATATTCAATTTCCATAAAAATATGACTGCGTCAGCATAATCTACAAAAGAAGTAGAAGCAATGTTTTATTAAGTGCCCTTTACAGTGACATAGCTTACAATGGGACTGTCAAATCAGTACACCGAAGACAGACTACACATGTGAAGGCTGAACCAATCTGAAAGTGAAAGGAGTGTCACAATATGATACTGTTGTTCACAAATATTGCACTATTTAACTTCAACGTTATCCTTGTCCATAGCTCAGCAGCATTTTCCCTGCAATTATATCCGGGAATTGAGATACTCCCGTGAAATAGTCCGAAAAATATCAGCCAAATATATGTTCACAAACTGAAAATTACTTCTCGAACTCGATAAACTCAGCAAGTACCGGCCAGCTATAAGAATATATATGCATTTTATAAACCAGCAGACTACACTAACTCATGGGTGAGACCAATGTGAGAACTACATCGTCCACGATTTTCGTAAGGAAAAAACTACAGCAAACGACGTCTCGCTAATTTAGTGGCAGTCTTGCAAAAGTGACGCCTTATAGAAACCACATGCATTTTAATATCGCAATGTACATTTCAAGAAGTTTCGTACTACAACTAAAACTGCATGATAGACTTCGGAAACTACACCTGGAAAATGTTTAGAAACCAACAAGGTATCTAAAGTACATGTAACAAGCTGAAACTACATCCTGGACATAGGAAAATACATTCCGGAAAGGTTCAGAAATTAACAAGTTATTAAAAGTACATGCACCAAGTTGAAATTACATCTCGGACTTCAATAGGTACATCCCAAAAATCTCACAAATTAACAACAACTAACAAACAAAAATGATTACCTGGGCAATTGGAGATGAGAAGGGGATCAAGTCGGCCGCAACGCCGACTGCCATCTGCTGGAACTCCTGCCGGCCTCGTGCCCGTGCGGTGTGGCTGTCCCTGCGGGCAGCAGCGACGGGTGACCCCTGGTCGCAGCCATCTAGAAACCATATCCTAACATGAGCCGCCACTGTTTGAATTGAGGTTGATTACAAGCCTAACCAACTTGTTGGTCCATACACAGAATTGAGTTCCGTCTTCATGCATGTCTACTGCATTTCTTTCCAAAGAATCAATGTATAGAACCTGCGAAAATAATAAAGAAACAAAGTAAATTCTAAAAAAATTATACTGCATGGACATGGACCAGACTTAAGCTGTTATGTGGGGTGGAACTTGTAAGCATGAAAGGCTGAGAACTAAAACGACCATACCTTAGGTATGACAGGTAACATTCTAGCTCTCTGTAGCTTCCCTGATGAAAAGATAACAATACTTTAGCAGAACATACTAGAAATTTGAATACGTTTCACATTAGCTAGCTCCTCCAGCTTGCCTCCAATGTGTGTGCTCCTAATTTCCATCCTACAGGATTTGCACAACACATTCACCAAGCTCTGTCGAAAATAGAAGTTCAACACTAGGCAACCAAACGACATGTAGATGTAGCATAAAATTCCGTAAAAACACACTTTAAACCTCAGGTGACAAGGAGAAGAAACACTACAGAAGATAGCCGGATGATGACTACTAGCAACAATTTCTACAAGCACTACACACATCGTCCTTATCATCACAGGAGCATTCAACATAGCAAAAAAAAACTTGTACAAGATTCTCGATGCATAGCAGGACTCTCCAAGGGAGAAACTTCACATCCTCCTCCGTAAAAAATGGAGGTTTTTTACATCCAAAAGGGGAGAAAACCCACACGGTTCAGACTTTAGACACTCACCATAGCCAAAAAGATAAAAACCAACAACGCCAAGGAATTGCATACTAAGCACTAACCGCCAGGGCTAGTTACATACAAGTCAGATTGTAATTATAAATATCAAGAGATACATCTCCCCACATGGAAACTAGATATCCCTAACACCAAAAAAGATGCACTGATGTAATTTTAATATCAAAAATTACATATGTGTCATGGGATGATGGGAAACTACAAAAAAGAGATAATCAGGAAGTTACATATAAGTTATACAATAACTACATCTCCCTACATGGAAACTACATATCCCCAACAAAAACAAATGGTTTAATGTAATTTTAACATCATAACTGACATGGAAACTACAAAAAGGAAAGCAAAAGTTACATATAGGTATTACAGAAAAAACATCTCACATCAAAAGAAACTACATCTCCCACTTACAAAGAATGTACATTTCCCCATTAGTTTTAATATCAAAGAAACATCAGTGTGATATATAGTTTCAATGCAATATATGAAAACTAATGGACAAAAAATACATCCTAATCCAATAGATTTAAACTACATCTGCATACAGAATCACTATAAGTATCACATAAAAACCCTGAAAAATGCATGCACATTGCATACATAAACCTGCATATCTACCAGCCATATATACCAGATCGCAAAAGTACTACAGTCCGGGCAAGATGGATTCAAAACAAAACATCACAGACGAGAAAAATTCAGGAGCAGCGCAACATGTATCAGTAGAAGAAAGTACAAGACGAGAAACTGTAGGTATAGACAGTGACTCACTTATTAAAACTCGAGAAAATGTCAGTTCTTCCGCAACGATAAATTGTTAGGAAACTATATCTGTATATGCAAAATCGACACAAGACGAAAAATACATTACATACAACCAAAACTACAAACGGTTGTACGGATCTTCATATCATGGATGTAAATACCAGTCTACTATAAAATTTAAGATCAGGTAACTACATCACTATAAACAACATGCCAATTAGTGTTGAATATATGCAACACGCAAAGATACATGTACCTAAATTACAGAAATACTACAAAAATCAAAAATCCTATTCATCCATTTTGCAGGGCAGAACTACATCTATCAGGAGGCTAGCAATTACAAGGATTTACATGGGGATTATGGCTCACCCGTTCAAAATCCCAACCAAACTTTGCTAGTCCTTCTGTACACAGAACGTGCAAACCCTACACAACGAGACTACGGGTTAGAAGCCAAAAATCGTTCGCAAAAATCCCCCAAAAATCACGCATAACCACCAGAAAAAAACAAGTAGTTATGGTTCTAGCTTACTCACCTGGACGAGACCGAAGGGGATCGAACTCGATGTAGTTGAATCGAAGGAATAGACTCGCGAAATCCGCCGCTGCTCTCCAACACCGCCAAAACAAGAACAAACGCCTCGATGTCGAAGCTCGACGTGCAAGTCCTCCGGTATTCGGAGGTCAGCGTACCGGAAGAAATCGCCGGCGATGGTGCACGATTTCGCGACGAGCCGGAGAAGGAGACGGGGAAGGGATACACTGCGCCGCTACCAGACCACCAAATCGAGCGTGACCAGCCGATGGAGGAGCTCGCCGAGTGAGACCCTCCGGTACGTGGTGGCCAGCGCCGCGGAATTCACCGGCGATGGAGCTTGATTTCACGGCGATCACGAGAAGGAGACGGGGAAGGGATACCCTCCGCCGCTCCCACACCACCAAATTGAGCGCGAACAGTCGATGGAGGAGCTAGCCGCGCGTATCCCTCGGGTATTTGGAGGTCAACGCCGGCGGAAATCGCCGGCGACGGGGGAAAATTCGCGAGCAGAGAGAGATGATGGCGCGGCTGGGCTGGGTGCCCTTCACCACAACACGATGGTGATGCTAGGCGTGGTCATGGTCGGGCAGGCGCAACTGGGCAGTGCGGCAATGATGGCGCTGTGGGACGCGCACCAGACGGGCGCCGTGCCGCTCTTATTCTGTGCACGACGTGCCCGTGCGGGTGGAGCTCGGCAGCCTCAAGCTGTGGAAGGTCACGTCCCGGGTGCGCTGTGACCTCGTCGTCGACAGCCTCGTGACTCCTGAAAGCCAGCAGCCAGATCGAGAGCAAGACCAGCAACTGAAGTTCAGCTTCAAGTTGTGATCCATTATTTGGTTGTTCACGGGGATTGATCGACCGAGTTCTTCTGGCCGCGTTGGATTTTTTGGCAGCCTAGTGACGTGTTGCATCGGTTCGCTGCACTCCCCCCGTCCCCCGCCCCCTATAGCTCCGTGCATGTACATCTTGTGTGTAGAGTTAATATTACGTTGATGTTAGTTAAATAGTTAGTGAGGAATAATAATATGCATGTCTAGATTTTTGGAACTAGCTCGGTTGTCGCAGCAAATCATCCAGCATGGAGGATCGTCTGGAGCTTGGCGGCGCGGGTGGGCAATACGGTTGGGATTCGTAGTTAGGACCGTATGTGGACACAGAGAGCAAGTTGAAGGACTGTATTAGAGCAAATTCTAAGTTTAAGGATCCTTTTAGACAGAGCCGACGACTTCCGGGACCATTGATGCGTTTCACTCGTCGAGAAACAGGAAAAGAAAAACGAACTTGATTAGGTTTTGTAAGCGAGCTCGTTCCGGTTTCTGTTTCCTTCCGTTTCTCATTATGTACTTATTTTATCCGGTTTTCCGAAACCTAACGAACATCGAGTTTAACCAAACCGTTCACATAAACGTGGCATAGACGAAAAACACATCAGGATCGTATGGGAATTTGGGATTAGTTAGATCGCAATCGACTATACAGCCATTACAGCTGTTGCCAAGATTCGTGTGGATTTTATTGTTCTTGACTTTCTGCTGCTTTGGACGGACAGTTAACAGCTTTGGCCACAAATTCAGCCCACTAACATACTCTCTCCGTGGCCAAATAAGTGTACTTTTTTATAGGTTTGTTCTAAGTCAAACTTTTAAGTTTGACCAAACTTATAAAAAAACATAGCTATATTTACAATATCAAATTAACATCTCTAGATGCAGCTTGACATATCCGTTCATAGTATATACTTACTTAATGTCATAAATATTTTTACATTTCTTATAGAGTTGGTCAAACTTTAAATATATTGTTGACCTTTTATAATTGATGTTTTCTATAATATACTTTTTAGTACAATTGATGTCTTCTATAATATAGTTTTTTTACATTTTTAAAAATAGTTGGTCATAATATACTATTTATGGTTGATGCTTTATCTACATATTGTTCCCTTTTCTTTTTAAGCTATTGTACTTTGTTCCCTGCTAGCTCAAGTGTTTCACATGGTCTTTAACTGATATTTTTCACATGGGATGCAACTGAGAAAATTGTCCAAATTGTTGATGTTGCTTCATGATTTGTACTCGTCTATTAAGTTGCATATAGGTTGTAATTGAGAGAGAGAGAGAGAGAGAGAGAGAGAGAGAGAGAGAGAGAGAGAGAGAGAGAGAGAATACCTAGATGGTTGTATTTTACATCGTGATCTGTGTTGTCATGGGAGTTGCACATGGGTTGCACTACGATTTCTCACTTGTACTTGGGTCGCAACTGAGATTTTCTTAGCTCCACATGGGTTGCAACTGAGAAAAATGACTAGGACGTTGGATTTGTGTTGTTGCAACTCGTGCCTGACTATTGGATTTACGTCATGACTTCTGCTTTCTCAGAAGTTACACATAGCTTGCAACTGAAAATTCCCAATTGCATAGGGTCTGCAACTGGAGATAATTTGACTAGATCATTGGATTGGTTTTTGATTTGTGTTGTCCTAAGAGTCTCTCATGGGATGCAATCGATATTTTTCAAGTTGCACATGTGTTGCAACTAGGAAAAACAGCCAAAACAAGGGAAACGAGGGAAATATTCTCGGTCCATTGGATTTTGTGTGTGAACTGTATGGGTTGCGACTGAGATATTCCCAGTTGCACAAGGGTTGCAAACGAGGGAAATATTCTCGGTCAGTTGGATTTTGTACTATGATTTGTGTTGTATTGTGAGTTGCACATGGGTAAAAGACCATTAGTTTTGCGTTGTCATGTTTATGGTGAGTTGCACATATGTTGCAACAAGAGAGCGGACGTGAATCACACTCGTTGTTAAGGTGAGCCTCAACCGCATCAAGAGCCACTCCCACCACGGATGCTAACAATTTGAAAAATGTCGCCAACCTTTCTCTCGACTATTGTATTACAATGTCGTTGAATTCTAAACAGTCAATGTTCACACAACCGTGATATAGACGAAAAACACATAAGTGTTGTATCAGGAATTCGAGTTCCATGTTCCAAATGTAGAATTTAGTCCTTACAGACATACATAATGCAGCGGAGCTAAACACTCAATTAACGCACGCACAAAGGAGATATACTTGTCATACGAAACTAAATATATATAGCATCAATGTATTAGTTATGGGGATCAAAATCTAAGCAAAATCACGCATTTGGAACAGTCTAGTTCTCTTTAGAGGGGTCGAGGACATGCCCCGCAAAGACAACAGCGCCGGTCACCTCCTCGACTATGAAATACGCAAACGGATGGTCAGCTACAAAATCCACTCGAGGAGGTGACGGTGGCCGTATTGCACTAGCTCCGTACTGTATATTCATGAAGGATGCAGCTGCAGCTTCAGTACCTTCCTCGTTTACCTCGATGGCTGCCTTGTGGATAACCTCACTCACGACCATTGGAAAGTCAGATTCACCACCATCCACCATGTCAGACAGATCGGCATGACCACTGAACGGCAATTGAAGACCCAGCTTCTCGAGAATTGTGACGATGCTGCCTTGGAAGGACAGCTTGAACTTGGGCAAACGGAACTGGCCGACGTGGATCGTCTCCTTCGGCAGGTGCTCGTGCATGAAGCCAGGCTGGGATGCTATCGTCTCAACCAGGCTCGGCAAGGCATCCGGGAGGAAAATGCACATAGAGAATTGCGTGCACTTGCTACCATCAGAGTGGGCATCATATGTCGCGGCAGTGCTGGGCGGATGGCCGGACGTATGAGATAATCCATAGCGGCTATGGGCAGTCAGATCCAATGCACCATGACGGCTGTAGTAAAACTGACCGAGCTCATCGAAATCGAAAGGGTCGATCTGCATCTTGTACTCGAGTTTGAGCACCTTGAACCCGTCGTGCACGGCAATGTACTGGCGATCCCAGCTCTGCATGAAGGGCACGTCGACGGTGCGGCCGTCGAGCCGGTAGAAGAGCTTCTCCGTGGTGTACTCCTTGTCGAAGGGATTGTTCCAGCTTCCATTGAAGTACATGGCGTTGCCGAGCACGACGCGGGTGAGCGGCTTTATCGTTCCCGGGCCAAAGACGGAGCGTATCAGATTCCTAGTGACCTGTGCGACCCAGGCGTTGATCTGGCCCCGTGCTGCCTCCGGATCGTTGCGGAAGTCGACGGTGCTGGCCTCGGCCTTGTACGCGCCCACGACGGCCTCGCGGAAGGCTGGTTTCAGCGGACATCTCAGGTCGCTCCAGATGCCACTCGCGAACGCGACGCGCGGCCCGCCGGAGCCTGAGTGGTCCTTGAACGCGTCCTCTGCCACGCGGGAGACGAACGCCTCGAGCTCGCCGCGTGACCGCGCGCCGAGGACGCGGAGGATCTCGTCCAGGGTGGCGCCCCGGGCACCGGCGGCCAGGAGCGCGAGCGCGGCGTAGATGGATAGCGGCGAGAACACCAGGTTGCCGTCCGCGTTCGCTTCGACGAGGCGCCTCGCTAGGCTGGCTGCGAACGCCGCCAGGCAGCGAGAGTCGGGCTGCGTCGTGTCGCTTGACACGTCCATCGCCTGCTTTCGCGACGGAGAGAAAATCTCGTCGAGAAACAAGAATCTGTTATTTTCTCCGATCTGATCTGATTGCTAACAAGAATCGGTTAGTTTTTATGCACGCTTGCACCGTGATTGCTGGTATGTTTTGATTCAAGAAGAAGAAGAAAATCAAACGAACTTGGTAGGTTTTGAGCGAGAGCTCGTTCCGGTTTCTGTTTCCTTCCGTTTCTCCTTCTATACTTCTGGAGTATTTTCCAGTCGTTTACGACCCGGTCCCGATCCCGATCCGTTTTAGTTCAAAACCGACTAGCAGTACTTGTGAAAAAATACACGCGCACAACGGCACGAGATAAAATTTTGAAGACGGAGTTGTGTCACCGCCGGAGACCTCCAATAAAAAAGCAGAGCACAGTTGTATTCCAATCGGAAGGCCGGTAAACCCCCGAGATCTCAACCACCATCCATATATACGCGCACGCCGGGCACCTCGTTGAAACGCAAACAGTCCCAAGACGCACGAGCGCCCACCATGGCGACGGACGCCGCTGCCGCAGCCCTAGTCCACGACGCCGACGTGATTGAATCGGGCGGCCTCCTCCGCCGCCGCAACGTCGGAAGCAATGACGACGACGCCCACGCTGAGGAGGAGGCGTCCGTGGAGCGGGCGTTCTTGGACAAGCTGGTGCCGACGTGGACGGAGCAGCTCACGGTGCGCGCCTTCGTGGTGGGGTTCCTCGTCTCCATCATGTTCAGCGTCATCGTGATGAAGCTCAACCTCACCACCGGCATCATCCCATCGCTCAACGTCTCCGCCAGCCTCCTCGCCTTCTTCAGCGTCCGCCTCTGGACGTCAGCCATCGAGAGGATGGGCTTCGTCAAGAAGCCCTTCACGCGCCAGGAGAACACCGTCATCCAGACCTGCGTCGTCTCCGCCTACGGCATCGCCTTCAGCGGTATGAACTCGAACTAACTAGGGCACTTCTCGCGCGTCCAACTTTTGCTCCTTCTGTTATCGGCACACTTCTTGTGTTGGTCAAATATTCTGAACTAGGAAGTTTGGTTCGTCAGTTATGCTTCATTGATTTGTTTTTTCAAGATTTTTTATTATTTTATTCAGGGAAAAAATATTACCATCGATCTTCTATCTACGAAAAAATACGGTTCCGTTTTTTTCAGGGTTTATGATATCGTGTATACTTTGGTTGTTCTAATTAGGTATTGATTACGCAATGAATTTTTTAGAGCGTTTATGATAAGTTGTAGTAGATGAAGATTGTTTGCTGCTCTTCCTGACACGAGTAGTTGTCATTATGTTAGAATACTAACCCACAATATAATCATCTAAACATCTTCTGATTTAATATTGATTCCAATCGGTCAGGTGGGTTTGGCAGTTACCTGTACGCTATGAGCGGGACCATTGCTAAGCAAGCAACAGAGGCTAACGATGCTCTGAATATCAAGGATCCCCAGATCGGATGGATAATATGTTTTCTGTTACTCGTCAGTTTTGTTGGGCTTTTTGCTCTGGTGCCGATGAGAAAGGTATGAACTTCCCTTCCCAGTATTTCTTCACATACAGGACGCCAAAATATCCATGCCGTGGTTGCTCACTGGAAAAATTGGTCGCAGGTTATGATTGTGGACTACAAACTCACATACCCGAGTGGCACTGCAACTGCTTATCTTATCAATGGGTTCCACACACCACAGGGTGCTGAGCTTGCAAAGTAAGTACATTCCTTTTCTGATGTAGTTCATCGTAGGTCAAAATTCAAGCAGTATGACTTACAGAATACTGACATATTTCAGGAAGCAAGTTGGGACACTGGGCAAGTATTTCTCGCTGAGCTTCTGTTGGGCCTTCTTCCAGTGGTTCTACACTGCTGGGATGACTGCGGATTCAGTTCCTTCCCAACACTTGGCCTTGAAGCTTACAAGAACAGGTTAGCATGGCTACATCTTGGTTTCAGCATCAGTGACAACTGTTAATGGACCAGATCCTACAATATAAGGCTTGAAAGTGAAAACTGCATCTAAGCTTGTTTCGTTAATGGTCTTAGAAATTTGTCTTGTTTTATTGTCTGACCATGTTCGATTCATGTTGGATTCACTGTCCTCAAATTTAACTACTTTTTTTGTCTTCCAGGTTTTATTTTGATTTCTCGGCTACTTATGTTGGTGTGGGAATGATATGTCCCTATATTGTGAATGTATCTCTTCTGCTTGGAGGCATCCTCTCGTGGGGCGTAATGTGGCCACTCATAAGCACGAAGAAAGGAAGTTGGTACTCTGCCTCTCTTCCAGAAAGTAGTCTACATGGACTGCAGGCTTACAAGGTACTTGACATTTCGGCATAGGATGCAAAGTTTTGCTTTTACAATCACATGTAACTGTTGAGAACTAACATCTTAACACCACAGGTGTTCATAACCATAGCAGTAATTCTTGGGGATGGCCTATTTAACTTCCTGAAGGTATCCGGAAAAACAGTGATAGCATTCATAGAAATGCATAAGAAAAAATCAAAAGCACTTCCTGTCTCTGACAATGGTACTCCTGTCGCCACTGTGGAAGCTGAGTCTTTTGATGACAAACGTCGCAATGAATTGTTCCTGAGGGATCAAATTCCCAACACAATTGCATTTGGGGGTTATGTCTTTCTAGCGGTGGTAACGATTATTTGTCTTCCGTTCATCATCCCACAACTCAAGTGGTACTACATTTTGGCTGCATATATCTTTGCACCTATACTGGCCTTCTGCAATTCCTATGGATCTGGCCTAACAGATTGGTCCCTGGCCAGTAGCTATGGTAAGGTTGCAATCTTTGTGTTCGGTGCGTGGGCAGGTGCTTCGCACGGTGGAGTGCTCGTAGGACTAGCTGCCTGCGGTGTCATGATGAGCATAGTGGGAACAGCAGCTGACCTGATGCAAGACTTCAAAACTGGGTATCTAACTTTAGCCTCGCCAAGGTCCATGTTCATCAGCCAGGTGGCAGGCACTGCAATGGGCTGTGTTATCGCACCATGCGTCTTCTGGCTGTTCTACAAGTCCTTCAATATTGGTGCCATTGATAGCGCTTACCCAGCACCTTATGCCATTATGTACCGCAACATGGCGATCCTGGGTGTTGATGGCTTCTCGTCCCTACCAAAGAACTGCCTCACGCTGTGCTACATTTTCTTTGCTGCTGCAATCGCCATCAATCTCATAAAAGAGGTGGTGCCCAAGAAGGTGGCAAAGTTCATCCCAATCCCAATGGCTATTGCGATCCCTTTCTACCTTGGACCATACTTTGCCATTGATATGTTTATCGGCAGCGTCATACTCTTCTGCTGGGAGTGGATGAACAAAGCTGATGCGCAGGCGTTTGCACCAGCGGTTGCATCTGGATTAATGTGTGGTGACGGGATTTGGGCCCTGCCACAGGCTGTTCTTTCTCTTGCCAACGTGAACCCTCCAATTTGCATGAAGTTCCTGTCAAGGGCTACCAATGCCAAAGTGGACGCCTTCCTTGGGAACTAGTCATAGCTGGTCAAGTAGTGTTAGAAAGTTTTCTTTTCAAGTGATAGCTTGTCTAGTAGTGTTGAATATTTTGTTTAGAAGTTGATAGATTCAGCATAACTGTCTATGTAAAGATATGTAAAGGAATTTGTCTTAGCTTGCTTTGGTCTCCTGCAGTCAAATATTCACTGCTTTAGAATACTGCGAATCATCTGATTGCCTATGTTTGTAGTAACTTTCATGATAATGTCAGATAAAATCTTCTGCAGTGGAAGTGTGCTGAAAATTTACTTTCTACTACGTATTATCTAAGGTTTCAGCTTCTGCACTCTATCCGATTACGGTCCACTTTAACCGTCATGAAAAAAACTAACCATGTATAACCATGTACAACTCATAATTTAACCCAAGACAATTATTTGGGATCAGAGGAAGAATTTTTCTTTACAAAAAAGACTACTGATCAAACAATCAGACACCCCAGAAAATAAAGGAAAAGGAATCGAGATTCCTCGGGAGCCGAACATATTCTTCCACTTTTTTTGCGATTTTGCTAATTCTTAGTCTTGACTGAGAATTAACTAAATCTCAATCAACTCATCAGCCGTTGGATTTTGTATCGTGATTTGTGTTGATTTGTGAATTACACATGGTTTGCAACTGTGTGAAGATTTAGTTAATTCTAAGCCGACTTCTTAGTCTTTAGATTTACATCATGATTCGCCAAAACAAGAGATTCACATGAGATTCACTTGTGTACAACTGATAGAGATTTAGTTAAGTCTAAATCGACTAAGACTTAGAAATCCCCTTTTTAGAGATGAACGTATTTTCCCTCCTGAACAGGCCGATGGCGCCCCACGGCTGCTGCTCCTCCATCGCCGACGCCGGAGTCAGCATGTCATTGTTGATCGTCGAAGTGAAGTAATAAAGGACACGACCCTAACGGGCCAGTAATCTACATAAGAAACCGTCAAAGTCGTCGTTGTGGAAGATCGAAGATCTAAACCTCAAAAAAAAAAATCACATACCTCACGCCAACACCGAAAGAAGCACCAACATGGCGAAGAGGAGGTCGGAGGACCAGGAAAGTCATTGTTGTCGTGTTAACAACCCCTACAGGCCCTAACCTCGCTGTCTAGAGAAGCTGGCAAGATTTTACTCCAACGAGCCATCGACATCATCGCAACTGACATTGTTGCACAACTAACGAAGCGCCGCAATAGAGACATACTAAATGCTCCAAAAAAGGGAAAATAGAACTTCATCCGGTAGATCGAGGCCTCCCCGCACTCATACACTAGCGAAGCCGACGAAGGAGGAGGGGCGGCAATCAACTGGCGGATGAGGAGTGGCGGTGTGGTGCGGCAAGAAGATCGCCTCTCTAGGGTTTTCTCTACCACATATTGAGGGTTCTTCTTACCACTTGATCCGAGTATTAATTATCGTGATAGATTTTTTTTAAAGGCATACTATCTTGATTTTGCTCAAAAATTGTGAGTATATTGATTGCGTGACCGGGAATTAGAACACACGTTTCTCCGAAATGAATGCATAATAACCTTTTGAAAAAACAGTAATCATGAGGAACAAGCCCCTACTATTGCAATAACTTCATATATTCTTGTCTAGAGGAAATAAATTTGAAGACACGCTTATGTTCACAATGTCTATGAGAATACAGTTAACTGTTATGGACATGAGCAGTCACTGGATAACCAGGTCCATTGATCAATCATTCGGTCACATGAGTTTTTGTAAGATATATGTAGCACTACAACATTCACATCAGAGAGCCATCTTCTTGCAAGGCAGCAAGAGGCTCCATACCTCCATCCATAAGTCATCTTGTGTGCTGAACTGGTGATTCAGCTAGGCGCTTTATCCAGAGTTTTCTTTAGATCAAGAAGTTTTGACCAACTTTGGCTGTATCTTCTCTTCTGGTTGCCACCAGCTGTGGATTTCAGAAGACAGGTAGTAATCTGTCAGAACGATCTAAATTCCCAGGAAATGCAAAATAGCTAGAGCTCGTCTTACTACATACATTTCCATACGACAGTAGACTTTTCACACGCCTCTGAGCACGAACTCTGCATGATATCCAGATAACAGCCAGTAAGAGGTAGTCTGTCCACAATCAACATGACATGATGTAAGTACAGACCTTGGCTGACGATGCTAATCGTATTGTCTCTTGGATTGCTGAGTCGATATCAATCTCGGTCCCTGGCTTCACAGAGATGACCTACTCTAAAAGTGGAAATGGTAAGATGTTGAATTAAGTTGAGCCAGAAGTTGAGAACAAAGAGAATGCACTGTCAGTCCGCGGCCAGCATCGTAACACGTACCGACGGATCGTATTCACCGATTTCAGGCATCCCACTGTGATCTTTCCTGGAGGAAGACAACACCGTAATATCGAAGTGCTCATCGATCTACAGCAGAGTTACAGACACGCATTAGCTGTTCCGAATACCCAGTTTACTACGATTAGCATACCGAACGATCCACGGTCTCATGTTTTCAGTTAAATTCGATCAGAAGTTTCCAAATGTACCATATTTTCATGGAACATGGAAGAATCCAAGTGAGGTACCTTTGTGCAGTAGGGGGTGGAGCAGGAATCGCAAATTTTGCCGAACGAAGTGACGACTCGCCCTTTTATTGACATCCCGAACTGACTATGCTGAAATTCAGTAATTGAGACCTCACACGCTGCATTTTCCATGGAGACGTGGTGGACGGGTTCTGCGGAGTAATCTAAATTACCTGCTGTACTAGAAGGTGCACTAGGACGTCGGCATCGCTCTGCCCGTCTTCGATCAGATCGTCCAGCCTCAGCTCTCGCAGCGTCAGGTCGAAGTCGCTGCTCCACTGATCCCCTCCACCGCGCGACGTTCCGACGGAGATGAGGCTCTGCCGCGTGCCGGTTCCCTTCCGCCGGTTCCTCCTGAGGCCCTGCGTTCAAGAATGCAAGGAGCAGCTACTTGGCCATTCAAATTGCAACTGCATTCCCCGCTATATATCCTACCACTGTGTAGTGTTCACCTGTGTAACTTGGACCCTTTTCGGTGCCTCGGTGGGGTAATCTTCTTCGGCTGGAAGCTGCGCGTGCACGGCAAAGCTTCTGCCTCTGCCGTGGTTCCTGCTGCTCGGGAGCTGCGTCATGATCGGGTTCGGCAGCAGCCTCAGCGCCGGGCTGCAAGCTCTCTCCATGGCGTCCGGTCGAGAGCAGAGCTTCGGCCGGTTATGCTGCATGCCGTGGCAATGGAGTCCCGATTACCTTATCCTTTTGCTCCACCCTGGAGACAGTCATGTGTGGCGCTGGTGAAGCCTTTGGGTTTACGTAGGGAGTACGTGACAGTTGCTGAACCACACACACCGTTCCTCTCCAAACGACGTGCCTAGACAGCAGTTGAATCTTGGATCAGCCCCGGCCGCCGATGAACTTGAAACAGCTCGATGACAGGCCCGTGAAGAAATAGGAATGCACCCATGATTGCATCATGAAATGTTCACTATGAGCAGGGCCGGCACTAGGACAGGGCAATAAGGGCGCACGGCCCAGGGCCAGCTTGCCTAGGGGGAGGGCTATGTCGCGCCCGCCCGCAGGCGGCGCAATTCAACTCCCCCGCCTGAAGCGAGACCCTTTATGGGCCGCTTTGGAGCGGCCCAACAGAAAAGGCAGAGCGTTTTTTTCTGCTTTGTTTTTTTAATTCGGATAACTATTTCAAATCTAAATAATTATTTTTAGAAATTTGAACAATTTTCGAATATGAAAAAAAAAAATCGTATAATTTTCCAATATGATTAGATTTTAAATTTGAACAATTTTTAAATATGAACAAATTTTAAATTTAAACAATTTTTTAATATGAATAAATTTTATATTTAACAAATTTCGGGTATGAAAAAAATAGATATAAATTTTTGAATATGAACAAATTTGAAATTTGAACAATTTTTAAATATGAAGCAAATTTCAAATTTGAACAATTTTTAAATCTGAACAAATTTTGAATTTGAACAATTTTTTATCTGAACATTTTTTTAGTCGGAAAGTTTTTTGAGTTTGAACATTTTTTAATCTAATTTTTTTTGAAACTGAACGATTTTTTAGTTCGAAAATGAACGATTTTTGAGTTTGAACATTTTTTTTGAAACTGAACGATTTTTTTTTAGATAAAAAAGAGCCTCGCTCCCAGTTCCATTTAAGAAACCAAAGTATCCTTACATCAGTTTGAACATTTTCAGCCCAGAGTTTGGCCACCAAAATCAGCCGCCAAGCAGCGCTACACCACTTGGTTAACGAACTATCAGGAAGAAACTAGCCTATTACATTAACGAGCGACGGGGACAGCTCGCAACAGCCACCTCAGTTGTTGGCAACAACTTTCAGACTTCGACCCACCAGCGTGAGCCCCCTCCCCTCGAGAATCTTGGCAAGACCATCAGGATCTTTTTGTCCAGGCTTTGGCTGCTCATCTCCCCCCAGTCCTTGACGATGCTTCAAGATCAGCTCCTTGTTGAACGTCACCCAGGGTCTGGCCAGCACAACGGAGGAGGCCTCTGGGCTAACTGCTCCACCTCCCCAATCACGCTCTCCAGCCTTCCTTTTGTGTCCCCGGAGAACAGGACCTTCCACTGTGAAAGTAGAGCCGCCAGTCGTCTCCAGATGTTCTGTAAACCAGGCCAAGGAGAGATCGATTAAAGCACAGGTCATTTCTGGTATTCCAGATAACCCAAAGCACCGCCGCATGAGAAATCATAAAAACGTAAGAAAAAGGAAACAGAAAAGGAAAAAAGAAGCAAAGAAAAAATAAAACGAAAAGAGAAGAAAGAAAGAAGAAAAAGGAAAAACGCCAGATGGGCTGACCCATCACGTATACATTTCAGGCGGAGCTCGCGAATTGCGCCCCTAATGAGCAGCATAGATCATTCAGCGCTTGCCTAGGGGGTCAGACCATGTGCACATGTTGGTATAGTAATATAAATCTCATTAGCAATGTCACAAATAGTCAACTATGTGGGCCTAAAAGTCGTGGAGCAATGAAATCAGAAAAATTAGTCACTTAAGATCCATCACGATAGTCTAGAAACGTGGGAGCAAATAGGGTGGGCATATTACTTGAAACTCATGAGCTTATCGAGTACTCAAAAATCGGCTCGAACTTGGTCACTAATGAGTCTAGGAGAGTTGATATTTTTAGCTCGATAAGAAACGAGTTCAATGAGTCAATTTGCGATTACTCGATAGCTCGTAGATTATTTACAATGAAGAATACCAAAAACCTCTAGGACAAAAATGTACAAGCACTCAAGTTAAAATCTCCAAAGTCTATATCGACGATGAACCAACATTTTTTATATTCTTTCTCCACAATGATTTTATTATGTTGTTCAAATTTCTTAACAATCTTATCAAGCCTATCGAGAAACTCAACTATTTATTGTGACGAACCAAGTTGGGGTTTCAATCTCATTAAGTTAAGTAAACGAGTTGAGTCGAGCATAACCGTTAACTAATGAGTATTTACGAGTCGAGTCAAGCTCGCTCGATATCCACCTCTAAGGGCACATCAGCGTTCGATCAATACAATTAAAACACATGCTTCAATTGGATTCGTTCTTCTCTTTTGTACTTATCACTTTCTCTCTTCTCTTTCATTGCCCCCAAAATAGCATGCTAATAAATAAAATTGTCATATTCTGCTATTTCCTTTATTCACTCTCATTTCCTTCTCTCCCGCTGCTGGCTCATGGACTCATGGAATTCAAACTATTTTCCTTTTGACTATTTGATTATGTTTTGGCTATCAGGTGGTTCATTAGCGTTTTCTTCCCCGGCCTCTTTTTTTAAAATGGTCAGATAGGGAATCAAGGACACGAAGGACCGTATGATTCCTGCTATTTTACTCCAATAAATTTAGCTCTCCTTGCTCCTTTATCGTAAAATTGGTACTAAAAACATGATATTTTTTTATAGAAAAGAAAGGACATAATGTTTTTCCTCTCCTTTCTTGAAAGGGAGCAAATGGATCAAATACATGAGATTTCTAGCAAGATGTGAAACATAAAAGGTTTTACCTATAGAAATCTCGAGCCGGGGGGGGGGGGGGGGGGGGGGATGGCCCCCTAAGTACACAAATAGTTACTCAACCTAATTGAAATCCATACATATATATGCACGTGATTTTTGTTTACTATACTACTATTGCAAGGGACTATTTTTTAGTTTGCCCAGTGCCTCTAGAAAGTCAAAACAGGAGCATGCCTAGCATCCCTACCACCAAGATGAGGGTCAGCTCATCTTGAAAATGCACGCAAGTCTATCGTCGTCGTGTCAGCTTAGTAGGCATCCTCTGCTCGCACCAACATTCCGCTCCTGCTCCGCACTACCAGCCCACTCTGCTTTACGTACTTAAGTATATCGATGCGCCTATTTTCATGGAGTTGATTCCATTCTTAAAGAGAATTGGTTCAGTTTATTGAGAAAGCTAGACTAGATGGGTCGTTAACTAAGGGGTAACCGTGGAAAAACACAGATACTCAACCTAACTAAACTAGAACTGGAGGGCGCCACACAAATACTAAGCGCCACACCTGTCGCGACTTCAATGCCGAAGAGAAAGTCAGAACACGAATAGAGACGAGCCTGGGTGACGAGGGGTTAACTCATCAAATCCCATGGTTAGGACCTAGGGTTGAGATTATGGGGAGAGAACGTGGTAGTACTGGTAGTTTCGTCGGCTGACAAGCAGAGGCAAAGATTTACCCAGGTTCAGGCCCCTCGGGTGGAGGTAAAGACCCTACTTCCTGCTTGTCTGTTATTGATCGTGTGGATTATGCGGTTACAAGGAGGCTCCGGCGAGATGTCGATCTCGCTAGAGCTTTGGTGGTTTGAGTATGGCTTGTCCTAGATCGGCACCCCTCCCAGCCTTTAAATAGGCTGGGTCTCGGGAGTTCATAACCGACCTAGTTTACACGTAAGGAAAGTCTAAACCGACTATGCCTATGTCTAATCTTGGAGGGTACTCCATCTTCTTGGGCCTCTTGTCTTGGGCTTCGAGTAGGCTCTTCGCTATTGGGCCTTAGTCATCACGTGCACCAGGTACCCTCACGGTAGGGTACCCGAGATGTATATCCTTGTCAGTAGCCCCCGAGTACTTGTCTGACTCGAAGAATCGGGCATGGACTCGTTCGTAAGTGCACGTCATATGCTTTGTATCTGTATATTATGATTAGAATTCCTGTATGAATAGCACATGTTGGCTATGTCGAGTATCTCATCGACTGTGGTTTTTGCTTATGATGATCAAGGATAATAGCTTAGCAGGCCCAGTACACTCGACGGATCGGGACTGGTTAACTACACATTCGGGTAAAACCTTACTAGCTTTCAATCAAACTCGAGTCCCCGGACTCGAATCTGGAACAAACTGGTCAGATTCGACTAGGCCGCGGAGGTCTTACTGAGTCGATCTGCAGTATAGATTTGAATTTACCCAACGCGTCCGTCAGGATTTTTCATCATGTCTGCTGACACGGAAAGTATAAGGATTGACGTTGCTGGAACGGTCCTTAGCCCAGCTCGAAAGTTCGGCGGGTCTTACCTTTGCACTATGCGTGCAGCATCCGAGGTATTTGCGGCGGACGCAACTCGGGAATGTTTCGAGTATGATTTTGTATATGAACTGAGTCGAGCCTTTTGTCGACTGACACTTTGTCGTTATTCTATCGGGTGCGCGACAGCGCTCCCGATGGGAGTAGCCCCGAGATTGTGCTTTATTGCTTGCAATGGAGGATAATCTCAGATCTTCTTACCTGCATATGTTAATCGAAGAAATTTTTGCCGTAATTCTATCGGGTGCACGACAGTGCTCCCGATGGGAGTAGCCCCCGAGATTATGTTGTATTGCTTGTAATGGAGGATAATCTCAAAATCATTTTATCTTGACATCTCCAGTCGAAGAATTTTTTGATATGCTCCCGATGGGAGTAATATGCCTCAGCCGAAGGAACGGTCGAGTGACCAATTTTGCCTTAACATTGCTTTTTCACACCCGAACCAAACAAGCAGTCGAGTGACCGATTGCGTTGGGCGGACTCGAATGTATTTCTGATCAGAGCGCTTGAGATGACGTCAGGGATGACGTTTTTGGCGACTGCGCTGCCTGACACGGTGGCGTGCGTTATGCTGTGATGGATGGGACGTGACACATAGGTGGGCCCATTGTGCAGCGCTGACCGAACGACGGTGCCGTTTGGACTTGATTTGACCACTCTGGCCCACTTTTTACGGAGGCGTGATGATGGCTCCTCTTTTTGCGTGCGTAGTGGGCGGAGTGGCCGGCGACGGTTGCCCTCCGCGTTTGCCACGTGTACGGTGAGATTGCGTGCGTAACGCACGATTAGGATATGAACGGTTGTGATTGCTTTTGATTTGTGGTAAATAGGGGAACGGCGCTGGCATTACTTTTTACTTGTCATTTGCTCTGCGCGCCGCCCCTGCTTCATCGTCTTCCTCTCGCCTCCATTGTTCTTGCGCCCGAGCTCCGCTGTTCCCCTTAGCCACCACTGCCATGGCGCCAAAGAGAAAGTGCTGCCGCCGACGCCCGCGACCGACGCGGCCGCTCTGAAGGGGAAAAGACTGCGGCTGGCGCATCTGGCCGCCGTCGACCTCAAGAAGAGCGACGGCGATTGGACGAAATCCACCATCAAGGAGGCGCATCTGGACAAGCTTCGCGAGGAGGGAATGCTGCCACCCGCGGACCAGCTGTTCGTCCGCGCGTCGCCCAAGGAGGTACTCCCGAGCCTCGCGCTAACGAGCGCGTTTGTTTTGCGGAGTTTCTGCCTAGGGGTTTTTCGCTTCCCTTCCACGACTTCGTTCGTGGATTGATGTATGCATACGGGGTGCAAATCCATGATTTCACCCCGAATGGCATTATGCACATTGCCTGTTTTATGGTTTTGTGCGAGTGCTTCTTGGGAGTTTCTCCCAGCTGGGCCCTCTGGAAGTCGATCTTCATGGTCCGGCCCAACAACCGAGGCGGCCGCACCTATCCTGTTGGCGGCTTCGGGATCCAGGTGCGCAGCGACACCCGCTACTTCGCCCTGAAGCCAGTCGACTCGGCGCAAGGGTGGAGGAAGAGGTGGTTCTATGTGCGCGTCGACCAGGAAGGAGTCCCGCCATTTTCGACTGCTGGCATAGTCGCGAGGACGAAGCCTGGGACCACCCGCTGTCGGTTGAAGAAAAGGCAGAAGCGGCGCCTCTGCTGTCGAAGATTGGAGAGCTGCTGGGCAGCGTAACTGGTGTGCATTTGATTGCCACCTTTGTGAAGATGCGGGTATGGCCGCTCCGCATTCGCGCCCACCCCATGTGGGAGTACGAGGGTGCGCTCGACGCCACCCGAATGAGCAAGGAGGAGCTGTCGAAGAGCGAGCTGGTGTCACATGTGCGGTCCATCACCAGCACGAAGTCCAGCGAGCCCTGCAACGTCGACTGCCCTGTCACTCCTTATGGTCCTGATAGGCCTTTGGAGGAGGTTAGTGAACTATCAAGTTTATGATCTCCTGCTTTTGTTATTTGTTGTGCATCTTTGTAACTTTCGACTGCTGTATTTTGTATGCAGGGCCACTCGACTGCATCAACCCTTCCTCCTCTTCCCGAAGATGGCCCAACTCATGAAACGGAGGTGCAAACGGTAGAACGAAGGGAGGAGATGAATCGCCTCTACCTTCGGCTACCACATCTCCCATGGAAGAGGTCGAAGAGGAAGGGGCAGAGGAAGTACAGGCCAAGGAGCTCGCCACGACTGATAATGTGAGCGAGGTTCCCACTCGCAAGCGCCGTCGGGCGGCCCGAGTTGTGTCTTCCTCCACGAGTTCACCCGCGAAGGAATCAGATGTGGAGATGACGGAGACTCGGGCTCGTCTCCACTACCACAGCTGCTCCTTTGAACGTGAGCCCGTTGAGCTCAGCTCCTCCTCCCAGTCGGGTGAGGAGCTACTTTTTGGAGGCCCAAACTTTGACAACCTTGATACTGATGAGGGAAGAAGAGCACAGGTATGCGTCTGAGCTTTTTGTACTAAAGTTTTTGCTTGTTGATATCTTGCTTATGTTGTATTTCGTCTGTCACTCGCAGTGCTGAGACTGTGCGCCCTCTGACTCCCCCATCCGAGAAGATGACGACCCCTGAGCACCCGGAAGTCTCTCACGTGGCTCCAGAAGTCGTTCAATCAGCAGCACAACTACTGCTATTGAGACGGCCAAGGCTATGAGTGCCGCAGCTCCGGAGGTCGGGACATCAGCCGCGAAGCCCGTGCCTTGGACAGAACACGTAAGTGTCTTTTTGTCGAGTCCGCATACGGGACTGGTTATGTATAACTTATGCTGATTTCGTGTGCTTGCAGCCTTACTACCTCAACTTGGTAGAATCGGGCAAGGCTTTTGTCCAACTGGAGCAAGAGAGGGACAGCCTGCGCACCAGTTTGGAGCAACTCACTCGTAAGTGTATTTTGATTCTTAACCCGAAGTCCCTTTTGCACTGTCTTTGCTTAGTTGAGTGTTTGAATTACTTCTTGCCATCAAATTCAGATGACAAGGCATCGGCTGAGTCCCGGGTGAAGGAGCTAGAAGATGCACTCGCCAAGCAGCGTGCTGAGTCGAAGAAGGCTTTGGATGATGCCAAGAACTCCGCTGCCTTGCGCGAGAAAGAGTATGCTGAGCGTCTGGCTAGCCTCACCCGAGACGTGGGCGGTGAGTAAAATTTGCCACTTTTTGTTTACTTCTGTTGCCGCTGAATGTCGTGTAAGAGTTTCTGTTCTTTCTGATTTTTGAAGGAGCTGTTGGCGCACCGGCACCTGTAGACCAGGCGAGTGGCGATTTATCCCTCGACCGCGCTATTGGCGACCTGGACGTCGTCTCCGCCCAAGCAAGGATGCACTCGCCAAGTCTACGAGCACACTCGGCGCCGTATACAAGGGCGTGTTCCCGTCTGGCCAACCTCCATCGACTGTGGATGGCTTCGCCGACGTCCTAGGCCCGGGAACCTCGACTATGGCGAATTTTGCTCGCACCCTGACGGTACGCGGCTCAGAACCACCCTCAAGCTCCTTTTAGGTCATGGGATAGAGGGTGACTTCAAGGCCGCTCTGTCTGATTTCCCTCGAAGCCGGCGGGAAACTGGTGTCTCTGAAGCATGTGAACGAGCCAGCCGCAGCTGGCTGAAATTTTTATGACTACCGTGGAGCGCCGGTCAGCGGAGGTCGCCAATCGCGCGCGTAGGGCTAGGTCGGAGTCTGCATCATAGACTTTAGGGCCATCTTCCCTTTTGTTGGACTGTAATTATACTTTTATGATATCGCGAGTATGCGTATGCTTTTGCCACACTTGTATGGATTTGGTTCCTTTGTTGTGTTTCCGCCTGTAAGGCTATGTGCTGTTACTCGCCTAAGCTTTGTGATGAGTCTCATATCTGACATGAGATTTTTATGATGTTTGGAACAGAAACGGGCAGCCGCTACTTCATCTGGCTCGTCGCGGCATCGTGCTCCACTCGATCTCGAGCTCAGGTGGCAAATGATGCCGCAGTAATGCGTTATATGAAGGCTCGAGTCGCAAAACTGGAGCAAGAGTTGAAGAGTGCCCAGAGCGAGCTGGATATATGAGGGCGAGGCCTGCTTTACCCACTCAGCGAGAGGACTATGTGCTTGGCGAGATGGAGATCGTGAACAGACAACTCGAGTGTAAGCATGACTGCCTTGATCTCAAGAGTTCATAGTCTGTCCTTTTTGTTGACCCAACGTCCTTGTTGCAGGTTTTGTTCCAGACTTCCAGGCGGAGCAGGCTCGTGTGATGAGCAGTTGAATAATGCGACTGACGAACCAACGACGGGCCGTCAGCACTTTCGCTTGGATAAGCACCGAGCCGCATACTCGCAACTCTAAAGGATCGAGTGTGGCGGAGCACTATGCTGCTCGAGTTATGCAGGTCGGCCTTCAGTCGAATCAACCAGACTTTTCCCGACAGGGCCGCAACCTCAAGGAATCCACGCGCTGCTCGGGCTTTTCCGGAGTGCAGGTCCATTCGAGATTTTATCACCCAGAAGCTTGTGGATGGAGCCAACGCAACGATGGCGTATATCCGGAGTAAGCGTCCAATATGCAGCTACGTCCACCCGTGCCTGGATCGACTTTGTCACAGTCGCAACTTGACGATACAGTCGAATATGCGAGGGTATGGTTGAGTGTTATCACGCTCAACTTATGGGCCCTGTTCTTCCAGTCAAGGACGAACCGGAAGATTAGGGTATCCTGTATATAGGGCAGCCCCCGAGTGTAAATTTGCCACTTATACGTAGTGTATATTTATTATATGTATGTGCGCAGCCCCCGTGTGTATCGAGTGGGGTTTATGAAAAACACTTAGTATGGAACATGAATTGCACAGCCCCCGAGTGTTCGAGTGAGGCTGTGAATTTTTGCGATGTTTGAAGCTTCAACTCATGATTTTGAGCAACTTTTTGTTTATGTATGATTTTATGACCCAGCCCCCGAGTATTCGAGTGCGGCTGGGGTATTATGTTTGAAGAAGGAGCGAAAGCTCATGCTTTGAGATAGCGCAGCCCCCGAGTATTCGGGTGAGGCTAAGTTGTGCGAATAAGTTATGCGAGTAGTAAGCAGGGAGAAATATGAGGAATCATTGACTATATTCCATTTTTGAATGTTAAGCTGCAGGCCGCCTCATTAAAAACCTTCCAGTCCCCTTAGGTACCCTGGTAAGGAAAAGAGCGCGTCTGAAACCTGCAGCCATCCGACATATGTGCCTATTACATTGTGCGACTGAGCAATCTAAGCATAGAAACGGCGCAGCTGCGCAACGTTCCAAGGATTGTGCGAGAGTTCCCTGTCTTCGCGTGCTTCAGTCTGTATGCTCCACCACCAATGACCTCGGTGATGATGAAGGGTCCTTCCCATGGAGAAGCGAGTTTGTGCACCTTCTTTTGCTTCAGTCGAAGTACCAGGTCGCCAACCTCAAAGGACCTGGTACGCAGTCGACGGCTGTGATAGTTGCGGAGGTCTTGCTGATAGACAGCTGTGCGTGCTAGCGCCGTGTTGCGTGCTTCTTCGAGCAAGTCGACTGCATCTTCGAGTGCTTCATCTGCATCTTCTTCGTTGTATGCCTCGACTCTTGGTGCATTGAATCTTACATCTGATGGCAGGATTGCCTCTGCGCCGTAGACCATAAAGAATGGGGTGAATTGTGTTGAAGCGTTGGGAGTTGTGCGTAGGCTCCATAGCACAGACGGGAGTTCTTCGACCCAAGCACCCGCGGCCCTTTTGAGTGGCACCAGGAGGCGTTTCTTGATTCCGCTCGTCACGAGTCCATTGGCTTTTTCGACTTGGCCATTGGATTGCGGGTGTGCCACGGATGCATAATTGAGCGTAATGTCTGCTCTTTGCAGAAATCGGAACTCTTCAGCCGTGAAGTTTGTACCGTTATCAGTGATGATGCTGCTTGGCACACCAAAGCGGTATATGATGGATTTTATGAAATTGACTGCTGTAGTGGCAGTCGAACTTGTGATAGGGACTGCTTCAATCCACTTGGTGAACTTGTCGACCGCCACCAGAAGGTGAGTATGCCCTCCATGGGAGGATTTTTTGAGTGGCCCGACCATATCGAGCCCCCACTGGGCGAAGGGCCAGGCCAATGGTATTGTCTTCAACGCCGATGCGGGTGCGTGCGGCTTTGTGGCGAATTTTTGACAGCCGATGCACCTTTTGACTATGTCCTCCGCGTCTTTGAGTGCTGTGGGCCAGTAGAAGCCTGCGCGAAAGGCTTTGGCTACGAGTGATCGACTGCTGGCGTGATGCCCGCAGGTACCTGCATGAATATCACGAAGGATGGCTGGCCATCTTCGAATGCTATGCAACGTTGGAACATACCTGATACGCTGCGCTTGTATAGTTCGCCGTTGATGACGGTGTATGCTTTAGATCGTCGAGTGACGCGTCTTGACTCTGTTATGTCTTCAGGTACCTCGCCGCGGAGTATGTATGCGAGGAAAGGTTGAGTCCAGTTGGCTCAATGAGGAGTACCTCGACTGGCGGGTCCTCTGTGCTAGGTGCTTTGCTCTTGGCTGGTGCGGCTGATGTAGGAGATGTTCGCTTTTCTTGATGGACCTGTGCTCGATGCGCTCGAGGAAGACACCAGGTGGAACTGGTGCTTTGGTCGCGCCAATGTTGGCTAGCTTATCTGCTTCTTCGTTACTCTCGCGCCCTATGTGCCGCAACTCGCAGCCTTCAAAGCTGCCCTCCATGAGTTGTACAGGTCACGGTAGGCGATCATGTTATCTGCGATTGCATCGCAGGCCTTCATTGTTTGCTGCACCACAAGATTCGAGTCACCATAGATCATCAGTCGAGTGCACCCGAGGGCTTTGGCCATCCGCATGCCATGGATCAGGGCCTCGTACTCTGCTTCGTTATTGGATGGTAACTCGAATCCATCTGCAGGATATAGCGAAGCTTGTCGCCTTTTGGTGATATGAGGATGACACCTGCGCCTGCGCCTTCGTTCTTCTTTGAGCCGTCGAAGTACATAGTCCATGAGTTGGACACATCTGGTGCTCCTGGCAATGAGCTTCGATCCACTCGGTATGGAAGTCAGGTAAGACTTGTGCTTTGATGGCCTTCGGGTAATCATACTTGATATCTCGTGGTGCTAGCTCGATGAGCCATTTTGCGACTCGCCCAGTTGCGTTGGGGTTTGTGAGGATGTCCCCGATCCCTGAGGTGCTGATTACAGTGATCGGGTGCTCTGCGAAGTAGTGCGTCAGCTTCCTTGAGGACATGAACACGGCGTAGCCAGCTTTTGATAGTGCGGGTACCGCTGCTTTGATATGGAGAGCACTTCACTCAAGTAATAGACTGGACGTTGTATGCTTTGGGCGTGTCCCTCCTCCCTGCGTTCGACTACCAGTACGGTGCTCACCACCCTGTTAGTTGCGGAGACATATAGGTATAGTGGCTCGCGTTCCCTTGGTGCGACGAGGATTGGAGGGCTTGTGAGGACTCGCTTGAGGTCCGTGAAGGCTGCTTCGGCTTCTGGCGTCCACTCGAATTTATCTGCTTTCTTCATCAGTCGATAGAACGGGAGTGCTTTTTCGCCTAGCTTGCTGATGAATCGACTGAGTGCTGCCACTCGACCCGCTAACTTTTGCACATCATGGAGCTTTGAAGGCCTTTGCATCGTCAAGATGGCCTGTATTTTCTCCGGGTCTGCCTCGATTCCTCGAGCCGAGACTAGATACCCAAGAGCTGCCCGGCTGGGACGCCGAACGTGCACTTCTTCGGGTTGAGCTTGATGTGGAAGCGTTTGAGGTTTGCGAACGTCTCTCGCAAGTCATCGAGTAGTGTGTTTTCCTCCCTTGTTGTGATGACAATGTCATCTACGTAGACCTGGACGTTTCGCCCAATTTGCTTCTTGAGGCAGTCTTGCATCATGCGCTGGTAGGTTGCGCCTGCGTTCTTGAGCCCAAAGGCATGTTGTGTAGCAGTAGACCCCGAGTGGGGTTATGAACGCCGTTTTCTCTTCATCCTCTTCCTTCATCCTTATCTGGTGGTAACCCGAGTAAGCATCCAGGAAGGACAAGCGAGCGCACCCGGCGGTGGAGTCGACGATCTGGTCGATTCGAGGTAGTGGAAAGTGATCCTTTGGACAGCATTTATTGAGTGCTGTGAAATCTACGCACATCCGAAGGATATCTGTGTGCTTCTTCTCTACGAGTACGGGGTTGGCCACCCATTGTGATTTCTTGATTTCTCTGATGAAACCTGCTGCGAGTAGTCTGTCGACTTCGGCTTCGACTGCGGTTCTTTTCGGGCCGGATATGCGGCGCATTGTTTGCTTGACTGGTTTAGCATCTGGAAATAATTGGAGAGAGTGCTCGGCGAATTCCCTGGGAATACCTGGCATGTCGGCTGGACACCACGCAAATATATCCCAGTTCTCACGGAGGAATTCGACGAGCGCGCTTTCCTATGCGATAGGCAGACTCGACGAGACATTGACTGTCTTGGTCGGGTCAGTCGGGTGCACCTGATGCGATCTTGTGTCATTGGTGGCATTGAATGCTCTGTCGACTGCCACCTTTTGTGCTCCGGCATAAGTGTTCGATCGTTGGAGACCGCTAGATCGGCGAGTGTTGCTTCCATGCCGAACATCTCAGAGATTTTGCTAAACTCTCGGTCGCAAGAGTCAGACTTTTGGAAGTTTCCCTTGACTGTGATTACTCCTTTTGGTCCAGGCATCTTTAGCTGGAGGTATGCGTAGTGTGGCACCGCCATGAATCGAGCGAACGTCGGGCGTCCAAGTATGGCATGGTATTGTGACTTCCAGTCGACAACTTCGAACTCAATCGACTCTGTCCTGAAGTGGTTCTTGTCCCCGAACGTTACGTCGAGTTGTATGGTGCCTTCTGGGCTTATTGCTTTGCCTGGGACGATACCGTGAAAGGTATTTGAAGATCTTGGCAGGTTTTCGACTGACCTGTTCATTTTGCGGAGCGTATCTGCGAAGATGATGTTTATGCCGCTGCCACCATCCATGAAGACCTTGGACATGGCGTAGCCTCCAATTTGTGCGTCGAGTACCAGAGCAGAGTGCCCTGGACGAACGACCGATGGTGGGTGGTCCTCTCTGCTGAAGCTTATTGCAGTTTCGGATCCCTTCAAGAATTCAGTTACGGCAGGAGGTGACATGACCGCCATGTTTACTTGTCGAGTGCGAAGTTTTTGCTCCCTGTTGGAAGGGCGACCTTTCTGTATCATGTACATCTGCCCTTGGGGCGGAGGGTACTGAGGTTCGTCCACCCGAGGCACGGTTGTATGGTGATGCACCTAAAATGCATCTACTTTTCCAAGCACTTTGCTTCATAATTTGCTCCGGAATCTTCCCATATTTGAATAAAACTGCTGAATCTGACGCTGTTTTTAGCAAAGTCTCCTTTCTGGTTGTTTTTGCAGGAAATTAAATCGGGGAAAAATACCACGTCATTTTTTATGGAAAAGAAGGACATCGTGCAAAAGACGGACTCGAGGAGGCGCACGAGGCCCAAAAGAGTGGGCCCCACGCGGTCAGATTCCTTGACCGCGTGGGCCCACCTATCTGGGGCGTCGGGCACCGCCTCTCCCTCGGTCTTCCGCGTACCCCTTCATATAGACTAAAAAGTGGACGCCCTAGAGGGAGAGAGCTTTCGCGAAACACACCGCCGCCGCCACCACGATCTTCGATTTCGGAGACAGATTGATCCAGGATTTTCTCCCGGAGGAGGGATTCGGAGGCCGTCTCCACCGCCATCTTCACCGCCTCCATCTCCATCAACCATGAGCTCCCTCACCATCACCATGTGTGAGTAGTCCCTGTAGGCACATGAGGTGGATGGGGATTGGATGAGATTGATCATGTAATGGTACCCGTTGTTCTAGATCCTAGGGGTTTATCTTGAAGATACTTTTGTATTGTGTTGATGCACTTATGCTATGTTTAATGCTTGCTACTAGGGCCCGAGTGGCATGATTTCAGTACTGAACTTATTTTGCCCCATCATATATTTGAGTTTGGTATCTATCTGCAAAGTGTATTACCTGCTATTATGTTGAACCTGCGAACCCTAAAAGTGACAGGTAGGGAAAACAAGGGGGAGATGTATTAGTTTGAGGATTCTATGTGTTCATGAAGTGTTAATGCGTTGTTCCGGGCTATTCGAAAGGGTAGACCTTAATTACCTGTAGTTCCAAGTTGGCCCCGGTGAAATGGGCAGGTAGGACAATAGATGTTGTGCAAATTCTCTTGGTTAGTACGCACAACTATTTATGGAACACATACCTACATATATCGGAGTTAGAGATAAGTCCCATTGCTGTTCGTATCTTATTATATGATCAATCTTATTCATGCAACGCCCCGCTGTCACCTCGTGCCTACGTTTTAAATCCCTGAGTTACACTTTCACTTTTCCGGTGAAAACTGGGAAACCCTTGTTACTACTACTGTTTTATTTTGCTTGCTTGAATCACCTTACTGCCATCACTATTACTGCTGCAAGTTTATTGATATACAGGTGTGGTTGAGAGTGACGCCTCAATTGCCAAAGTCTTATTGGTATTCTTGTGTTCCCATCGAGTCGAACTATAAATTTGGGTAATACTTCCCAACGAAGATTTCAGCGATCCCCTATACTTGTGGGCATCAAGACATTTTCTGGCGCCGTTGCCGGGGAACCTAGCTTTATTGGTAAGACCACTTGTTATCATTTATTTGCTGCACTTGCTTGTTCCCAACTATGGGAAAGGAAAAGATACTCCGAAGGAGGTAAGGCCTTCAACCACTCGTAGAGGTACTGATCTGCCAAGTAGGCAAAACTTTTCACCTGATGTTGCTTCTGCTGTTATTACTAAAAAGAAAGGAAAAGTTTTATCTAGTTCACCATTGTCTAAGATGTCTACTAGTACTGAAAATGATTTAATATGTGGTAGCATAGACAAAGAAGTGACACCTGAAACATCTGAGACAACTGAAACACCTGAATTGCCTGAATCATCTATTATTGAAAATGTGGAGTCTGATTTGGAAGATAGTGAGTCTTGTGATGATGAATATGAAACTTCTTCTTATGAGGAAGAAGATGCAATTGCTATGGCTTTTATGGATTCGAATCTTGATAAATTGGATAAACTTGATAGCAATAAAAATTCTTCTCTTGCTGATTATTTTCCTGTTACTAAGAAAATGAATGCTCCAGCTATTAAAATTAAAGATAAAGATTATGAGTTTAGTGTTGATCCCGAAATAATTAAAAAGGCTGAGAAGTTTAAGTTTAATGGGAGAGACAATGAATTTCCTTTTGAACATATTGCTGTTTTGCATGATTTATCTGTTTTATTTGGTAAAGATGAGATTCACCAACGCTATTATTTCTTAAAGTTGTTTCCTTTTACCTTGGGAGGAGATGCTAAAACTTGGTATAATAGTTTAGAACCTGGATCTATTACTAGCAAAGAAGAATGCTTGCAATTATTCTATAATAAATATTTCCCTGCTGATAAGATTCATGGTTTAACTATTGAGATTAGCAAATTTTCGCAGAAAGAGAAGGAGGATCTACCCCAAGCTTGGGGGAGGTACAGTAAGTTGGTTAGGAAATGTCCTACACATGGCTTCAAGAGTAATGAAATACTTGATATATTTTACAATGGACTAACTGAAAATACTAGAGACTATCTTGATAGTATTGCAGGGAATGTTTTCAGGGAAAGGACCATTGATGAAGCAACCGAATTATTGGAGACTATCTCTAGGAATTATGAAGATTGGAATATTGAAGTGATAAATGAAAAAGAGGTATTCCCAGAGAAGAAAGGAGGTATTCTTAAATTAAATGATGAAAAATGAAAGTAGCTGCCAAGGATATTGAAGAGAAGGGAATTAAAACCTCTCATCTCAAGGAACTATCTGAAATGGGTGTTAAACTTCCTATTGATAAACCATGTTTTCCAATCCAAGTCAATGCTATTAGCTCTATGGAAGGTAATGAAAAGGTAACACCTCCTATTGATGTATCATATGTTAATGATTTTGCTTATAATCATAATCCTGAGGAGCATAGTATTAGAATGAGTATTATGGAAAACTCTCATAAGATTAAATTTCTTCGCGAAAGTTTAAATGCTAGTGTAGAAGAAGTTAGAAGAATTATTAAACACTGTGAGATGATGAATAATCAAGTTGAACAGATGGTTTCTCTTCAAAATAAATTGTATGAAAATCTTATTGAGAAGAAACAGGTTTGTGGAGTTAGTACTAGAGGTGGTGCAAGTACTCAGGATCCTGATTATCCTGAAGACCATCCTAAGAGAAAAGAGCAAGAGGCTCTCAAGAAGAAATCTTCTGCAGGAAAATCTCCCAATGAAAACAAAGATATGATAATTCCAAGAACAAGATGAGGATATTTCTATTTCTGATGCTGAGACTGAAGATAATAATATGAAGAGAGGCCATCTACACCTGAAGAACAACATGAAGCTGAAAATATTGAAGAACCTGAACCTCCTGAAAAAGACCCTCAACCATCTATTGATAAGAATAAAAAGAAGAAGCATCCAAATCAACAAAAAGGTAAAGAGAGGGATCCATGGGTACAAAGGCCCATACCATATCCCCAAGAGGTAATAAAATCTTTGGATGATGCTAGGTTTGAGAAATTTCTTGAGTTGATTAAAACTTTATGTTTGCAAATCCCTCTTGTTGATGCTATTAAAATTCCTCCATATTCGAAATATATGAAAGATATTGTCACTAATAAAAGAAAGATACCTAATGATGCAATCACTGCTATGCTTGCTGAATATTCATTCGAAGGGAAATTGCCTGAAAAACGTGGAGATCCTGGTATTCCAACTATTCCTTGTCATATCAAAGATACTTATGTGAAATATGCACTATGTGATTTAGGAGCTGGTGTTAGTGTTATGCCTTTTTCTTTATATAAGAAACTTAACCTAAACAAATTAGTTCCAACTGAAGTATTCATTGCAAATGGCTGATAAATCAACTGCTGCCTATAGGTATATGTGAGGATGTTCCTATCTCTATTGCTAATGTGTTAATTCCTACAGACTTTGTTATATTAGAAATGCCTGAGGATGATAATCTATCTATTATTCTTGGAAGACCCTTTTTAAACACTGCAGGAGCTGTGATAAATTGCACTGAGAGCAAAGTGACATTTAATGTCAAAGGAAATGAGCATACTATTATTTTCCCAAGAAGAATCCTGTTACAATGATAAACAAGAGTGTGAATTCTATTCAAAGAAATACTATTATGATTGGAAGCTTTGAAATTGCACTACCACCTCCTGCACCAAAGTATGCTACCTTGATGATTGGAACTATTCCAATCAAATATGAGGTATCCTGAACTTCTTCTTTATATATAAAATAAGAATCATTTATGTTATCCTTTGCATATTATCAATGAGACTTGATCAACCTCATTATTAATGTGGAAATGATGAAAATTTGATTCCCATAAAAATTTGTGTTGCATTTTAAATTACTTGTCCTAGAATTTTAGAGTATATGCATAATCATGATTATTTCAGAATTCAGAAAATTCCAGAATATTAAGTTTGAAAAATTCTCTGTAGAAAATTGTCTCGAAAAATTCTAGAAAAATTTGTAGGTAAGTTATTTTACCAGGGGAACCAACAGCCAGAAGTGGGGCACCAGAAGGCCACCAGGGGCCAAAAGAGAGTGTCCCACGCGGCCAGATTCCTTGGCCGCGTGGGACCCACTAACTTGGCCACCTGGGGGTGTTAGGTGAGAGGTCGATGCCCATCTCCTTCCCTCGACAGAAAACCAGCTCCAGGTATTTTCCCAAAATTTTCCGTGCACGTTCTTCCTGCTATCCTTGGATCTCCAAGTTTAGGGCAGATTTTTCAAATCTGCTTGGTGGAATTGCTCCTTGGTATGTAACTCCTCCACCCATCCAATTACTTTTTGTTATTATGCTTTGTGTATGAAGTATTTTGCTGTACAAGGTGTCACCTAATATGCTTGAGAAACCCATGGATTTGAGTTTTCTAGTTAATATGGATGCATGATATTGATGTGGAGACTAGCTATGGATGGCTCAATGTTGTTTTAGATTGTTACATCTTAATTTTTGTTGGGTATTATTTTTGTACAGCAAGGTATCATGTTGAACAAGGGTAAGGAATTGCTTGGAATGACTTCAAGACCAAGAAGAAGAGTATTGAGAGTCTCCGAGAATTATGATGACAATCATCTATGGGAGGATAGTGCAGTTTATGCAGGAGAGAAGCTTCGGATTCATGCAACCAAATGGCAAGACCCCTTGTTCTTGACCATTGGGGGATAACAGAGGACTTCAATGCCTTTGTCACTGCGACCGGCTTACTCGAGTTCTCCAACAATCCACGGAATACATATGAAGAGCTCTCGCGGGAATTCCTCTCCACATTTCGGTTCGAGGGCCCTGAGAGCTACAAACACAGTAAGAAGAGTAAGCCACCACCTCCTACCTTTGTCATAAAATTTTCTATGAGAGGAAAGCGTTTTGTTATGTCATTAGAGGAGTTTTGCAAGGCTATTCGAGTAGAAAACACTGGTAGTTGGGATGAGACTAAAGCTGATACTAATAAAGATCTTGTAGCCTTTTGGCGTAGTATTTCTGTGAACGCTCCTGAAAGACTTAATAGGGGTAAATTCACACACATACAGCACCCAGGGTTAAGATATTTTGCCTTGTTCCTTGCGAGAGGATTTCTTGCCAGAGATAACTCTTCTGCTTGCACTGGACCCATGATTTATTTACTTAAATGTGCAAAAGAGAACACACCATGTGAGTATAATTTGGGAGTAATTCTTGCTAGGACTTTGCACTTTGCTGTGAGTAGAAATAATACCGATGAAACTCCTATTTATGCTGGTGCCATTGCTACCTTAGTATATGAGCACATTAAGAACGAGAGAGGATTCAGCGATAACATGGGCACGCGTGTGGAAGAGTCTAAATTACTTGATTTTACTTTACTTTCTCGCATGGAAATGGGGGAGAGACATGGGGAACATTATATATACAGCTATAAGGGCTCTAATGGGCAAAATGTGCCCGTTAGGCTCCCTCGTGTTGACCTTTTTGACAGGACTCTCGGGAAGTGGACCGTGGAGGAAGTGCAACCTCAAGAGGAGCCCCAATATCCAGAAATGCAAAGCTATCAATATGGTTTCACTCCCGGAAGTGGAAGTGGTGGATATGGTTACCACCCAGGATACTAGCTTGATCACAAGCTTGGGGGAGTACTTCTCTCCCTTCCCATTCGTTGTCTTATATCACTTTCATCCTGTTATGTTTTAGTTTCTTGTTGCTAAAATCACAAAAACACAAAAAGATTTTATTTGTTTCTTTTGCTTATTTGTTTCTGGTCATTTACTTATGTATTCGAAATTAAAAAGAACAAAAATATTTTCGTTTTCTTGAATCTAATGCAAAAACGGAGGTGCAGGAATTTCTGATTCTGTTCACTGTTTGATTTTTCATATTTTTTCTGTAACTCCGAATGAGCTAAAATTTTAACCACTGCTGCAACTTTATATGACCTACACACCCGTAAATTATGAAATTATTCTGATGTGTTTAGGTAGGGTAAAAACAGTACTGTATGCAGTAGCATTTTATGGCAGATTTGAGTTTTTACTGCGCAGTTCAAGTTGGGAGAGGAGAACAACAATGATGAGCTGATGTGCATGAAGTGGATGAAAGGTATGACACCTTTGCCGTGCTTATGTGGACTTTTTAATAATAGCAAGTGCGCATGTCATAATTTCTCTAACATCTAGGGAAGTGCTAGCAAATGTTTATCTCCTCCGTGGTTTAGTATGTTATATTATGATGCAAGAGAGATATTATTTAGTGTCAACACTTGGATGTGGATTGAGTAACTGTGGTTCTAAACAAAGGTCTACGCATCCCATTGTGCTTGCTAAACTTGCCAACCAAAGTAAAAGATCTTTTCAAATGATAAACATGAAGTCATATGCTTGACAATCTTAGGGTTGAGAGTTAGCCCATATGTGCTGACACATGCAAAGCTTTCAACGTGTTCTTAATTATATTTAGTTGATATCATGTACTTTTGTCTATGGATGCCTATCACGGGTGAAATAAATGTGGAAACTTAGTAAGTTTAAGGAGTTTGTATAAATGGCTAGAGAGATGCTTTGGGCCGCCAATCTAAGCCATGCATCATTCATGGTGGAAATTTACAGCATAACCATAATGTTCATTCTATGATGCACCTCATAATAAAAAGCTATACCCATAGTAAATAAAAGAGTGCTGAGATTGTTCATTGTCTGTTTGTCTTGTTATTTTGACATGGGCTGGCTTCCATGTCATGAGGCAAGAGGTACCCCTGTAGCAACTCTCAATGACGCTATTAAAATACTTACAATGACCTAAAACTTGAATTTACTCTGTGACCCGAGGTGAGTAACACGTGGTGTAGGTACTCGTATTCACGGGGCATGAGGCTTTCAACCTCTAGTTGGTCAAGCATATGAGTCATAATAGGGAATGTTAAATGATTTGATAAAATTGAGAGCAAGGATGTAAGCACAATGAGTTCACTAGTCAACAAAGTAAAGAATCAAGAGATCTCAAAAATCTTGACATGATTCAATCAATAGCGATGCAAGAACCTTTGTTTTCTTCTACAGTTGGGCAAACTCATCCAAGTGCTGACACTTCATGTTATTTCCTTTGTAACAAATATAAATGCTTTAACACCGGTTAGATGCATCTTTGCCAGCAGTTTGTTATTTGTTATGGAAATTATGTTTTGAATACTTGTTGGTATTAAACGGTGTTGTATATGCAATGCAAAGTTCTTGTCAAAGTCTTTTCATCGCTTCTGCACTACGTTTGAGTTGTTCGAGGACAAACAACGAGCTAAGCTTGGGGGAGTTGATGCACCTAAAATGCATCTACTTTTCCAAGCACTTTGCTTCATAATTTGCTCCGGAATCTTCCCATATTTGAATAAAACTGCTGAATCTGACGCTGTTTTTAGCAAAGTCTCCTTTCTGGTTGTTTTTGCAGGAAATTAAATCGGGGAAAAATACCACGTCATTTTTTATGGAAAAGAAGGACATCGTGCAAAAGACGGACTCGAGGAGGCGCACGAGGCCCAAAAGAGTGGGCCCCACGCGGTCAGATTCCTTGACCGTGGGCCCACCTATCTGGGGCGTCGGGCACCGCCTCTCCCTCGGTCTTCCGCGTACCCCTTCATATAGACTAAAAAGTGGACGCCCTAGAAGGAGAGAGCTTTCGCGAAACACACCGCCGCCGCCACCACGATCTTCGATTTCGGAGACAGATTGATCCAGGATTTCTCCCGGAGGAGGGATCGGAGGCCGTCTCCACCGCCATCTTCACCGCCTCCATCTCCATCAACCATGAGCTCCCTCACCATCACCATGTGTGAGTAGTCCCCTGTAGGCACATGAGGTGGATGGGGATTGGATGAGATTGATCATGTAATGGTACCCGTTGTTCTAGATCCTAGGGGTTTATCTTGAAGATACTTTTGTATTGTGTTGATGCACTTTGCTATGTTTAATGCTTGCTACTAGGGCCCGAGTGGCATGATTTCAGTACTGAACTTATTTTGCCCCATCATATATTTGAGTTTGGTATCTATCTGCAAAGTGTATTACCTGCTATTATGTTGAACCTGCGAACCCTAAAAGTGACAGGTAGGGAAAACAAGGGGGAGATGTATTAGTTTGAGGATTCTATGTGTTCATGAAGTGTTAATGCGTTGTTCCGGGCTATTCGAAAGGGTAGACCTTAATTACCTGTAGTTCCAAGTTGGCCCCGGTGAAATGGGCAGGTAGGACAATAGATGTTGTGCAAATTCTCTTGGTTAGTACGCACAACTATTTATGGAACACATACCTACATATATCGGAGTTAGAGATAAGTCCCATTGTTGTTCGTATCTTATTATATGATCAATCTTATTCATGCAACGCCCCGCTGTCACCTCGTGCCTACGTTTTAAATCACTGAGTTACTCTTTCACTTTTCCGGTGAAAACTGGGAAACCCTTGTTACTACTACTGTTTTATTTTGCTTGTTTGAATCACCTTACAGCCATCACTATTACTGCTGCAAGTTTATTGATATACAGGTGTGGTTGAGAGTGACGCCTCAATTGCCAAAGTCTTATTGGTATTCTTGTGTTCCCATCGAGTCGAACTATAAATTTGGGTAATACTTTCCAACGAAGATTTCAGCGATCCCCTATACTTGTGGGCTTCATATGGCACCCGCGATATTTCCGCCTGCGGCAGGCTGTGGTGGTGGAGGTGGTGCCATCAGAACAGGCACATTGTTTGGCTGGGGCACAGGTGCAAGTGCGGGTGCATGTGCGGCTGTTGCCGTTCTGAGTTGGACATATTCAGACGCCATTTGATCGAATTCTCTGCAGTTTCTCATGGAGTGATTGGAGCGTAATTTTCCGTCTTCCCTCTTGTACAGGTGGAGTCTGCAATCAGCATCCATCTTTTCTTCGAATGATCGCTCGGATTGTGCGCCGGATCGTGACTTGCGCCAGTCTTTCCTCTTGTAGCTATCACTGCGTTGGCCGCGGTCTCGACGGTCCCGGCGATTATCTCGACTGTCCCGTCGATCTTCTGACCGCCGGTCGCTTCTGTCTTGGTCGTTGCGGGGTGTAGAAAACCCAGCCGCCATGAATTCGAGTCTGTCGTCGTCGTAGTGACGTTTTGAACGCTTGCGCCTTCGGTCGTCTCTGTATGAGTCTCTGCGGCTCCGACTGCCACTTTCATGATTGTCACGGGGTGAGGACCCGCGTGTGGTGCGCGTCATGTCTTCTCCGTCTACCCACTCAGTCGCGATCTTCAAGAGGTTAGCCACAGAGGTTGGCTTTTGGCGACCAAGTGCTTCTTTGAAGTCCCGTCTGGCGAGGCCCATGATGAAAGCATCCATGGCCATATCTTCTGAAATTACCCCAACTGAGTTTCGTATCTCAGTCCATCGTCTGATGTATGACCTCAACGTTTCGTCTGACCGTTGAACGCAAGCTCGCAGCTCCTCGAACGTTTTTGGGCGCTCACATAGAGGCTCGAAGTTTTTGATGAAGTCAGTGCGGAAGTGATCCCACGAGTCGTATGTTGATGGAGGTAGAGCCTTGAGCCAGTCGCGGGCTGTGCCTTCGAGCATGAGTCGTATGTATTGCATGGCTGTGATGTTTGTGCCTCGCTGGCACGCGACAGCCAGCCTGTAGTCTTCCAGCGACCCTGAAGGTTCCTGTCGACCCGTGTACTTGGGCTGTTCAGATGTAAGTTTGAACCCTTTGGACATCCGTGTCTCGCGGACGCGTCGAGTGAAGCACAGAGCTCCGTGTGGCTCAGGCTCTCGATCAGAGTATGAGTCGCTACTGTAAGATCTGCGTGATCTGCTCCTGAACCTGGGCCGACGTGAGCCGCTTCTTTCCTTCGAGTGGTGGCGGCGACCACTGCGATTATGCTCTTCATGACGCGTGTCAACTATGGCACGATCTCGACTCCCTCCTGGAGTTTTTGGGATTTGGCGTATGGCGTTCGCCGCTAAGGCGAGTGATTTGATCTGTTGGCGATGTAGCTTTGCGTTAGGGTCATCAGCTGGAGGCTTGATTGCCTCTAGGTATGCTGCAGCAGTAAAGAGAGCACCCGCAGCTGTTTTGGGTACTGGCACTCCTTCCTCGTCGTATGTCATGAAAGAGTTGCCTAGGTTGCGGGTGAGTGCTGCCCTCTCATCTGGTGCGAGGTGTGACAGCCTTGATCTGGGTCTTGTGTCCGCTCGCCCTGTGGAGCTCAGGGAGAGCTATCTTCTTCGCGCACTTGACAAGCTAGCTTGCTTTTTACGTTCTTCGAGTGTTGCTCTGATCTGCTGCAGTTGAAGTGATTCCTGCCAGTTGAAGTATTGGAAGGTCAGCATCTCCTCCCGTGTTGCGTCTGCTGGCATCATTGTGCACTCCTTGATAACTTTATCTGCTTTTGCTGCCATCTCAGCAGTAATTGTGAGATTTGTGACTCCGTCCGGCATAGTAACCGTGCACGGGAACTCTGTAGGCCTGCGACTCGCCGCAGCATCAGATGATTCTGCGGCGAAGGCAACGTAGACCTGCTGGGGTATCACCCGAGGGTATGTGTATGTGTTTTTGAGTCCCGTCATGGACTCGACGTCGTCATCAAGGCTCATGTCGGAGTCGATATGCCCATTGAGTGGTCCGTCTGGACGGATCTCGCTGTCGATGCCTTCATCGCCTATGCTCATCTCGGCGTCGACGAAGTTGTTATGAATCTCGAAGTCGAGATTGTTGTTGGTGCAGATCTCAGAGTCGACGTTGTTGTCGATATGAGTTTCGGGCTCGTCGAAGTCGCTGAGGGAGAGCCCGCAGTCGAAACTATCCTCGAGTGGGAGATCGAGCTCGGGATCGTTTGTGCGGTATGCTGATTCGGCCTCCTCACCTTGGAGTTCTTCAATGAGCTCGTTGATCTCTCGAGTCGACATGGTTGTTGCAGACGAGCAAGCTTGGAGGATCGACGATGGTATGGACGCAGTTGATGGATCCGCAGTCGAAGGAGCTGCAACCGATGGAGCCTCGGGTGCGGAAGTCGCGAGTTGGCGTGGATCTGTCAAGTCCTGCACACCAAGCTTGTTGACGAAAAAATTGAACGAACCAACGGTTAAATCCAAACCTGACTCGAGATCGGAGAAGGTCTCCTAGAATTCTGGCGAGTGTGGCTTGAAATCCATCAGAGGATCTGATGTGCTTTTTGTAGGTGAAGCTGGCGTGCTGCCGTTTGTCGAGTGATTTGGCGAGTTGCCGTGTGCCGCCCGAGTCGGCGAGTTCTGGTTTGTTGATGCAGCCGGTGAGTTGCCGTTTGTAGATCCGATCGGCGAGTCGCCGTTTTCCGATGGAACCGAAGAAACCGTGAGTCCAGCACTATTCTTTCCCACAGACGGCGCCAATTGACGAGGGGTTAACTCATCAAATCCCATGGTTAGGACCTAGGGTTGAGATTATGGGAGAGAACGTGGTAGTACTGGTAGTTTCGTCGGCTGACAAGCAGAGGCAAAGATTTACCTAGGTTCAGGCCCCTCGGGTGGAGGTAAAGACCCTACTTCCTGCTTGTCTGTTATTGATCGTGTGGGATTATGCGGTTACAAGGAGGCTCCGACGAGATGTCGATCTCGCTACAGCTTTGATGGTTTGAGTATGGCTTGTCCCTAGATCGGCACCCCTCCCAGCCTTTAAATAGGCTGGGTCTCGGGAGTTCATAACCGACCTAGTTTACACGTAAGGAAAGTCTAAACCGACTATGCCTATGTCTAATCTTGGAGGGTACTCCATCTTCTTGGGCCTCTTGTCTTGAGCTTCGAGTAGGCTCTTCGCTATTGGGCCTTAGTCATCACGTGCACCAGGTACCCTCACGGTAGGGTGCCCGAGATGTATATCCTTGTCACTGGGCCTTGCCAAACACAAGAAGAACCACGAAGCGCACCACCAAGCCGGCAACACTCGCTTGTCAATGGCGCCCGATGCCGCTGGCATCCCACCGGAAAGCGCCATAGCTAAGTGCATCAGTCGAGTCACGTCTCCAAAATAATGCCCGCGAGATTAGAAAGTAACAATGTTAAAGACGTCATCCGGATCTAGCAAATTAGATTTAGGATTTGACCTAGAGGGTAACACCCCAAGGGTTGGAGGGGGCCTTGTCTCTATGACGACGCCATCGTCGTCGACATTAACAAAGTTGGAAAATACTTTCACCTGGAATGTCCCGACAACCATTTTCATCGTAGTGCCGCAAGGACAACTTGCCATGCCACCAGCCAATGACCCCACCAATCCAGCTCCCTCACCTAGAGCATCACCAGTGGTGCACCACCGCCCACATGGCCAATAGCACCACACCAACACCACAATGTCGTGGACCTGCCGCTCTAGATTCCACAACCTCCATTCACCAAGCCCACATATCCGAGTGTTGTCGCCACCATCTTAACCGACACCGAAGCCCCCTCTGACCACATAGTCGAAGCAGCAAGAGGACGCAACATTTCCCGGCTCCACCCTGGAGGCACCGTTCCCACGCCCATGCACCACTCGAAAGCTATGCATTCGCAAATGTCGCACCTCCTCCTCCAAACCCGGTACCTCCAGCCTAAGCAGAACCGCTGTCAAAGATCCATTGCATTGGTCGCACGCCGCCAAGAATTACTTACTCCGCCCCTCCGCTGCACTCAAAGCATCGGGCTCGCCACAGATTACGCGTTAAACTTCCCAAACGAGATCCCTTAGCCCAGGGACGGCCCATAGGGCGGGCAGCGGAGCGGCCGCCCTGGGCCCCAGGGAGGCAGGGGCCCCGGTCCAGGTAGTAGTTCAATGGTAGTACTGTCATATTTTCTGCCTTGGTCATGGAAAAAAGAGGAAAAACTAGAAGGGAAACAAGGACAAGCCCACTACGTAGCTAGATGTGAACACGGGAGCAGCACTCACGGACATACAGCTAATTCTTTTCAGTCGCAAAAAATTGCTAGTGTCTGTTGGACCCAATCTCTTCTTCAATGGATTCACTTTAAGTAGCTCTGTTCTCCTGATCTGGCTAATTTTTTTCCTGTGTTGACTGCAAATTGCTTCGTGACATGCCTTCTAGAATATATCAACCTCGTAGTGATAAAATCAAGAGAAAAAACAGATAAGTGAATCGGTAGAATCCCAAAAATATTCACATGACAATTTTTTAAGTTGTAATCAGTTTTCACAAGTCTATTTGTTTTGTGGATTACAATGATGGTCTCCTTATCACACTCAGAAGTGAAATCTTTTGTCAAACTATAATTTTACCTTTGAATCATAATGTACTTCGGCCAGTTGTTACCAATAAATGGTTTGCTGCGTGAGTTTGCAATTCAGAGATTATTGATCTAAGCTATGTTTGGATTTCTTTTGAACACATCTAAAATTTGTTTGTCAACAAGGGCCCGTTTTGTTGTGTTGCCCCGGGGCCCCCAAAATGTGTGGACCGGCCCTGCCTTAGCCCTCCCTGCCACCGTATGAAGGTCCTCTAGCAGCAGCAGAAAAATATGGTGGAGGTGGGAGCTCAGGTGGCAGCCAAGGTTTCATCACCCGAGTCACCCCTTGAAATCTCGTATTCCCTCCATTCCAAATTATACAATATTTTAGATAAATTAAGGTGGATCTATATACGGATTGAAATGAGTGAACAAACAAACGCGTTTTGATAAAATGTAAACATCTTATAATTCGGAACGGAGGAAGTAGATATTACCACGACCCTCAAGAGCTACCTTGTCTAGAAAAATAATGAAATTGTACCTTGTCATGTGCAACCGAGTTTGTGTGTGTCAGCCCAGTAAGAACCAGGGTGTACTGGGCCAGGCCTCTATAACCCTCAACACTCGGCGAGTGAATCTCGCTAAGGACCAGGTCTGCAAGCCTGGGGAGCCCGCGGGGCAGAATCGCCTCGCGGAGGCCTGAGGAGGCAGCTAGGGCCTGTGGAGCCTCTACTCCGCTGCTCCCTCTCCAAGGAAGCTTTCCCTGAAGGGAAGTCAACGCAGAATCCTCCACAGGGCGTTCCCGCCCACGCGAGGGTTCCTTCACTGTAAAGCAAGCTCTGCGGAGCGCACATGGCTTCCGCAGCGGCCGCAGAGTGACCGCGCCTCTGCGCAGGGTGACGACGGAGCTACAGTCCCACTTTGGTGATAAAGGAGTCAACAAAGCAGGGGCAACGGCGCAGACCACCAAGCTTTCCTCTTTGGTGATAAGGGAGCAGGCCGGCGCTACGCGCCAAACGCGACGTCACCGTGGGGACTTCCCCCCGCTCCTCTGCGGCAGCAGCTGGCCGTCCTGGATGGACGGCGGCCTCTCTGCTGCGGCCTCAGCTTTTGTGCCCATGGACCGCGCTCATGGACGCCCAAGCAGCGGTGCACCGTGCTCCCGACCGTTGTCGCCATGTGGTAGCCCCTCCGCTGCACAAGGACAGGGAGGAGGCCCGGGGCGCCTATAAAAGGAGCTGGTGCACCACCCTAACGGGGGATCGAAGACATTTTACTCCTAGTCTAGCTACTTGCGCGCAAGGGAGAAGAAGACAGTAGTTTCCCTCCCCTTGTACGCGCCATTGCCACAACTGTGCCCTCGGCAAGCACGCTGTACTGTAACCTCTACAAGCAGCAATACAGACAGGCAGGACGTAGCGGTTTTACCTCCATAAGAGGGCCGTGAACCTGGGTACGCGCCGAGTGTCCGCCATGGCGCGTTATCAGTTGAAATAAAAAAACGTAGGAATTTTACAAGACACTTCGGACCTTCCTATCAAATCCTTATGCACAAAGAATGAGACTGAGATCTTTAGTGGCAAAATAGAATCTTAACTATAATTTCTCATGTGGTCTGACTTGATTCTTGTATTTTCCTATTCCATTGAACGAAACACAAGTTCACAGAATTCAAGTGTTTTCGGTCATCTGCTATGCACTTGCATTTCTGCCGTCTTTCTATTTTTGTTCATGTTTATGCTTTTTATAATCATGTGAACCAAATAAACTCTTATATTTTAGTTAGTCCGATCTCAGCAAAATTATTATTTTACTAGATATTTTGCATCCACCTATCACACTGTCGGAGAATGACTCCCACGAAACAGGGGCAGTCACACTCGCGAAGAGAGTTTGTGTAAGGGGCTGAACACGACGTCAATCAACCCTCATCCGGCGCGGCGACGCTGCTCGTCGTGCCTGAGGAGGGACATCACGGCAGACCTCAGCGCCATGGCGGACACTCGCGCTGCTCGCGCCAACCGGCGCGCGTCAGGCCGAGCTGAGACCGAGCCCGTCGTCCACACCACCAGGCCACGCGGCCGTCCGCGCACCAACCGCGCTTCGGGGCGCACTACTGCGGAGCCACGCGTGGAGCACCCCGAGGATGAGGACGACCGCTACGACGAAGACGTCGACCACGAGCACAGCGAGGACGCTGAGTCCTCGCATCCATCTCGGCGCCAAAGCGCGTCCACGCTTGGACGCCCGGCGCCCAGCCCAAACACTGCGCTGCTCATGGCAGCAGAGCTCTTCCGCTACCGCCCCACCGCCGAGGCGCACGACAACTGGCTTGGCCGTCTCCAGCACCTCGTCGACATCGCGGCTGCGCCGCGCGTGGTTCCAGCACCTTCGCGCTCCCTGGTGCACCACAACTCCGGGCGCGCAGGCACCGCCGCGCATGGAGCGCCTCCGCCTCCGCCTCCGCCAGGACCACCTCCGGCCGCGGCAAACAAAGCCGCCTCTCACGCGTCCTCGCCGCATGATTGTCAAATCGTGCAGCGGACGCCGCCGGACGCGCGGGTGGAGATGGAGCGCCAGCGGGACCTCCAGAAGCGCATCGTCGAGGAAATTGGCCAGGCCGGGCGCCAAAACCGCAGAGCTCTCCAGGGCGGTGTGGCCACGTACGCCACAGGCTGCACGGCCTTCACCCGCAACCTGCGCCGCGTCGTCTGGCCACAGAAGTTCAGGCCAGACCTCCCCAAGGGCTACGATGGCACGAACAACCCCATCGAGTTCCTGCAGCTCTACACCACTTCCATCCAAGCTGCGGGAGGAGACGACAAGGTCATGGCGAACTGGTTCTCGCACGCCCTCAGGGACTCTGCCCTGTCGTGGCTCCTGAACCTCCCTGAGGACTCCATCGACTCCTGGGAGGACCTCTGCAAGCAGTTCGTTGCGAACTTCAAGGGCACGTACGAGCGCGCCCTCACCTACAACGACCTGCGCGCCGTACGCCAGAAGTCTGGCAAGACTCTCCGCAAGTACATCCAGCGCTTCAGCCAAGTCCGCAACAAAATCCCCAACATCCCTGACTCGCACGTCATTGCTGCCTTCAGAGAGGGCGTCACCAACCGCAGGATGCTTGAGAAGCTCGGCATTCACGATACCCTCTCCTCTGTCGTGAAGCTCTTCGACATCGCAGACAAGTGTGCCAAGGCTAAAGAGGGTCTCCTCTTCACCAAGGTGGCCTCTGCAGACGACCCCCCAGAGGGATCCAAGGCCCACAAGAAGCGTGACGAGACCAAGCGCAAGCCTACTGCTGTGCTGGCTGCTGAGCCCGGCGCTAAGCACGCTCGAGAGGACTCTGCAGAGGATGGCGAGAAGAAGATCGACAACCGTCCCTTCTGCATCTACCACAACAGGCGCGGCCACGCGACAGAGAACTGTTACGACCTCAAGCAGCTGAGCAAGAAGCGCGAGCAGGAAGAAGGCAGCGGTGGTCGCGGCAGAGGCCGTAACTACCGCAAGGGCGGACGCAAAGGTGGCTACCAGAAGCCTCAAGGGACTCAGGCCAACGCCGCTGAGAAGAACAACAACCTCCCTGACGAGGAGCCTGGGGGCTACCAGGCCCCTAGAGGCGCCATGGCGTGCATCCTCGGCGGGGCTCAGGCGCCCAAGTCCAACAATCAGTTCAAGCAGTTCGCCCGCGAGCTCAACGCAGCGCTGCCCGGGGTGGAGACATCGCGTCCCCTCAAGTGGTCTCAGTACACCATCGCCTTCGACGCCAAGGACCACCCCAAGTCGACCAAGACTGTAGGCACCCTCCCGCTGGTGTATGGAGCTCATGCACATCCCGCGCAAGGAGAACCAGGAAGCAGATGACATCGCCAAGCGCGCATCGCGAAGGGAGGCCCAGCCCGCAGGTGTCTTTGAAGAGAGGCTCTCCAAGGCGTCCATAAAGCAGCCGCTGCAAGCACCAGCTACAAGCACAGACGAAGTACTCCCACCACCTCCCACAGGTGGCGCACCCAACTGTGGCCCATCCTCAGGGGAGCGTCTGATGCTAACCATGGTGCACCAAGAAACAGGCTGGGTTGACGAGCTCAAGGACTACTTGCTAAAAGGAGTCCTTCCCGAGGAAGACGCAGAGGCAGAACGAGTCGCTCGACAAGCGAAATCCTATTACATCCTTGAGGGAGACCTATACCGCAAGCGCCCAAATGGCATTGCCCTCAAGTGTGTGCCTCCTGAGGAAGGACGCATGCTCCTCAGGGACATACACAGTGGAGAGTGCGGCCACCATTCCTGCGCGCGCACCCTCGCCGGCAAGGTCTTCAGGAGCGGTTTCTACTGGCCTCAAGTGCTTCAAGATGCCGTCACCATCGTTCAGTCTTGCGATGCATGCCAGTTCCACGCCAAGCAAGTCCATCAGCCTGCACTGGGACTCCAGACCATCCCGCTCTCCTGGCCGTTCGCGGTCTGGGGGCTGGACATCTTGGGACCCTTCCCGAGATCGCAAGGGGGCTACCGCTTCCTCTTCGTGGCTGTTGACAAGTTCACCAAATGGGCAGAGGTTGAAGCGGTGCGCACCATCCCAGCCAGGGCAGCCGTGAAGTTCATCAGAGGCCTGGTCTGCCGCTTTGGTGTGCCAAACCGCATCATCACCGACAATGGCTCACAGTTCACCAGCGGCATCTTCAGGGCTTACTGCGAGAGCCTCGGCACCAAGCTCTGTTTCGCCTCGGTAGCTCACCCACAGAGCAATGGTCAAGCCGAGCGAGCAAATGCTGAGGTCCTCAAGGGCCTCAAGACGAGAAGTTTCAACCGCCTCAAGGGCTATGGCAAGGGCTGGATCGATGAGCTCCCCTCCGTGCTCTGGTCCATCCGCACGAACCCTACAAAGCCCACTGGTGAGACGCCATTCGCCCTGGTGTATGGAGCCGAAGCAGTCCTCCCCACAGAGATCAAGCACGGGTCCGCAAGGGTCCTTGCCTTCAATGAGGACAATCAAGAAGACCTCCACAACGACGACCTGCTGTTCCTCGACGGGTTGCGCCGCCGAGCCGCCCTCAGAGCGGCAAAGTACCAGCAAGACCTGCGACGCTACCACAGCCGCCACATACGTCCGCGCACTCTCGAGACAGGCGACCTTGTCCTCAGGAGGATCCTCTCCAGGGAAGGTCTCCACAAGCTCTCGCCCATGTGGGAAGGCCCCTACAGGGTCGCGCATGTCGCCAGACCTGGTGCGGTGCGCCTCGAGACGGAGGACGGCATCCCGGTCAAGAACCCTTGGAACATCGCGCATCTACGCAAGTTCTACCCGTGATCTCTATCACACCAGGCATTTTTTGTCTCTAGAGGAAAGCGCACAGCTTCACCTCCAAGCTTCACAAAAGCTTCTCTCTCTGAGGGCCAGTCCCTCTGAGCTCTTCCTGTAACGTGCCGCCGCAGGCCGTGAAGAGTCTCAGCCACTGAATGTGGTCCCCATGCCTCGACATGGAAACTTTATCTTGGCAAGCCCAAGTGTAACGAACCAATTCGTTTCCTAGTGAAACATTGCGCTGCGGCGCCGCTATGTAATATTTTGGGGGTGAGTTTTAGTTCTCATTACTCTGTGTTTTCATTCGCGCTCATATCTTTCCCCTTGCGCACCTCGCGAGCGGGGGCTGAGTACGGTGACTGTGCCTCGGGAGCATCCCAGCAGCACCGCAAAATCCAAAAGGATCCGAGCTCTAACACGTGAGCACGCTCTCACGCCTGTTACCTCACCAAAGAGCTCTGGCCCAGGGGCTTGCTCCCAAACCTGCCACCTCACCTAAGGACCTTTGGTACTTACTCTCCTCGCGAGGCACCCATGAGGAAACCTATAAGCGCGCATGAGTTTCTCTACCATGTTTTGCTTTGGTTCCGCCTCTAACCTACACAGGGAACAAGAGTCCCCCCAAGGCTCGTGGAGTCACGCTCCAGACCCAAAGAGGGAGCACACCTTCAGGGAAATCAACGCCCTCCACGAGGCCAGAACCTCGCTAAGCTAAGTCCTGCGCTTACACCTCAGGCGTTGTGTTTTTCCTCTCACGAGCAACTTCCGTCCCTCGGGCGGGTATTTTCTCCTTCGCATTTCATGGACTGCTTGAGCGTCAAAGGGGAGCCCTCGAGCATCGCGACTCGAGAGCTCTTACCTCTCTAAGCCTTAAACACCCCCCGGCCTTGCTGAGTCATTGCTCTGGCATACCGTAGTGGCGGAGTCATAGCGCTAAGAGACGGGTCCTGACGACGTAAAGCGAAAAAGGCATGGAATAGGGATAAAATGCCCGTCGAGGGGCACACACACATTGCAGCACAATAAAGTGTTTTACAGACCATCACAAATGAAACAAAGTCTTTAAACAAAGATAACTTGCGCCTCAGGCGCGACTTGTGGCAGGAGCAGCTTAAGCAGAAGTCTTGGCGGCCTCATCCTCCTCAGCGTCACCTTCCTCCGCGCCTTCCTCCTCGACGTCTTCCTCCTCGCCAGAGGCCGGCTCTTCAGCGACCCTCTTGAAGCGGTTGACATAGTCGTTGATCTCCTCCCGCAGCGAGTTGAAGAGGCGCGTCTCGTCTGAGCATCCCCATGGGCTCGGTCACGGACTCGAAGTCGAAGCATGGATATAGGCGCTTGAGGTTGACGAAGACGCGCTCGACCGCCACCAGCAGGAGCTTGCGGCACTCCTCGTCGACAACATCGTCGAGTTCCGCCACAGGGCCCTCAAGGACGGAGAAGAGCTGGTCGAAGTAGGTCAGATACGTGGCGACGTCGGCGTTCCCGTGGACGGGGACGGCAGGAGCATCCACCCCCAGCTTCGCAGCAAGAGCGTTCCCGCGCGTCACCAAAGATCGGAACATACGCTCCCGCTGCTGCGTCAAGACCCGTGCCGCCACCGCGCTCTGCTCAGCCTCCTCGACCCTCTCCACAACAGGGGCCACCTGCGCATTCAGCTCCTGCATGTCTGCCATCAGGGCTGTGAGGTCCTGCTCCGAGCGCTCGAGGGCCTGTTCCGTGCGGAGATTAGCGTCCTTGGCGCGCTTCAGCGAGGATTTCAAGTTGGCGTTCCACTCCTCCAGCTGGCGAATGCGCTTGCCGAGCTCTCTGCGCTTTTTCTGGAAGCCGTCCTCCTGCTTCTTGAACTTCCCAGCATACTCCCGGGAGACGGCCTGTGTGACAGCAGTGCGGTACTCTTTTTGCTTGGTGAGGGCCTCCGCCTCCGCCTCCTTTTTCTTCTCGGCAAGCTTTTGGTTGGCCTTCTCCACAAGCTCCCGGTGCCGCTCCACCTCCTTGTCGTGCTTGCCCATGGCCTCAGCCAAGCTGCTCTCGCGGGACTCCAAGGCCTCACGCTCTCTGTTCATGTCTGTTTCCGCCTGCTCCAGTTTCTCCTCACGCTTGAGCACCTCAGCTTCGCGTGTCGTCATGGCCTGCTCGCGAGCCTCCAGCGACAGACGATGCTGCTCCAGAGACTTCCTCACCACCTCAGCTTCAAAATTATCTTCTCCTCGCGGCTGGCCAGCTCCTTGCGCTGGTCGGCGAGGGAGGTCTCGATAGCCGCTCGGTCGGAGGCTGCAGCCTGGCGCTCCGCCACAGCCGCCTCCCGATCCTCTGCAGCCGCCTTGCGTTCCGCCTGGACCGGCGCCAAGGCCTCTTGCGCCTCGCGCTCCGCGTTCTCGCGGATCTCCTGGGCCTGCCGCGTCGCCTCGTCGCGCTGCGCCTGAAGAGCTTGGTCGTCAGGGCCACTCCGCCGCCTGACTTCGAAGAAGCGGGCCCAGTCAGCAGCAAGGGCGTCGTACCTCCTGCCAAGCTCCGCCTCCTCAAGGGCAAGTTGGGTTCTAGCCCGTCTAGGGTGCCCCTCACCAAACGGAGGGCAGCTTGGCGGCGCGCTGCTCCGGCTCCGGTCGCTCAAGACCAAGGCCCAAGAGCCCTCACGTGGCGCAGCGTCCTCCACCCCAGCGCCAGCCTCTGGTGCTGAAAGCACAGTGCTTGGACCAGGGTCACACGGGGCCACGGAGCGGGCCCCCACCGTCTTGTGCGTCGTTGTTCTCCACGACGACCTCCTCGTGGGCCTCGGGGGCTGGCGAGGGAGGCCTAGCCACCAGTGGCTCAACCGCAGCCTCGCCTGCTGCGGCCTCAGAAGAAGTGGCCTCCCCCTCAGGCTCGGAATTTGGAGGGGGCGGCGGAGGAGTTCCCTCCTCCATCTCGACGTCGGCGCCTCCCGGCGCCTGTGTGCTGGTCCCCGCCGTCTCCACGGCGGGTGTCTCTGGGGGCTCCAGTGGAGCATCAGGGCGCGGCGGCGACGGAGCCTTCACCGCCTCCTCAATCTGACTCTCGGCAGGAGGTGGCGAGGCAGTTGCTTCTTCAAGGGGCGTCTCCCCCACAGGCCTCATGGCCTCGTCAACAGCCGGGCCCGTGGTGACTGTCACCACGGGCTCCTCAGTCTCTTCTCCAAGGGGCGCTGTAGGCCCCTCAACAACGGGCGTAGCGTCGCGCCGCACGTCCGCAGCCTTGCGGAGTCGGCGGCGCTTCGCATGAACCAGACCCCTGATAATCAAGACAGTGAGATCCTCGAGAAAGGCAAGAACTCTCGATAAGCAAGAACGAGTCAAGAAGAAACAGTACTCACCCAGATGGCTTGGCGCGGGTGTCCACCCACACCTTGTTGGCAGAGCGCCAGGCCTGATGAGGCTCCAGCGCTGGGCTCCTCAGGGGCCGCCTCAGCTTTCCTCTTAAGAGGAGTGCTCTCCAGGCTTCTGGCGGCCCTGTCGTGGATGGCCTTGGTGCGGGGCTCGCACCGCTTTGCCGCGGCCTCCGGGCCGCTATCGTCTCCGTCTTCGTCTTCTTCTTCTGTGGCCCGTCGTGACGGGGCCACCACAAAATCCTCGTCCACATCGGACGATATCTCCAGGATCTCCTCCTCAGGGGCCGCCTGCTTTGAAGAGCTCGCCTCCCCTGACGAGGGGTTGACTCCTCCTGTGGCGGCGTCAGCTTCGGCGTCTGAAGCAGCAGAGGACTCGCCAAACAAGTCTTCCTCCACCACAGGCGCCGCAGCCCCCTTCGCCTCTTCTCCCTCCAAGCCCTCTGGCGTGAACGTCGGCATCATCTCCAGAACTGCGAGGCGCTTCTTTGGAGTGAGCTGGTGGAGGGGCCTCAGGTGCTCAGTGCCCGGAACAGGGATCTCCGGGGCGATGAAGAGCGTGCCTAAGATGGAGGCGACGTCGTCTGGCGCGTGGGCGCTGAGGTGCAAGCGCATTGGATCTGCCGGGCCGGAGTACATCCACACCGGCTTCGTGTGCGCCTGGAGGGGAGCGATGCGCCGCCTCACGAAGTCCTCAGCGACCATCTGCCCCGTGAGGCCAGCCTCGCGGACGAGCTTCATGCGCGAGACCAAGTGGGCAATCTTCTGGTGCTGGAACTTCTCGCTGGACCAATTTGAGTTCTTCAGCGGCGGCGCCTCAGGCTCATCGAAGAAGGCATTCCGCTCCTTGGCGTCGACGAGGACCCACTTCTGGCGGAAGTCCTCCACCTTCTTCGTCACCCTCGTAACGGCCTTGTCGCCATCCCACGACATGGGGATGTAGACGGCGCCCATCCCGTCTGCGATGCGGAAAGACACGCACCCAGACCGCTCGCCGGGCGCCGTGTTGCGGAGCGCGTAGAAGCTCCGGAAGAAGGCCACGGAAGGCATCACTCCCAGATACGCCTCGCAGAGATAGGCGAAGATGGCGAGAATCAGGATGGAGTTCGGGTGGAGGTGCAGGAGCTGGATCTGATAGAAAGCCAGCACCTCCGCAAGGAAGGGAGAGAACGGCGGCACCAAGCCGGCGAACAGCGTGTGGACGAAAATGGGGTACCACCCCGCCGCCAGCTTGCCGAAGCGCGCCGCCTTGACGCCGCTGGCGCCATGCTCATTATTCCTCCCGGCGACGAGGACCTTCAGCCTATCCAGCGCCTCCGCTGTGGAGACGCGAGTGCCGATGAGAGCCGGCGCAAGCTCCTCCTCCCGCTGCGCTTCAGCGGAGGCCTCCACCATCGCCGCCTTGCCTTCTTGGGGCCCATGGCTCGCGAAGGAAGGGCGGCGGAAAAGCTCGGAGAAGAACGGAAATCGCCGGAGTAGTGGAGCACCGGAGGTGTATGCAAGAAGGAAAGGGCGTAAATGCGGCGGAACTGCTGCCGGCACAGCCGCGGCAGCCTTTATATCACCTCAGGGCGGTTTCCGAGGCGTCGTGGGTCCCGCCACGACGCCCACCTCCTCCGGAGAAGCCGAGACGCACCAACCGCTCGCCACGTGTCTCGGGCCGGCCGGACACTTTGGGCCCATGACGCTTCGCCTGCGCCCCCTGGACCGCGTCGTGCCCGTCATGGGCCCGGGGGCTACTGTCAGCCCAGTAAGAACCAGGGTGTACTGGGCCAGGCCTCTATAACCCTCAACACTCGGCGAGTGAATCTCGCTAAGGACCAGGTCTGCAAGCCTGGGGAGCCCGCGGGGCAGAATCGCCTCGCGGAGGCCTGAGGAGGCAGCTAGGGCCTGTGGAGCCTCTACTCCGCTGCCCCTCTCCAAGGAAGCTTTCCCTGAAGGGAAGTCAACGCAGAATCCTCCACAGGGCGTTCCCGCCCACGCGAGGGTTCCTTCACTGTAAAGCAAGCTCTGCGGAGCGCACATGGCTTCCGCAGCGGCCGCAGAGTGACCGCGCCTCTGCGCAGGGTGACGACGGAGCTACAGTCCCACTTTGGTGATAAAGGAGTCAACAAAGCAGGGGCAACGGCGCAGACCACCAAGCTTTCCTCTTTGGTGATAAGGGAGCAGGCCGGCGCTACGCGCCAAACGCGACGTCACCGTGGGGACTTCCCCCGCTCCTCTGCGGCAGCAGCTGGCCGTCCTGGATGGACGGCGGCCTCTCTGCTGCGGCCTCAGCTTTTGTGCCCATGGACCGCGCTCATGGACGCCCAAGCAGCGGTGCACCGTGCTCCCGACCGTTGTCGCCATGTGGTAGCCCCTCCGCTGCACAAGGACAGGGAGGAGGCCCGGGGCGCCTATAAAAGGAGCTGGTGCACCACCCTAAGGGGGATCGAACACATTTTACTCCTAGTCTAGCTACTTGCGCGCAAGGGAGAAGAAGACAGTAGTTTCCCTCCCCTTGTACGCGCCATTGCCACAACTGTGCCCTCGGCAAGCACGCTGTACTGTAACCTCTACAAGCAGCAATACAGACAGGCAGGACGTAGCGGTTTTACCTCCACAAGAGGGCCGTGAACCTGGGTACGCGCCGTGTCTCTCTCTGCCGTGATGTCCCTCCTCAGGCACGACGAGCAGCGTCGCCGCGCCGGATGAGGGTTGATTGACGTCGTGTTCAGCCCCTTACACGAACTCTCTTCGCGAGTGTGACTGCCCCTGTTTCGTGGGAGTCATTCTCCGACAGTGTGATAGGTGGATGCAAAATATCTAGTAAAATAATAATTTTGCTGAGATCGGACTAACTAAAATATAAGAGTTTATTTGGTTCACATGATTATAAAAAGCATAAACATGAACAAAAATAGAAAGACGGCAGAAATGCAAGTGCATAGCAGATGACCGAAAACACTTGAATTCTGTGAACTTGTGTTTCGTTCAATGGAATAGGAAAATACAAGAATCAAGTCAGACCACATGAGAAATTATAGTTAAGATTCTATTTTGCCACTAAAGATCTCAGTCTCATTCTTTGTGCATAAGGATTTGATAGGAAGGTCCGAAGTGTCTTGTAAAATTCCTACGTTTTTTTATTTCAACTGAGATCAAAGGATTTGTTCCTATGTTTTTCCTTTACACCATTCATTTGAACCAGACAGATAAATTGTGTCATTTTAGGATATGTTTCTTTACCTATTTTATTTATGCAATTTTCCTTTGAACCAACCAAGGCCTAACTAAAAGAAAAATTCAGAAAGTTTGGATAGTGTTCAAGGGTCCCTTTAGTTTGCACGTTGAAAAGCGCATGAATAAGAAAACATAGGAACAAAATAGCATGCAACAAAGAATCCTGAGAAGAGTTTGCAGCACAGACAAACACATAAGTTTCCTATGAAGATAGATTACAAGTCCTAATCAACATAGACACAGAGAAGTTTTTACAAGAGGTCTAAATTGTTTCTACAAACCCTATTGGTTTTTAGTGTAGGAAAAGAAATTCACATAAGAATTCAGTTCTTCGAACCAAATGAACTCTATAGAAAAAATTCTTACGGATTAGAATTCTAAAAAATATTTTACAAAAAAATTTGAACCAAAGAGGCTCCAAGTCGTTACCTAACATTGTTGCAGAGTGGCGAACAAAACTGAACAGAGTACAATATTAGCTTTTGTCACGTTTTGTTTTCTTGCACATGCCTTTGATAGCATATGCCCAAACGTGTCACTTTGTACCATTTCAGTATATTTTGCCTTGTAGTGCGTACATTACATTACATACTCTACAACGTCGCACGCGCCCTACTCTTTTACAAGTATGATTGTTAATATCTACTACCTCTATTTCATAATATAAGCCTAGTATAGCAAGCTAAGTTTAGCTAATCTGAACTTGGGTATACACATAGCCAAGTTTGGGCCTCATCGCTTACTATTTGAGGTGCTTGTGTGTTGGTGATTGACATTATGGCATTTTATATAAATTTAGTCAAAATGGAACTTAAACATATTCTATGACGGGTTGGATTTCATAAGAGACAAGGTCCATTTTGCACATATGACGGTTTCATATACAAAATTTCGACAAGGTGGACTGCTGAGTGATTTGATAAAAATATAATGTTATTTTTTTATTGTAAAGAAACGCTGGCAATCATCGGATAAAATCTCCACACTCCAGGTTTTGGGAAAGATGTAACCTGGTTTTAAGAATGGCATCTAAGGTTATAACCAGCTTACATGCACACAAATAAATTACATTTGTCTCTCAAAACAATTACATCATTCTCTTAGAAATGTAGAAATCCCAAATCAATATGTGAGAAAAAAAATAAGCATCTTGAAAGTCCCCCGAAAATAAACTATATTTTGGTGGGCCAGATCTTTTGAATTGAAATGGTAAAAGTATCTCATGATGTGCATTTAAACTCGTGAGAGTGTTTTCGTAAAACACTTGTAACAGTAAAGAAAAAATATGATGTTTTGCTAATTCGAGTTGTCTATTTTTACTCACTTCGTAGCCTAGTTTTAATTAACTATTGATTAGAACATTATATGTCTTCTTGTTCTGGATCTATGAGTTGAATCTGTAATTAAAAATTTATGACATGATGGATGCATACTGTATTGATGTACATAATTATTTTGGAAAAAGAATCAATCATTTATCATGACATTTTTATGCTAGGTGCACCGGTTGCACAAGAATACCAGGTTTTGTATGAGGTCGTTTTTTCTGATTTAATGCTTTTCGGCTATCTTTATTTATTATCAAACATATCATAGCTGGCATGATTAAACTAGGTGGGTCACCATCCCAGACATTGGTTAAAAACGAAACAAAAACTATTCCTAGCCAGCATATGAGCTACTTCATTACAATCTCGCAAACAATGCTCAAAAGTAACTTCATTAAAGCCTGAAACGAGTAACGAACAATCAAAATAAACTGCTGCCGCAGATGTTGCCGAAAAGCCTCCCTCCTTCATAGTGTTTATAACTTGTAGGTTATCAGACTAAATAATAAACTTTGTCAATCCAAGATGTTGGGCTAAACGCGAGACCATCTCTGAGAGCATAAGCCTCTACCATTGCCGCGTCCGCTACATAAGGGATACAAGTACATGCTGCTGCAATAAATTTTCCCGTATAATCACGCACAATTACTCCCGAACTTCACCTTCCTTCATTCACTTCAAACGCGGCGTCGACATTTATCTTTAGTAAACCTTCCGGAGGACAAACCCACCCCTTTCTCAAACTGGGAGTGGATTTCTTCCTTTTTTTTTTTGCTAGAAAGCTGATATTCATTAACCACGGATCTTACAGATCAGTCCAGAGCAAAAAAGCAAATTACAATAAAGTCCCTCTGGACCTCGACGCCATGGATGGCGAACAGGACGTTGCGCCGGCGCGCCGCCGCACCACCTCCCCTCTGGCCTTGGATCAGGAGGTCCCCTGCACGGACGGAAAGTCGACGCTCCTCGGGTCCGAAGATCCTCCACCCTGCGCCACCGCTGGCAACGACGAAGTCAACTTCAACAGCTTGAACACGCTTCAACTGGGCCGGAGCCGCCGCTACTCGGCCTCCGGCATGGGGGAACTCGCGCCGCAGCTCCGAGGATCTGCAGCCGAGAGACGAGCGCGCGACCGGTGACGAAGCTCCGCCGAGCAACCCCACCGAGGATGAAGACCGCCGCCCCAAAACACCACTCCGACCGCGCCGCCATCTTCTCGACGCCGCCGGCTGGTACCTGCACAAGCCTACTCTATAAACAGAAGAGAAACGAGGCTCCCCCGCCCTCCCGCCGCCGGAGCGGCCGGCGGAGGACGAGGGACCCGCCGATTCGTCGACGATGGAGTGGATCGGCCGGTGGATTCCAAAAATCGCCCTGACAGCACTGTAGCGGGGTGGGGAAAGGTCCAGGCTCCTAATACGAGTGGATTTCTTCCTTACTCTCGAGAAACTCATCGCAAGAGCCCCAATAGACATAGCTGATCAGTGAGTGGCTTGAATAGATTCTCTAGGAACACACTGCCTCCTCTCCCACCATATACCAAGCTGTTGTAAGAGTAAGGACAATAGTATAGCCGGTTGTTGGCTATAAGATAATGTCATGTCATCTTTAGCCTACATAATTACCAACAAGTATAATAGTTGGCTGCAAATATGGACTCGCTTATTAAAAGCTAGCCCACATTACATTCTCACAAGTTGCCTATACTGCCCGCTTCTCTCCTCCCTCCTATTCTCTCTCATCCAACTAAGCAAAAAACAATATTTAAATCTTTAGAGCCTGTTGACTAGACTCTATTGTACTTGCTGTAAGAGCAAGTTCAGGTATACCAATCTCCCCAGCATTATTCCATTGCCCTCGCATACAGATAATATTTTCCAGCGCCATGGCACCAGATCGATCAAGAAAAGTTGCTTGATGTATGATATCATGTGGTCCAAGATGTGTCCTGATTTCTTGTGCTCTTCCACATTTAAAAATCAGATGCATTAGATCTTCACAATGGGTACTGCATAATGGACACGAACTCTGCGATATAATATGCCGATTAGCCAAAATTCTCGAAGCAGACCATGGAGAACACGCCATCCAAAAAAAAATTAATCTTTGATGCTAATTTGAAATCCCAGAGTCTCCTCCACACAGTTTTAGTTTCTGAATCCTCCAAACCCATAATGTTTCTCTCGTGACGACCAAACTGGTACGACCATTCGGCATGATAAGCTGACCGTACAGTAAAGAACCCTGATTTCGTGTGATGCCATGCAATAAACTCATTCATACTGGCGGTGCAATGGGGATCTCTAGAATCCTCACAGTATCAATAGGCCAGAATAAACTCCTGATCAACTGCTCGTCCCAGCTGCCAGTCAACGGATCAATGAGATTTGAAACTCTAGTAATTAAATTGTTTTTTTTTTTGAAACAAAACAGGCAATTTGCCTCATTTTATTAAAAAAAGTAGGAGAGAATTGACCGGTTAATTAACGTAAAACCGGCCTAAAACCGATACAAACCGTCATGGAACACGACCGCTTCGAGGGCACACTCAGCCACCCTGGCTACCAACACGAACATCACACACACCACTAAAAGCGAGGACAGACGTCGAGGTTGTCCACCGGCGGCATCGTCATCACTCCTCCTCGAGAAAGCGACTCCGACTTCGCCGAAGAAACGACCACCAAAGAGAGCCTCACCGCATCGGCAGCGAGAAGCCCACGCCGGCCTATGCCAAACAGATGACTCATCGCACGGGGACAGGCAGCTCCGATTTTGAAGACGGGCTCCGAAGAGGAGATATGCAAGACCTGCGCCGAAGAAGCTCTTCACACCGGACCGCCCCTGCAGGTCACCGTAACGCTGCTCATACGAAGTCTTGAAAACATAGCAGCTCCGACTTCACAACCTGGGAAGACCAACAGGAAGACTCGGACACGTCGGAGCAGAGCCGACTAACAGGGTCTTGCCGCGACCAAACCATCGCTCGCCATCATCGTCGTTGCCCAGCCTGATTCTCCACACGGAAACTCCACGGCGCCGACCGGGCACCTGCCGATCGCGACGCCGCACACGTCCAGCCCAAGGAAAGTGTGGATGGAGCCGATGAACTTCAAGACGACGCCCTAAAGAGGGTCACGGCGTGGAAGCGCCGCCGTCGCCCGACCCCGCCGGGGTCAAGGCTTTCGCCCGAAGAACATGACCAGGGGATTGTGGTTGTCAGATAACTCCATGACGGCGCCTCCACCGAGGAAAACGACGTCCAAGAACGCCGCCGCCGCCGGCCAGCAAGCCGAACAGACCTTCGCCCAGAGCTCCGACAGGAACCACCACCCCACGCTGCCGACGAAACGCCGCTAAACCCACTGATCCGCTGAACCATGCACCTCCTGAGCGGCAGCGGCGCCTCTGCCACACCAGGACCATCCACAGACCTTGACGCCAAGATCTGGCCACCCAGATCCGGCACCCACCTGCAGTGCCGAACGCGGACGTCGACGGCGCTCCGGTCAACAACGGAGAGCGCCACCCACAGAGCCTGGAGGTAGGCTGCCACCCCACCAAAACCAGACCGGACGAGCTAGCGGGAGGAGCCCGCCCCGCTCGTCGCCGTCGCTGCACAGCAGCTAGGCGCCGAAGCCGCCAGCCGCTAGAGCACCGCCGCCACCACCGCGCCGCGCAGCCAAAGGTGGGCCGAGCCTTACCTTTAGGCGTATTAACTTTTCTGGTTACTACTCCCTCCGTTCCAAATTAGATGACTTCTATTTGTCCACATGCGGATATATCTAGACTCCTCCCAGATATTTACTTGTGTCTCATCTCCAATTCTCCAAATGCAGCCCCTTCTAAAATTCTCCATACCTGCAAACACACTTTGCCAAGTAAAAAGCTTCCCGGTTTCAACAGGTTCCCGTCCGTGTCCGGATAATAGGGTGCTCTCAACACCCTTGCACAAAGAGAGTCTGGTTCCTCTAAAAGCCTCCAACATTGTTTTGCAAGCATGGCCTTATTAAAAGTATGCAAATCTCTAAACCCTATGCCTCCTCTCGATTTTGGGATACATAGCTTCCACCATGCTACCCAGTGTATTTTTTTTGTGGTTCTCATCATCACCCCACCATAATTGTGAAATAGCATCACATATTCCTTTGCAAATGTTTTTCAGAATTTTGAATACTGTCATCACAAAAACAGGAATGGCTTGTGCAACCGCTTTAATTAAAGCCTCCTTTTCTCCCATAGATAGCATTTTTTTCTTTCCAACCACTCATCCTTGCTAAAACTCTTTCAACCAAATGCTTGAAACCAATCCGATCTATCCACTCCAACCATAGCGGGCAGACCCAAATAGCGCCTGGCAAACCTCCACTCGGTCATCAAACACCAGTGTTTGCGTCACTAACCAGCTGCCTCGAACTTGCACAATAATCGTCAAGGATTTTTTGAGTGCTGTAGCATTACTCCGGTTAGCCTCCATTAAGATCAGCGAGTCATCCGCAAACAGAAGATGTGATATGTGGTTAGTTTTACAACTTAAGAGTAGACAATGCCCAAAGATAATCTCAATATAAGTAACATTGGTCAGCCTCCACAAACTACAATATGCTATACATCTGCATTACCAACGGGTAATCCTTCTTTATTTCGTTGACGAAGGATTTGACATTTCTCTGTGCCAAACTCCTCGCCTCAGCCGTCACGACTTTCTCCCTCAGCGCGTCCATTCTCCGCTGCAAATGCCTCCCCTCTTTCCCTTCCATGATCCGTTCGATGCATCCCCTCACCTCGACTCTGCTCATGCTCCCGAGCCTGATCCCGATCTCCCACACGCTAGTAATGTACGCACAGTTGACGAACTGGTCGCCGGCGACGGGGCAGCACAGGAGGCGCACCCCGTGCCGGACGGCTTCCACGGTGGAGTTCCAGCCGCAGTGCGTGAGGTAGCACCCGACGGCCGCGTGCGCGAGCACGTCCTCCTGCGGCGCCCAGTCCACCACCTTGCCGCGGCCGGCGCCGGCGACCCTCTCGACGTAGCCGCCCGGGAGCCCGGCGCGCCATGACGGGTCCTTCTTCAGCGCCCACAGGAACGGCCGCCCCGTGGCCTCCAGCCCCAGCGCGAGCTCCCGGACCTTCTCGGCGCCGATCGGCCCGACCCAGCTGCCGAACGAGACGTACACGACCGACCCGGCACGCTGCCTGTCCAGCCAGCCGATGCACGTCGAGTCTGCCTGCCACATGCTGGACTGCGCCTTGCACGGCGCCACGGCGCCGACGTCGCCTTTGGTGCGCTCGTCGTCGCCGGCCGCTAGCAACGGTCCTACGGGGAAGATCCGCGGGCTTTGCAGACGCGCGGGGTGGGCGTCGTCGTCGGCCGTGACACCACCGCCGTCCTCGCCGGGGAAGGAGTTGACGAGCACCGAGCGGAAGCTCCTCGCGCGGTGCAGAGCCCGGAGCCAGAACGCGAACCTCGACTTCTGGGTAGCCGAATCGCCTACGAGCCATGGCACCTCTCCGTCCTTCAGTTCGACGTGTGCCGGCAAGATCTTGAGGGCTCGAATCATCTGCTCCTGGCCAACCTCATCGCCGTCCTCGGATTGATTTGGCGATGATCGAGGGGTACCTGCATGCATGTTCGTAAAACCGATCAATCGGCGAAACGCAAAACCCCGGCTGAATCTTTCATGTCCACTAGACCAGACACGGAGACAAAACTGTACGAACTGAGGCTACAGCTTCTGAATTCGCAGGGTACCACCTCACATGCATGGCGAGATCGATCGGTGACGACGTTTAATCATGCATCCCGATCGAGCAGTCGTCCGATCTACCAGTTTTCAGTACGTACGTGTCTGCTTCTGGTCAGGCCTAGTCATTGTCTTCTTCCGCATGCCACATCGTCTACTGCTCCATAATCGGGAAGACTATTCGCATATCCATATATGGAAAGGGAAGAAAGTTCTACTGTACCGCAAAAACAGCCACGGGGCCCATTTCTGTATTTGATTCGTCAAATTGCTCGTTTGTAAATATCGATCTCTTATGCGGAGACGACTCAAACCTTAAATATTCGATGTGATTATCCCCTCTAATATATGTGAGAACGTACTGCGTATCTCGCCATGATATTATACCCTCCCTAAGCAGTATGATGGAACGAGGAGAACCGAACACGTGTCGACTGCTGATTTGCCGAGGGAGCTATGGTCAACTTTGGAGTTACCTCCTGATCCAAAAATGAGCTAAAATGTACAGACCTGAGAAATATAGTAGTAATACGGAATGTGGAGCTGGCCCCAAGACAAGATGGATCAGATCCAGAGAGCACTTGGCATGAGAGGGCCCAAAAGAAAAATAAAGACGGGTCGGTGGATCTTCACACGTCGGCAACACATGCAAAATCCAATCATGGCTGGGCATTATCACCAGTTTTGAAAGCAGCTTCTGTAGAGCAAGTACAATAGTATAGTTGTGTGTTCGTTATAAGATGGTGGCATGTCATTTATAACCAACTTAAAAGCCAACAAATATAATAGCTGGTTACAAGTATGGATTACTTTATTTATTAATGGTTGGCCCACCTTCTACTCTCACAAGGAGCTTAGGAGCACGGGCTGCAGCTGGCTCTTGCGTGAGCCCGCTTACTCTGTCTCCCTATTCTCTCTCCTCCATGTAAGCAGAAATATACTATTTAAATCCTTACATCCTGCTGACTGGACCTTATTATACTTGCTCGTAGGCAGATTAAGCTGATGTGAGATGTGGCTGACAGTAAAAACCGAGACATTCAGCTTGTACCTTATCCTTCCTAATAGTAAACAAGCCACTCATGCTACTTACGTGTCGAAGACTAAAATGCCATTTACATGGTTTATAGATGCATAGATCAAGGATGTAAATTTTTATTTGTTATTTATGTTTCCAGAATGTACCCTTGAGTACATACTACTCTCTCCGTTCCACAATGTAAGATGTTTTAAGTATTACACATGCATGTTTAGATTCATAATAAAAAGAATGGACACATACACTTAAACGTGTCTAAATATGTGTGTGTGCATGAGCATATGGAAAAAGACTAAAACATAATATACGTGTCATCCTAGTCGCTGCGCGATGTTTAGATGGCTGGTTTTGTCGCCTCTTTGGCTGACCCATGATTGTAATAAGCATATTTGAATACTTTGCTACTTCCTTTTAATAAAAAACAGCTGTGTGCATCGTCACGATGGAGAGGCCGGGGACACCCATTTCTAAAAAAAAAATGGAAAAAGACTAAAACATCTTACATCGTGGAAACGGAGAGAGTACTTGCTTATAAGCACTATTTTTAGACGTTTGGTAATGGATTTAGTATCATGCTTTCTCATACAACGGACTGTTGTTGCAGTCATGCAAAAGCTTTAGCATGTGAGGGCATGTGGCATGCATGGAAGACTGTGAATGGATGTCAAAAGAAGCATATGCAAGACCAAGGAACCTCCCATAACTAAACTCTTATTTTAGTGATCGCCTGGTCAACTCTCTAAGGCCTTGTTTACCTCTAGAGTATTTTAGGGGATGGGAGAGGATTATCCCGGATCCCGGAAAATCCCCACTAGTTTGTTTACTTCTAGTGTATTTTAGGGGATTGGAGGGAATAATCCCTAAATATCCCCTACCAACCACTTCATTTTTGCCTAACGCAAAAACTCTAGTCCATGCTAGTGTATTGTAGGGGAAGAGTATTTGTGGGGATTTGTAGGGATTGGGTGTTCACCAAATCCCCTCTCATCCCCACTCTTCCCATCCCCTAAAAAACTCTGGTACTCCCTCTGTTTTTTAATATAAGATGTTTTAGGTATTGCACATGTTGTCTAGATATATAAAAAAATTGGTGGACACACCTACTAAAATATGTCTACATACATTTATACACATTTGAACGTGGACAAATGCTAAAACATTTTATATTCCCTCCGTTCACAAAAGGATGTCTCAATCATTTCTAAATTTACATGTATCTACATTGTGAACGGAGGGAGTATTAAAAAATGGAGGGAGTAGTAAACAAGGCCTAAACATGCTACGCGCGAGTACTCCGGCGCAGTACGTTCAGAGACAAAGGGAAACTGCAAGAGGAGCGTGCATGTCGTACCAGATTCCGAGATGAGCCCCTTCTCCATGAGCTCCGGGATGGCGGCCACGACGCGGTAACTCGCGAGCATCGCGGGCCAGAACCCGGCCGCCGGCACGCCGCACCGCTCCGCCACGGGGACGGCCCACGACGCCAGCACGTCGACGACGATGCACGCGACACCGCATCCCGTCAGCAGGCGCTCCAGGTGCGCGGGCATGTGGTTCTCCATGGCGTCCGCGAAGTCGGCGAACCCCGGCGGGTCGCCGCCGCCGTCCGCGATGCCGCTGGGGATGGACGCCAGCGTTACGCCGCCGCCGCCGCTGAGGTCGCCGTCGGTCTTGCCGGTGACGATGCGGCGGTGGATGAAGTCTGGCACGGCGACGGTGGCGGTGACGCCGTGCGCGGCGAGGGCGCGAGCCAGGTGCAGCATGGGCGTGACGTGGCCCTGCGCCGGGAACGGCACGAGGACCACGGCGGGCAGCTGGATGGCGGCCTCGGCTCCCATGCCGTCGATATCGTTATGGATCGGCTGGCTGTTCGATGTCTGATGTCTCCGTGGTCTCGACTTAGTTTGGACACATATGGCTTATAGCCAACTGGATGCGTCATTGTCTGGAATTTATACTCGTCAAGATTTGGCTTTGCTGAGCCAATTCCATGCAGCTCTATTGTTTTCCATTTGTTTAAGCCTCCACGTTTTTTCTGTCTCTTCCACGACAAGTTTATTTGGCCACTTGGGGAAGAGTTCATTTTCGGCCGAGCGTACGTCCTGGCTGGCTAATTTACAGAGGCATAACTTTATTACTCCCACCCTCGGATCAATATTAATTGTGATTAAATCGGATGAATCTAGCACAATACCAAATTCAACAACAATTATTATGGATTGGAACGAGTATTACAAATGATAAATCATCGAGATTGAATATCCGGTTAACAATAATATAAAAGAACAATTTATTTTTGAGGCCATCATTTTTTGGAAATTGGCTACTATCTTGTTAACATGGGCAAAAAAGAAGGGCAAAAAATAAGAAAAACCCCACTCGATCTATGAATCGGAAACCACATTCGAAAGGAGACAAGATCTTCCAAATTAGGGTTGCAATCCCCACAGCAGCCTTACTCTTGTTCTGAAAAATCCTTTGGCTTCTCTCCTTCCACAGATGTGATGCAATATACATTGCAACATGAGCCCGCAATTTGAATTATTTTGTCATAAGGGAACTCGTTAACTTCCTCCACCAAGCAGAGCTAGAAGTAGCGCCAGAATCAACGGTCAGATACGATGCAACACACTCAGCTCATGCGCCTTTCAACCATTCGATCACGAAGACTGCAACGATCACCATGCAGGCAGCCAAGACTGCATCCAATTCGCAGTCCAATTCAGAAGATACCATGAAGACATAGCCCAACGATAATAGTATTTTTACAATCGTGTGAATAGAAAAAACTATCACAAATTATTGGAAACAGTGTTTTGCCTCATAGGTATGGATGTTCCTGTTATGGAAAATGGATTTTAAAATATCAAAAAATTCCAAAATAAAATCACAGTGTATATCCTGACATTATGTTTGCACACAAATTTTGCGGAAAAGGACATTTTTCTATCCTGTGTGATAAAAGACAAAAGGAATATTTTGTGAAAGTCATTTTTAGCACGAGAATGTGTCTTTTTTACACATGCTACAGCAAATATATTTTTTCGCAAAACTTTGTGTACGAACATAAAATATCCGAAGATACACCTGAATATTTTTTCGGATTTTTTTGACGTTCAAAGTTTGTTTTTTTATTTGTAGGTGTATCTACACTCAAAAGTCAAATATTTCCGAAAGTTACTCTACAATAGTCCAGACCAAATTCGGAAATCCATATCGGGTCATAGGTGCAGATGCACCCACTCCTCAAAAAATAATTTTTAAAACATCAAAAAATTCAAAATAAAAAATCCGGATATACTTCAAGACATTTTATGTTAGCATAAAAAGTTTCGTGAATGAAAGACATTTTATGTGACATGTGCAAAAAAGACAAATCCGGACGCTCTAAAATGATTTTGTACGAGTTTTTTTTGTCTTTTTTGCACAGGTCACAAAAATTGTTTTTCTCCACAAAACTTTTTGTGCTAACACAAAATGTCCTGATGTATATCCGAATTTTTTCTGAATTTTTTGACATTTTGAAAGAAAAAAAAATTTATATAATGGGTGCATCTGCACATATGACCCAAAACGTCGTGTCCAACCAAATTCTCCTACTTAAGTCGAAGGCTCAGCTTGTGGGCGTACATGTCAATGACTGAAAATCACCTGACTTTAAGCGAGAGAATCCGATTTGACCAAACATAAGGATATCTGATGGGTCCATGTGTCAATGACCGGAAATCATCTCAATTTTAGTGAGATAATCTATGTCAGCAAAGATATGGATAATAGCCGTCGACTCACAAATTGAACATGTAGGCGATTAGGACGGATCAAGTTTTGTTTTCCCGCCAAACAAACTTTGTTTTTTTTTTCCGAGAAAACGAGCCTTTTGGTTTTGAAGGTAATAATTTGCTAAAGCTCTCTCGAAACATGCATTTTGCACGTGCTAGCTTTCTCAAACATACGACATTGTGTGCCGACCTCCGTTGGCCGCGAGTGCAACATCATCCTAGCTACATGCATGAACTTGCTTGATGATGTAAATATTTGTATATATTGTTAACGAAGAAAAAAGCAAAGAATTAAGAACGTCAAACTTCACGTGTGAACAAACTAACCACTAGCTATTTAGAAGAACCTATCGCTGTTCTGAGCCTTGAACTATACATACGACGGCGCCGCTTGTCCCCGCCCTGTCTGTTACCCACGACGAGCCAAGCGGCTCAAAAAGCTGTTACGTGTAATTTCGCGACCATGAGACCACCTGATTCCCTGACAGTTTGATAATGTACCTAATGTTCGGTAATACTGCTTCTTCTCTAATGAAAAGATGCCAAAATCAAGCCAACTTTGGAGCAAGCAAAAACGGCCGCCGTCAATCCTTGCTCCATGCCGTTCGAACAATTGGCGGCCCAGCTATAAATATCCCGTTGCAAAAGCAAAACAGAGGTGTCATTTAAAAGCCCCAGTCGATCGCTTTGTCACTCTGCAACTGCGGCCGCAATCGGAGCTTCGAGATTTTTTTTTTTTTGCGAAACAAAGGAGCTGATATATTAAGCCATCCAGCACAAATAACGAAATTATACATAAGTCCTTCCTGGAACCCGTCTTCCTCGACGCGAACGAGACGTTCCGACGGCGCGCCGCCGCAGCACCTCTCCGCAGCCTTGGATCGGAGGTGTCCCCACGCGGACGGGAAGTCATCGGTCCTCGAACTCCTTGGAGCCTCCACCTCGCTGCATCAAGTCGGACGCCATGGCTTTCAACATCAGCTTCTTCAACTACATCAACACCCGAAGACGCCACCCCGCGAACTCCGGTTGGGGAAGACCAGACTCGGCCACTCCGAGGAGCAGCGAGCCCGAAGACAGCAGAACCGCGGCGGAGCTCCACCGGAGCCGCACCAACGGAGGAGGATCCCGCCGTCACCAAAAGTCAATCCGGCCGCGCCGCCTCCACCCCTGCGCCACCGGCTAGCGACCCACACACCCCTAGACTATATGTACATCGGGATCCGTCGATTCCCCGTCCTCCCGCCGCCGGAGCGGCCGCCGGAGGGCGGGAATCGGGCGAATCGCCGGCGACGAGCTGCGGTGCACGAGAGAGCCCAAGAAATCGCCCTTTCTTACTGTAGGTGGGGAAAGGGAGCTGGTCCAAGGTCCGTAGAGTTGCTCTAATCGGAGCTTCGAGATTGATAGGGCTTCTCTCACTTATTTGTTCTTATCCGTTCCTGAAAGTGACTGCAGGCTGCTATACTGTTCATAAATTAATCGGGCAAAACTGTGTAAGCAGGCGCCATTTAAACTGTTCCTCACGTGTTACTTTCACAAAATAGCAATAGGAGAGCTCTCGCACAAAAACACTGACCGGCTACTGTCTCTAACTAGTAAGACGATCGAGTTCGTAGAAAAAACTACACCACCATTGGGCACATCTTAGCAAACATGCATGAATTAGGTATGAGCCGAGATGGATTGCAAGTTTTTTAGAAACAAATTAAAAACCATATGGGTTTGAATAAGTTGAAACAAGCACCAACAACAAATATACCTTATATATAACCGAAAGTTATATAAAAAGTCATAGACTTCGTTTCTACCTCACATTTTGGATCTTGACATTCCTCCATTACACATTAAAAATACCGTAAAACTTCAGACTTGCATAAACTGAGCTCACATAAAGTTTTGAAGATTCTATCAGCAACACATGTGAGACCCTAAAATCGACAAAGGCATTTCTTCCTCGATATACATTTCAGATACAACAATAGAAGCACAATACACCAGCCAGAAAAAGCACCGATAAAAATATCTTGACAACACCATCAATTTCTCTTGATAAAATACCATTGACAATTTGACATGTCGGACTAAACAACGCAAACTCCCCTAGTGTTGGCCGCATTTGAAGCAGACATGAGTCATGAGACTTTTATCTTGTGACATCCGCCCCAAAGGACACCCAAATGTATCAAAGAAGAAAAACTCGTCCCACACTCAAGAACTCGATTTCTCGGCAACCAAAAAGCCACTAGAGACGTTGGAAATGCATGTTGAATAAACTCTACCAAGGTTATTTTGCTTTCCTATTTCTTCCCGTTTCACAAGCTTTGCCGGCGAGTTCCGTCCAAAGGCGTGGACCGAGAGCGTAGTCGAATAATCATACACTCGGAGCAATCACAAATAAAAAGTAAAAGTGAGAAATAGGGACATTGATCTTTATTATCAATTGGTGTCTCTCTCCATACATTACATGAGTATATAGTGAGATAGAGGGAAACTGGAATAGACAAAATTAGAGGGGAAAACCCCACCCAAAAAGGGTGGGGCCCCACATGGTCGTACGGGATAGTTTCCCAACACTTCCGAGGTTTCTTCAAATTAGTTTTAGGGGATATATTAGGAATTTAGTGTTTTTTGGGTAGCTGTGGGATTTTGAGTAGTTCCCTTCCTCTTCTTTTTTTTTGGAGGGAATGTGAAGCTATTTTGTTAGTGCAGGGAATGAAGAGTTTTTTTTTTTGGATGAGGAGTTCCTTTCCTTTTCCCCGAAGTTTTTTGCAGGGCCCAAAAGACGCAGCTGAGAGCCCAAGATAGCCCACATGCTGAAACGATAAGAAGGAACAACCGCAACGCTGAAATTTGTTATAGGATCGAATAAGCTGCAACAAGCACGAACAAGAAATATATGCCCGATCAACCGAAAGTTATAAAAAAATTGTAGTCTTTGTTTCTGCCTTCGCATTTTGCATGTTGACATTCCTTCTATTACGCATTAAAGATACTGCAAAATTTCAGACTTGCATAAGCTAGCATGAACAACAAATATACCTTATATAATTGATAGTTACATTAAAAAATCGTATTTTGTTGTTTCTACCTCCACATTTTGCATCTTGCAGCTCCTCGGTTATACATTGAAAATATTGCAGAACTTCAGGCTTGCATAAGCTCGGATAAAGTTTTGAAAAAGCTTCTAATCACAACATGTGATACATTCTTAAAAAAAAAACGTGAGACCATAAAATCGACGAACGCGTGTAACTGTGACATATCCCTTTGGAAGACAAGAACATGAACACATAATGACAAATTGAAACACCGATAGAAAAAACATTGACACCACGCCATCGATTTCGCTTAATAAAAAAACCATTAACATGTAGAGCCATGCAACTTTTATTTTGTACATCACTGTCTCCTTTGCCGAGCTGCCACCGTGAAGGACACCTGGACATATCAAAGAAGAAACTCGTCCCACCTCAATACCTCAGTATCTCGACAACCGATAAGCCGCTAGAGATGTTGGAAACCAGTTGGAATGCATGTTGAGTAAACTCTGTTCGGTTTTTTTTCCTCGACTCTTTCTTCCAAGACTTTTTGAAATTAGTTTCTAGGGGACATTTTAGGGGTTTAGTCTTTTTTGAGGGAGGGGTGGCCGGTGGTATTTCGATTAGTTCTCTCTCTCTCTCTTCTATTTTTGTAAGGGAATGAGGATTCGAAAATATCTTGGAGAACCTGGGTACCATATACCCTGATAGGGGTGTAAACGGATCGGATCGGATCGGATTTTGCCTCTACCATATTTTTTTCTCGGATTCGGATCGGATCGGATAATGAACGGTTGCGGATTCGGGGGCGGATAGATGTAATCACGAATTCGGAACGGAAACGGAGCGGATTCGGGGCGGAAAAAAATTAGTCGGATCGGTATGCGCAATGTATATCATCAAGCCACATAACCAAAAATAATAGCTCAACAACATAATAATCTAACAAAGTTATACTCCATAGTATGTAGAATGACCATGCAAGGAATGAGCTCCACAACTCACTAACTACAAATTGTGCTCTATTAATTTAGACATTTCGGTAGAAAATCGGATTATTCAGATTATAACCATCAGATAATCCTAACTAATATTCGGATGCTATTTTTCATGCCATATCCTATACCATATCCGGGTGTTTAGTTCGGAATCGGATATCCTTATTCGACAAATTCTTCGGAACCGAATATGGATTCTTTAAAACGGATTCGGCGACGGATTCGGTGCGGAAATTATCCTATCCTTTTACACCCCTATACCCTGATATGCGAAAATAATTTAAAAAATTCAAAAAAGTTCAAAAAGTTTCGAAACTGACATTCGGACAAACATTAACAAGTATTATACCCGTACAAAAAGTTTTGCCAAAAAATAACTTTTATTGCACCCTACGTAAAAGATTTACCTAAAGTAGTGTCATATACACGCTATATTCGTCAGAAATTTCACTTTTTCCCAGCAGCCAACAAGAATTATTTACTGTCCAAATTTTTTACATGAGTAGAACACTTGGTAATTTTTGTGTGTAGAAAATTTCAGAATTTTTTGACAATGTTTTGATTCTCTAAATATTTTTCTCGCATATGAGAGTGCGTTGCACCCGAGCAAAAATCCGCGTCAAATGAGGAGTTCCTTTCCTTTTTTTTTTTTTTTTTTTTTTTTGAGAAAGTAGCATATATTCAACATAGAGAGATTACAAGCAGCAGGACAAATACACTACAAGCAAAACGAAGAACGGAAACAGAAACAAACGGCAGGACGCCGAAGATTGCTACAGATCCTCCAACAAGCCGCAACAGGACGAGGCAGAACCAATTTTGAAGCCAGGAGTGGCCTGCTGCAAACAGCAGGACCTTGATCGATGAACGAACCTTGCCAGGCCTCCCTTCCGTCCAGATCCAGCGCCGGACGCCGCCGTGCCGGATCATCCACCAGCGAGCCGACCATCCCTCTGCATCAACCACCAACAAGCGCTGCCGAAGCTTGAAACCGATCTCGATCTCCAGAACTAATCCACCCGGTTTCCTCTCGGCACCGGAGAAGAACACTGAGAGGAGCAGACGGAACCGGAGGAACAAAAATCCCAAAAGATCTGCCGGCCCCGACGCCATGCCGACAGACCAAGGGAACCCTAGATCCCCTGACCCAAAAGGGCAGAGGAGCACCAGATCTGTCGGATCCGAGGATCCGTAGACCACACCATCCGCGAGCTCCTCAACGCCGGGGAAACCGCCGTCGAGGTGGGGTTGGAGCTCCGGACACCTTATTCCCCGCCGCGACACCACCACCACCCGAGCGCCGCCGCCAGAAAAACTTCTCCTGCCGCTATCTACAGGCCCGACGCGAAGACCCGAGGTTCTCCCCACCTCCCGCCGCCGGAGCGGCGGACGGAGGCAAGGAGAACCCCAGGAATCGTCGGCCGACGACGGAGGAAAAGAAGTCGCCTCCCTTTTCGCCTCTCTCAACTGTAGCGAGGGGAAAGGAGAGCGAAGACGAGCCTTAGGGGGGACTTTTTTCGGTCACCGATGTGTTTCCTTTACCCCGAAGTTGTCTGCATGGCCCAAAAGACCCAGCTGAAAGCCCAAACTAGGCCAGAACACGCTGAAAGGATAAGAAGGAACAACCGCAACCGCACACACTTTCTCCCCTACATATCGCAACAACTAGACATGTTGCTCCTCCAACCTCCATACTCGTTACTCTCAAGTCTCACCTTACAAGCTACCCCCACCAATGGATTCTCCTCGAGCCCACCAGCTGCCGACCCCACCATGCTGGACCCCACCATGCTGTCTCTAACCGCCTCCTGCCCTTTCCCCACCCTCCCGTCTCGCTGTCACCTCGCCGCGCCGGGACCCAAGCCCAGACCCAATCCCCTAAACCCTAGCGCCGCCGCCGCCGCCATGCTGCGCCGCCTCGCCTCCGCCGCCGCCCCGCGGGCCTTCTCTCCTCCTCCTCCCGGCGGCGGGGTACACCCCGCGCCGCGAGTACGGCCTGGTCCCCATGGTGATCGAGCACACCTCCCGCGGGGAGCGCGCCTACGACATCTTCTCGCGCCTCCTCAAGGAGCGCATCGTCTGCATCCACGGGCCCATCGCCGACGACACGGCGTCCCTCGTCGTCGCCCAGCTGCTCTTCCTCGAGTCCGAGAACCCCGCCAAGCCCATCCACCTCTACATCAACTCCCCCGGCGGGGTCGTCACCGCGGGCCTCGCCATCTACGACACCATGCAGTACATCCGCTCCCCGGTCACCACGCTCTGCATCGGCCAGGCCGCCTCCATGGGCTCGCTGCTCCTCGCCGCCGGGGCGCCCGGCGAGCGCCGCGCGCTGCCGAATGCCCGGATCATGATCCACCAGCCGTCCGGAGGGGCGTCGGGGCAGGCCTCCGACATAGCCATCCACGCCAAGGAGATCCTCAAGGTGCGCGATCGCCTCAACAAGATCTACGCCAAGCACACTGGTAAGGACATCGACAGCGTCGAGAAGGCCATGGAGAGGGACATGTTCATGGACCCAGTGGAGGCGCACACCTGGGGGCTCATCGATGAGGTCATCGAACACCGCCCCGTTTCACTTGTTTCTGATGCGGTGAGCAGCGATCCGCCCAACGTCAGTGGAGGCGAAGGAGGGGAAAACAAGGCTGCGGAGGAGCCATCTCCGGCTTGATGGGTGGTTGCAAGGTGCAATCCCTTTTTGCGTTGCTGTAGCCTTCTTGTTGGATTCAAATATTCAATGCTTAATTCTATTTACATAAGTTTACAACTTGTTATTCTGGCAGCAGGGGCTTATTCACTAGCTAGCCCGTTGTTTTGCTACTTGAATCAATCCCCTTCTGATAATGGATGCAATCCTTTTCGTGCTTGCTTAGCCTTATTATAGCTGCGGTGCTTAAGATTTTTGTCTGAAACCAAAGATAAAAACTGCATTCCTACAACATTCTGCGCGATTTTATTCGCCTATTGGACATTGGTGCTAGTTTGGAATACTATACCATAAGTGCATGATTGCAAATCTGGCATCTTGTGTTCCATAAATTTTAGCTGGGCTTATATCTCAAGCGAAATCTCAGTGGACCTTTCCAACTTAAAAGCACAGAGTTCTATCAATCACAGCTTCTAGCACAAAATTGGTTCTGTTTTCAGTTGTGCCTCCTTGATTTGTGTGATTTCATTCAACGAGTTATCCACAAATTCAGAATATTGTACCACCAATTTGGTTCCATTTTTGTACCATAAAAAAGAATAGCGTTTTGTTGTTTATTCTATAGGTAATAGTCAAACTCATTCAAGTAGTTCTCATTAGAACTGGATGATGGGCCTTTTTTTATGTTACATTGGAGTAATAGTTATAGGATGGTTATTCTTCTATTACAAAGGCAAAGGTACTATTTCAGAATAATTCTCATGAAAAATAAGTGGTTAATCTGTGTTATTACTCAGTTGTCAACTAGTCATCCTTTTAACCATATTTGTGATATGTAGAGAGAGCTCTCTGGTGTTTTCCTTGTGCCTTCCTTGTGCAGCATGTCAAACTGGCAATAAAATTTGAGGATCTAGTATTTCCCTAATAGTTGTGCCAAATGGACCACGTTGTTGAAAGTGAAACCTTAAATCCTTTCATACTTGCTTAACCTCATTATAGCTGCAGTGTTGAAGATTTTGTTTGAAACCAAGGACGCCCAACTTAAGATAAAAAAACTGCATTCTTATAACATTCTGCGCTGATTTATTCGCCTAGTGGTGCTAGTTGGGAATGCTTTACACAAACGCGTAATTGTAAATCTTGCATCTTGTGTTAGATAGTTCTTAGTTGGTTGGTATCGCAGGCCAAATCTCAGTCGACCTTTCCCAAGTTAACAACACAGATCTTTCAATCACAGCTTCTGGCACAGATCACAAAACCGATCCAAATCCAGTTGTGTCTGTAATCGACTGTGGTGTAACTAAATGTCAGGCAACTGAGAACTATCTGTTCTGTTTCTAGTTGTACCTCTTGATTTATCCGATTTCATTCAACGAGTTATCGACAATTACATAATATGTACTCCCTCTGTTCCAAAATATAAGATAAGATGTATTTTGACTATCCAAAATCTTGCATTGACCGTATATTTCTCCTACAAGCTCATATGATTTTACCTGTGAAATGCAAAAGTAGTTGTCATTAAGATCTGGATGGGCCTGTTTCTGTTTTCTTTCAATGTTACATTCAGATAGTGATAGTGATGGTGATTCTTCTATTAGAAAGGTAAAGGTACCATTACAGAATAACTCCCTTGAAAGATAAGTGCTTAATCTGTGGTATACTCAGTAGTCAGTTAGTCATCTGTAATTATCGTTTCTGTTATATGGAGACTAGAGCTTTCTAGTGTTACTGGCAATAAAGTTTGAGGGTCTGGTACTTCCCTAATACGTGTGCCATATGGACCTAGTGCATTGTTGAAAGTGAAATTGTCCAGTATTGGAATAACATTAAAAGCTTTTATGCCACATTTGTTTGGGCTCTGCATCTTGGTTATCTGTTTAAACTTTAAATCCACAAGCATGGTCATCAGTTTGAGAATTTTAGGCTCAGTAAAACCTAGTGCTCATGTCAGAGTTAATATGTCAATGGGGTTTATAGATGGGTCCCGGGCATACCTACCGGGACAATCAAGAAACCCCTAAAGAATTCCATTTTTTTACATATGTACATGTTTGGGTCTTTTTCATGCCTTTAACTTTCACCTCAAAAGAAAAAAATTGTGTCCTGGCAAAAGAGGATCACATTTCAGTGCCCAAAATAGCAAAGCTCTGTTGGCACCGAACTTGTCTTTTTCCACAGGGCACGTAACTTATGTTTTTTCATGAAATTTGCATGCACTTACAGACTAAAGTGTCATACATTGAAATGTATGCACATTCAAATTTTGTATGACCTATTAGCAGTTCTCCAGTGTTCTAGAAATCATCCAATGGATGCTTCCATACCTGGCTGGTGGCAATTCTTTCGATAATTTTTAACGTAGTGCTGAAAATGAATGCTTAAAGAGTACCCCTTCGTATGCTCCATACTTTTAACTTTGATGACATAACCAAATTTCAATCAACCAAATATTTGATCACCTTGAAGCGGTATTATATAAATTAGTGCATTTGTTTACAGTTCAAAAGAGTAGAAGGTCAAAATCAGTTTCTCTTCCAAGCTCCTTTAACCACCAGTTCTTTTGCATGTAGCTGGATGACGCATGTGCATCACAATCTTATCAGATCTAGAATTGCATTTCAGCAGTGGTTAGTTAAGCAATATCGGCACATCATGCATGTGTTCTGTTGATTTTTCAGCTGTGCAAGGATAAACTGCAATACTGCATGATGTTTGAGAGATAGAATAGTAAAAAATGTGTAAGCCACCGCCATTTGATTCAACTCAATAATGGATTTATGTCTAGAGTTCCAGTTTCGAAATGACATCTGCTTGATATCTGTGGTGAACTGGGGTCACATGTTACAAACCAAGGCACTGTTGGCACTGAACTTGATATCTGCTTGCAATTTCCAATTTCTCCTGTCGATACAACCGAATGGTGGGCATCGATAGGTTCAATGAAAGATGTCTTAAACAACGTAGCATGGTGCGTCCACTCCCTCCGCCCGATTGTTCTTATAGCAACTGGGCTTGCATGCCTGATTTTCTGAATTTGCATATTTGTTTGATGGTTGATTTTGGTCACTGGGAAATTACTTTTACTTCGTATCATTTCAATCGACAAAATTGCACACAGTTATATTCTACAACTGCAGTGTGGGTTGAACTACTTTCATGTATCGAATTACCATTGAAATTTGCTAAGTACTTGTTTCTGTCTACTAACTTTAGGTTTTAGACATGTTTTTAGCAGGAATTAGGCTTTAGACATGTTGCTTCTGTGACAGCTTATCACTTTGTTCAGGGTGTTGTTGATTCTTCTGATTATTATAATCAAGCGGCTATTTCTAATAAACTATGCTTCGTGAGTTTAACTTAAGGGGTATCAGATTTTTTTGTATATAATTTTGTTGTCGCCATGCTTCTGCTGCCCTGCTGCGTGTAAGTCTATTGGAAGAAAACTTCTCAGTTCATTGCCTCTGCAGTTAACTGTTATAGCGATCCTTCTCCCAGTGTCCAACCCCAGCAGTCTAGATAGTATTTGTAGTCCTTGCATCCGACAGTTGCTTGATTTGTTGATGAGGCTGCATTGGACATTGCTTTACTATCAACAGCCTCAAATCTGGCAAGGCTCAAATCGGTATCGGTCCAAGGCTCAAATCTGAACATTATCCGCTTAGCATTTTGAAAATCAAAACCTGAATTTTCCGATGGCAGTCCAAATCCAGAAGACTGTTGGGCACTACTAGAGCTAATTTGCTCTCTCCCCTCAGGGTAGCGTTGCCTTTATTTGCTTCGGTGACGGTTTGATAGGGTCGTCAATAGCTTTAAAATCGCGCCCGCTCAAGGCGCCAAGCCAATAGCTAGATTACGTCGGATCCCGACAGGTGGGCTAGTGATGTCATGGTTCAAGAACTTAAATGTCTGGTTTCCTAGCCGGGCGCAGCGAGCTGTGGCGAGGTGGCGTCTACACCACGGCATCGTAAATGTAGACGAGCGCGTCTTTTCGAGCTTCGCCGTAAATAAGCGGCAGACTGGCGGGTGACTGGAGTTAGGGAATGCCACCCACTTGTCTCCCTCATAGCTATATAGAGTGGACTCCTCGCTGCCACACCACACCATCGCCTCTACCACCCCATGTCTCGGCGCAACCACGACGAGATGCACAATACCGCTGGTCAGACGGAGGAGCGTTGTAGCGGGCGCCCGGAGAGTCGTCGCACCGAGCGCCCCTTGCGTATCGACCACTGGAGGAGTGTTGTAGCGGGCGCCCGGAGAGTCGTCGCAACAAGCGCCCCTTGCGTATCGACCACGAGGCGGGCTCATCCAGAGGGCTCCTCCACGAGGGGGACATATACCACTGTGCTCCGCCGCCGCCACCTCCACCACTACCGGCGGAGCTACTCACGGAGGCATGTGAGCATATCCGCACCAACACGCCGGTGTCGTCGAAGTGTCGCCTCCCCAAGGGCTGGACGACGAACCTAATCCACGTCCCGGTGGCGTCTCTCCTCACCGGCCAGGCACGCCACGAGTACATTGACATTTGCATGGAAACCATGTTGGCGGAGCCGATGGATGATTGCCGGTACGCCTGGTCAGCGCCATATTGGGACGAGCAGATCGAGATGTAGTACAACTTCTGGCTCCATAGCTTCTTGCCACCTCGGCGACCGGGGCGCCGCCTGCGGAGTGGTTTGACTCTGTCGAAGACCTCCTCACCAACACCTCCGACGAGTACTTCGCAGGAGGCATTGACAAGGAGAGGCTGCGGTACGAGGCGGCGGAGGCTCGATGCGCAAGGGGAGAGCAGCCGCAACCCGTGGCACTGCCAGCACGAACCTCCGCAGGTGATGTAGGATGATGATGATGATGATGACGACGACGAGGAGTGGCCCAAACCCTAGTGGGAGGGCATGCAGTTCGCAATCGAGACGTCCTTGGCTCCGCAAGCCCATGCACGAGCGGAACCTGCGCCGCCGGCCTCTTCCTCGACTGCAGTTGCGCCGACTGCTGCCGAACACCTATACCTGGGTTCTTGCCTGCACTGCAGGTGCCCGGCGTGCCGCCCTAGGTTTAGTTTAGTTTGAATTAATTATGTTTAGATGAATGAAGTTTGAATGAACTCTATGTATTTTCGTGTTTGAATCTTGTTTTTAAAAAAGCTATTGGGGCGCAAGTGGCGAGTGGCACCCTCCAATAGGCAGCGGCGCATCACGGCTCCGATAACATCCGTTGGGTTCTGAGCGCCGCATGCTCTTTTATCTTGCCATGAAATCCCATATCGTCACAACATACAGCCATACAACAACAACGCTACCCAATCAAGTTCTACCTCGTAGCTAAGCAAAACAATCGACCACACACTTCAGTAATCAGTAGCAGATGCGCAGCTGTTGGGCTTGGCTGGGCTGGAGCTAGCGGGGGCGCGAGGTGTTGGGCAGGGACTGGCCGTTGAGGAAGTGGTAGAGCATGGCGAGCGAGCTGCCGGGCGCGAAGAGCGGCACCTGGTGCCCGGCCCCGCGCACCGTCACCAGCGTGAGCCCCTCCTCGTACTCCACCGCCCACCCGGCCACCTGCTGCCTGTAGAACCACGCCCTCCACCCGCCGTCCAGCCCCTTCTTCGTCTCCCGCGCCCGCAGCTTCATGGCGTTGATGCTGTACCTCGTCGACGTCACCGGCACCCTGCCGTCCGTGTCGCCGCTGAGCCATTGTTACAGATTGCAGCACGTGAGAACGATCAAGATTTAACAGAGTTCGTGTGTGACGGAAGGAAGGCGGTTTCACATGTTTCACACTAGGTTCAGAGTTTTTGGGTACCTGTAAACCCAGATGCGCAGTCCGGCGCCCATGAGCTTCTTCAGGGTGGGGAGCACCGTCGGCGGCGAGTCGTTCCACTTACTTATGACAGAGCTGCATGCAGCACCAACAAACAATATTTGTCCAATGTGATTACGACGTGCAAGAACACAAGAGAATCAATGCAGATGCAAGTTGCAACGACAGATCTGGGTACGAGGCGTCTGCCATTAACATTTCCATGGCAGCTGGTATATGGACCTCAATTAGTAGGAGCGAGGAAGCATTGCCGTGCAGTGTCGGGATGGGGCAGAGCATGGCAGAGAGTAGAGAGAGCGTGCGCACCTGCAAGGCGAGTATGGGTAGGGCATGCCGGTCCGGTTGGCGTGCAGCGCGCGCTGCACGTCCCGCCGGTTGAAATACTTGACCACGTACGCCTCCGTGCACGGGTCGAACCCCGCCGGCGCGCGCCGCATCATCGCGTGCCACGCCTCGTGCCGCGAGAAGAGGTGGGGCGCGGCGACGAGCCTGGACCGCGCCGCCGTGGAGGTGGAGGAGCGGGACGCCGTGAGGCACGTCGGGGAGTAGATGCTGTAGATGTCGATGTCGTCGAAGGCGCCCATGAAGGCGCGGATGGCGGGGGAGCAGCCCTTGCCGGGCCTCCCGCCGTCGGCCTCCTCCTTGAAGGAGTCGCACTCCCGCGTCACCGCGGAGTGCAGCTCGTCGGAGATGATGGCGTGGCTCCACGCGTACTCCACCATGCCCAGCTGGTCCGTCTCGTCGTTCAGCACCGCGTTGCCGATCTGCTCCGTCCAATCATTAGTTCGTTAGTTAATCGATGACAACAGGCCACCAAGTGAAGAAGGGTGCAAGTGAAATCGTGTCAGCGCAAGTACAAGAGCACATACTTTTACAGGGGCACGCTGAAATCATAACCGCAGTCAAAAAAGATTTGACGCAAACAGTTGGCTGCCAAAGCGGGTAAAAGATCCGCAGGCACGCCCGTGTTCATCTTTGGAATACTCTTTTTTTTTTGCGATGTTGGAATACTCTTCTTTCCACAGCACTGAATCTTTTCTCTCTTACAACTCTCTTTTTGCCTTTTACTTTGTTCCTTTTAGCACACTAACTAATTACGCTAGATTTTCTACGAAGAAGCTGGTTTAGCAATCTTAACAAGAAGGAGCAAGTTCCTTTTGCTTACCATGAAACCTTTGAGGTTGATGATTCTGTCTCTCCTCGCCACTTTGTTCCCCTCGTAGATGCGATCTGCGAGCTGTGGGACGTAGTGCCCTACAAAAGCGTTGTCACCACGGCAGCTTCAGCGACAGATTATCTTTAGCCACGGATTTCGATGCAGCTTACCTTGCTAACTACTCAACTCAAGGGTTAGGGCTGTCCGTACGTACCGGCATAGCTCTCCCCGGAGATGTAGAAGTCGCGGCTCTTGAACTCCGGGAACTTGCTGAGCCAGTTGAGGAGGAAAGTGTACGAGTCCTCCGCCGTCACGCGGTCGCCGAGAAGCTTCAGGTCCGACGTCTTGTTCGTGTAGGAGAAACCCACGCCGACCGGCGACTCGAGGAACAGCAGATTCACAGCTGAAATTAAACAGAGCACACATGATCCACCGGCGATTCAAAGATGGTTGAAATATATTGTTGGATTGTTGTGTGCTTGCCTTTGTTCCAGGCGTAGGGATTGCGAGTGAGTTTCTCGCCGTAGCCCCTGACCAGGAACGGGCCCAGCTCCTGGGCGGCGCCGTAGGCGATGGAAGAGCATCCGGGCCCTGCAATGGCACGTTTACACAGCGACCTTCGATCAATCAGATAATCCCTTTTTTAAGCAGGATATTACAGGATACTGTAATTAACTAAGAACCGCCCTGCACTTATCCACTGACCAGTGCAGGATGGTCTATCGAATTGTAATAGTCTAGGTGCGTAGGCTTTATGGGTACTGTTAACTAGGTTAGTTTACTGTTCTGCAGAGAGAAATGTAATCTGCAATGCGAAGGCGAGGACAGGAACATGAGACAGCTGATTTGCCAAGTACTCTCCAGCGTCATCTACCAGTCAACAAAACGTCAAAGACTCGCATTTCGACACTGTACTACTCTCTCCGTTCCACGTTCCACAACGTAAGATGTTCTGATAGCTGGCTAAGTGCAAATCTAAATGAGTGTATATACACGTTAAAACATGTTCACATACATCTAGATAAATGTGAGTGTGGACAAAAGTTAAAACATCTTATATTTAGCAACGGAGAGTAGTTATCTAGTCTGACACTTTTTATCACTATTTTCTTATCCTGCGGAAAATCTCCATGCTTGTCCCAAGCGGAGTATCTTCGTAAACAGTAAGATCATCACCTAAGACTTCTGACACTAGCACATGTTGTATACAACGAAAAATATAGCACGCTATTTCCCGGTTAATAGCACGATATAGCGTATTTGGAGAGGCTACGCTATATTTAGCCTAAAGTTGACGCTACGGCGCTATTTTCGTCTTATACGCTCGAAACCACACTAAACGTGATAACGTTATAGCTACGCTAACAAAAAGTCTGGAAATAACGTTAGGTGATGATGATGGCGGGCAATCTGGTGGTTCTTCTAGTTATTCTGAAGATGATGTCAATGATTCTGATTAAAGTTTAAAATATTTATCTTTTAGTTTATTACTTTTTCATGGTTTTAAGCCTCATATTTGTATTCGTGCCATGGATTTGGCCTTGACATTTGAATATGGTTACCTGGTTATGCATGTATTGTTTCTGAAAAAAAAATTAGTGCTGAAATCCTTAATATTTGAGCTATTTCTTACAACTTTTTCATCACGCTATTTTATGTGTAACTTCGCTATATCACGCTATATCTTGTATAGATTTTGGAGGAGGGTCACGCTATTTTTGATAGCACGCTATTTTTTTCCTTGGTTGTATACCAGGACAAAGGTGTAACATCAGACCGTAACACTTACGAGATATTCTCGCAATTTTCAAGGAACACATGCTCACGGAGTAGCAGCAATTATAACCTTTGTAAATCCACAAGGATCCAAATTACGGCATCTCTGTTCTCGAATCCTTTGTTTTTTCCTTAATTGCATTGCATGTCCTTTGGTGGTGCCCCATTTGCCTCTCTAGATAGAACCATGTGAGTGTGGGTGCCGATGGAGTAAAGGACGACGGCAGAGAGACACTGTGCTAACTGTGATCTAACAGTGCTACAGCGCAAGAATGCAGGAGAAGACCACCATGGCCGGGCCCCCTCGCTATGTCCCTCGACGCAGGCAGGGGGCAAGCTTCTTCCAAGCACGATCTGCCGTTGCTCTGCTCTCCTGTAGCGATGCCTTTCGCCTTCTTTTGCAGCGTCTTTCCTGCGCCGCGAGGCTATGCACACTGCTGCTCTGAAATCGGAACGCATGTGTGGATTCTGGCGCCTTCGCTTTGGAGCTTTTATTGCCAGAAGAAAGCATCATTCTTCCGGCCGTTGTGACATGGTGGCCACACGGCCCTGCAGGTTCGAGCTTTTCCGAACAGCTGGAGGAGGAGGATGGGCGAAACTGCGCAAGAAGAAGAGGGAGAAGAGCATTCCAATGGAAGGCTGTGATTTTGGCTTGGGTTCGTTCCGTTCCTTGTTGTATCTATCCACTTCTTCGGTAGCAGTTTCTAGCTACTACTGTAACTGCTAAGCAAGTTAGAAACTGGGAGCTCTCTCGATTATGCCAGGAAATTAGCTCACTTGCCGCCTGTATTTTTCGCATGACAAGGTAACCGCAACGAATGCAAAGTGGTTGACATATTTCGTTTGGAGCACGGAAAACGAAAGGAAGAATCACCAGCAATGGCGCACGGGATCTGTAGCAGAACTAATAAGGGATGAACTGAGCTACACGTGCGTACCTCCATTGAGCCACAGCAAGAGGGGCTTCTTGTCGGGGTCCTTCTCGGCCTCGAAGAACCAGTAGAAGAGCGCCTTGTCGCCGCTCGTTCCGATGTCGACGTAGCCGGCGTAGTGCCTGAACCCGACCTCCGGTTGCCCCGGGAGCCCGGTCACGCGGTCGGCCTCCGGCCGTGAACTCCAGGACGCTCCGCTGACCGCAACGGATGCTGTTAGTAGAGCCGTGGCTAGGGAGAGGAATGCCATTTTGGCCATGGCCGTTTGCCCGCCTCTGCGTGGAAGCGCTCGTGTGTGTGTGCTATGTTTGCTCTGCCTGGGTTCTTGGCACTGGGCTTGGGGCAGATGGAAGAAGGATGGTTGGTTTAAAAGCTTAGGCAGGAGAGGGTAGCTTATTTGGGTTAGTGGGTAGTTTAAAAACTGTGAGTTCCCCCCCCTCTAGAATACAAGTGTTTTGGTGGGTGGTTTGGGTATCCTGTGGGCGTCAGGCAAGATGGAGAGCGGTTCACTGCGCGCTTCATACGGGCAGAGATCAGCTAATGGCTTAGGGCATGATTGGTAGCCTGCATGCCGTTAAATCAGGCCACAGGGATGGAAATCGTTTGGATGTTCTCAAGAACTTTGCGTCAAGATGACGCGAACCGTAAAGCAGCTCTGAGGCGGATCCACCGGCTTGGCGTTTGGTGTGGTGGAAGTGCGGCGGACGGCATAGCAGGTCGCAGGTTGCGGTGACGGATCCAGGTTGGCGTGCCCATATCCTTCTTGGGTTGGGTCGGGTATGATGGATTTGGGGAATGCGGTTCTTCCTTCTGCGTTGTGGGCGTCACCGACGATCGTCTACACCTTTAGATCTCCGAGTTCGAGGGACTACCGCAGGGGAGAAATCCTTCGTCCAGATCTTCCGTCGCAGATGATGCGGCGACGTCTGCGGACGCCGCTAAGCTATTTTTCTTCTTTTTTCCATAATCATGAACATATTTTTTTACTATAAAAGGATAAAAGAAAAGAAGAAAATAGAAAAATAAAAAACAATACTTGTCAGTGGGCCGCAGTCAGAGCGACCCATGAGGAAAACGCTTCAAGCGGGCGCGCTGGTCGGCAAATATTAAACATTCTAACCAATAGGGACCTACGGATGGCCCAAGGCCAGGTACCATCGAAGATACGCTGTACTCGAACACTCTTTCCTCCCGCGAAACGCGGCAAAAAGACGCTCCCACAATTATTCCGATAAACTAGCTAATTTATCTTACACCGGTTAATGATAAATTATACATAATCAACTCCGATAAACCGGTCGATTTATACCCTTATTTTGAGTCGACGGATAAGTTCTGAGAAGCCATATCCCACCGGCCATTGCTTAGAGGGTCTCGCTGGGAGGCACCAGTTGCAGTTGGAACCATCGGAAACATAACGGGCCGAGCCCATGTTCAGTGTCCCGAGCGATCTCGCGGTAGAAGTATGTACGATACGGAGTCGTACAATACATCGGACAATGACTGCCGAACGAAGCGGATTATACATGAGACTCGTATTGCCAGTAAAAAAGAGCGAAACGGAGTACCGTGTTCGATCGAGCCCCTGCCGTGAAAGCCCAGAACGTACCACATACAACTTAAGCCCGACAAACAGAGTCCTGCGGCCTCTCAGCTTCGCCTCGCAGCCGATCGATTCGAGCCGCCAGACGCACGTCCTTCGCTGTCGATTGGAGCCGCCGAAGTTCATGTCTGAACTCTGAACGCGGCCTCCATAGCGGGCAACTAGACGAAGAGTTGTTCCCCCTCGCCGTTGAGAGCAGGATGGAGACAGAGCATGCGGAGGAAGTCCACTCCCTCGCCGTCCAGAGCGGGGTAAACTCTGAGACGAGGGAGCTCGCCTTGGGGGACGCGCTTAAGGCCGAAGAGGTGGCCATCCAGGCGGGCGGTCTCAGGGCCGAGGCGGCCATCGAGCTCGCCGTCCAGAGCGGGCTAAAGGGCGAGAAGGAGATACATGCTCTCCTACTCGAGCAGCTACTCGCTTCCTTCGACAGGCGACGCAAGGACCCTGAGTTGCATGAGTGGGAGTATCCTCGTGTCATCGAGAGGAAGAAGACGGATCCTAGGTGCCCCTTCGTCCTCTTCAAGATGAAGGCATCAGCCAAGAAGGCACAACTTGTCAAACGATATGTTGTAACAATATTAGTTAGCATCGTAGTATCCTAACTGTAGTTGTTAACGCTTAGCTGTCATCAGCTTGTTGCAGCACTTCGGTCTGATTTTGCTGTCAAGGATCTCGGGCCGCTTCACTTCTTCTTGGGTATTGAGGTTCTGCCGCAGCGATCTGGTGGTCTGATTCTTACACAAAGAAAATATGCACTTGAGCTACTTCGACGGGCAGGCATGCTTAAATGTCAGCCGGCAACCACTCCTATGACGGTAACTGATCCATTGAACAGCTCTGTTGGCACAGTTCTATCCTCTGAAAAAGCTAGTCGTTATCGCAGTACAGTTGGAGGTCTCCAGTACCTTACGGTTACTCGCCCAGATTTATCGTATGCCGTTAATCGAGTGTGTCAATTCTTGCATGAACCTCGCGACACACATTGGGCTGCTGTCAAGAGGATCCTTCGCTATGTCAAGCTCACAGGATCACATGGACTCAGTCTTCGTCCCTCCGATGCTACCCTTCTTTCTGCTTTCTCGGATGCCGATTGGGCAGGTGATCCAGATGATCGGCGATCAACCGGGGGCTATGCTATATTTTATGGAGGAAGTTTGATCGCCTGGAGTGCGAGAAAACAAGCCACAGTTTCTCGCTCTAGTACTGAGTCGGAATATAAGGCGCTTGCCAATGCTACGGCAGAACTCATTTGGGTACAGTCTGTTCTTCAGGAGCTTGGCATCAAACAGGATCGTCCGCCGGTTTTGTGGTGTGACAACCTTGGAGCAACATATCTATCTTCTAATCCTGTGTTTCACGCTCGGACTAAACACATTGAGGTTGACTTCCATTTTGTTCGAGAACGAGTTGCTCAGAAGTTGCTTCATATTCAGTTCATCTCCTCGAAGGATCAGGTTGCAGATATTTTCACCAAGCCACTTCCGTTGCCAGCATTTAATTCATGTCGGCGCAATCTCACCCTGGCTGAAGCGGGCTGAGATTGAGGGAGGGTGTCAAACGATATGTTGTAACAATATTAGTTAGCATCGTAGTATCCTAACTGTAGTTGTTAACGCTTAGCTGTCATCAGCTGTTGTACGTATCTGTATTCTGTAACCTAATCTGATCTATATAAAGCGAGACAAGCCGGCCGTGTTGTGCTGTGCGACTCACCAAATCAATCTCCAACTAGTTTTGTCACAACTCTCATGGTGTCAGAAGAAGTACGCCCGCTTCCCTCCGGAACGAGCTGGGTACACAAACGCTCTGCGCGTGGCACGCCTGATCACGAGACCAGACGGACCTCATCTGGAGCAGGCAGGGGAGGCCGGGCAGCCGGGCGCGCTCTCGTGCCATGTGGACGTCAGATACATGGGGAGACGTCGGCGGTGCAGAGAGGAGGCTGTCTTCGAGGAGGGCTCCTCTGTGCCGCTAAGGGAGGTCGCTATTATCAAGAGGTTGTCCGGTGGTGATGGGATTTCTATCATGTCCTGTATGGAAGGTCTTGGTGTTAAACTTCATGACATTCTCTTTATGTTGCACTGCCCGTCCATCACTGTGGCCCTGACATTTACCGAGCGATGGTTCTATGTCCCTTCCAAGTTCACGGAGGAGACACTATATGCCACAGCTGGTCTTGATTTCATAGACATTACCATTCCAATGGAGAATCTGATCAAGAAGCTTTACCAGATGTATGAGCAAGAGGAGAAAGAAAAAAAGATTATGCGTGAGCGACAAGGTCATCAGGAGACAGAGGCGCTCATACAGCAACAAAAGGAACTAATGCCCCAGAGGGAGGAGCAAGAGAGGGAAAAACTGGAAGACCTGGAGAGGAGAAGGGCTGAGAGCAAGAAAAATAAGTTCATGCGCAAGGAAATGAAAGAGGCACGGATTAAGGGAGCAAGAACTGATGAGCAACCTGGGCATTGTGAAGACTATGATGATGCTTTTTGCACCCCAATATTTCAGCTCCTGGAAGAATCCGACTGGGTGAAGCCAGCAGAGGAGGAGCTGTCCCAATGTGAGGAGGAGAGGTGCAAGGATTTACTTGAGGAAATTTGAAACCGGTTGAATAGAAGTAAGCTGCTATTCTTACTCCATCATGTTCCATTATTTTCGGTTGCTTGTTGTCCAGTAATTCATGTGAACTTATCAGTTACAATAAAATCCTTTTGCTCTGAAACTGCAAATCTATTAGTATTAGATTTTGTTATGTACTATGTATGGCCTATGCCATCCTTAATAGTACTGCAATAGGAAAGACCACTTGCTGAAATTTGACAATGGTCCTATGCTGCAGCATGTGTTATGTGCTTCTAGCTGTTCGTTCTCCCAGTTTCACCTATTTATTTGTTGCATTACTTGGTTAAGGGTGTAATTCAATTGCCATCTATCTTCTGGGCCATGATGTATTTTATTGGTTCCATATAAGGTTAATAACTAACTATTCTTGCGGCTGGGCTGTACCATCAGCTAGCCTATTGGTTTGCTACTTGATTTAGTCGTTAGTTTGTTACTTATAATGATTTACATCAAAGACACGGTGTGGAAGATGAATCCCATGTTAAAGGATGAGTAGTCAGTGGTATATGTATACTGAATGTTCTATTATACCAATATGCAATTATACATATACTCTGTTGCACGTTTTATTTACATGTCGTGAAGTTTTGCATGATCATCGGAAGTTACTTCAGTTAAATCAAAAGACGTGTCATGACAGAACCATCTATGAAATCATTTGTTTTTCCTGGTAAATATCTCTTCTGTACCGACCTATGGCTCAGAGTTCATCCCCTCAACTCTTGTTAGAATCCACCACCTACTGTCCTGACTTCGAGACATCTCTTATGAAATGTACAGTTTCTCCTAACTCTGTTTCCTAGTATCCATCAATTATATCTCTCTACATACTCTCTCAACTATAAACCATGCCTTTAGTTGTGAGTTCTTACAAGTCGACTTAATTAAAGATAGGTTCTATCGAGGTGTCACTTCATATTTTTCCATTCAATGTTTTATAATGTAAGTACGTATTCTTGTTATGTACTGAAAGGGGAAACCCTACTTTTTAGGGGGCTTGGCTATCGTTTAAAAATATTGTGATGTTAAACATTTTTTTTTTCTATCTATATGGTAATGCTAGAAAGTGCCATCTCAAGTGACTGCTATGTATGGAGAGAAATAGTTGAGCAGACAGTGAACTTTGACACTGATTTATAATGGATATTAGCCTGAAATGATAGTGGTATTGTTAAGACCTCGAAGTATATGGTATTAGTATTTACATGTCAAGAACCACACAAATTCTTCTGCAGTAACGAGCTTCCCTGTTGAGAATGGCATGTTGCGTTCCTGTAACGCCGAGCAATAAGCAAGAGGCATAAATCAACTTCCACTACATGAGTGAACAAATAATAGGAACCACCCAGTCAGGGTCATATGGAGGGAACTCCTTCACCTCACAAACTTAGGTCAACCATTACCCAAAAATATATCAACCGGAAACTCAAAGAAGCTACTTTTACTACCAAGCTTCAGATATGCATGGAAGGCTACTTTATCTTTTAAAAAAAAATGTATGGAAGGCTAATTTTTTTTCAAACCGTCCGGAGTTTGGCACATTCAAGTGATGAAACTCCATGGTTATTTCTTGCGTGTGATGAAGCACTGTCTTAATTTTTTTTTTGGGTTATTGGAAAATAAGTTTCAGGGTCTTAAACGACCCATCCACAATGTCAATAATGAACGTCGTGAATGGACAGAGTGGAATGGGTCTGTAAGCATCAGACAGTTTCGAGATTAATGTTAGTTTGCTTCGTACATAGCCGAGAACTGGATCGTGAATCGGAAATTCAGAAGCAGATGAAGTGGCAAACAGGAAGAAGCATTTAAGCATTTGCCACGCTGATGATGAAACAAACTTCAGACAATACTGATGCACTTGCCTACTTTCGTTAGGTACGGTTAGAAGAAGGTTGCTGGATGTGAATAATATACTGATTGGCAAAAAAAAAAGCATGTGAATGATATTGGAGTCCCATTTTCCGCTATCAAAAAAGAAAAGCCGGCAGGAAGTACAGCGGTTCACTTCAGACAAAATCACACACATGCTCCCTGACGATAGTAACTCAGTAAGCTGAAACAGTATCCTCAAGATTAGGAGTAATGGAAGGACAGGCGTGCGATTCCATGTCGAGTTGTTGACGACCACACTTGCTGCGTAAGAGAGTGGGAATTCAGCGGCGTAGAAACACCGTTTTAGTGGAGTACACCAAAGGCCTTGCAACTCACTTCCTAATCGTAGGTGATCCTGGGACCCATATTGAAGACGAGAACCTCGTCCATTGCATCCCATCGCTCCTTGTGGTTGACAGCTTCATCTTCTCGCACAGCTCTGTTCTCCTCGTTGCCGTCGATGCTGCCATCCCGTACAAGTCCTTGGGCCGTCAAGCAGTTCGCTCCCCATCTATGAGCCACTGCCCAGAACTTGTTATCACTGGCGATGTTTGCAACCACCGGTCCAGGCTTGTGCCTCCCACCCACACCAACTAGATGCCTTTTGGGAGTTGACTGACGTATTGGCTCGATTAGAGTGAGCGCAATGATCCCAAGGGCATACAGAGCAGCGGCCAAATCTTGATTCGGGGTTCCCAGATCGGTCAAGCTGTAGTAACCGTTCACTAGTGCGTGGGCGGTCAGAGTCAGAGGTGGGTGCACACCGTAGGCCGCATAGGTGTCTCCATCCCTACCCAGGGGCACTGAACCCTCCACCAGAGAAGGACTGAGCACATCCTTCTTCTTTTCATAGAAGGTGTCACTGACCTGAGCTCCCATCACATAGAGATTCTTCAAGCAAAAACAGACCTTCACTAATGCTCTGTCGATTGTTTTCAGTCCAATCGATGCCATCATAGTGGTGTCAGGAAGCTTGGGCTTGCCCCTCACGAATTCTCTGCACTTACGTGAGATGGCATTGTGTACTGTTTTCAGATGCTTCTCAAGCTTAAAAGCTTCGAGTGGCACATCCAAATTGATGATGCAGAGGGATTTCTCAATCTGCTCGTAGAACTTTTCGTAGGTCAACACGAAAGCCTGTGGAGACAGTACACAATAAAATTATATGCAGCCCCACGGAAATTCATGAAATAAAATAGAATTAATTAGGGCATGTAGGCACTAGGAATGAAATGATTATCAGTTTTTTTGGTAACAACTAATAACAATCTACTATTTTTAAGATTAGTGCAAGCACACACTAGCAATGACAAATATAAGTTGTCGCTGAATTCAAAACCAAGTAATTTTAAACGCAATTATTAAGTTTAATTTGGTACAAAGCTAGGATATTACTCCCTAAAAGTGCATTAAAACTGCCTCCCAAAAAGAGACTTTGGTATACATTCCAGTCTTATTATACGTTCCCTACAAACATGAATTAAATGTAGTACGCATGGATATGAAATGGCACTACATGTTGGGATAGAAGCGATGTAGTATTTTTGTAAAGAGCTGGGCAAGGTTAGTATTAGCAAACGTAATCAAAACGCCGAGGGTTCCAAATATTATCTCTACTATCGAGGCTAGCCTTTCTTTTTTCTGCGAAAACCTCTACTGTAGAGGTTAGCCTTAGAAGAACTCGATTATTTGTAAGCGAGAGATGAGATTAAAAGTTCGATTACTCACCGGTGAAGCGGCTGGTGCTTCCACATGATCGTCCATCGGCTTCTATAAATAGCAATTGGCTGAAAACACAAACTGTGCACAAACATATTTTTCAGTGTTAAAGACAATATATACTCTGCAGATTATTAGCACAAGGCTTGCTGAGATCTGTTGAAAATAAAATGATGGCTGAAAATTGAAACCAATAAAAATAATATATTATTTAGTTGTTGACATTTTACTCACCCTGCAGATTACTAGGTCAGGGCTTCTTGAGCTTTTACTAGTCAAAACACGTTCTTGAAAAAAACAATGGACGTGCACATTTATCTAAATACTATTTGGATTATAAATTCACGCAAAAATATGCATGGTTTTGGCCTATAAATAGAAGAAGGACAACAATCTGCAACCAATGTTTGCACTTTATGGGCATCAACTTATATGTTTGCCGTTGCCGACCACAAAACTAGTGGATTTTTCATAAAAATGTGCAGGTAAGCGATGCACTTAAACATTTTCCGTGTTATTTTTCATGTTCTTTGAAATGTAAAAAAATCATCTGTGACCCTACTCATGTGCCTCGTGAGTTATAGCACATTTTCTAGTTCACTGTTTACATCTCCTTATATATGTTGGATAGAAAGAAAAAAGGCGCCTTCAACTCTTCATTGCCCCTCCAAGGCAATTCAGAAACAAAAGCCTTATTTGAAGGCTACTTTGCGTCATTACGTAGCACTAGTACTCCCGATAAGCACAATCTACATTTTGTGTTTAGAAACTAATTTTGTAAGCCAAAGTTATCATTCGTCTAGTCTAGGCGAGTTATTGGGCTAGCAAAGAAACCGATGGGCGAGTTATCGTTCCTCTAGGAGTGATCCCAGATCGGTACCTTCTGGTGGAACGATTATTGGGCGATTTATTGGTACTCTCACATCCGCTATATCAAACTTCTGGTGGAAATCTTCCCACACTTTCTAGTGCAAATGTTTGTCCACCACATATTGTGATTATGGTCGTACCATTATCATTTTTTACCAAGCTAAACGCTCACACTTTTTATGCATAAAGCAGGTGTATGTGAATAGAAAAATATCGTCATACCCAGACGCAATGCAAGATCAAACACTCCCAAGGTCCTGGCACAACCTAAGAATATCGCTTATTATGCTTTGATCCAAGTAGCACGGGGCACGTGGAATCCCGTGTCGACACCCTCCAAATGCTGGCCAAACCACCACCTCAATAGAGATAAGCCAACACATTGGATAGTGGGGCCTTGGAAGAAGGGCATAGTAGGGTCTCCCGTTTTGAACTGAAATGCAATATGTGTCTGAGAGCCTTGGAAGGAGGGCAGAGTCGGGTCTCCCATTTGAACTGAAATGCAATAGGTGACTACGCCCTGTGACTTCCTCCCGCCGTTCATCCACTGACCACACCACGAACAGAATACTCTCTTCGTTTAGTTTTATAGATGCTCTACTATTTTCTATAAAATTGGTCAAACTTGGAATAATTTGACTGTAGACAAAAGCTAAATGAGCACTTATTTGCTAATGGATGGAGTAAGCCACCAATCCACGATGGCGACGCCATCACCATTTAACCTATGGTTTTTACTCAAGAACCAAGAGAAGGAGAGGGAAGAAACCACGGCAATATATAGAAGGGACTGCCGCACACATTGCCTCGGCCCGTCCCTATGTCAGAGCCGAAACTCACAGATCAAGATTTCGCATGAACCAAACATGTCCTCCTTATTACAACTTTGAGCATCCAGCAAACTCAACAAAAATAATAATATATCAAACTAATATCGACACTAGCTTTATCTAAAGCTTATAACATCTCAAAGAGCCAGCAAAAGTTCTTATTACTCGTTGTGGGTTGGTACTTGTACATAAATATAAGTTGCAATAAGTGATGTATTATGATTTTCCGGTTAGCTCGATTGGTCTCTATCTAAGGTATGCCACTGCTCGGCTGGCTACAAGTTCTCTTTGCTTGCTAAACCACGCGCCAAAGACGGGGCCGTTTGGATGAGGCTTTAGCTTGGGAAAAGCTAAAACCAAACCACCGAACGGGGCCTACTCTTGTTCCTTTCTTTTCCGAATTCTGAAATGGGGTATATATAAGTCAGCGAATATAAAACTATTATACATATATAAATGCGGAGTAATAAAGTATTTTTTTTGGAGGTTTACCCGATGAGCAGACAACCGCGACTTTAGCTTTGGTCTCCTTCTTTTAGGTCTTGTTGAGACTTATCGTGAAGATGATAATCCTGAATCATTGCAGTAATAAATAAGTCAGACCGTGGAAGAGAATTTAGTTAGACATAATTAATAAAACAAGTGAATAAATAGAAAGGTGCAAAGAAGGAGCCGATTCAGCACAGATCTACAATAAGATGATAAGATTCCTCAACTGGTTTAATCTCACAGCACAGAAATATAATTTTACTCTCAAATTCTAAAGCGACGAGATAATGAATTGCTTGGCGATTCCAACTGCAAGCGTACACGCGAAATTCTCCAGACGATGAGATCACTATTTCCTCGGCGCTCGTGAGAACACACAGAAACGAAATAAGCAATCAGCACAACAAATTCGGACCGCGGACCATATCGAATGAGATGACGGGAAATTGGGGGATGAGGGAGAACGGCGGCGGAAGAGTAGTGCACCGTTGCTCGACGTGGATTGGTAGAGCCGCCGGTGGAGTCAACAAACGCTGGCGAAGATGAATCCACGGATCCTCGCCACGAATCTACGGTGCAGTTGACGGCTGCTGGCGACGGCTCGGCGCGGGTAGCGAGAAGAGATGCGGCGCGGCGAGAGTAGGGAGAAGAGCAGCGGCGCGGCGAGGGTAGGGAGAGGGGAGGCAGCGCGGAGAGGGAGAAGAGAGGCGTCGCGGCGAGGGTAGGGAGAAGAGCAGCTGCGCGCAGCGAGATTAGGGAGAAGGGCGGCGGCGCGGGAGAGGGAGAAGAGCAGCGGCGCGGCGAGAGCAGGGAGAAGGGAGGTAGCGCAGGAGAGGGAGAAGAGAGGCGTCGCGGCGAGGGCAGGGAGAAGAGCAGCTGCGCGCAGCGAGATTAGGGAGAAGGGCGGCGTCGCGGGAGAGGGAGAAGAGCAGCGGCGCGAGAGCGCTGCGCTAGATTGCGTATTTCTTTCCTGCGGAAGGGGTAGCCTCGAACATTCTGGATGGTTTTCAGCGAAGTGTCAAAACAGACGCCTGATACGGCGATACTTATTTATTTATTTTGACCCCGGACGCCCGATATTATACGTTTGGAACCCCTCCCCCAATCTTCACGTTTCTATTCGTTTGGATTAAAGAGAACGAATAGGTTTTGGAGAAAACGCCACATATCGGGGCGATCATGTATTGCCAATATATAGTGTACATGTCTTGCCTAGCAAGGAAGATCTACAACCGAATCAATCTAGGTTACAAGGTCGGTTGGATAGCCTAGGAAACTATACATGATACGTACAATACAACACGTACAAAACGTGTACTCTAACATCCCCCGCAGTTTGTGCGTCGAGTGGGAAGATGTACAAGCTGGACCGAAATTCATTGAACAATGGCGTTGGGAGCCCCTTCGTCATGATGTCGGCAAACTGGCGAGAAGAGGGCACGTGAAGAACTCGGACCTATCCAAGTGAGACCTTCTCCCGGACGAAGTTGATGTCGATCTCTATGTGCTTGGTGCGACGATGCTGAACCGGGTTGGATGCCATGTAGACGGAACTAACATTATCACAGAAGACCACGGTGGCAGTCGAGAGTGGGTGATGAAGTTCACCAAGCAACTGACGGATCCAGCAGCACTCAGCCACAACATGAGCAACTGCCCTGTACTTCGCCTCCGCACTCGAACGAGACACCGTTGTCTGACGCTTGGACGACCAGGAGATCAGGTTGCCGCCGAGGTAGACAAAGTATCCTGACGTCGACCGTCGCGTGTCCGTGCAGCCGGCCCAGTCAGCATCGGTGTAGGCTGTGAGAGTGGCAGGCGAAGATCGCGAGAGATGCATGCTGAAGTCCAGTGTCCCCTTGATGTAGCGGAGGATACGTTTCACCAAGTGCAGATGAGTCTCGCGGGGGCGTGCATGTGAAGACACGCCTGTTGGACGGTGCTAGCTCTAAGTTGACGAGGGAATATTTCCCCGGCAACAGTGCCAGAAACAATGCTTGTACGTCACACGTCAGTTGGGAACCCCAAGAGTAAGGTATGATGAGTGCAGCAGCAAGTTTTCCCTCAGTATGAAACCAAGGTTTAATCGAACCAGTAGTAAAACGAGGTTGCTTCGAAGCTGTTGGTGAAGGAGTGTAGTGCGGCGCAACACCAGGGATTCCGGTGCCAACGTGGAACCTGCACAACACAATCAAATTACTTTGCCCCAACTTAACAGTGAGGTTGTCAATCTCACCGGCTTGCTGAAAATAAAGGGTTAAACGTATCGTATGGAAAATGATGTTTGTTTGCATAAAACAGTAGAGAACAATGATTGCAGTAGATTGTATTTCAGATGTAAAAGAATGGACCGGGATCCACAGTTCACTAGTGGTGCCTCTCCAATAAGATAACTAACATGCTGGGTAAATAAATTACAGCTGGGCAATTGACAATTGATAAGTGCATATAACATGCATGTGTGAGCTGTGGTGTCTACTATGAGATTCATTTGGACATTACGACAAAGTACATAGACCGCTATCCAGCATGCATCTATGCCTAAATAGTCCACTTTCCGGTTAACATCCGTACCCCTTCCAGTATTAAGTTGCAAGCAACAGACAATTGCATTAAGTAATGTGCGTAATGTAAACAATACATTCATCCTTGAATAAAGCATTGCTGTTTTACCCCTAATGACAACAACACATCTACAAACTTAGAACTTGCTGTCACTATCTCAGGTTAAATAGAGGTTGAACCCAACTATCATGCATAAATACCCCCTCTTGGAGTCACAAGTATTCACTTGGCCAAGGCTTCAATAAGTAACGGAGAGCATGCAAGATCACAAATGACATAGACATGATAATATAATATTCAGCTCCACATAGGTATCAATATAAGTCAGATCCCAGCAAACACAACATGTAGCATTACAATAAGATGATCTTGATCATGATAGGCAGCTCACAAGATCTAAACATGATGGCACAAGTGGAGAAGACAACCATCTAGCTACTGCTATGGACCCATAGTTCAAGGATGAACTACCCACGCATCACTCCGGAGGCGGGCATGGCGATGTAGAGCCCTCCGGTGATGATTCCCCTCTCCGGCAGGGTGCCGGGAAGAGCTTCATAACCCCCCGAGCTAGGGTTGACGACGGCGGCGGCAGCGAATATGTTCTGGATGAAAGGCTCGGTGCTTTAGGGTTTTCACGTCTCGGGGAATAAATAGGCGAAGGGGCGATGTCGGCGGACCCCCGAGGGGCCCAAACCACCAGGTGGCGCGGCTGGGCCCACTGCCGCGCCGGCCTGTGGTTTGGCCACCTCGTGGCTCTCCTTCGGACTCCGTGTACGTGCTGGAAAAATAGGGACTTGGCCTTTTGTTTCGTGCAATTCCGAGAATATTTCCAGAAGTAACTTTCTGAAACCAAAAACAGCAGAAAACAGGGAACTGACACTGTGGCATCTTGTTAATAGGTTAGTCCCAGAAAATGCATAAAAGTGATATGAAGTGTATACAAAACATGTAGCAAATGGTATAATATAAGCATGGAACAACAGAAATTATGGATACGTTGGAGACGTATCAGACGGCATGAGAAATGTCAGGCCGGGTGAGCGTCAAGTACTGAAGAGCTCCTGCGTAGCTCCTGTACTTTCTAGGGTCGGGAAGGAGAGCACCATCAGCAGCGGACAACTTGCACTTGGTGTCGATAGGGGTGGAGCAGGGGTTGCAGTCGATCATGCCGGCGCGCTGCAAGAGATCAACAGCGTACTGCTTCTGCGACAGAACCATGCCAGAGTCCGTCCGCGTGACAGAGATCCCGAGGAAGAAGGAGAGGTCGCCAAGGTCTGTCATGGCAAACTCGGAGTCCAAGAGCCGAGTGAGACACTGTAGAAGCTGGGTGCTGGAGGCGGTGATGATAATGTCGTTGACATAAAGCAGGATATAGGCAAGTTCGCCGTCATGGTGGTAGACGAAGAGGGACACATCAGACTGCGAGGCAACGAAGCCGAGTCGATGTGTGAAGAGGGCGAAGCGCTGGTACCACGCTCTCGGGGCCTGCTTGAGCCCATACAACGACTTGTGAAGCCGGCAGACATGGTCGAGGTAGCGGTTGTTGACGAAGCCAGGCGGCTGCTGGCAATAAACCTCCTCGTCAAGATTGCCGTGTAGAAAAGCGTTCTTGACGTCAAGTTGATGGATCGGCCACGCCCTCGACAAGGCGATGCTGAGGACGACGCGGATGGTGGTGGGTTTGACGACGGGGCTGAACGTCTCATCAAAGTCGATGCCCGGCTGTTGAGAGAAGCCGCGCAACACCCACCTTGCCTTGTAGCGAGCAAGGCTGCCATCGGAGCGAAATTTGTGCTTGAAGATCCATTTCCCTGAAACAACATTAGCACGAGCAGGACGTGGAACGAGAGACCATGTCCCATTGTTAACGAGAGCATCAAACTCCTCATGCATAGCGCGCTTCCAATGCAGGTCGTTTAGGGCGCCCCGGTATGTTTTTGGAATGGTAGAGGGAACGGAGTGGGTGGCTGTGAGGTTCAGTCGATCGATAGGCTAAAAAATACCTCGTTTAGCACGAGTATGCATCGTGTGGATGTTGGACGGGGAGGGTGGGCGGTGTACGACAACCGGAAGGGAGGCGCTGGACTCGGAAGCAGAAGAGCTGACGGAGGTGGGCGAGTCGTGGGAATGGGCCGAAAGTGGCGAGTTTGGTGGGCTATGGGCCGGGGGTGGCGAGGCTGGTGGGCTAGGAGCCGGAGGAGGCGAAGGTGGGCCAGAAGGAGGCGATGGAGGCCCGTCGAAGCCTGGAGGAGGCGAAGGTGGCCCGCCATGCATAGTGGGTGGCGGGTGCCCATGCATAGTGGATGCGGGCGGGGTTTGGGTTGCAGCGAGGTCGAGAAGGAAGTCAAGCGCTGCAACGGAGTTTTGAGGCCGATTAGGTGAGGAAGCGAATGGAAAAATCGATTCGTCGAAGACTACATGGCGCGAGATGATGACCCTGCGTGTTTGGAGGTCGAGACACCGATATCCCTTATGACTAGGAGGATAGCCTAGGAAGATGCAAGCGACAGACCGTGGTGCAAGCTTGTGCGGGGCGGTGGCGGACTGGTTTGGGTAGCAAAGGCACCCGAACACTCGTAGGGCGCCATAGTCCGGGGCTGTGTTGTGTAACTTGATGTAGGGGATGGCGAAGCCAATGGGCTGGGTGGATTGGCCGTACATGGAGGATTGGAATAGGAGGGTGCGAGTAACGTCATTGACCGTACGTATCGCACGTTCGGCCTTGCCGTTTTGGGTAGAGGTGTAGGGGCACGAAAGTCGCAAGCGAATTCCGTGTGTGGTAAAGAAAGAGGTGACAGTGTTGTTGAGAAATTTAGTTCCGTTATCAGCTTGCATGGCAACTAGAGGGCAAGAAAATTGTGTGCGGACATAAACAACAAAGTTGATAAGAGTGCTAGCTGTATCGGATTTGTTGTGTTAAGGAAAAGTCCAAATAAAATGAGAGAAATCATCAACAATAATAAGATAATATTTAAAACCAGAATTACTCAAGACAGGAGATGTCCAAAGATCGCAATGTATTAATTGAAAGGGTTCAACACGACTCGAGGTAGACCTAGTGAAGGGCAGTCGTACATGTTTGCCAAGTTGGCATGCGTGACAAACATGCGAGGCTACTTTATTACATGAAATGAAAGACTGTTTATGGAGATGTGACATAGTGTCACGACCCGGGTGTCCTAAACAACGATGCCAAAGCTCCGTGGAGGTGGTGGCGAGGAGTCCATGGGCGTGGTGGTGGACGACCGACGACGGGAAGACGTAGAGCTCTCCACGGCTATTGCTGCGAAGCAGGACGTCCTTGGTGCGAAGATCCTTAACAGAAAAACCAAGCGGGTCAAACTCGATAGAACAGCGATTATCAGTAGTAAAGCGACGAATAGAAAGAAGGTTTTTAACAAGGTTAGGAACAACTAAGACATTGCGAAGAAAGAGAGTGTGTGCGGAAGATTGTATGGATGCATGACCGAAGTGGGAGATAGGCAAAGTGGAGCCATTGCCTACGGTGACAAGAGATGAAGAAGGAGAAGATGTGAGATGTCGGAGCATACCGGGGTCGGAGACCATGTGTGCCGTGGCTCCGGAGTCCATAACCCACTCACCATTGGGAGATGGAGTGGCCGCGTTGTTCAGGGCGGCCATGAGCGCGGAGCAGTCCCAGCTTGGAGCGTTGGAGGTGTTGGTGTTGCCGGGGATCGGGGGCGCGTCGGTGCCGAACGCCTGACCATGCATCGGCGCGAGGGAGGGGAACGTCTGACCATGCAGCGGCGCGAGGGAGCTGAAGGCCTGGGCAGGTGGCGGGCCAAGGAGGCCGGCAGTAGGAGTTGGGCGCGGCGTGGGCCGCGGCGCTGGTGGTGGCGCCTGCATCTGCTGGGCCTGGCCCGTGTAGGGGTTGAAGCACACCCAAGGGCCGACCGGGGAGGGAGCTGTAACACCCCGGCCACCCCAGGGCCGGGCCTGTCACCCCTGGCAGCTCTCTAGGATCTCCAGACTAGCCCCACAGATCAACACTAGTCTTTTCTGCGCACTTTGTCCTCCTCACTCGTGCGCACCCGGGAGCCAGTTCCCGGTCGGTCACCCATCCTTGGAGTGCTCCGGGCCAAGCACGCTTAACCTCAGAGTTCCTTCCAGATGAGCTTCCGGAAAAGAAGTTGCAACTTGTTGATATGAGTATCCTATCAATCCTATTAAGCCCTGAGCCAGGATCTCACATCCTTCCCCCCTTAGAAGACCGACGCCCTCGTCGGCCAGCCCCCAGTCCAGGAACTTCCCCTCTTGGTACACGTCTGTTCGCCCAGTGCCGGCACATGCTCCACATGTCCACGCCCCTGACCCGCACACGCCCGTGTTGCCGCGAGGGTCGGCTCTGATACCAAATTGTAACACCCCGGCCACCCCAGGGCCGGGCCTGTCACCCCTGGCAGCTCTCTAGGATCTCCAGACTAGCCCCACAGATCAACACTAGTCTTTTCTGTGCACTTTGTCCTCACTCGTGCGCACCCGGGAGCCAGTTCCCGGTCGGTCACCCATCCTTGGAGTGCTCCGGGCCAAGCACGCTTAACCTCGGAGTTCCTTCCAGATGAGCTTCCGGAAAAGAAGTTGCAACTTGTTGATATGAGTATCCTATCAATCCTATTAAGCCCTGAGCCAGGATCTCACAGGAGCGCCGCCACCTCCGTTCCGGTTCCAGTTGTTGCCGCCCCCGTTCTTCTTCTTGCGCCAGCCGTTGCGGTTGCCGCCACCAACGTTGCCGCTAGGGTGGCCGCCGCTAGGGTTGCCGCCCCCGTTGTGGTGGTTGGGGCCGGCACCCTGGTTGTTGGAGCTGCCGGCGCCGTTGAAGTTGGAGCCGCTGGCGCCGTAGAGCGCTGTCTGGGCAGCAACCTGCGTCGAGTTGCCGAGCTGAGTCTCGCGCAGGGTAAGGAGGGAGCGCGTCTGGGCGAAGGAGGGCAGCGGGTTCTGCATGGTGACGATGGTGGTGATGTCGGCGAAGCGCGGGTTGAGGTCGCGGAGGCAGTTGAGGACGAGGGCTTGGTCGGAGACGGGGGTGCCGACGTCGCGGAGCGCGTCGGAGAGCGCCTTGAGGCGGTGGCAGTAGGCGGTGATGGAGAGATCGCCTTAGACGACGCCGCGGAACTCCGTCTCGAGGTAGACGGCGCGCGTCATCTGGTTGTCGAGGAAGAGGTTGGTGATGAGCGCCCATGCCTCCTGCGTGGTCTGGTCCTCCACCATGATGATGTCGAGGATCTCGTCAGAGATGGAGCCGTAGAGCCACGAGCGGACGATGTAGTCCTCGCGAGTCCACTCGGCGGTGCGGGCGGCCGCGGCGGTGACGGAGTTGACGTGGTCTAGCAGGTCGTAATTGCCGAGGAGGACGCAGATCAGCATCCGCCACTTGGTGAAGTTGGAGGCCTTGAGGTCCAGGGTGACCGGCACATGGGTGCGGACGCTGGCCACGTTTGCCGCCGACGAGGAAGCAGGAGCAAGGGCGGCGGTGGGCATGTCGTGGGAGGTGAGGGCGCTGGAGGTGCTTTGGCTGGAGGCCGAGGAAGTCATGGTGCTGGAGGGGAGATCGGATCGGGTGGGCTAGGGTTTTTGAGATTGGATCGATGGCTCGCGCTCTGATACCAAGAGAACGAATAGGTTTTGGAGAAAACGCCACACATGGGGGCGATCATGTATTGCCAATATATAGTGTACATGTCTTGCCTAGCAAGGAAGATCTACAACCGAATCAATCTAGGTTACAAGGTCGGTTGGATAGCCTAGGAAACTATACATGATACGTACAATACAACACGTACAAAATGTGTACTCTAACAATTAACACGATTTTCAATTATTTCAGCGATTCAAAATAATTTCATACGAATTTTGAACGATTCCAACTTTTTATGAATTTTCCATGGAGGTTATACGGTTTGTAGGGTTTGAATACATAGGATTTTTCTTTTATTTTTTATTTTTATTTTCAGATCATTTTTTGTTTGTTTTTATGACAGCTATGGGGTGGTATAAGCAAGCCTTGAGAAAAAATCATGTGTTTCTCATGCGGTGCAACCAAATAACAAGCATTACAAGTCACGTGTCTTATATTCATGTAGTATTCAACAAGTCAATACGTCACAACATTCTATTTCTATGTTTTCCTATTACTACAAAGCAAAGCATTAATTGACTTTATACTGTGGAAATACAAAAAAGAACACGTGTCTAATGTATAATACCAACTTAAAACTACTTGGAATTCCTTGTTGCATTGACGGATACTATTGATATTTCTATTGGTATTGATACTAATGAAATGATATAATTCCGTTACTGATTGTACATAAATTTTAAAAACCATGCTTATGCAAGGGACATGCAATCATGTGATTGCTTTGCCTAGTTTCTTAGAGGAAAATATTGCAGACAATGATGCCACTACTTTTTTTTGTTCCCAGCTGTCAGTTACTGATAATGGGACTAAATAAATACAAGATGGACTACCGTTGGTAGAAGGGAAAATAGAAATTAAAAGAGAATGATTGGTGCTACTCTAAATATTAGATGCCTATGTAAACTAGGTCGTATGCAAGCTTTGACTATTTGACTTCCAAACATAATGTTGAGTTTATTGGTATCCAATAAATTAAAAAAATGATAGTTTCCTACAATTTATTGTTGGACATAATATATTTTCTTGTTGTTCCTTACCCACCAAAGGTACTCTTGGCAGTATCCTTGTTGGGTTAAGGGAAGTTTCAATTTGATATTATATCTTATTCTGCAAAATCTTACCATCTTTCAATTCAAGTTCTTAATAAGCAAGGTTCTTTCACATATCAACTTATTATTATGCATGTCACAACTTATGTTGTGTTTAATACTAAACAAAGAGACAAGGTCACTGCAAGTAACTCCTCTTGTTGTAGCTTCACACTCCCTGGCAACTGCGTCAAAAATTCGCTTGATGACGGTTGGGAACCCCAGGTGGGAAGTATGATGTAGTGCATCAACAAATTTCCCTCAGTGAAGAAAGAAGGTTTATCGAACCAGTAGGAATGCGAAGCTAAGCAAAGTTTGAAGTGGACCTAGACATAGAAAACACAAAATCTCTTTGTCCCCAACGTTTCAGGAAGGTTGTCAATCTTCCCCTCTCGATAGTAGCAAAGGATTAAACGTAAAGTGTGGAAGATAGTTGCAAATAATAAAAATGTAAAACAGACCAGCGAGCAAATGATGGTGAAAAGTACGTAAACGAGGTTGTAAACAACGTAAAAAGATGGTCCAGGGGCCATAGTTTCACTAGTGGTGTCTCTCCTTAGATAGAAAACATTGTTAGTTAAACAAATTACAGTTAGACAATTGACATAATTATGATCATGACATTATGACAAAGTCTACAAGGCAAATAGTTATGTAGGCATCACGTCAAACATATGAAGGCTATTACTGAACCGCATATTTAATTAACTAATACTCCACTTCGAGAGTGCTTCTACGCTTGTCTCTCTAAGAATTAAGTTGTAAACACCAGAGTATTGCCTTAAACTCATTACATGACGTAGGCAACATTTATTATCAATAAATAGAAATAAACAACGTTGTTTTACTCTATTAGTAGCAACAACACATCGTTACCCTTAGTAGCAACAACTAGCAATTACATCTGATAAATCTCGATAATGTAAGGCAGCTCACAAGACCATTGCACTGAGGCACAAGGAGGAGAGATCACCATCTAGCTACTGCTATGGACCCGTAGTCCAGCGATGAACTACTCAACGCATTGTCATGTAGGCAGCAAAGGTGGCGTAGATGCCCCCAGCAATGATTTCCCCCTCCAATAGGGTGCCAGATCAGAACTCCAGAACCCCAAACTAGGGTTTGAGCGATGGTGGTGGCTCGGTATCTTGTTTGGCAAAATCTTTTCTGTCCGCGATAAAATTAGGGTTGAAGCAATTTATAGACGAAGACGCGACACCAGGCGGTGCACGAGGTGGACTCGCAGGTGGGCTCGCGACACATGAGGTGGGTCTGCGAGGTCGCCTCGTGGCTCCCCTTGTGTCCCCCTTTTGCCTCCTGTCTTATTTCGTTTGATAAAAAATCTCCATAAATTGGTGGCCTTTTTTACGATAATTTCTTAACAGTTTTTACGAAACTTAAAAAACAGCAAAAAAAACATAAACTGACACTTGAAACCTTGTTCTACGGGTTAGTCCAAGAAAATGCAACAAAAATGATATTAAATCATTGTAGAAATATGTAGCAATGATATAAAGTAGCATGAAACAATCAAAACTTATAAATACATTTGGACGTATCAACACCTTCCACATAGGTCTGAATCGAGCAAAGGGCGATTGGCAATGTGCCTCACAAGGCCACCATTCTTGGGCCCCACCTAACAGCCGAGTCCAAGCACGCCGGTCAGGGTTCGATTCCAAGACTATCCCGAATGCGTCCCCCATAGCGGGGCACCAGCTGGGCCCGTCCACTCGGGCATCCGGTCGCTAGTAAGGGCATAATTAGATCTTTGGCATGCCACTCGCTGGTCACTAGCTAGTTGGGCGCAATCGGATGCCACCGACCTCGTCAGTTATTAGCTCAATCGCCGAGGCACATCGGATCAGAACTTGAGGTACCTCGCGAGCTGTCTCGCACCCCGACCGTATCGCTGCAATCGACCGTACGTCCCGTGTGGCGTAAATAGTGCTTCACCACCCTGAGGATGTTTATGCTGTTTCAGGGAGCCTGCGAAGCCACGAAACGCAAGACCACACCACGAGCGTGTGAGACCTCTTAAGCAAAAGAAAAGACCCCTTCATGACTTAAGCCTGGCATCACCCGATAATCAGAGCCTAATAAAGAGTAGAGCACCCGATCGGGAGCATGGCTATGCCTCCTTTCGATCACGAAGGACTCGGGGGACTAGTGAAAATGTCATGCCCCCGGGGTAGGCCTACCACGGAGGGAGACAGTCCATTCGGTCGGGGTGTCAAATGACCGAGTGAATCTTCTTGGAGTACAAGCCATGCCAAGATTGCCGCGCACCTACTTCTCCCGGATATCCGTTGCGAACCGATCCAAATTATATCTAGCATATTTTGTTAGGGTTTTGCAGAATCACACCTACCGAGTAGACCCGTTCGGCACCTTGTAACCCTAATCCTAGCTCTATATAAAGGATTGGGGATCCAGCGATGGACTCACGGTCATTCACACACCATCACCCACCCTCATCCACCATAGGCGCTCTCGAGCTTTACCTTGAGATCGTCGAGCATACGACGGATAATACAATCCGCTACAAAAACATAAGTACGGTTTTAACCAAGTGCTTTGCACAGGGCTCTGCACCTGTATACACCGTTGTCTCCCGTGTGCTACCCTTACGATCTATGAGGGTGACTCCTCCTAACAAAATATACCGTCGTAAAATACTTCGAAAGATAGCAACCAAGTCTTTCATGCCTTACATCATTGTTTAGATTTGTTATCCTTATGATGTTTCTTGTTGTGATTGTTATTTTTTGAGCAAATTTTGTTATAACTTTATATTTTGGAGTTTTCTACTTAGTTTCCATTATAATCATGTTGTTCGGTAGAACTCCATTTTGGAGTTTCATCATCATTATTATAACTAATAGATAAAGTTCCTTGACTCGTGACTAAATAAATGGATATATATCTTCAAAAAATGGATATATTGGGATGTTTCTTTAATAGGAAGACGAACAACACAATGGAATGATATAGGGCTAATATCGGACTTGGTGATTTCCTAGAAAGATTGTGAGGAGGTGAAAGAGTAGGTGCAAGTGGCTCGTAGATAGAGAAGATAAGATCCAGTAAGGTAGGAAAGGGAAATGAAGAGGCTTCGAGATATTTGGTCTTCATCAACGTATCTATACGTCTTATAAAGCAAAACTCCACTGTGGGATTATTTAATTTGTCTATCTTAACATGCAGCACATCCACATCATCAGCTAATCAGAACCATCCGATTCTCATCTCCAACAATCCATTATGTTGTCTCGTTGTGACGATTTCAGGGAAACCGTACAACTATGTCCCGTACTGCCTTCTGAAAAAAAGAAGTTCAAGCCACACAATGCACACACGGTGCACCCTTCACCTCCCACCAGGAAGCATCAATACATGGCCTCCTCGCCTCCCACATGCAAACGTTTAATTAGCGGCTGTTGTCCTCCATTAGGTCCTTCCAGCTTTCTTCGTGAATCATGGTCTTCTTCTGGCAGTAACTCTAATGTATCCTTTTCATTTGTTCTCCAGATCTTCAGCAGTGCGGGATTTCTGACGATTTTTTCTCTTCCAAGAGGATATCGAGTGAACTTCTCATCTTCCAGGCGGAGAATCTAATAGTACCATCAACCTGAAAAACCTGAAATATGTGGGCTTAGGTTGCTCCCGTCTGCTTTTCTCTATCGAATCTTCTATATTTGAATTTTGTTTTCGGCGACTGGCCGAGCTTTGCTTCGTCGTACTTCCGCAATCGGCCGGCCGGGTCTGTACTGGTGCACCCCAATGAGAGCCCAGCACCAGACGAGGCAGTGACTGTGTCACTGTGTGTGCAGGCTGCGGCCTTCAGTTGTTGTCTGCCAATCTGTTTGCTTCAACAACGGTCAGTCCAAGCATGTTCTGAATCTTCCACATCCGTATATTGTTATCCTGTAGAGTGTACATGAACGATGACTTCCTTGATATCATGCTATGCTATTTTTGCCCCTACGACACCTTTTTTTCATCTTAATAAATTTGTGCTGCTGCCTACAGTTTATCTTCATCTGTTTGTATCTTCATCCGAATCGGTGCTAAGTCCCTGTTCCCCTTCCCCTGCTACAGTAAATCGAGGCGGAGAAAAGGCGATCCAGGTCTTCGCCGGCGAATCCGCCGCTTCCCTCCGTCTCCGGCGCCGTTCCGGCGTCGCAAGGCGGGGGGAAGCTCCGGATCTCGTCCGTGCGAGTAGATAGGTGTAGGTTTGTAAGTAGTAGGGTTCCTGGTGGCGCCGCCGTGAGGGGCGGGGAGGCGCTGCTGTGGTGTTGTGGTGCCGGAGCTCGATCCCCTTCCCGGCGATGCCTTCGGCGGAGTCGGCGAGCTGCGGGTGGTAGGTGCTCTCGGATCCCTCGATCCGTTGAGAGTTTGTGCTCCGGCCTTGGTCGACGGCGTGAAGACGGCGGCCGGCGTGAGGAGCTTTTGTCCCCTGTTCCTCTCTTCGACGCGGTAGGATGGGCTCTGCTCCTGTTGTGGAGGATCTGGGGTGGTGCGGCCGTCCTGGTCGCCTGTACAGGAGCTTCAACTCGTGGTTCTCGGAGGTGCTCGCCGGCTTTTCGAGCGCTGCTCTGCCTTCTCCGGCCGGCCGTGGTGGCAAGGGGAGAGGTGCTTGCTGCAGCTTGCTCTGCTTTCAGATGGCCTTGCTTCGTCGTGCCCTGGCCTGCCGTGGTGGCGAGGAGGGAAGTTCAAGGCGTGCTTGGTTCCTCGGCGATGGCTCCGGCAAAGAGAAGGTCGTGCTCAGTGCAGGGTTGATGGAAGTTGGGCGGAAGCGGAGAGGAAGCGCCATGGCCGTGAGTGTTCAACGTGCTCGGTTTCGTCGCCTGCGGCGGACGGCTCATGCGGTCTTCTACAAGAGTGGGGGTGCTCTCTCTGCTGGGTGTGGCGGCGGCCTCGCTGCTTCCTCTCCGGCTCCGACGAAGAGGTTGTCAGCAGGTGTTGCGGCGGTTCAGCTGTCGAGGTTCCAGGTTCTGTGTTTCCTTGGCCTTGTAGCTGTTGTTCTGGGTTTCCTTCTTCTTTGTTCTTCGGTGTGCGTTGGATGTGTTCTTTGTAATCTCTGTTGATCGCACGCCGGGAAGTTCCACTATCAAAAAAAGAAAGATTTGACACACATTTTCCACCGAGTAAAACTAACTTTGGCAGCCTGCAATAATCTATTTGTTCTGATCAATAGAATAGGTACACGGTTTTTAGGTTTGTAGCGTGAAGCGCTACTATTATATATCTATACTACTATTAAAAAAGCAAACATGTGCGGATACATTAAATCTCACGCGTTTAATTTCCGATCAACCATCCGGATCGTCTCAACAATGTTGAGCACCTCAACACACATTTTGAATTTTATTTTTCTCATAATTACAAAGGATGCCACCGCCAAAACATAAGAAACGGTTCGTCGAAAAGTTGCAGTTCAGTTCGTCGGCCGGCCGGACGACTCTCCACAGGAGTCGGTCGCTTCACACGCACGCGCAGCCGCGCACGACGCCGGCATGCTCGCAGTAGCAGCACGCAGCACCAACGCATGCATGCAGCAGCAGCGAAGGCACCCACGCGATAAATACAGCGAAGACGGGAGCGCGCTTGGGCAAGCGGGACTGCCGACAGGCGGTGATGCGGGCCACGCGGAGTACTCGCCGGAGGTGGCGGCCGGGAACATGCGCCGCGTGGACCGGCCCCAGGGCCAGACCTTCCTAGACTAGATGCGTGTCTTCGTATACTCCCAGTCCTAGATTGCTGTCACAAATTCCCCATGAGACATGAGATGGATCTTACAACTATTTCTGAATTTTGCTAGCTGCGTGCTCGGCCGCCCCGTTCCTCTGTTTTCTGTTTTCAGATTTGGGATATCGTTCAGCTGTTCGCTTGCCACTACGGGAAACAGCCAAGACGTCGACGGCCCCCCTGCCGTCGGGGAAAGGCTGAAAACCGTCGGCGTAGGCGTAGGCCGACGGTGGCCGTCGGCGTATACCCCTGTCGGCGTAGCCTAGCTGCCGTCGGCGTAGAAAAGACATCGGCGTAGACTGGGCTACGCCGACGGCAAAGCCGTCGGCCTATGAATTAGCAGAATTTTGTTTAATTTTTTTTAAAAAAAAAATTCCCAATTTTTTTTTGAATTGTTTAACCACTTAATCGCACTAGAGACACATTTATCTCTAAGCATTCTTAATTCCAATCTTAATTACTCGCTTCTACTAACACTTCCACACAGGTCACCCATCCTCAGACTACTCCAGCCCCAGCACGCTTAACTTCTTAGTTCTTTCCCTATAAGCTAATTTTGCACGCGCAATGCGCGTCTCGACTAATAACGATATATTTACGAAAACACATGCAAAAAAATTAATAATATGGCTCAGTCATGAATTAATATATATTTTCTCACAAGAATTGATATCTTTGTCCCCCAAATGTCACTCCCAATCATCCAAAATGAGAACACATGTTTGGCTGAACATATTTTATGATGCATCAAACAAGAATTTACAAATAGTTAAATCATGAATATTATCCATTTATCCCAATTCAAGTTTCTAAAACATAATAGTATGTGTCTTGAGAAAAAAATGCCGAGGATATCAAGCAATCACACCCATACAAGTACAGGTATGGGAAATCTGAAGAACCTAAAACTGGAGAAGTACTATTTTCATAAGCCACCGTCAACCAAATAAATATATTTAGAGCGCTTGAAAGCATACACATCGTTCTGATCACCATCCAATTTCGGCTCATCAACCTGCACGGCACCAAATTGCTGAAAAATCATGGGCGCACGGGAAAAAAACTCAATCCTCTCAGCCATGATGGTATAGAACTATAGATCGACTACCAACAAAGGGGAGAGAAGAAGATAATGCACATGAAGTGTCAGGGCGAGGCCTCCTGTCTTGCATATATTTCATGACTAATTAGGAGGATCCCTCCGTAAGCAAACCGGAAGAGAAGTTATTTTTTATTGATTAATTAACAAATTATCACGTAACTAATCAAAAGCTTGGGTGGAACCAGGGAGTTAACCGTAGAAGATTGGATTAGCTATAGTAAACTGAACCGCTCGGTGCTCACCATGAACTGCTCCAAACTAAAATCTGAACCGGTCGATAAACGTAAACTGCTCAAAATTAACGACTGAACCTATCCACTGAATAGAGAGGGGCAACGCTCTGGCATGTCTTAGCCACCCTGCGCTGCAGTACACCGTCGGCCGTCGCCATGCTCGGGCTAGGAGAGCGGCCGGGACAGGGACGTGCAGAATGGCGGAGGGATGCGGATCATGTCGGACCAGACTTGGGTAGGGATCTCAGCGGGGACGCAGGCAGCCGCGCCGCGGCTGTCCAGAGCTGCGCACACCAGCGTCGAGGCCGGTGAATTGCCACGGACGGACGCGGTTGACTGCCGCTGCCGCGCGCACTGGATTGGCCGGGTGCTCGCGCCGTTCTTAGTCAAGCAGGGCATGCTGGGCCGGTCAGAGAAGAGTGGGTTGGGGCGCTTAAGAGCAGCGCCATCGGTAGTTTGTTGCAGTGCTGATTGGGAGTTCAGAGCAGCGATACAGGCCAGTGTACCACCCAACCCTGTCCGGCGACGCTCGGTCCCCGAATGTCACTCCAAATCATCCAAAATGAGAACACATGTTTGGCTGAACATATTTTATGATGCATCAAACACGAATTTACAAATAGTTAAATCATGAATATTATCCATTTATCCCAATTCAAGTTTCTAAAACATAATAGTATGTGTCTTGAGAAAAAATGCCTTGTACCCACTTGGTATGGCACCACCTAACTTTTGGTTGGATTCCGACGCTCCGGAGCCCCTCTTCGGCGAAACCCTAGTTTGAACATGGATTTTTTTGTCCTTGCTCATGGATTTTTTTTTGAAGAATATAGTTTGAACAATGTGTATGATGATGTAGATCTACTTCTCCTCTTCGAAACGAGCTAAAGAATATCGAATTCCGAGTTCCAATGCAAAAGTTATGCTCAAAACGGTGAGTAAGTAAAAAAAACAGAGCTAGGCCGACGGCATGCCGTCGGCGTAGCTAAAAAAACAAAAAAGCTATGCATGCCGTCGGCGTAGCTAAAAAAAAGAGGAAAGATCTAGGCTGGCCTGGTCGGGGCTACGCCGACGGCCCCGACAAGGTCCTGGCCGTCGGCGTCTTGAGTCTTTCCCGTAGTGTGCTGCTGCTGCTGCTGCTTGCTTATCTATCTGCAGTTTGGTCTGCTTATCTGTATCTGTTGGTGTGATGTCTGCTTATCGCTTTCCAATGACCATTGGCCGTTTATGTATAAATCGTGTTACCAAGCATCTCCAGTGACACTCCTCCTATATTCAGTTTGTTTGGGAGCGTGCGGATTATGGATGAAAACGAAACGATTCTTTTATTTTTCTGTCAATGAATGGAAATATGAAAGTGAAAATAGAATTTTACGGAACGGACACGGATACGGCGTATTCCGATGGAGCGACCATGGAAAACAAAATTTCATTTTTCGGAAATATGAAACTTTCTGTTTTCACTACGCGGTGCTTTCCGAATTCAGCATGCCCAATAATTATAGTAGGAAGATTTAGCAACAATACAAAATCTGAATAAAAAATAAAAACATACGAAGCTACCATGTTTAGACAATATGTATTCGCATATCATCCCCTCTGAAATAGTTCCCATGTCCCATTTCAGTCATGAACTAGGGATAGGGACGATAGAGGTATTTTTAATGTTGCCAACATTGATAAAACTTATGCATACTATTTATATAATCATGATATCTTCTTATGTTATATTTCATCTTAAAAACTTGGCAAGTTTGTTGGTTTGTTTGTGTTTACTTATTATTTAAGTATCACTTTATGTCCCGTGTCCACACGTTTTTGGTTTTTATCTATTTCTGACAATATTGTTTCCGCATTGGTTTCTGGGGTTTCTACCGTTTTTGTTTGTGCAAAAAAATTGTAACCACTCAGCTTTGTCTATGTCCACTCTGAATACGTGCGTTGCACATACATGCCAACTAGTTTATTCAAGAAAACAAATGTGGCTTCCACTAATCTTTGGAAGGGAGAACATCATATCCAAGTCATTCTTACCGAAGAAGCCACAACCATCAACGACAAGTATTTCCTCCTCTCCAATCACCACAAAAGCAGCCTGTGCACTCAACTATCCATGATACAACCTCTTTATAAAAAGTACATGCAATGTCTTAAATAGATTTTTTTTCAATAATTTATGTAACTCCTTAGTTTAGAAAACCAATTTAGTCGAAAATACATGATGTGTCATTTTTTTTTACTTTTTTAGTTCACTTCAGCTAAATACATTCCATTCTATAAATCATTACAAAACCATATTCGTAAAAGATAGTATACAATTCATGCAGCTACTAAGGTGTCAGCTCCACGTATTAGAATTCCCATAACTTTCTCATAGAAATTTCCGCCGCAACGTGCGGGGTATTCATCTAGTATTATAGTATTTGTAAGGTGCATGGCACACACACGAGTACTAGTCCACTTTAGCAATAAAAAATGGATATCAGACCTATTGGTCTGGTGCGTCACCGCATTGCTAATTCACAGTGCCGGTTGGTGAGTTACCAAAAAGAAGTGGGAGGTACTATACATAACTAGTAATTGAGCACGTGACACGCACGTTTGAAATTTCTTTATTCATACAAATATTTAAGCAAAACCAGCAACATACAAGAAGATCTGGAAAAATATAGTAAATTCACTAACAGACACATGAAAAAAAAATGAACAAATGCATGCACAAATTCCACCGATAAGAAAAAAGAATACAATGACAACTTCGATCTCATCTGAGCATAAAAATCACGACAATCATGTGACTAAATTCAATAAACTTTCCCCTTCAATATCTAAACTTGGTATGGCTCTGCAATGACCAATGACATGTCACCTTGAGAAGGACTGAATGTGCCACTATTTTGTATTCCCACTCGCCCTCATACACCAACACAAGCTGCACGGAGTGCTAGTTCAGAGCAAGCAGGCCTTGGCACCGCAAATGCTGGTACTCTGCTTGAAAAGTGAAGGTGGCGAACAGGTCAAATGTCTGATACTTGGCAAGATTGAAATCAGGAAGATATAATCCAAGTTACGGACTCATAAATGAGTCAACAAAACCCGGAACAAACAAACACTTGACATGCCAGGACGGGTCTCTAGATGACCAAGCCACATCCATGACATGTTTTTCTTGAGGCCTCACATTCAGGGCCCATATTTGTTTCCAGATTTCGGACTTTCAGTGTGTTCTCCTAGAAAGCAAGCTACAATGAATGTATATGTTGTCTCTTTTCAACTTATTAATAGGCCGCACTTTAATCTTGCCATGCAAACCAAACCCCAACCGGAATAGTACCCTTTTTTTCAGATGGTTATCAAATTGTTTCATGTGTGCAAGTCTTATGCTGCTATGCATCACTATTACGTGCATAAAAATTATAATTAAAGCTAGCATAGTAGACATTAGTGAAATGGCCAGCCAACAATTTTTATGTAGCAAATTCCAATATCACAAAATTGTATGTTGATTCTACATGAGATAAAACCGCACACAGATTATAATAACACAAACATCTCTCAGTAACACAAATAGCTACTGGACCAATGTAAATTTAGACTTCTCTGCCCTTAAAAACAAAAAATATTACATAATTCACTATTCAATCAATCAATTGTCCAGACCATTTCATTAACACTTCTTAACGATTATCTCTACGTGCAAGCTATTCGCAGTATATTTCTTTTAGCTATCCAGTTATCCATATCATTCTCTTTTAACCACCCAATTGACAAGATCAAGTTATATTGTTATACAATTACTCAATAATATCACACACACCTAAAATACCATAATTATCTTTGTAATTAATCGTTCTAGTCAACCGAGAGTTTTTTCTTATCAAGTGTCCATAAGTTGGTTATTGTCCAAATGAACTTAGCATGATAAACCAAAAGGATAAGTCGGGATTCAAGGCTGCCATGTATAATAAAAGAGATGAATTCGCCCTTTCTATAGATCAAAAAGAAGTGCAAAGACCATTATGACTACCGATGTGACTGCTAAATATGCGTGTTAAGTCAGACAATCAATGGGCCGGAAGGATATGGATATAAAAAAAGTTATAGAAGGAATATTTCGAACACATTGACATTGATTTGTACACAACATATAGGTAGCAATGTGAGACTGTTCTAACTACAATGGTAGAGCTATATTTATCAAGACAATCTAAGATAGGTGATTAGCAGGACCGTCCACAAAAAATGAAACAGAGATCAAATTTACCATACATTGGACTCCATTTCTGGTTATTGACATCCAAGCACGGAAGATAACCTATGGATTTTTGCTCCCTCTATCTGGGAAAAGTAACAGGTACTAAGCAATTGTTGTACTATCAAACAGAGTACATAAGATTCAAGAGTGTAAATTTCAGAGTTACCATCTCGAGTTCTATGTTGAGTGGATGGCGCTAGCTGCTGTACGGGAGCATATACCAGAGGGATGGAGTGATCAATGTATAGTTCAAAAAGATGCTTCTAAAGTGTGATATAAGTCAGTTTTCTTTGCAACCTTGTATGTAGCCCTAATATTTTTGTTGGACATGTACCATCCTTTTGAACAAGAAATGTATCTGGTGCTTCCTCCTAAACATGATACAAATATTCATAGAAGAATCCAAAGTTTTTTCTTGCCCAACATCGATCTTCCATATCCGGTTCCATAAACAAACAATGATATAGAACCTGAAATGGTAAGACTTCAGAAGTAAGTTCAGTCTTCAGCCACGATTGAAGAGCTATGTGTTTGACTTGAATACAGTAGCATCGATCAATATGCAGAACCTGAAATTAGTTGGCTCGCCGCATGCCCTCGCGTGTAGGCTCTCACGGCGCGCGGGATAGCGCGGATCGGCGGCCGCAGCCTGCTGGGCGGCGCAGGGTCGTGCTGTGCCGGCTCGGCTACGGTCACGGAGATCGTGAGGAGAGGCGGCTGCAGCATGCAGGATGACGCGGGGGCGCGTGCCGGCGTCGTGTGGCGCCGTGGCGGTGACGAAGGCCGCGAGTCTCGGCGACGCGGATGCTTGGCAGGGTAGGGCTGCCCTGGCTGCGGCGTGTGATCGATTTGATCTGCCGTCTTCCTCGCGTTGCGGCAGAGATCCTGGTCGTCAGTTATTCGGAGCGGATGATTAGCGTAGGCGGGATTAGCGCGTAGGCGCTCAACGCGTGGGTGGGCAGCGGTGCGGAGAATGGCAGCGGCGCGTGGGTGGGCGGCGGTTCGGGGAAGGGCAGCGGCGTGTGGGTGGGCTTCGTCTGTTTTTTTTTCGTTAATGATTAGGTGCACAACATACATCATTGAGAGGATGTGGGACGTTGTATTTAGTCTGGTGTACGGTTCAGATCCTCCGGATCTGACAGACTCTCTCTTTTAATATTAGTGGAGATACATCGCTCGTTAGCGACTGATAACCCCCAAGAGCAGGGGATCACCGTAGCACCTCTCAATGTGGAAGTAGGGTATCGATCCGCAGGAGCAAGAAGGAAAAGTTATCTATTCCCTACAACTAAAGTGTCACAAATTTTAGTTGATTATGCACTAAACAAGTTTAAGAACGAGATGGTTGATTTAATGGATGGAAGTTTAATGTAACAAAACAAGAATGTAAAAGTGTCCCAATCCTCTTCAATGCAAGAGGACAAGACAAAGGTTTTCTCTTATAGGAACAATGGACATGGGTTCATGGGTTCACTTAATCCTCTCTCTCATCTACGGTGATTATCATGTTATAGATAAAGTACACACAATTGTCATGTTTTAATGGTAGCTTTTATGACGGCTATATGTCCTAAAACACATAGTTGAAAGAAGTACTCATTTGTGTTGCTAGGTCACCCTCGTAAGGCTAGCGTGGTTGCTCTCACTCCCACATCATACTCTTCCTTTTTACCCCCAGATAAAGATGTTGGGCTGTATTTCACATGTCACTCAATACATATGCCGTTGTCACATCGGCCATCCCGTACCTACATACATCATACTTCATAATGGACAATATTCTAAACACTAGTGCAATGATTCATATTTCGTGTGCATGACCACATCTCTCTCATCTATCCACACTTGGTGGTGTCAATCACCTCATGACAAGGATAAACAAGGCATTATGCATAAATCAAACCATCACATGTATCATAGAATATCTCCAAAGTATGACAAATCATAAAAGCTCCAACACAACGGTAAATGTATAACAAATCATCTCATACCACAATATCCACCATAAGAATTACATAGATAGATCCATACTTATGCAAAGCACATCATATGGACTCCAACAATGATCATACATAGAGAGATTAGATCAAGTTACCACCACAAACCCAAAGTCCAGGGGTGGACTACTCCCCCTTCATCATGGAGACGGTGGAGAAGTCGTTGGAGAAGATGGAGAGGTTGATGAAGAGGTGCAGCCCGGAGTGGAGGCGGCGACCCGCAGCAGCCCACGGTGGCGGCGGCTGCCCTTGGTGATGAGGATGGTGTGGAGGAGGTTCTCCTCCCCCAGACGGCTGCCTGGGAGGAGGAAAATTCGTGGTCTTGGGTCCTCTCACGACCTAGGGTTTCCTTCTTTATATAGACTCTCGGATTTCCGTCACCCCCTTTTAGGGTTCCACCAAAACGGGCCTACAGGCCGCGTCCGAACTCCGATTGGGCTGATCTCGGGCTTAAAATCTTCGTATGGAAAATTGTGACAACTTTCTCTTTAATTTGATTTCCATTGGACGCCATCTTCGAGGGTCAAACTGACAATCTCCGTAAAAAGTTCTCAGACAGATTTCAGGAAAGTCCCAATTTGACTCCAACAAGGTTTCCTTTTGTATTTTTGATAATTCCTACACAACAAATAGGAAAACAAGAAGATTTTGCACTTTGGCAACTATTAGTAGGTTATTCTAATAAATGTCATAATATGATATAAAGTGTATATAAAACATGTGCCAATTGACATAAAACATGCATGGAACATCAAAAATTATAGATACGTTTGGGACGTATCAAGCATCCCCAAGCTTAGTTCCTACTCGTCCTCGAGTAGGTAAACGATAAAACAAAATAATTTTTGAAGTGACATGCTACCATCATAATCTTGATCATATAATATTGTAAGGCACATGTTATGAATGAAGTGATGAAGTTATTGCTACATACAGTCAAATGATTCATTCTTCAAAGGAGTAGCAATGTACAAGATAGATTATGAAGTGATATCAAATACTCAATGTAAAGATGTTCAATGATAAATTCACAAAGTGTAACATAGAAAAAAGTACTATGGACCAAATGTATGCATAATGAAAAGTAAAAACATCCTATGGTGGTCATAGAGTACTTCTTATGAAAACTGAGTATAAAAGGTGGACACTTTGGATAGATAAATAAGTAGAGGTAAAGCATGAATAAGTTTCATCTAACTTCCAAACACTTCTACTTAAGTTAATGCTTGCAATGTGGTAGTCATTGGTGTGGAGCTCTCATTACCCCTATCATAGCATCTTGAATGATTAATGTTTAAAGTGAAAGCAAATATGAGTGGTGTGCTTGACAATGTATTGGTTGAATGTCTCATGTCCCTTGAATACAAGTACCTACACCATGTGTTACTCACTTTGGTCCACAAAGTAAATTCAAATAAAGGTCATTGCAAGTAATAATAGTATCATCAAGAACTGCACTGGGGTACCTCTTGCCCCTTGACATGAACAAGCCCATGTCAAAACAACAAGACAAACAGACAATGAACAATCTCAGCACTCTTTTATTTACTATGGGTATAGCTTTTTATTATGAGGTGCATCACTGAATGAACATTATGGTTATGCTGTAAATTTCCACCATGAATGATGCATGGCTTAGATTAGCGGCCCAGGCATTTCTCTAACCATTTATACAAACTCTTTGAACTTACTAAGTATCCTCATTCATTTCACCCATGATAGGCATCCATAAACAAAAGTACATGACATCAACTAAATATAAATAAGTGCAATGTTGAAAGCTTGCCATGTGACAGCACATATGGGCTAACTCCCAACCAAAACTATTGTCAAGCCCACAACTTCATAATTTTAATCACAATGGTTCATGCTTATTAAATGCAATAAAAGTAAATTGTGCATCAAGTTCGTGAGAGCTTTTAACCAATTTTTCCCATGACAATCAATAACATAAGCATTTAAATTCAGAAATGTAGATAACACAATATAACATGATAAACATACTTGGAATAGCATAAAGCTAATAGGTAGATATGGTGGACTCACTGGAAAAACTTTGGTTGAAGGTGTTGGGAAACAAGCTTTTTACTTGTTGTAATTTTTGGGCTAGCAATAGGGAGAAAGTTGACCATCTAAATGCATGCATAAGTGTCCATAGAACTAATCAATCCATGTTAAACCAAGTAAAGTTAAAATTCAACATCTAAACATGGTAAAAGATAGCTCTTGACAACACACTTGCAAATTAACATTCATTCAAAGCACATGAATTATGCAACTATATGTATCTTTTAAAATCAACTCAAACATCCCTATCCCAATATATTTAATAGCATCCAACATAATTCAACCCAAACTTCCAGTAGCTCTCTCATATATAAATGATAGTGGTGGTCTTATTAACAAACCGAAATAACAAAAGCAAAAAAAAAACAGACGCTCCAAGTTTATACGATAAAGTGCTTTGATCGAAAAACAGAAGTTAGACGTGTGCAAACCGAGAGTGTGTTGGTCTAGTGGGGTTGTCTTGACATCCCCAAGCTTATGGTCTTCACCATCCTTGGATAGCTCTTGGTGCAGCTCCTCTAATCCCTGTGAAAAAACTTCAAAACACCGTTTCTCCCATTTCTTTTCTGGGTGATATTAGTAGTGATAAACAAATAGGTTCCTTGCTGCATAAAATCCTTAGGCAAAAATTCATATGAATGTCCAGAGAGTATATAATGTTGTATGCCTACTCATAAACTCAATTGAATCAAAAAGATTCAAGCAAAAATCTCAAAGAATGCATCAAACAATATCAAGACAGAATCTGTCCAGAAAAACAGCAGCAGCAAAACGCATTTTTCTACCCTACTTAAACTCGTAGAAAAATCTGCAAAAATCACGTGTGCAGAGGATGAAAAGTTGAAGCTACGGTTCAAATTACAGCTCAATCGGAGTTACATAAAAAATGAAAAATCAAACCGTGCACAGACTTCGTGTGCAGAAAACTCTCCGAAAATGAATAGCAACTTTTCAACCAAAATAGGTAAAACTTGGTTCTTTATTAAAAATCCAGAAACAAAACTAACAAACTACTCTCTTGTTACAGCAAGAGGACTCAAAGAAAATCAAAATAAAAACAACCGGGTTGCCTCCCGTAAAGCGCTTTCTTTATAGCCATATAGCTAGGCTTCTTACTTGATGTTCATGAAGGTTGAAGCTCATGAGGGAACTTATACTTTGATGTGTCCCTCTTCCTTGGAAAGTGTTCATGCATAATACCAGGATCCCATGGTGTTCTCAAACCAATCAAAATAGTAGTCAAGTTGAACCCTAGTTGAGAGAAAAACAAAACACAAAAGTAATAACAACGAAGTCTCACTTTCTTTCTATGCATTGGCATTTTGTATATGAATGAATCACCATAAATAGAAGTTTCCCAATGCATATTAACAATTTTACTTGCAGCATATAATTATTAGCATAAAGAGGGTTCTTATCGCCTCCTCTTTCATAATAGTTGCAAGTAGTAGAAATAAATTCAACCATATAACCACAAGAATCATTCAACTTAGATAATTTAGGCACATAAAGAGGATTATTAAATTTATTATGGAATTCATTAGCATGCTTCCCTCTTTCAAAATAGTTAATAAGATCAATATTAAGTTTAATATCATGGTTGCAACAAAGATTTGGAACTAAAGGTAATTGCAAACCACATAAGTATTTCTCAACATAAGCAAATTTCTCCTCTATGGTGTAATTAGGAGAATTTAAGAACAAAGTAGGACTCTCATGAGTAAGAGTACCATCACAAACAGCAAGTATATCATTTTTATCCTCACATAATTTAGTAACAACTAAACATGGAGGTTTATCAATAAGCATAGGACCATCATCTAAAGCATTATCATATAGCATATCTAAACCATACTCCTCATCATTTTTAAAATTATTATCAATAATGTTCTCATTAGGCATAGGTTGATAGTCCTCCTCATCATCAGAATCATAAAAGCAAAGTTTATCATCAACAAAATCTTGAGTGTTACTATCATTTGTTGAAGGTGAAGTTGGGAGATCCAACTCTTCATTCTCTAGTTGTTCATCATTTTCATCATCCTCTTGGGGTTGCACGGGCATCCCCAAGCTTAAGCTTTTGTCATCTTCTTCCTGCAAAATATTAGACCTTTCTTGGGCAGCTCTCTTCCTTGTGTCAACAACATAGATATTTTCATCAAATTCAAGTATGCAGAGATCAAGGATATTGGCAATAAAAACTTTAAATTGAGAAGCTATAGGGCAGGTTTCATGTTCATTAATGAAGGTGTATAATTCATAGGCTGCCATAAAAATAACAAATTGCTCTACTTCTTCCATCCCTAAGTGAGCATAATTCCATGTATGATAAGTTGCAATAACATGTTCTCTATTGGAAGGGCATTGGAATTCAAAGTGTCTAAAGTATTTAGAGCAACAAGTTTCTTCCTTATGATAATTAAGCAGCACATTAGCAATTTTATTTAGAAGCTCTATGTATTCTCCTAATCTTTTCCCTTCATTTGATTTTCTAAATTCAGCAGCCATCATTGCGTTTTCATAACAGTTTTCCATTTTCTAATTTTTTTGGGTTTTTGATATATAAAACTGAAAGTAAAACTAATGAGAAACTCACAACCAAACAAGTTTAAAGGAACCTCCCCAAGCTTAGATGATTGCAAGATATAAAACAAGATAAAATAAATCTAAAGTCTAGTGCACACAAGAATAGAAACTTAAGCGCTACGCTCCCCGGCAACGGCGCCAGAAAAGTGCTTGATAACCCCCAAGAGCAGGGGATCACTGTAGCACCTCTCAATGTGGAAGTAGGTATCGATCCGCAGGAGCAAGAAGGAAAAGTTATCTATTCCCTACAACTAAAGTGTCACAAGTTTTAGTTGATTATGCACTAAACAAGTTTAAGGAACGAGATGGTTGATTTAATGGATGGAAGTTTAATGTAACAAAACAAGAATGTAAAAGTGTCCCAATCCTCTTCAATGCAAGAGGACAAGACAAAGGTTTTCTCTTATAGGAACAATGGACATGGGTTCATGGGTTCACTTAATCTCTCTCTCTCATCTACGGTGATTATCATGTTATAGATAAAGTACACACAATTGTCATGTTTTAATGGTAGCTTTTATGACGGCTATATGTCCTAAAACACATAGTTGAAAGAAGTACTCATTTGTGTTGCTAGGTCACCCTCGTAAGGCTAGCGTGGTTGCTCTCACTCCCACATCATACTCTTCCTTTTTACCCCCAGATAAAGGATGTTGGGCTGTATTTCACATGTCACTCAATACATATGCCGTTGTCACATCGGCCATCCCGTACCTACATACATCATACTTCATAATGGACAATATTCTAAACACTAGTGCAATGATTCATATTTCGTGTGCATGACCACATCTCTCTCATCTATCCACACTTGGTGGTGTCAATCACCTCATGACAAGGATAAACAAGGCATTATGCATAAATCAAACCATCACATGTATCATAGAATATCTCCAAAGTATGACAAATCATAAAAGCTCCAACACAACGGTAAATGTATAACAAATCATCTCATACCACAATATCCACCATAAGAATTACATAGATAGATCCATACTTATGCAAAGCACATCATATGGACTCCAACAATGATCATACATAGAGAGATTAGATCAAGTTACCACCACAAACCCAAAGTCCAGGGGGTGGACTACTCCCCCTTCATCATGGAGACGGTGGAGAAGTCGTTGGAGAAGATGGAGAGGTTGATGAAGAGGTGCAGCCCGGAGTGGAGGCGGCGACCCGCAGCAGCCCACGGTGGCGGCGGCGGCCCTTGGGGGCGGCGGCGGCTGCCCTTGGTGATGAGGATGGTGTGGAGGAGGTTCTCCTCCCCCAGACGGCTGCCTGGGAGGAGGAAAATTCGTGGTCTTGGGTCCTCTCACGACCTAGGGTTTCCTTCTTTATATAGACTCTCGGATTTCCGTCACCCCCTTTTAGGGTTCCACCAAAACGGGCCTACAGGCCGCGTCCGAACTCCGATTGGGCTGATCTCGGGCTTAAAATCTTCGTATGGAAAATTGTGACAACTTTCTCTTTAATTTGATTTCCATTGGACGCCATCTTCGAGGGTCAAACTGACAATCTCCGTAAAAAGTTCTCAGACAGATTTCAGGAAAGTCCCAATTTGACTCCAACAAGGTTTCCTTTTGTATTTTTGATAATTCCTACACAACAAATAGGAAAACAAGAAGATTTTGCACTTTGGCAACTATTAGTAGGTTATTCTAATAAATGTCATAATATGATATAAAGTGTATATAAAACATGTGTCAATTGACATAAAACATGCATGGAACATCAAAAATTATAGATACGTTTGGGACGTATCAACTATTAGTAGTTTGGCTGCACCTTCGCAGGCCCATTAATAGGCAAGATCTTCCTTTTGCTTTTCGTTTATATAAAACATTTATGTTTGTGTATTCTCTTTCTACATTTTTAGATATGTAAATATATTTTTAAAAATTTGTATATTTTTCAAATCTGAACATTTTTTGAAATCAATTTTATCTAAATCCGAACGTTATTGAAGGATGAATAATTTTAAATTTGAAAAGATGAACAATTGTTTGAATATGATCATTTTTCAGATATCAACATTTCATATTCTAAAAATGTTTAACATCTCTTAACTTTATTAACTTTGAACAATTTTTTGAATACGAACATTTTCAGAATCTAAACTTTTTTTATATTCTTATTTTTTTTTCAAATCTGAAGCTTTTTAAAAATATGAACAATTTTGAAAAGTAGAAAAATATATGAAAAGAAACAGAAAAGATAACAAAGAAGAAGAAAACGACAAACAAAACATGCCACAGTGGACCCGGCCCACTAGGTCGCTCCCGTTAGGGCGTCGACGGACGATATAATAGGAAGGAAAAAGTATAGAATTCACCCTCAAATGTCATGATTTGGATAGTTTTCACCCTGAACTTTGAAACTGGATAATTTCAACCCCGAAATGTGACAAACCGGAGAAATCATACCCTAGAATGGTTTTGCACTGATTTGGGGTGGTTTTGAGTCAATTTTGACTTTTCTTGGGATGACGTGGCGCTGATGTGGGCGCTGACGTGGCGCAAAAAAAAAAGTAAAATCCCCAATTTGTCAGCCGCCGCCGGCCGCCCGCTCCTGCCTCGCCGGAGCTCGCCGCCGGAATCGCTCGCCGGAGCTTCTTGATGATGAGGAGGCCCAGGAGGTTGACGGACTCGATGGCGCCCGGGACGCCCGCAACACGGAGCGCGTTCCGCTTCTTGCTGGCGAGCTTGGACACGACGAGCGCCGCGGACGCCCGCGCCCCGGCCTCCGCCGCGCCCTTCCAGCTGAGCATCTCAACCAGCCGCTCCATGACCGCCGGCGACGTGCCGGCCCGGCGCAGCGCGGCGTCGCCCAGCCGCGGGCTTCCCGCGACGTTGACCAGGATGCCGACGCCGATGCGCTGCTCGTCGTGCGAGCTCTCCACGAGGAGCTCCTCGGCGAAGGAGACGAGGTCCATCCGGAGGCCGCCGAAGATGCTCCCGTCGACGCACCGGGAGTAGGCGTCGTAGAAGAAGCGGCGGATGGCGAGAAGCCCCAGCGCGCCGGCGAGGTGGCACTCGCTGGCGACGCGCTCCATCAGGCGGCCGTGACTGACCTTCCACTCCCACACGGCCTTCTCGGCGAGGAAAAGCAGCGCCTCGGCCAGCGCGAGCGATTCCGGAGCTCCGGCGAGCGATTCCAGCGTGACTGACCTCCCACTCCCTCCACGAGGAGCTAATATTGAGTCGATCTGGCGAGCAGCGCGCACTGCTGCGGTGGAGCGGGCTTGGGCGCCTTGGGCGGCTTGGGGGCGGGGGCGGAGGCGATGAGGAAGTCCTCGTCCTCGTCGTCGCTGTTGGAGACGACGGACTGCACGAAGGCGATGCCGAAGAAGCTGAGGAGGTAGATGAGGGATGCGACGAGGCCGCAGATGGCGAAGATCTCGGCGAGCAATCCCGAGGGCGGCGAGCTCCGGCGAGGCCTGCGGGCGCATTGGGGATTTTTATTTATTTTTATTTACGCCACGTCATCCGAAGAAAATGTCAAAATTGACTCAAAACCGCCCCAAATCGGTGCAAAACCACTCCAGGGTGTGATTTCTCCGGTTTGTACTTTTTCAGGGTTGAAATTACCCGGTTTTAGAGTTCAGGGTGAAATGTATCCGATGTGTGACATTTCGGGGTGAAATCTATACTTTTTCTTAATAGGAATCGGCAAAAAAGCACTTACTACTAATCGTGTCCGAGTAGGAGCCCGTGCCGCGATAGCCCAAAACATATATACCCGATAAAACAAAGGAAGCCCGACAAACAAAGGAAGCCCTGTCGTCCACCCAAAGAAGAAGAAACAAACTCGATAGCCCCCTAATCTCCCGGCGGCGGAGGTTCCTCACGAATCCCGATCGATTCGAGCCGGAGAAGCGGCGACGCACGTCGGTCGATTGGAGCCGGCGAATTAAGGAGGAGGTACATGTCTGCACTCGGCGTCCACTGGGGGCCACTGGCCGACGGGTTCTCCCCCCTCGCCGCCGATCGGAGCCGGATCGAGGCAGAGGACACCCTCGCCGTCTAGGGCGGGCCAAACCCTGAGACGAGGGAGCTCTCCCTCTACGGTACCGCCTACATGTCTGCACTCGGCGTCCAAAGGGGGCCACTGGCCGACGAGTTCTCCCCCCTCGCCGCAGTTCGGAGCCGGATCGAGGCAGAGGATGTGGATGAAGTCCACTCCCTCGCCGTCCAGGCGACGAGGGAGCTCTCGCTCTACGGTACCGCCTACATGTCTTCACTCGGCGTCCAAAGGGGGCCACTGGCCAAGGAGTTCTCCCCCTTCCCCGTTCGGATGAGCGAGGCAGAGGAGGAAGTCCACTCCCTCGCCGTCCAGGGCGGGCCAAACCCTGAGACGAGGGAGCTCTCCCTCTACCACGCCTTGAAGGACGCGCTTGAGGCCAAAGAGGTGGAGGAGATCTTCGAGCTCGCCGTCCAGAGCGGGCTAAACGTGGAAGACGCCTTCTCCATCGCCATTCGCTCAGGGCTAGAGGCCACCAAGGTGATACATGCTCTCCTACTCGAGCAATTACTCGCTTCCTTCGATAGGCGACGCAAGGACCCCGAGTTGCATGAGTGGGAGTATCCTCGTGTCATCGAGAGGAAGAAGACGGATCCTAGATGCCCCTTCGTCCTCTTCAAGATGAAGGCATCAGCCAAGAAGGCACAACTCTCATGGTGTCAGAAGAAGTATGCCCGCTTCCCTCCGGAACGAGCTGGGTACACAAATGCTTTGCGTGTGGCACGCTTGGGACCAGACGGACTTCATCTGGAGCAGGCAGGGGAGGGTGGACAGCCTGGGGCGATCTCGTGCCATGTCGATGTCAAGTATATGGGGAGACGACGGTGCAAAGAGCCTGTCTTCGAGGAGGGCTCCTCTATGCCGCTAAGGGAGGTCGCTGTTATCAAGAGATTGCCCGGTGGTGAAGGGGTTTCTATCATGTCATGTATAGAAGGTCTTGGTGTTAAGCTCCATGATATCCTCTTCATGTTGCACTGCCCGTCCATCACTGTGGCCCTGACATTCACCGAGCGATGGTTCTACGTCCCTTCCAAGTTCACGGAGGAGCCATTATATGCCACAGCTGGTCTTGATTTCATAGACATTACCATTCCAATGGAGAATCTGATCAGGAAGCTTTACCAGATGTATGAGCAAGAGGAGAAAGAGAAAAAGATCATGCGTGAGCAGCAAGGTCATCAGGAGACAGAGGCGCTCATACAGCAGCAAAAGGAACTAATGCCCCAGAGGGAGGAGCAAGAGAGGGAAAAACTGGAAGACCTGGAGAGGAGAAGGGCTGAGAGCAAGAAAAATAAGTTCCTGCGCAAGGAAATGAAAGAGGCACGGATTAAGGGAGCAAGAACTGAGGAGCAACCTGGGCATTGTGAAGACTATGATGATGCTTTTTGCACCCCAATGTTTCAGCTTCTGGAAGAATCAGACTGGGTGAAGCCAGCAGAAGAGGAGCTGTACCAATGCGAGGAGGAGAGGTGCAAGGATTTACTTGAGGAAATTTGAAACCGGTTGAATAGAAGTAAGCTGCTTTTCTTACTCCATCATGTTCCATTATTTTCGGTTGCTTGTTGTCCAGTAATTCATATGAACTTATCAGTTACAATATATAATCCTTTTGCTCTGAAACCGCAAGTCTATTAGTATTGGATTGGCCCATTCCCCGCTCTAGTTTGCCACAAAACAGTGTTGATTTTGCCCTTCCAGCCCATTTGCACAAGTGCACATATTTGCTAATCAACCTGTTTGAAGCATTGTTCTCTCTTATTATTGTGTTACTTGCTTCGTCGCACTTTAATGTTGAGTTAATTGTCTCCGACACTTTTTGGGTTATCTGTGAATGTTGTTTGCCTTTAGTTGTGAGTTTTTACAAGTCGGCTTAATTAAAGAGAGGTTCTGTCGAGGTGTCATTTTGTATTTTCCCATTCAATGTTTTATAATGTAAGTACGTATTCTTGTTATGTACTGAAAGGGAAAGCCCTCCTTCTTAGGGTGCTTGGCTATCGTTTAAAAATATTGTGATGTTAAACATTCTTTTTTTTTTCTATCTATCTATATGGTAATGCTAGAAAGTGTCATCTCAAGTGACTGCTATGTATGGAGAGAAATAGTTGAGCAGACAATGAACTTTGATACTGATTTATAATGGATTTTAGCCTGAAATGATAGTGGTATTGTTAATACCTCCAAGTATATGGTACGGAGTATTAGTATTTACATGACAAGAACCACGCAAAATCTTCTGCAGTAACGAGCTTCACTGTTGAGAATGGCATGTTGCATTTCTGTAACGCCGAGCAATAAGCAAGAGGTATCAATCAACTCCCACTACATGAGTGAATAAATAACAAGAAACACCCAGTCAGGGTCATATGGAGGGAATTCCTTGCACCACAAACTTATGTCAACCATTACCAAAAAATACATCGACCAGAAACTCAAAGTAGCTACTTTTAAGAAACTCAATGTAGCTACAGAAGTGTGTAGCTACTACCAAGCTTCAGATATGCATGGAAGGCTAATTTTTTCGAACCCTCCGGAGTTTGGCACATTCAAGTGATGAAACTTAATGGTTATTCCTTGCGTGTGATGAAGCATTGTCTTTAATGTGTTCATTAACCATGTTTCCCACCTATATACATGAATTTAATTTGTCTTCTTAATTCTTACCCCTTTTAGTCGTGTTTTGCATGAATGCAGATAAAATTTTAAGTTCTTGATTTTTGCCAACTATTGATTTATATTTCTGATACTCCATGTAGTTCACCAAGCATTAGTCCACCGCTGCTTTTTTTAAAGAAAATGTTTACTGGTTCTCTGTACTCCTGATACTCCATGTAGTTCACCAAGCATTAGTCCACCTCTGCTTTTTTAAGAGAAATGATTTCAGGTTCTCTGTACCCTTCTATTTAATTGATCCCACTGTTGAAACTTGAGAGCGAACATCACAGTTGTTGTTATGCTGTTGTAGCTATATTTCCTGTTATTCTTTCGGTTACAATTATCTCTTGTCTTTTATTCTTGCCCCACATTACTGTTGGGTGCTATGACTATTTTTACTGTTGGGTTCGACAGTCGAGTCACAAGATAGGAATTATAGCATACAATACTTCATAACATTCGAGTTGGGGTTTAAAGTCATCCGACATAAACAAATAAAAAACAGGGTTAGTAAACAAGCTATGCCGAATCATTTTTGGCCGAGTCTCCGAGTTCATTTTCATGTTCACTACGAACCATCACCTCAGCTCTTGACTGCCTTTTTTGGCGTTTGTCAGTCGAGTCACAAGATCACAATAAGATAGCATACAGTACTTTGAACTTTGAGGCAAGGCTTCAAATCATTCGGCATAGGAAAAACATAAATGAAAAAACAACAGATGACACAAGCATATAGACGAGGCAGTCCCCGAGTTTTGATTCGGGGTGCCGACATTTCATTCATATAGAAACCGAGATACATACACTGCACCCTTTATGAGTAAAAGGGTCGGAGTAGAGCTATATTCCATGGACGCTTGGTTTCCTCTCCGGATTTGTCCATCCTGTGCTTCATCGGTTCCTGTGCATCTATAAGATAGTATGAATCATTGTGCAGAGCCTTGCTCACAATGAACGGTCCCTCCCATGGAGGTGTCAACTTATGTCGGCCTGCAGTGCGTTGCACCAGCCTCAGTACCAAATCTCCCTCTTGGAACACCCGAGGGCTGATCTTCCGGCTATGATAGCGTCGGAGATTTTGCTGGTATATTGCTGACCGAGATAAGGCCAGCTCTCGGGCCTCTTCAAGTAGGTCAACACCATCTTCCCGGGCTTCTTTTGCCTCGGTTTCAGTGTACATTGTCACTCTCGGTGCATCATATTGTATGTCGGTTGGCAGAACAGCTTCTGCTCCATAAACCAGAAAGAATGGTGTGTAGCCAGTCGATCGATTCGGTGTGGTCCTGAGACCCCATAATACTGCTGGGAGCTCATCTATCCAACAACCCGGAGTGCGTAACAATGGTGCAATTAACCGAGCCTTGATGCCATCTAGCCAAGGCATTTGATCTTTCTACCATCCCATTGGCCTGTGGGTGTGCAACTGCAGCTACATCCAGCTTAATTCTCTTCTCGGCACAAAACGAGCAAATTCTCCCACAGCAAAGTTGGTTCCATTATCTGTGATGATACTGTGTGGATAACCATATCTCAGAATTATGTCCTTCAAGAAAGTCACTGCTGTATGTCCATCACATTTCCGGATTGGCTTTACCTCTATCCATTTGGTGAATTTGTCCACCATCACCAGTATATGAGTCATGTTACCTCGGGCTGGCTTGAATTCTCCCACCATGTCAAGGCACCAAACAGCAAAAGGCCAAGTGATTGGAATTGTCTTGAGTGCCGAGGCTGGCATGTGAATCTTTTTTGCAAATCTCTGACATCCTTCACACTTTCTGACTATATCTTCAGCTTGTTGCAAAGCAGTGGGCCAGTAGAACCCATGCCGAAATACTTTGGCCACCAAGGCTCTTGAGCAGGCATGATGTCCACACTCCCTTGATGAATCTCTAGGAGCATTTCTTCTCCTTCTGCCGGGTCAACACACCTCTGCAGCACTGTGGTTGTGCTTCTCTTATAACTCCTTATTGATGATGGTGTATGCTTTTGCTCTTCTCAACACTTGCCTAGACTCGGTTCTATCATCCGGCAGGCTCCCATCAACAAGATATGTCATTATAGGCTGTGCCCACTCCGGGACAGGTCTTACAGGAAACACTGGCATATCTACATCCATTGGCTCAGCATCTATGGCTCGTCCGACATTTCCTCGTCAGTCCCCGGGTTCTGCTTGGCAGTCCCCGAGTTATCCCCGACATAACCGACATCAACATCCATTGGAACTGCATCGACTTTGGCATTGGCGGGATATAAATTGATTCGGATTCTGGCGATGGCTTAATGGACGGCTTTCTCAAATGCTCCAAAGCTATTCCGGGTGGAATTGGATCTCTGGATGAACCGAGTTTGGATAGTACATCGGCAGCTTCATTCTCTGCCCGAGGTATATGTGTGTACTCGCATCCTTCAAAAAATCCCGAAATTTTCTGGACATGAAATCGATATGATGCCATGTTGGCATCCACTGCATCCCAATTTCCCGAGGTTTGATGTATAACCAGAGCCGAATCACCGAAGCATTCAATTCGGCGAATCCCACTTCCTTGGCCACATTAAGCCCATGGATGAGTGCCTCATATCGGCTACATTATTGGATGCTGTGAAATGAATTTGCAGCACATATCTCAGTTGATCCTTCTTCGGTGAGGTAAGAACTACTCCTGCACCCAAACCAATCTTTGTTTGGATCCATCAAAATGCATTGTCCAGTAATTCGGGTCATGGGCTGGTGGTCATACTGCATCTCGGCCCAATCCACAAGGAAATCCGGCAGTGCCTGAGATTGATTGCATCTCTTCTCTCATACTGTGGAGTGTAAGGGGATAACTCGATTGCCCATTTGGCAACTCGGCCATTTGCATCTTTGCATCCGATGATCTCCGAGATAGGAGCTTCACACACCACCCTTATTGGATGCTCTTGAAAGTAGTGCTTCAATTTCTTGGCTGCCATATAGACACCATACACCATCTTCTGGTAATGAGGGTAATTCTGCTTGGATGTCGATATCACCTCACTCAGATAATACACCGGCCTCTGCACGGTTTTGCCATCTTCTTCCCGCTCCACCACTACTACAGCACTCACAACTCGGTTTGTGGCTGCAATATAGAGCAACATCGGCTCTTTGGGCAGTGGGGAAGCAAGTATCGGAGCAGTGACCAACATCTTTTTTAACTCGGCAAAAGCCGCATTTGCCTGTGGAGTCCACACAAAGTTATTGGTTCTTTTCATCAATTGATACAAGGGCAAGGCCTTTTCTCCTAACCGGCTTACAAACCGACTTAGGGATGCAAGACAACCAGTAAATTTTTGCACATCTTTAAGATTTTGAGGCAACCTCATATTTCAATAGCCCGAATTTTACCGGATTAGCTTCGATACCTCGGCTAGATACAAGGAAACCGAGTAACTTTCCTGCTGGTACACCGAATGTACATTTATCCGGGTTAAGTTTCATCCGGTATTTTCTCAAGTTTGCGAATGTTTCTCTTAGATCATCGACAAAGTGATTCTCTTTAGTTTTAATGACTATGTCATCGACATACACCTGCACATTTTTTCCTATTTGATTCTGCAAACATTTTTGCATACACCTTTGATAAGTAGCACCAGCATTTCTCAAACCGAATGTCATGACACGATAGCAATAAGCCCCATACGGGGTAATAAAGCAGTTTTTATTTGATCATCCGGTTCAACGGTATCTGGTGAAAACCAGAGTAAGCATCCACAAAGGATAACAGCTCACACCCGGCTGTGGAATCGATCACTTGATCTATCCGAGGCAGCGGGAATGGATCCTTAGGACATGCTTTGTTCAGATTCGTGTAATCAATACACATACGCCACACTTTGGCTACATTTGGGTCATCTTTTTCTTCTCTACCAGGACCGGGTTAGACAACCAGTCCGGGTGCAGTACCTCCATGATGAATCCGGCTGCCAGTAGCCGGGTCAGCTCATCTTGTATCACTTGCCTTCTCTCGTCCGAAAGTCGCCGCATCGGCTGCTTCAGGCTTCATCTCGGGCCTCACAAATAATGAGTGCTCAGCCAATTCCCTCGGAACACCTTCCAGGTCATGATTCGACCATGCAAAGATGTCTCGTTCTCACGGAGGAATTGGATGAGCTCGCCTTCCTATTTCTCGTTAACCCGCCCCTATGATAGCCTTGCGCTCGGGTGCTCCGGGTCAATAGTGATCTTCTTGGTCTCCTTGGGCGCCTCGAACGCCGCATTTTGCTCCATGTGGCCATTCCCGGCATGCCGAGTTGCGCAGCTTGAGCCATGGCCACCACCTGCTTCATCTTTTTCTTCTCAGCAGCTATGATCAGAGACTCGGCCAAGTTAGAGCCAGCCGAGGCACACTCGATGGAGCTCTTGTAGTTACCCGCAATGGTAATGATACCATTCGGTCCTGGCAGCTTCATCTTCAGGTAAGCCATGTGGGTGGATATCATGAACTTGGCCAGAGTTGGCCTGCCGAGTAGTGCATGGTATGGACTTTCGAGGTCTACTATCTCGAACAGGACAGTCTCGGTCCTGGAGTTCTCCTTGGTGCCGAGACATACATCAATCCACATTTTACCCATAGGTGCACATGAGACACCAGGCACTATACCATGAAAAGTTGTGTCGGTTGGTAACAACATGTTGGCAGTAATACCCAACTTCACCATTGTATCTCGGTACATGATGTTGATGCTGCTGCCATTGTCAATCAGAACCTTGCTGAATCTGACATTCTGGTTGGGCCCAATAAATGTTGGGTCCACCACCAGAGCATAACCTCCTGGGGTTTGGGGGGTGATCTTTTATCCCCCAGGTAATCTCCTGATCCGACCAGTGCATATATTTTGGCACAGCCGGCATAACAGCATTGACCTCCATCTGGCGCCGCGCCCGACTCTTTTTGTCAGTTGCCTCGGTCACGAACACCACATAACTATGATGAGCTTCATGATACTCATTCTGGCGATTAGGACCGGCATTGCCATAGTTGCCTCCGTGGTTCACCTGATTCACATCATTCGGTTCCCTCCTGTTATCATTCGGCCTCTGTTGCTGCTGTTGATTCGGCCGGTTCACCGGAGTGTTGTTTGCCCGGTCAGCGCAACACGCTGCTGAGGTTTCGGCAGTGGCGGCCTCGGAGGACCAACCCTCTGGTTTCCTCCGGATCCAGCTCCTTCCCTCAAGGTCCTATGGTACCAACTGCATTGCCGAGTCGAGTGATGTGCTGGCCCACGCTTATCATTGGTGTGGTATCTGCATGGTCCATCCAGCATTGCCTCATAAGTGGCAGGCAGTTGTGTATCTTGGCCCCAGGGCTTCTTTCCTCTTGGTTCTGGCCCCAAGTGGGCCATTGATCTTCGGCCTTTGGCTGCTACCAGCATTCGGTTGCTCTTGATCTACCGCAGCAACCATGTTTGACCCGTACCGAAGATCCGGCCGATCTTCCCTTCTCTTGTGTCCAAAGTTCTGGCTATCATTAGGCCCGAACTGTCCGGGTCTGCTGTTACCCGGGTTTCGTCGACTCGGCTCAGCCGCGTTGAGCAGAGGCTGCATTGGATCTCCAAGTGCATAACTGTCTGCAATCCGAATTGTCTCGGCCAAAGTGGCCGGCATCTCCCTTTGTAACCTTTGCCACACATGGAGCCATGTCGGCATCCCTGGGCAAACCATGAAATGGCCTGCGCCTCCACAACTCCTTCGCAGGAATTGCGCACTGTACTCCACCGAGTCAAGTAGTCTCGGTCAGTCTCATTTGCCTCTGCACACACATAGCCAACTGCTGTGGCCGATTCGGCCTCTTGTACGTGCTAGAGAAGTTACTCACAAAGGCTTCTTCAAAATCCAGCCAGCAGTTGACACTGCCCTCTCAAATTGTTAGCCAAATTCGGGCTGGTCCTTCCAACATCTGAGGTATGTATCTCACAGCCCACGGCGGTTTCCTCCGGCCACATTTACTGCCGAAAGATAATCCGACAGCCAGTCCTCTGGCTTGGAGTTACCATCATAGGTCTTCGAACCTCGGGGCAACTGGAAGTGCGGCACTGATGGCTCCCCCATGATTCGGGGCCCGAAGCATTTAGGTCCAGGTGGGCCCTGCTCTTCCAGTATCTCAGACCAATGGAGCCTGTCCAACTTGATGCGTGCATCACCCGGCGCCAACATGCGCGGTCCCAACCTGTCTCCTAGTGCATTGTCATATCTCTGATATCCGGCTCTCTCCAGAGCCGAATTGCCATCATCATAGCGGTTGTTCCTCTGGTCAACACCTTGTGGTTCCTGAACATGCGCAGCCCTCGGGTGTTGCTGAGCATGGTTTTGATTCGGATACCGAGGTGGTTGACCCCGGCCAGCTGGGTTGGGATTCCCCTGACCCGGATTTCCCTGAGCGAGGAAGCTTGCCCTTTGGACCTCTGACTACCGGCCTTAGCCGAGTGTACAATCTGGGAACCCCCAGCCATGGTGTTGCCTTTCAAATATGCCTCATTCTGTCGGTTGGCCATTGCCACCAACTCATTCACTCTTGCTTGTTGCTTCTGGTAAGCTTCGCCGGTTAATCCGGCTAGCTCAGCCCTTGCTGCCTCTGCAGCTCTAATTGTCTTGGCTGGGGAGCTATAATTCGGCTTTGCTGCCGTCACCCGAGTCGCGCTTGACGCGGATCTACCGTCCCTAGCCATCTCTACATTAAGGCCTTTGCCTCTCTTTCGCACATCAGCCATGCGAGCAACATCAAGGCCATGAGCCTTGTTATACTCACGCATCGATCTATCGAACTCTTCCCTAGTCTTGGCCATCTCCATGGCCTCAGCATGCAGGTCCTTGCGCTGCTGCTCCAGCTCTTCCTCGGTCAAGGCTACACCCGTACCAGGAATTATGGGAACAGCCAGCCTTTCGATCACCTTATCCAGAGGAAGAGGCCTGGACTCGGACGGGCCGCCCTGCTCGTGGGTCACCCTCTCCAGGGGTGGCCTGGCCGTCCCGACCGATTTCTCCGGAGTCTCGGCATCATCCTCCAGACCAGCTCCAGCCGCAGTCCCAGTCATCATGACCTCTGCGCAGCTCTCGGGACGAGTGATACGCCGACCGCGAGCCGCGCAAAGAGCAGGAGGATCTTCTGCCTCCAGCACCCGCGCGGGGTACTTGCGGACGAGCTCAGTGGCGACGTAGGTGTGGAGGGAGCCGAAGGCGATTAGGCAGCCGTTGACCGGGAGAGGCCTGCCGCCGAAACAACCGGCGTTGTCGCTGACGAAGAGCATGTCGCCGAGCTTGCACACCAACCCGCTGAGCACACGCTCGCCGGAGGTGGTGATGGAACCCGTCCGGATGAAGACTCCAGCCAGCGCCGCTGCTGGCCCCACGGTGGGCGCCAACTGTCGTGGTGGTGTCACGGCAGATGCCATGGATATGGCTAAGTGTGGGGCCGAAAGGACGCTGGAGGTATCCGGGGAGGGCTTGCGCGCTGTGGAGCGCGCACGGAAGAACATCAAAACAAGAACACACAAGCACACGCACACGATTTACCCAGGTTCGGGGCCCTCGTGAGGAGGTAACACCCCTACTCCTGCCTCTCTCTGTGTATATGGGTGAAGCACGAGCACAAGTACAAGATCTGCTCCTTGAGCTGTATTGCTAGACTATGAACAGTGGTACGAGGTAGAAGATGAAGCTAAACACAAAGGGGGCAAATGAGCTCTTTCTTCTTTCATCCCTCACGCAGGAGGAGGTACAGGGGTACTTATAGCAGTCCAGTAGCCAACGGCTCTCTCCTCCACGCTGGCAGCACGGGCTCCTGCAGAGATCTCCGGGATTCCTGCAGGAGATCCGCGCCTCCGGGTTCTCAGGTCAGCTCTGTCATGACAGGACCCCTCCTGTCTTGTCCCAGCTTATCCGGGCTGTCCCATCCCGGGGCGTCGGTCTGTCAGGCTCCGGGTTCCCCGGCCAGGCGTGCTCCTCTGCCAGGCCAGAAGACAAAAGCCATTGACTTCTTAACCGAGGTAAGCTTTCTTCTCTTCCTTAACCCGGCATGTATATGCCGGATTCTCGTCTCTTTCCTGCACATAAGAAAGAACAAGAGCAGACCGACATTGGTATGTCGGTTAAGATGACCCGGCTAACATGACCCGGTGGCCATGAGCCGGTTTGCAGTCACACCATGTCTCGGTCCCTCGGGGTCTTGGTTGACCCGGTTTGACCATGATCTGGTCCACTCTTTTTAGCTCTTTATACCACAACTTACCCTACCCGGGGTAGCCCCCGACAATAGGCGACGCAAGGACCCCGAGTTGCATGAGTGGGAGTATCCTCGTGTCATCGAGAGGAAGAAGACGGATCCTAGATGCCCCTTCGTCCTCTTCAAGATGAAGGCATCAGCCAAAAAGGCACAACTCTCATGGTGTCAGAAGAAGTATGCCCGCTTCCCTTCGGAACGAGCTGGGTACACAAATGCTTTGCGTGTGGCACGCTTGGGACCAGACGGACTTCATCTGGAGCAGGCAGGGGAGGGTGGACAGCCTGGGGCGATCTCGTGCCATGTCGATGTCAAGTATATGGGGAGACGACGGTGCAAAGAGCCTGTCTTCGAGGAGGGCTCCTCTATGCCGCTAAGGGAGGTCGCTGTTATCAAGAGATTGCCCGGTGGTGAAGGGGTTTCTATCATGTCATGTATAGAAGGTCTTGGTGTTAAGCTCCATGATATCCTCTTCATGTTGCACTGCCCGTCCATCACTGTGGCCCTGACATTCACCGAGCGATGGTTCTACGTCCCTTCCAAGTTCACGGAGGAGCCATTATATGCCACAGCTGGTCTTGATTTCATAGACATTACCATTCCAATGGAGAATCTGATCAGGAAGCTTTACCAGATGTATGAGCAAGAGGAGAAAGAGAAAAAGATCATGCGTGAGCAGCAAGGTCATCAGGAGACAGAGGCGCTCATACAGCAGCAAAAGGAACTAATGCCCCAGAGGGAGGAGCAAGAGAGGGAAAAACTGGAAGACCTGGAGAGGAGAAGGGCTGAGAGCAAGAAAAATAAGTTCCTGCGCATGGAAATGAAAGAGGCACGGATTAAGGGAGCAAGAACTGAGGAGCAACCTGGGCATTGTGAAGACTATGATGATGCTTTTTGCACCCCAATGTTTCAGCTTCTGGAAGAATCAGACTGGGTGAAGCCAGCAGAAGAGGAGCTGTACCAATGCGAGGAGGAGAGGTGCAAGGATTTACTTGAGGAAATTTGAAACCGGTTGAATAGAAGTAAGCTGCTTTTCTTACTCCATCATGTTCCATTATTTTCAGTTGCTTGTTGTCCAGTAATTCATATGAACTTATCAGTTACAATATATAATCCTTTTGCTCTGAAACCGCAAGTCTATTAGTATTGGATTGGCCCATTCCCCGCTCTAGTTTGCCACAAAACAGTGTTGATTTTGCCCTTCCAGCCCATTTGCACAAGTGCACATATTTGCTAATCAACCTGTTTGAAGCATTGTTCTCTCTTATTATTGTGTTACTTGCTTCGTCGCACTTTAATGTTGAGTTAATTGTCTCCGACACTTTTTGGGTTATCTGTGAATGTTGTTTGCCTTTAGTTGTGAGTTTTTACAAGTCGACTTAATTAAAGAGAGGTTCTGTCGAGGTGTCATTTTGTATTTTCCCATTCAATGTTTTATAATGTAAGTACGTATTCTTGTTATGTACTGAAAGGGAAAGCCCTCCTTCTTAGGGTGCTTGGCTATCGTTTAAAAATATTGTGATGTTAAACATTCTTTTTTTTTTTTCTATCTATCTATATGATAATGCTAGAAAGTGTCATCTCAAGTGACTGCTATGTATGGAGAGAAATAGTTGAGCAGACAATGAACTTTGATACTGATTTATAATGGATTTTAGCCTGAAATGATAGTGGTATTGTTAATACCTCCAAGTATATGGTACGGAGTATTAGTATTTACATGACAAGAACCACGCAAAATCTTCTGCAGTAACGAGCTTCACTGTTGAGAATGGCATGTTGCATTTCTGTAACGCCGAGCAATAAGCAAGAGGTATCAATCAACTCCCACTACATGAGTGAATAAATAACAAGAAACACCCAGTCAGGGTCATATGGAGGGAATTCCTTGCACCACAAACTTATGTCAACCATTACCAAAAAATACATCGACCAGAAACTCAAAGTAGCTACTTTTAAGAAACTCAATGTAGCTACAGAAGTGTGTAGCTACTACCAAGCTTCAGATATGCATGGAAGGCTAATTTTTTCGAACCCTCCGGAGTTTGGCACATTCAAGTGATGAAACTTAATGGTTATTCCTTGCGTGTGATGAAGCATTGTCTTTAATGTGTTCATTAACCATGTTTCCCACCTATATACATGAATTTAATTTGTCTTCTTAATTCTTACCCCTTTTAGTCGTGTTTTGCATGAATGCAGATAAAATTTTAAGTTCTTGATTTTTGCCAACTATTGATTTATATTTCTGATACTCCATGTAGTTCACCAAGCATTAGTCCACCGCTGCTTTTTTTAAAGAAAATGTTTACTGGTTCTCTGTACTCCTGATACTCCATGTAGTTCACCAAGCATTAGTCCACCTCTGCTTTTTTAAGAGAAATGATTTCAGGTTCTCTGTACCCTTCTATTTAATTGATCCCACTGTTGAAACTTGAGAGCGAACATCACAGTTGTTGTTATGCTGTTGTAGCTATATTTCCTGTTATTCTTTCGGTTACAATTATCTCTTGTCTTTTATTCTTGCCCCACATTACTGTTGGGTGCTATGACTATTTTTACTGATATTCTTTAGGTCATCATTACGGCTACATTTCCTGTTAATCTTTTGGTTAACATTTTTACTTGTTTTACTATATGTTTGTCCCAGAAGTTATCCTCACGAACTATGTTTTTGAACTAAACTTTTCCATTTTGCTCAGAGTACTGTTATTCTGGATCATGTGATGGGAAGCTTGACCGACTGATGGCTGAAGTTAGCGAAGCTTGAGAAATCCTTGACAACCATAGGAAACTTTATGGCTTATGTTCTCATTTTACAGCTTATGTAAGTTGTGAGCTTGAGATTCACGTGCTGGTCTACTGATACTTCGTACTTGGAAACTAGCTGGTATCAATATATAGATGCCATGTCAACCAGATACATGTAGTTGCTAAATTGCTGAATACGTGATTACCGCAAAATGATGTAGATCCTATGATGACTTTGTTGCTGGCTTTATGCTACCGTTCTACATTGTGAACTGGTAGCTGATACTCCCATTGTTCCAAATTACTTGAGTTTAAAGTTTGCCCCAAGCCAAACTTCTCTAAGTTTCATTGCATGGATGCGGATAAATATTATACACCAAAACTGCTTGATGTATCCCATTTCTTGATTCATACTATAGATGTGAAGTCAAACTGATGTAGTGTGGCAGCTGAATTGCTCAGCACTTCGCTGCAAATTATATGGATGTTTTGTTTGTGTAAAGCTATCGCCTGCTGGCCTTGTATTCCTGTTTTACTTTGTACTCCCTCCGTTCCAATTTAATTGACTTGCTATGCACCACATGTGGATGTATCTATACGTGTAACATGTCTAGATACATCCACATTTGGTGGATAACAAGTCAATTAAATTGGAACGGAGGGAGTATAACAATACGTTCCAAGCCGTAGCGAGAGCCAAAATGAAAAACGAAAAGGGATTGACTTAGCGAATTTGAGTGGTACTGACAACAGTCTGGAACAGCATACTCACTACAAAGATGAATCTGGACTGCTTCTCAAATATATGTATATATAAAAGCCGCACGAATTTACGCCCTCAGCGCGCTCCACCGCAGCGGTACTGTGCCCCGCTACAGGGTAACAGTACCGCGGGAGATCCAGGACGTCCACCGGCGATCCAACGGCCTGCAGCGCACGACCGTGCCGTTTTTACAAAACACACCTCGCAATTTCCGCAAAATAACCCGTAGTCCAGCTTTTTACGCCGTGAGGGACCTATCCGCGATTTCGTAAAAAGACACGGACTTTTATGTAAAAACAACCGCAGAATCATCTTCCCCTCCCTCTCTCGCGAGCGGCGCGGAGGTCGCCGCCACCGCCGACGTTCACCGCCGCCCCTGCGCTGCCCCCCTCTCAGATCGACGAGTGCGAAGAGCTCCGCCGCCGCTTCTCCTCCCTCCTCGCCGAGTAACAGCTGCCGTGGCACCGTGCGCGCCGCGGAATCGTCGGCGTCGTGTTCACCGTCCGCCGCCGCCGTTTAGGCCGCCGCCGGCAAGTCCAGCGACCATATGGTCCGCTGCGCCGCCCTTTCGGCTCCCCCGCACCTCCTCTAGCGCCTCCGCGCGATCCCAGGCCCGCGAGCATCCTCGCGGGCTCCACCGTGAGGGCTCGACGGCGTGGCCGCCGCCAGCGGCTGACGTCACATAGTGACGTCATCGCGCGCTGCCCCTCTGTGTCGCTGACACATGGACCCCGGTCGTCAGCGTTTTATTATTTTTGTAAACGATATCCCGAAAATAATAGATCCCTGACATGTGGGTCCCTCTGTCAGGATTTAGACAATTACAGAAAAGGTTTGAAAATTGTTTAAATCATATCTTTTAAACCGTTACTCGGAATAATGCAAATAATATACCAAAATTTACAGAAAAATGAAACCTTAATAACTAATGCATTTCAGTGCGTGATTAAATAGCTTTGAACAATGTTTAATTAGACGAACTAATATAATCTTTATATAATAATTATGGAGCTTTTTGGAAATGACATTTGTTGGTCATTTAAACTCCATTTAAATTGATATTAGAGATGCATTACAATACTTTAATTTGTCATATCATACATATCGTTTGCAGCGCATCGACGTCATATGTTGACTGCTCTTTTCCTTTTCCGGTGTTTGGTTCTTCTCGATAGAACACGAGCCCGGAGCTGGTTCTGAAAGCACCGAAGATCCGTATTATCTTGCTGTCAAGCGTAACCCCTTACATTTCTCTGCCAACGAACGCAAGGCGGGAGGCTCGGAATCGAGCAGATCGACCGCATCTTCTCCGTCTTCGGCCCCTCTAACTATGGATTGAATTTGAATTAAAATTAAAAAATTCTCATATAATTTACTCCCTTTAAAAAAATACAAACATATTGTACCAACTCGAATAAGTTAATATTTATACAATATAACTGAACTCCTTCCAATTGTGCAATTCAATTTAATGAACCCTTACATTGAATTTAACTCTCACTAACTACGTATTTAAATTTAAATAATGGTTTACCAAATGCTAAAACAACATACTCACCATTTGACTTCAATTCAATGAATGCTCAAAATTAACTTAACACTCTCTAATGTAACCATTTCTATTCACAAAATATAAATATTTTTTTTAAAGAGAGAGTTATATTCACAAAAATATACACCAAGGACAATGTAGAAAACTTCCCAGTTTTAACATTTTCCGAAATCTGAACAATTTTTGAACGTAACTTCTCTTTCAATTACAATACCTTCAAATTTCCACACTTTTAAAACAAGGACATTTCTAAATTTAAATTTTACCACACAGGCGAATATCTAGATAAAATGCAAATTAAATTTCCCTCAATTTATTAGGATGTTAAATTAACAATTAACTAAAAAATTTAAGAGAAAATACAAACTTACTGTACCATTTCAAAATGACTAGCATTTAAAGATAATATAACTGAACTCCCTCTAATTATATGAATACATTTTTTAAAAAAAACAAAAAACTAAAATTGACTAATATTTAGAAATAACCATAATATGTTCCATCTGATTATGGTGCCACACAAAAAAATAACCATTCACAAAAATTCCAAAAACAATATGGATTTACCAAAGTTAAACCAATTTTGTAATTCGTTGCACATTTTTACAATTTAGTACTTAACAACATGTATATTTTTTTAAAAAATGTGGTCAACAATCCAACATGTCCATTTTTTGATTACTTACAACTTACACACTACACAATATTCAATTATATTTTTTACTACATATGTCATTACAATTAAATACATTTTGTTGTTGCATACAGATTTGCTCCCAACATAATTTAACTTCTACCGAAAATATCACTGCTTTTTTTTCACTAAAGGCGCGGCGTGACGACGCGCCCAATTTACCTAGTATAAACTGACAACTATCTGGAACACAATAACCTAGCAGAGTGAACTAGAGTTGAAAACAAAAGCAAATTCGTCGAGAGTTTCAGATCAGTAACTTACATACCAGAAAATCGGAAAACTACAATTTTACATAGCTTTGCTGTTTGAAATTCACTTGTCTTTGTCGAACGCCGCCTCCAGGCGGTCGCAGTCGACGATGTACGCGAAGCCATACGCCATGTTCACGAGCGTCGCCTCGTGCAGCTCCCGGCTCGCCGTGGCCGTGGCGTCGGCCGAGAAGAACACCCGAAAGCCTCTCACGAACGCGTCCCGCGCGGTGGTCTCGCAGCAAAGGTTGGTCATCACGCCGGCCACGATCACCTCCTCGACGCCCATCCCGCGCAGCGTCTCCTCGAGCCCCGTGCCGGCGGCGAAGGCGCTGTACGTGCTCTTCTCCACGACGAGGTCCCCCGCCGCGTGGCCGGCCCCGGGGAGCAGCTCGGCGTCCGGCGTCCCGGCGGAGATGCGGTCGCCGGCCCACCACTCGGCGAGCGGGCGGCTCGGGGGCACGGGGTCGACGTGGCGGGTGTAGACGACCGGGATGCCGGCGCCGCGGCAGAGCGCCACGGTGGCGGAGATGGCCGGCATGGCCGGCGCGACCAGCGACGCGAAGTGGCCCTGCACGTCGATGACGAGGAGCGCCGCGGCTCGGGGTCGGGGTCGCGGCGGCGCGTCTCGTACGTGGTGTAGGTGGAGGAGGACGCGGGAGGCGGCATGGTGGACGACGTACTGGGCTGCCGGATGTTGCTGCGCGCGATGACTCGCCGAGATCACGAGGAATTTGGGGCGGTGCGGTTGCGCTGCGCGCGCGCAGAAGAAGGAAAGGGAGAGGTTTTCCGGGCGCGCAAGATGTCAAAACACGAGACACGATTTTTTCTTCAGTGGTCGAAGACGGCAGATGAGTGCAGATCCTTCCAGTTCCAGCGGTGAACGATCGGGACAGCGATGTACGACACAACGCACGGAAGAAGCATGGTCCATGAGAGTGACAGTCGGTGGAGGGAACCAACACGGGACGTCTTTTCTTCAGAGAGGAACTGAATGATGCACGGGCAGTTATTTTCTGCCGAGAAAAATTCACCGTTAGTCACTGATGTTGAGCCGTGGGATCGCTTTGGTCACTGAGATCCCGAACACCCTAAATACAGTCACGTATTTTGCTTAGGGGATTCACTCTGGTCACCGTAGCTGTTTGCATCCCGTATTTTGTACATATTTTGCCACTCTGGCCGACCGTTGACTGGTCTGGCTGCCACGTTTGCGAAATCTGTGCGGACAGCGTGGCTATTTCGCCAGCGCACCGGTCAATTTGCAAGAAAGCCCCTCACTCAGACACAAGTCGCTCATTTATTCCAGTCAGTTGCCATTCCGTCGTTTCGGTGCTCTGCCGGAGAGGTCGAGGTGATCGTCGTGGCTCCTCCAGAAGCGGTGGCGACCGTCGGCGAGATGAGCTCGCCGCACGATTTCGACGCGCCACCACCGTCCACACCATGTCGGAGAGGCAAGGCTCCGGAGCGGCGGTCGGATGAAGGCTCCCCTCCTCTGTATGGTTAGTTCCCGCTGCACCCTCTTCTGTCCTCGGTATGCTTCTTTCACGGCGGCGGCGGCACGTCGGCGTCAGAGATGGCGACGGTCGTCTAGATAGTTAGGGTTTTAAGCGCATGCAGTTCCTCCATCTCTCTATCGCCGCCGTTGGCCTCTGAATTTGGGGGTTAGTTAGGGTTTATGAATTTGGGTTATGACTGTAATTTTGTGTCAAAAAGTTGCAGATTCGCATGGTAATTATTTAAAGATTGGTGTTGTGTAGTGTAAGCTATTTGTCCGAAAGATGCATTCTTTACTGAATTTTGTGTACGAAAAAAGCAAGCTTTAGACTGAATTTTGTGACTGAATTATTCTGATGTTCTATGTAGGTAAACAGATTAATCATTTCTCTGTGGTGGTTTATCACGGAGGTTGTTTCTTTTGCACGGGAAAGAACAGGTATTACAGTGGTGGTGCTAGCGCGTGGTTTGATTACTGTGAAAGGGATAATTGGACACCATCTGTGATTGAAAATTTGATAGAGGAGCTGGGGTATGAGTGTGAGGGCAGGATGAGAATTTACTGGTGTGCTCCTGGACTGACAATCTATAAGAATGGGCTCAGAGAGATAAAGAAAGGTGATAATACAATGACACAGAACATGATGTCACATGTTAGAAATGGAGCTCATTTTCAGGAGATATATCTTGATCACGAAGACAACATGGTTTCATACATTTCACCTGTTATTGTGCATTCCTCTGATGAAGAAGAGCTGCCACTTGTGAAGTTGAGTGGGCCATTGAAGATTGACTTTGATGATGTTGTTCATTATCTAGTGGCCTCATTTCCACCTGTCATTAGTCTAATTAGGCCATTGATGACTGTACCACCAGTTTCTGAAGGAGAAGCACCTAGAGAAATACATGGACAAGATTCTGATGAAGAAGCAGATGGAGAAACAGAAATAGATGAAGAAGACCATTCTGAAAGTGAGCCAGAATCTGATAGTACTGAGGAATACTGGCCATCACCACCTCAACCAGGGGAATATCACCTTCAGTATGAGTTCATAGCAAGAAAATCTTGCAGGGCCTTGGACATGGATGGAGCTGACAAACTGGGACCATTTGATGAACAAGAAGGGGATTCTGAAGAAGATGAGGATTACACTCTAGAGTTGTGTGACTCTGACTTTGATCTGCAAGAAGATGATGATCTCTTTGACACAAATGTTGATGATGGTAAGGGCAAAGCTCCTCTGGATGAAGCTGATAATGTCTCTGAAGAAGATGATTTGTACCTGCCAGATTCTGATGAAGATGGAGTGAAGATGAACTTCAAATATTTCACTGAAAATGATTTGCAAGATCCACAGTTTGAAGTTGGGAAAATATTTCAATTAATGGAGTTTGTAAGGAAGGCTATCAGAGAATATAGCTGTCAGGCAAGGCGTGACATAAAGTTGCCAGTCAATGACAAGTCTAGAGTGTGTGCCAAGTGTGTGGAAGGGTGTCCTTGGTACTTGTGGGCATCTTACGACAAAAGATCAAAATGTTTCATGATCATGAAGTACAATTTTGTACATACTTGCGCAAAGAAATGGAAGGTGACAACATTTAGTGCTCCATATGTTGCATCGAAGTATGTTGATTCTTTCAAAGCTGATGAGAAGATGAACATGAAGAATTTCAAGAGAGTTGTTCAGAAAGACTGGCACATGACAGCTTCTAGGAGCAAGCTGAGAAGGGTAAAGAGGTTAGTGAAGAAACTTATTGAGTGAGATGACTTAGAGCAGTACAACAGTATGTGGGACTATGCTAATGAATTCAAGAAATCAAACCCTGGCGGCACCTTCTTTTTAGGTGTTGATCAAGGTAGGTTCATTAGTTGCTATTTCTCACTTGATGTATGCAAAAGGGGATTCTTACAAGCTTGCAGGCCTATCATTTTCCTTGATGGATGTCACCTGAAAACTAAGTATGGTGGAGTTATGCTCACAACCATAGGGATGGATCCCAATGACTGTATCTAACCAATCTCATTTGCAGTGGTGGAGGTTGAAAATACTGAGGCATGGAAATATTTCCTCTCCAATTTGAAGCAAGACCTTGGGATAGTAAACACATACCCATGGACAATCATGTCAGATAAGCAAAAGGTATGCATTTACACATACCTAAAGATACTTGGTTGTTGTATACTTGCTTGAACTCGCTCAAACCATGTTTATGGGAATGACTGTAACCATGTTATGCTTGTACACTTGTGCAGGGTCTTATCAAAGGTGTTAGGGAATATTTCCCTGATGCCGAGCACAGGCACTGTGTGAGGCATATATGGAAAAAAATCAGAACATTCACAAAGGAGATATTCTAAAGAACCAGTTGTGGAAGTGTGCCAGAGCAATACATCAGCAATCTGGGATGCAAACATGGAAGAGCTCAAGGCCATGGACATAGAAGCATACAACTGGCTTGAACAACTCACACCCAATACTTGGGTCAGAGGATTTCAAAGGGAAGAAGCAAAGTGTGACATTCTTCTTAACAACAACTGTGAGGTTTTCAATAAGTAAGTATTGTACTGAACTTGATTGCTTATTTTACTGTGAAGTGTTTTACTGAACTTGTTTGCTTATTTCACTGTGAAGTATTTTACTGTGAAGTATTTGATGCATGTAAAATGCATACATGAACTTTGCATGTTATTACTAGATATTCCTACATATTTGCAACTTATATGATGTTATATTCATGTTTTATAATGATTTCGGAGATTTTCTAAACAATCCCCCCTCTTTTGGTTATAACTCTGTTTTCTAGAAAACGTCTTTTTTAGTGTTTCAGACTTTCCGGGAGCTTCGGGACTCCAAAAAGGGCAAGGCCAAAGAGCACGGTTCAGAATTTTCGAGACTAACGCAATGGGCTGAAAATGAAGACCAGAAGCCCAACCAGCTAGAAACTAGAGGGCCCCACACGATCAGATTCTCTGGCCGCGTGAGGACCCCTCTTTTCCCCCTCGTGGCTCCGATGCCGTCCGTTTTCGTCTCCGTGGCTTCGTCTTGACCTAAAACCGGCTATAAAAATAGTCCCCCGGGGAGTTTCGGGAGGAGGCGGTGGAGAAACACAAAACCACGAAATAGAGAGTCAGAAGGCTGCCGCCGGAGAAGATCGGAGGGGGGAAACGCCGCCGGAATCACCTCCGGAGGGCTCCACCCCCCTCCGGCGTGTTCATCATCAACATCTACAGCAAGATCATCTCCATCTCTCCACTATAAACTCTTGGCAAACATGATATATGATGCAATATACTATTCCCTTGATCTATTGTGTCTCCCCATCTATGTTTGAGAAGTGATTTGTTCATGGCAATAGTGAAATAGTTAGTTGATTGGTTGCATACAAGTTTTGTTATCTTTATGATTGTCTTTATGTACAATATATGAGTGCACACATATGTTGGAGAATGCATGTAAGGTGATCACCGGTAATGTAATGGAGTGAGGGAGACTTGGGTGGACATGTAAACCTGAGACCGAGTCATGAAGTTACTTTATTGGGGGATATATATAGGGGACCTTAGAACTTAAGGCTATGGTGGGACTTTTATGTCTTAATAATTCTTGTGTGTTCATTTACTTGGCCATGAGATCCATCATAAGGGGTTTTAGTTCATTTACTTGGCTACACCTATTTATGGCTCCTTCCTAGAAGAAACAATTAAGACTGAAACATGTGCTTCACTAATTGTGACAACCACACGAATGAAATAACAATTGCTAGAACATTTGCTCCCTTGAGATATTTGCTACTTGAGATATTTGCTACTTGTCAAGTTGGCGATTTTCCCCACGGGGGCGGGTATCCGCGGGGATCTACCCGCTAAGAAGCGGGGACGGGGGGCGAATTCCCCCCATGGGGATAGCGGGGCGGGTACCCGTTAAGGTAACGGGGCGGGGACGGGGGGCAAATTGGCCCCGTGGGGCTCCATGGGTACCCGGGACCCCACCTGTCAGTGTAACATACACAAAAGTATATATGCAGAAAACCCTAACCCAACACCCGCTAGGCCGCACTCTGCTTCTTTTTCCCCTTCTCTAAATCGAGCCCGTGAGGAGGCGGCGCATCTGGACCTGACCGGCCGCCACCGCATCTCACCGGCGGTGTGCGGCAGCGGCCTCGCGACCTTGCAACCTCACCGGCTTCCTCCTTCTCCGCCACGTGTACTGCACCTCGCGACCTCGCCGGCCTCTTCCTTCTCCTTCTCCTCCACCTGTACTCCACCTCAAGGCCGAGACGGTGAGGTTCCTTCTCCTCCGCTGCCTCCGCAGCTGGCAGCCGCCGGCGGCGCACCCCATCGCGAGGAGCATGGGAATAGCGAACGGCGCCGCGCTCCGATTGTCGCCTCCGCACGCGGCAGCGAGCAGCAGCCAGGTCGGCGCCGCGCTCCGATTGTCGCCTCAGCAAGGTCCGTCGACCCCTCGCGCGGCGAGGAGCACTCCCTTGGCCGCTCCCTTCCCCTGTTCTTGTCCATCTGCAGGTCCCCATGGAGGCCCCGTGGGGATCGGGTATCCGTGACTGACGGGGACGGGGAACGTTTCCCCCCCGAGAAGCTTGGCGGGGCTAGCGGGGATGGGGATTCACGGGGATCGGGGCGGGGACGGTGGAGTGCCCCCCGGAGATACCCGTCCCCGTTGCCACCTTGAGCTACTTGCTACTTTGAGAAACTTGCTCTAAGAAACTTGCGTTTGAAACTTGATTGAGAAACTTGTTACTAGATAAACCCATTCCACATCACTTGCTTTCATTAGTTAGTTCCTTTCATATTTAAACTTATTGCTTTGCACAAACGGCCATATAAGAGGGTTATAGGGCTTTAGAGAATAGATAGTTTACCTTCAGCTCCTCGTGGGTTCGACACTCAAATACTTATCGAATTGTGCTACAGTGATTCCTTGCTCTTGGGGATTATCAAGCACTTTTCTGGCGCCGTTGCCGGGGAGCGTTGTGCTAAGCTTTTATTCTTGTTTGCATTGCATACTAACATATAAATCTAAAACATTATTATAAAATGGAAAACAACCAAACAATTATAGAGCTGTATAATATCTATCTTGAGTTAGGACATGAAGTGTATGAGGAGAAAATTAAATTTTATTTGCATAACAATCATGTTTGTGGTAGTACTAATTCTTTGAACACCTTTATTGCTAATGCTAAGGAAAACCTTAAGCTTGGGGAAGTTTGTTTTGATGAATATGATATTTTTAGTCCCCCAAGTTTGGAAGAGAAAATTTATTTTGATGATACTATGTCTCCCATTTATGATGATTACAATGATGTATATGATATTTTCAGTCCACCTACTATTGAGGATGAAAGTGATTTAATTGAGTTTGATGATCCATTATGCTCAGTAGATGATAAGTCTTTATGTGGTGATTCTATTCAAAACTATGTGGTTATGTTTAACTTTAATGCTTGCAACTATTATGAGAGAGGAAGAGATAAGAATCCCCTTTATGTTTCTATGTTATTTAAAATGCAAGCTATTGATTATTATATGCATTGGTTACCTCAAATTTGTTGTTATTTATTCATATATAAAATTCCAATGCATAGGAAGAGAGTTAGACTTAAAAGTAAATTGTTTAATATTCTGTGGTGTGTTCCTTATGCTTTAATTTCCTATTCGGTTTGAGCACACCTTTATATCTTTACAACATGTAAAATATCTTTACCTACTGTTTTGTGACAATTAGTTTAAGATTTTCATTTTATATAAAATTTGGGAAAGTAAATGAGAAGGATGAGTAATGGAGAAGTTGGGGTCGACCTTGAACATGTGTTGTTCATGCCAATGGAACCGTTGCAAAGTCTCTATCATTAAAACTTTTCCCAAAGCTAAAACCAAATAAAAAGAGTGTTTATGTTGTATATATTTGCTTCTCCTTTTGCCTTTTTGCTAAATCAAAAACAACAAAAATATTTTCCTTCTTCTTTGATTGTTTCTCTTGATTCTTGCTTGGTTCTTTTTGTTTCTTTTTTATTTTTATCTTCAGCTTAAGTTTTGGGTTTTTGAGTCAAGGTGCTTGTTTACTACCGTAACATCACCTTTGTATCTTATTTTTCATCTTAATGGCAAGAATAACCTCTTTTGAGAGGTAGGATTAAACAATAGTGATTTGCTGTCCAGAAAACAGATTCCTGAGCTTCACTGCGAAAAATGTATAAAATCACAGAAGAGGAATTTTGACCTGATATTTTACGACAGCAATATTCAGTTATTAATACACATTTCATTAGTTCAAAGTTTTCTGATTTGAGCAACGTAAGTGCCTCTGAAAATTCACTCTTTACGGGCTGTCCATTTTTGACAGATTCTGTCTTTATTTTGCATTACTCTCATTACTTGTGTTTTGTGTGGTTCTATTGATCAAAGAGCAATACACAACCATAGTAATATTAGCTAATGTGTAGAATCAACTCATGATATGTCTTTGCTGTACCTATGAGGATTTCATTTATGGAGACACTAACCCCTCTAATCAAGTTTTAAGATGAGTTTTGTGTGAAGAGAACTTTCAAGTGGAAGAGTTGAGGGTGATGAATAAAGATCACGAGGGACAAACACTCAAGCTTGGGGATGTTACCCCTAGGCTCACCCTACATATATCAAATAAGTACAAGAATTTAAGCTTGGGGATGCCAAGCCACCTCACTCCAACCATCTTGATACCAAGTAAGTAAGCCTAGCTATATGGCTATAAAGAAAGCGCTTTACGGGAGGCAACCCGGTTGTTTTTACTTTTGATTTTCTTTGTGTCCTCTTGCTGTAACAAGAGACTTAGTTTTTAGTTTAGTTTCTGGAATTCTTAATAAAGTGCCAAGTTTTACCTATTTTGGCTTGAAAAAGTTGCTTTTTGCATTCGGAGATTTTATTCCAGCACGAATCTGTGCACGGTATGATTTTTAATTCCTATTCTGTAACTCCGAATGAGCTGAAATTTGAACTGTAGTTGCAACTTTTCATCCTCTGTAGCGTGAATTTTTTCAGATTTTTTCGACATATTTAAGTAGGGTAGAAAAATACGTTTTGCTGCTGCTGTTTTTCTGGACGGATTCTGTCCCATTTTGTTTGATGCATTCTTTGAACTTTTAACTTGAATCTTTTTTATCCAATTGAGTTTATAAGTAGGCATACAACATTATACACTTTCTGGACATTCATATGAATTTTTTTTAAGGATTTTATGCAGCAAGCAATTCATTTGTCTATCACTACTAATGTCACCCCACAGAAAAGAAATGGGAGAAACGGTGTTTTGAAGTTTTTTCACAGGGATTAGAGGAGATGCACCAAGAGCTATCCAAGGATGGTGAAGACCATAAGCTTGGGGATGTGAAGACAACCCCACTGGACCAACACACTCTCGGTTTGCACACGTCTAACTTCTGTTTTTCGATCAATGCACCCTATCACATAAACTTGGAGCGTCTTTTATTTGCTTTTTATTTTGATTTTTGTTTGTCTTGAGACCACCACTATCATTTATATATGAGAAAGCTACTGGAAATTTGGGTTGAATTAAGTTGGATGCTATTAAAAAGATTGGGAAAGGGATGTTTGAGTTGATTCAAAAAGATACATATAGTTGCATGATTCATGTGCTTTTTAATGAGTATTAATTTGCAAGTGTTTTATCAAGAGCTATCTTTTATTCATGTTTTGATGCTGAATGTCACTTTACTTTGTTTAACATGGATTGGTTAGTTCTATGGACACTTATGCATGCATTTAGACGGTCAACTTTCTCCCTTTTGCTAGCCCAAAAAATTCCAACAAGTAAAAACTTGTTTTCCAACACCTTCAACCAAAGTTTTTCCAGTGAGTCCACCATATCTACCTGTTAGCTTTATGCTATTCCAAGTATGTTTATCATGTTATATTGTATTATCTTTGCTTCCAAATTAAAATGCTTATGTTATTGATTGTTATGGGAAAAGTTGGTTAAAAAGCTCTCACGAACTTGATGCACACTTTACTTTCATTGCACTTAATAAACATGAACCATTGTGATTAAAATTATGAAGTTGTGTGCTTGACAAGAGTCTTGGTTGGGAGTTAGCTCATATGTGCTGTCACATGGCAAGCTTTCAACAGTGCTCTTAATTATATTTAGTTGATATCATGTACTTTTGTTTATGGATGCCTAACATTGTGTGAAATAAAAGTGGAAACTTGGTAAGTTTGAGGAGTAAGTATAAATGGCTAGAGAGACTCACCGGGCGGCTAACCCAAGCCATGCATCATTCATGGTGGAAATTTACTTACATATCACGGTGGACCTTCAGTGAGGCACTTCACAATAAAAAGCTATAACAATAGTAAATAAAAGAGTGCTGAGATTGTCCATTTTGTTTGTTTGTCTTGTCATTTTGACATGGGCTTGTTCCATGTCCCGGGACAAGAGGTACCCCGGGAGCAACTCTTAATGATGCTATTATTACTTGCAATGACTTTAACTTGAACTTGCTTTGTGACCCGAGTTGAGTAGCCAGTTGGAGAGGTACTTGTATTCAAGGGGCATGAGGCATTCAACCCATACTTTGTCAAGCACATTACTCATATTTGCTTTCACTTTAAACTTTAACCATTCAAGATGCTATGATAGGGGTAATGAGAGCTCCACACCAATGGATACCACATTGCAAACATTAACTTAAGTAGAAGCATTTGGAAGCTAGATGAAACTTATTCATGTTTTACCTCTACTTATTTATCTATCTTTCCAAAGTGTCCACCTTTTATATTCAGATTTACAAGAGTACTCTATGACCATTATAGGATGTTTTTACTTTTCATTATGCATACATTTGGTCCATAGTACTTTCTTCTATGTTACACTTTGTGAATTATCATTGAACATCCTTTCATTGAATATTTGATATCACTTCATAATCTATCTTGTATATTGCTACTCCTTTGAGAATGAATCATTTGACTTTATGTAGCAATAGTAATCATCTTTGATATCCATTGATAGTATTAAAATGCAAAGTCCATGTTAGTTTTATCACCTTCATACTCGAGGACGAGTATAGGTTAAGCTTGGGGATGTTGATGCATGTAAAATGCATACATGAACTTTGCATGTTATTACTAGATATTCCTACATATTTGCAACTTATATGATGTTATATTCATGTTTTATAATGATTTCGGGGATTTTCTAAACAATCCCCCCCTTTTGGTTCTAACTCTGTTTTCCAGAAAACGTCTTTTTTAGTGTTTCGGACTTTCCGGGAGCTTCGGGACTCCAAAAAGGGCAAGGCCAAAGAGCACGGTTCAGAATATTCGAGACGAACGCAATGGGCTGAAAATGAAGACCAGAAGCCCAACCAGCTGGAAACTAGAGGGCCCCACGCGGTCAGATTCCCTGGCCGCGTGAGGACCCCTCTTTTCCCCCTCGTGGCTCCGATGCCGTCCGTTTTTGTCTCCGTGGCTTCGTCTTGACCTAAAACCGGCTATAAAAATAGTCCCCCGGGGAGTTTCGGGAGGAGGCGGCGGAGAAACACAAAACCACGAAACAGAGAGTCAGAAGGTTGCCGCCAGAGAAGATCAGAGGGGGGAAACGCCGCCGAAATCACCTCCGGAGGGCTCCACCCCCCTCCGGCGTGTTCATCATCAACATCTACAGCAAGATCATCTCCATCTCTCCACTGTAAACTCTTGGCAAACATGATATATGATGCAATATACTATTCCCTTGATCTATTGTGTCTCCCCATCTATGTTTGAGAAGTGATTTGTTCATGGCAATAGTGAAATAGTTCGTTGATTGGTTGCATACAAGTTTTGTTATCTTTTATGATTGTCTTTATGTACAATATATGAGTGCACACATATGTTGGGGAATGCATGTAAGGTGATCACCGTTTATGTAATGGAGTGAGGGAGACTTGGGAGGACATGTAAACCTGAGACCGAGTCATGAAGTTAATTTATTGGGGGATATATATAGGGGACCTTAGAACTTAAGGCTATGGTGGGACTTTTATGTCTTAATAATTCTTGTGTGTTCATTTACTTGGCCATGAGATCCATCATAAGGGGTTTTAGTTCATTTACTTGGCTACACCTATTTATGGCTCCTTCCTAGAAGAAACAATTAAGACTGAAACATGTGCTTCACTAATTGTGACAACCACACAAATGAAATAACAATTGCTAGAACATTTGCTCCCTTGAGATATTTGCTACTTGCTACTTTGAGAAACTTGCTCTAAGAAACTTGCGTTTGAAACTTGATTGAGAAACTTGTTACTAGATAAACCCATTCCACATCACTTGCTTTCCTTAGTTAGTTCCTTTCATATTTAAACTTATTGCTTTGCACAAACGGCCATATAAGAGGGTTATAGGGCTTTAGAGAATAGATAGTTTACCTTCAGCTCCTCGTGGGTTCGACACTCAAATACTTATCGAATTGTGCTACAGTGATTCCTTGCTCTTGGGGATTATCAGTATTGTACTGTACTTTTTTTTACTAAACTTGTTTGCTTGTCTAACACTTGCTTGTGTAACACTTGATTAACAGATACATTCTAGATGCCAGAGAGATACATTTGAGATCTATGGTTGATAGGGTGAAGACACAACTTATGACAAGATTTTACAACAAAAGAATTGAGGCAGAAAAGTGGCCTGGCACCATATGCCCAAAGATAAGAAGAGACTAGAAAAGAACCAAGAGCTTGCAAATACATGTGAAGTGTCTGGAGCAGGGGATGGCATCTTCCAGGTTGATAACCACACAAGAGTTTACATTGTGGATATAAAAGCAAAGAGTTGCACATGTAAGAGGTGGGATCTCAGTGGAGTGCCATGCCACCATGCAATTGCTTGCTGCAGGCATGAAAATACATCAGCAGAGGAGCTAGTAGACCCATGTTACAGCATTGCAAATTTCAAATTGGCGTACAAACCAATCATCAAGCCCTGTAGGCATAGGAGTGAATGGGAAAAACAAATCAGTGTGAAATTTTGCCACCTTTGTATGATAAGAAAGTTGGCCGACCTGTTGGAGATATGCCCTAGAGACAATAATAATTTAGTTATTATTTATCTCCAAGTTTATTATTAATATTTATATCTTTATGCTATAACTGTATTGGGCACTTGAATAGCAAATACAACATGTTCAAGAGGAAAACCTCCAATACAGGTGTAGAGATACGAACAAGTAAAAGCATTCCTGGTCTTGTCTCTAAGTTCTACCCTGGCGAGCATGGCGATCCCGTCAACTTTGATGCCTTACCAGACTTGCTGGAGAAGGCGGCGACCGAACATGACGGCGCGCTACGATCAGCAGCACGAGGCGGAGCCAAGTTGGCATTGGCGATGACGGCGGCGTGGTATCCGGAGGCTGATATTCATCAAGTCACCGAGTACTTCCCCACCGAAGACGAAAACAACCAAGCCATCGTGATGCGAGACGTGCTGCGGTCTGTTCGAGGCTATGCGACCCGGGTTGCCAACATGGTTGACATCCGCAAGTTCTACAAGGAACACCCGGATCCACATGTTGCCGTAGCCGATCCCTCCTTGGCGGATCCTGAAGCTGCCGGAGGCGGAGAAGGCGAAGCGCGGCTGACGAGCGCAGCCCCAGGATGGCGGAGCCAGCCCCAAGGATGCCGTCAGCCCCCAGGATCTCCCACCACCTCACCAAAGCGGCAACTCCTTAACTGTCCTCCTGCAATGGCAGCACAAACACTGCGTTAATCTGTTAACGCAAAAAACTTTATTTTGGGTTTGTAAATATTATGGGCCAACTTTTATGCTACACTTGGCGGTAGGCTTATTTAAGTGGCCCGCCTTAATATGTATCTCGTTGCATGTTTAGCTTTTTCATATGTTGGCGGAACCTCATCTTAGTTACTTTAGCTGAGCCAACCAGGTGCAATACCAACTAATTTAGACTCAGAGACCAAAGCCAGCATGTTGGTGCCAACGACATACTACTAGGCGACCCACACACAAACAGACAGATAAGCATATTAGGCGGTGCAAAGATTGTTTGCTTTTTTAGCCGGCAGACGGCAAATGTCAAAAAGTTTGAACCTTAGCACGGAGCAAAAATTATTTTGTTTGGTAACTTTTATGACAACAGATATATGATTGCGAGAAAAGACAAAAGATGGCATGATCCCAAAACTGAATGAGCAAACCACAGACTTTTATTTCATAATCATATAGTACTTATTACAATGTGGAAATTGCTAAGTGTAAAAAGGACGTAGCTGCTCAATGTTCCAGGGTCGCTTGGTTTCTTCGTACTTGTCGTCAACCTTCCTTTTGCGCTTGCGACCTCGCTTCTTCTTGTATCCGTCTCGCGTCTACCAAGTAATAAGAACCATTGAGCAACACCTTACTGACCACAAAAGGTCCTTCCCAAGGCGGGGATAACTTATGCAAGCCCTTTCCTATCTTGGATTAGGCGGAGGACCAGGTCACCAACTCTAAAACTTCGTTGCCTACCTTCTGCTGTGATAACGCCTCAAACTTTGCTGATAGATGGCGGATCGTGCGAGAGCAACGTCTCGTTCTTCATCAAGTAGGTCAAGGCCATCCTGTCTTGCATCTTCTGCGTCTTCCTGGACGTAGGCTTGATTCTGGGAGAATCGTACATCATGTCGGTTGGCAACACTGCTTCTGCGCCATAGACTAAGAAGAAAGGAGTAAACTTGGTTGATCTGTTTGGAGTTGTGCGTAAACTCCAAAGGACAGACTGCAATTCATCCACCCAAGCCCCAGCCGCTCTGTGCAATGGTACTTCGAGACGTGGTTTGATTCCTTGTAGGACTAAACCATTTGTACGCTCTACTTGACCGTTTGCCTGCGGATGTGCTACTGAGGCTAGATCTAGGCGGATACCATGCTTATAACAGTATTCCTCGACTTCGCCTTGCGACAAGTTAGTGCCGTTATCGGTGATAATGCTATGAGGCACCCCGAACCGAGAGATTATTCCCCACAGAAAGTTTGCGGCTGTGGCGCCGTCTAGCTTTTTGATAGGCTTAGCTTCAACCCATTTGGTGAACTTGTCTACAGCCACAAGTAAATGTGTGTAGCCACCAGGCGCCGTTTTAAACGGACCAACCATGTCCAAGCCCCAGACTGCGAAAGGCCATGTGATGGGTATTGTTTTAAGCTCTTGAGCCGGCATGTGATTGTCTGGCATAAAGTTGGCAGCCCCTGCATCTTTTGACAATGTCTCTGCATCTTGCTTGGCTGTCAACCAGTAGAAACCTTGTCGGAAGGCTTTTGAAACAAGGGCGCGTGAGGAAGCATGATGTCCACACACGCCGCATGTATCTCATCCAACAGTTCTCTGCCTTCTTCGGGCGAAATGCAACGTTGGTAAACACCAGTGGTGCTACGCTTGTACAATTCGCCTTTGATTATTGTGAATGCCTTGGCTCTTCTTATTATTTGCCTTTTCAAAACCTCATCATCCGGTAACTCCTGATTGATCAGGAAGTCCAAATATGGCGTCGTCCAATCCGGCTTTACCAGTAGACGGCATAGCTAGCACTTCAACTGGTTCTGCCGATCTGGGTCAAGGAGGTCTGCTCCTTTTATTGACGGCTTGTGTAGGTGTTCCAGGAAAACATCTTTTGGTACCTTTTTGCGTTCAGACCCATTCTGGCAAGTGTATCTGCCGCCTCATTTTGAGCTCTTGGGATGTGGCGGACCTCGTAGCCTAGAAAACACTTGGCGAATTCGTCAACGGTAGCTCGATATGCCGCCATTGTCTCGCTCTTTGTGTCCCAAGTACCACGTATCTGTTGCGCCACCAAGTCTGAATCTCCGTAGCAGAGGACACGCTGGACGCCAAGTTCCTTGGCAATGTGTAAACCATGAAGGAGAGCTTCGTATTCAGCAACATTATTAGTTGCCTTGAAGTGAATTTGTAACACATAACTAAGCTTGTCTCCTTGAGGGTTTCTTAAAACAATGCCAGCCCCCGAGCCCTGAAGCATTTTTGATCCATCAAAGTGCATGATCCAGTATGCATCTTCAGGGAGAGGTACTTCGTCCATGGCCTCCGTCCAATCTGCTACAAATCTGCTAAGGCTTGAGACTTAATGGCCGTTCTGGGTTTATACGTGATGTCGAAGGCGGCAAGTTCATGCCCCATTTGGCAACGCGGCCTGTTGCATCTGTATTATTGATGATATCCCCCAGAGGTGCCTTGCTCACCACCGTTATTGAATGCTCCTGGAAATAGTGCCTTAACTTCCTGGCGGCGTAGAAAACACCGTAGACCAGCTTCTGGTAATGCGGATAACGCTGTTTTGAGGCGGAAAATACTTCACTGATGAAGTAAACCGGACGTTGTTCCGGCAAGTCTGAATTTTCCGTCTTGCGTTCCACAACCAGTACCACGCTAACAACCAAGTTAGTTGCCGCGATGTAAAGCAGCATTGGTTCCTGCGAACGAGGAGCTGCCAAATTGGAGCAGACGTTAACGCGTCCTTGAGTTGCTGCAAGGCGGCGTCTGCTTCGTCTGTCCACTCAAAGTTGTCGGATTTCTTCAGAAGCCGGTAGAGAGGCAGTGCCTTCTCACCAAGACGGCTAATGAAACGACTGACGGCAGCCGCCGAGCCGGCAAGTCGCTGCACGTCCTTCAGGTCCTTGGGCCTGGATATGTTGAGGATCGCTTTGATTTTTTCTGGATTACTCTATCCTCGTTCGGAAACGATAAAGCCAAGCAATTTGCCGGCAGGAACCCCGAAGACGCATTTTTTCGGGTTGAGCTTCATCCTATATACCCGGAGGCTATCAAAGGTTTCTCTCAAATCGTCAAGCAAATCTGCCTTCTTTCTTGACATGACGGCAATGTCGTCAACATAGACGTGAACATTGCGGCCAATTTGCTCGTGAAGGCATCTTTGCATACACCGCTGATACGTTGCGCCGGCATTTTTTAGACCGAAGGGCATCGTGATGTAGCAGAAGGTCCCGTAGGGCGTAGTGAACGCTGTTTTGATTTGGTCGGATTCTCGCATTTTGATTTGGTGGTACCCGGAGTACGCATCCAAAAAGCACAGCAGCTCGGAGCCGGCTGTGGAGTCTATGACCTGATCTATACGAGGCAAAGCAAAGTGGTCCTTAGGACAGCACTTGTTCAAACCGGTATAATCAATGCACATTCTCATTTCCTTATTAGGTTTTGGAACCATTACAGGATTTGCCAACCAATCAGTGTGTACTACCTCCCTAATGAACTTGGCTTCTTGCAACTTGATGATCTCCTTCCCTATTGCTGTCCGCTTCTTCTCACCGTAGCGCCTTATTCCTTGCTTCACTGGTTTGGCTCCTTCGTAGACGTTAAGAGAGTGCTCGGCAAGTTCCCTCGGGACACCTGGCATGTCGGCTGACGACCATGCAAAGATGTCCTGATTCTCACGGAGGAACCTGACGAGCGCGCTTTCCTATTTGTCGTCCAAGCCAGCCCCTATGGTGACTTGCTTGGAGCTGTCACCTGGGACCAGATCCGCCTTCTTTGTGTCTTCGGACGCCTTGAAAGTGTTCTTTTCTGCGGTCTTTACATGCTCCGGCAACTGCGACGTATCGAGCTCTTTTTCAACATGGCTAATCCTCTGCGTGGAGGACTGCCTCAGCGAAGGCGGCGTTGCCACGCTCGCACTCCTTTGCTTTCTTGAAGTTGCCACTGACGGTGATTGTACCATTGGGTCCCGGCATCTTCAGCTTGCTGTAGATGTAACACGGCGAGCCATGAACTTGGCGAAAGCTGGCCGTCCAAAATGGCGTGGTAGGCACTTTGAAGGGGACTACTTCGAACCTGAGATACTCCGAGCGGTAGTTTGTCTCAGGCCCAAAAGTAACCTCCAATTGATGCTTCCCATTGACTTGGCTTGCTTTCCCGGAACGATGCCATGAAACTTGACTTTGCTGTAGTCAAGCTGGCTTTCCGACAAGTTCATGCGCTTCAGTGTGTCCGCGTAGATGATGTTGAGGCTGCTGCCGCCATCCATCAACACCTTGGTGAGCCTGAAGTTATCGACAATTGGGTCGACGACAAGGGCGTATTTGCCGGGGTGAGGTACGTGATCTGGGTGATCATCTCTATCCCAAGTTATTGGCTCCTCTGACCAGTCTAGATACTGGGGAACGTCTGGTACTGTGGCGTTTAGCTCGCGCATCTCCGCCTTTTCTTCTTTGCCGAAGGAGTGCCCAGAAGCACACCAATTGGCCATGTACCTTGGGTATTTCTTTCTTTGCGCACAGCTTGGGTTCCTCATCCTCGGACATGGAAACTGCCCCATCATCGTCTTCCTTCTTTGTCTTCTCAGCCTTTTTGCTCTTTTTTGACTTCCAGCCAACCTCGGGGTCCTTCTTGAAGTCCTCCATGAACCGGCATTCCCCTAATGTGTGGTTAACTTTGCCTAAGGACGCGTGGATTGGGCAGGGCAAGGCTTTTGCCTGATCGTACGTCAGGCGTGCTTGCTGGAGCCGCCATCTTTACCCTTTCCTTTCCACTTGCGGTTGCCGCCTTTGCCTTCGAAGGCGGCGGCGACCTCGTTTGACGGTCCGGCTTTGTCATCCTGGGGAGCCTTGCGTTTGTGACTTGCTCGCCTGTTTGGCGCCATGTCATGTGCGCCATCTCCATCGCGTGCATCATCATCCGCCTGTGCGTACATGGCTGCTACTTCGAGCATGACTCCGAGATCCTTGACTTGCATGCGTACGAGCTTATGTCTGAGACTTGAGCCCTTCAGGAGGCCTGTGGTGAAGGCATGGATTGCTTGATTGTCGTCTACGTTCTCGCAGCTTGCCTTTGTTTGAATCCACCTTGCCAAGAAGCTTGTAGCTGTTTCATCTGGCTTTTGCACGCAACGAACCAAATCTGTGTATGTATTGGGTCGCTTGTACGTGCCTTGGAAGTGCTGCGTGAACACCTTTTCCATGTCATGCCAACTATGAATGCTTTTCTCCGGCAAGTTTTCGATCCAGCTTCGGGCTGTCCCCTCCAGCATGAGGGGAAGGAAGCGTGCGGCGACGAGGCCATTGCCTCCGGCAATTTCAACTGCCAGCGCGTAGTCCGACAACCATGAGTTTGGCTTGTCCGCTCCATTGTACCTTTGATGAGTTTTTGACACTGATGTCATGTCTCGGGTACTTGAACGTTGCGGATGGCTGGGCCAAAGCACTCAGGTCCTAGATAGGCATCTGCTTTCCAGCCTTGATGTCATTGAGACGATGTCTGCGTCTTGCGGACTGAGCTGTTTGCCAGATCTATCGGCGTTAGGCTCGTCCTGCGCTGCCCGGCTGTGCCTAGGCTCGTTGTTGTGTCCCCGGCTTCCGCCTTCGTGCCTGGGCACTGGTGGTGGGGACTGTGTGCGGTCCCTGCTTCTTCTTGGCGGCGGGGTTGTCACGATTGCCGCCACTCCTTGGCGGCTGCTTGCTGCCCCTGCTTCCGCCTTCATCCCGCCTAGGCGGAGGGGTGAGGCCTTGCGCCTGTTGCCGGTTCTGGACGCCTCGTCACGCTGCCTTTTGGGAGGTGGTGACTTGCGTGGGTCCTTCTCCTTGTCCTTCCCTTTTCCGTGGCTACTGGAGCCGGACGGATCTTCGGGTTGCCACCGGCCGCAGCTTTGCAAGCGTTGGATTTGATTCCAACTTTCCTCCCTTGCGTCCGCCATGTCGGCGCGAGAATCAGCACGGGCCTGCTGCTCTAGAGCTTTGTGAGCAAGGATCGATGCGTAGTAGATCTTCTCGTCCTTGTCATAGTCATCATTGTTGAGGATGTCTAAGGCGGCTGCAGTGTTGAGGACAGGGGTGGCGAGGATGACGTCCCCGTTCTTGTCCTTACGCTGCGGCGCTGTAGCCCACTCGAAACCAAGCTTTTGGGCAGGGGATTTGAAGTTGTCAGGATCCCTGCCTTTCTTGCTTTTCTTCTCTGCCACAGGTCCTGCCGGCTTGGGCAATGGAGTGGTGGTGAAAAGATTGCGCTTGGGGTCTAACTTGGCGGTTATCTTGGCGTTTTCCTCCTTGGCTTCGTCGAGGAGGCTCTGGACCTCTGCTTGCTTGCTTTTGAGGTACTCAGTTTGCTCCACCAAGGTGTTTCGAAGTTTCTCCAAATCAGCCGGGTTGGTTTTGTCGGTCACCGGCGTGTGCAGAACTTCCGCCAGGGCCGCCATGTTCCCTATCTTGCTGGGCTCGCCTTTCTCTAGAATCTTCTTTGGAGCCCCAGGAGGCTCTGGAAACAGTGGATCGGTTGCCGGGGTCCCCAGGTTGGCGGCGTCAGTTGCCGCCGCCTGTCTGAGGCTGCACGGTGACATCCGCCACAAAAACCTGCTGCATGTTGACGGAGGAGCCCGTAGCCGCCTCAGAAGGCGGAGGATCAGGTGTAATAAAACACTGCTTGACCCGTTGCTCAAACATGCTGGCAGAATCTTCTTCGGAGTCAGAATCTACGTTGACGTGAACGGTAGATCTGGATCCGGCATCCGACATCGCATCATCCTGGAGCGCAGGAAGAATAGATTCGGGATCTTGGTTGGGCTGGGAGTCTGATCCCAGTCCCGTCATGCCGACAAAGTGTAGATCTGAATCTGCGGACTCCTCAGAGGAGGCAAACTCAGATCCGTCTTGATTGTAGGGCGGGTGGGATGGCGAATAAATTCGCGGCAACCCATACGCCTCAGAAGTGTAGCCGATGAACACATCGACGCCGCCAAACGGCACAACTCCGCATCCGACAATGTAGTCGTCTGCGGGGATGTAGGACTCGTCGCAGCTGATGTAGTGGTTGTCGCCGTAGCGAAGCGCGGCCGACGGCGATTGTTTCGCCGATGCCGCCTAGAGTTCCCGCCTGGAACGTGACGCCTGACGCCTTAGGCCCCACGGTGGGCGCCAACTGTCGTCGTATCGGCATCTGGATAGGAGACGGGGTCCTGCTAGCCGAGGGTGAACGTAGGGCAAGAAGGTGGACGTCGTCGAGGTCGGGATTGTACACGGCAGTTTACCCAGCTTCAGGCTCCACGGCGGTGGCGGAGCCCTACGTGCTGCTATAACTCACTATAAGGCAATAGCCGTGTACAGGTTACAATGAGTTGGTTGTGTATCGTCAGAGTATGAGAGTATGCCCTAAAGGCTTCCCGAGGTCCAGCTTATATAGGCGGCTGGACCTAGGGTTACAAGGTGATTACGTATCCGGCAAGCATACAGAGTCCTAAACCTAGCCGGCAAGTATGCCGCCTTCCGTCTTGGTCTTGGTGGCTTCATGGGCTTCGGTCTTGGGCCTCCTCCTTGCCGGCATCCGCCTTCCTTGGTCGTCAGCTATCTGGGCCGCCCGGCAGGCAAAGCCTTCACCACCACTGCGGGTCACCCGGGACTAGCCGGATTGATCCATGCTGGTGATACCCCTAGTAGGTATATCCCCAACAATGTTTTCCTGATCATGGGCTTTATATAAGTCACACAGCTATAGGAGTTTATTGTCGGAATGACAATAGTACTGAACCAACCCATTGTATGATCTTGCTAAGAGACTAATCGTCAACGATGAAGGTAGCAATTGATCAAATGTTTAGTTTTCATTAGTTGTATTCCTTTGCTATGAGAATATCTGGTGACCGCTTATTCGACAATCATGATTTGATTGTCACCTAACGTCTGGTCGTAACTGGGGACCATAACGGTGACTTTTGGGTGTGAACTAGAATAATGTATTGGAACAGAGATTATTCAAGAATAGCACTTACTCCTCCAGACGATGCAGAGGTACATCCTCTAGGCCATCTCAGTATTATTATTGTCACCCAATCGTCTGGCCAATGATATTGGTACGAGAATTATATGTGTACGAGAATTATATGTGTTATGATCAAAGGGTTTGATCACACTAGAGCACATTGTCTCAAATCTCGAGATATCATTGGTATCGTGTACGTAAAGGGATTAGCGTAATGAGTAACACACAGGTTCTGTCGTTCACTCATGAATACACGGGAGCCAGTACGGCCATCTAGGTCTCAATGCTGGTTATTGTCTGGTAAGTTCCCGGACATGTCTTTGTGTTTACCGAACCTTTCGGTCACACACTTAAGCTGTGAGTCAATCTTTTATTCAGAGAATAAATTTGTAGTTTTGTGGTTATGAGAAGTGGTCGGAGTACTTCCGATGTCACATGAACAACTCCGGAGTGATTCGGAGAAGTTCCGGTGAAGTTACCATGAGAGGGAAATGATGCCGGTATAGGGCACAATTTCCTATGAGAGAAATATGGCGAACAAGAGATGTTCCGGGATGCCGGCAAGTGTTTCCGACATCAGTGGATAGAGTCCATGATTTTATCTATAGAGTATGTTAGGTTCCGAAAGAGTTTCGGAGGTTTGCCGGGAAGGGGGGATCCGCTAGGGAAGAGAGGGGGGTGCCCTGCATGCCGCGCCACACCTAGTTTGGGCCGGCTGCATGGGCCCCACCTCCTAGCTGGGCGCACCAAGTCTCCCTCTCTCTCTTCCTTGTTTAAATTGGAGATTTAAAAGAGTCCAACTTGAACTAGGAAAGGAATAAAGGAAATTGGCCAAAAGATAAAGGGAAGGGAGGGAGTCCTTGTTGAACAAGGACTCCCCAAACCAACTTGGGCAAGGGGTCGATCGGCCCATCTAGGGCCGGCGCACCACCCCCTCCCCTACCCCTTATATACTCCCCCCTCTCCCCAAGGAGAAGACATCCAGAACTTACACAAGTTCCTCTCTCTAGATATTGTGCAATTAGACGATGCTCTAATCTAGACGGCGCTCTAATTAGACATTGATCTAATCTCTCTCTAGTAGATCTCATGTGTTGAGAATTAGATCTCTCTAGTCTCATATAGCTCTAATCAAGTTTGATTAGATCTACCACCAAATCTACGCCGAAAGGCAGTCTCTCTTCGTCGGTGCTAGTAGCTCTAGGCGGCGAACGTGCTCGACGGATTGGCGCGGCGTACGTGTGGATACTGTTAGAGCGGGGCTGCGCAAGTAGTTCCTCGACGACGGACCGGCAACAATCTCACCTCCCGGCGTGGACGTGAGATTCTTCATCAGGCTCCACCGACATCTACTTCAACAAACACAAGATCTTCCGCAACGGTGTTTGTAAGTATCTAGATCTAGCATTATGGGGTGCAACATATCTTCATAGAAGATCTTGGCAGCAAGGTTACGGAATTTTTTAAAGTTTTACCCGCAACCCAATACGACCAACTAATAAGAGCAGAACAAAGCAGCTGTATGAGCTCAAAACAAAGGATGTTGCCAAGAAAGTGAGCAAACATGGCATGATAATCACCAGTTCTTACTGTCATGTAGATGGTCACAACATTTATGGCTGTGGACTAAAAATGGCTGGCATTCTATCAGAAGAACAAGAGACAGAACAGCCAGCAGTTAGAACATGATCAAGGGCAATTCCTGAAGATGTCTCTGACCATGAAGCAGGAGATCTCACACAAGAACATGACAACAACATTCCACAGGCTGCGGTGACACAAGAAGATACCCCTATGCTAGTACAAACAGCTCAGGTAATAATTACCTCATTATTTCATATTATCAATTACTGTTTCAATTATTGAGCAATGCATTATATATCTTATTATTCCATATAATTGTGCCTAGGTCAACTATGGACTAACCATGCTTCAGAGGATGCAGTTGTTAAGGCCATCCCTTAGAATTGAGAGCATAGTTATTGATTCAACCTTCATCAGTAATGCATTTGCACATGCTCAAGGTGCAACTACCACTACAACAGCCACAAAAGATGCTAACCTGACCATGAAGCTGGTACAAATGAAAAAGACAAGGATAGACAAATGGCAGCAAGCAGAGACGCAACTCTTGAAGCAATGAATGAAGCCATTGAGAAAAAAGCACAAGAGGCTGAAGCTAAGAGACAAGAAATCCACCAGGCAAAATTAGAGAAGCAAGCAAGCAGAAGAGCAACAGCTCAGGAGAAGAGAAAGTTATAAGCAGCAGAAAAACAAGTTGCACTGCAAGTTCACAAGCAGAAAAAAAGAGAAGAGGCAGAGGAAAAGAAGGCTTACTCCCAACAGCAGAAAGAAATGAAGGCATTAGAAGTTGCAGCTCAAAAAGCAGAGCCGACAGCTCAAAGAGCAGAGCAGGCAGCTGCTAAAAAAGAACAAGCTAAGAATAGAACAAAATTGAGCACAAATCAAGTAGGGAACATTAGCATAGGTTCGAAAGATATGTGTGTATTTTGTGGCCATAACTTGTTGAAAACATGATCAACTTCCTGGGATAAACTTCATGACCAAACATACAAAGGATAGCAAGCAGACATACAAAATAAGAATAGAACGAAATTGAGCACAAATCAAGTAGGGAACATTAGCATAGGTTCGAATTAAGCCCAAATACGGCATACAAATTGTTCAGATAACTCAATGTTCAGAGAGTACACAGATTTTTCAGAGAGTACACAAATTGTTCAGAGAGGACACTTGCGATCTTCGTCAGACAACGACACCAACACGTAACTTCAGTCCCCACCGGCGGAACCACAACCATTGTGCCCACTGTAGTAATGGCCACCGTCGAGGACCGGTGGCAGAACACTACCGTCCATTCGGCCGCCCTCGAATGGAAAAAAAATGCGTGCGCGTCGGGTCTTCGTCGTCTTCGTAGCACGGCGGCATGTCGGTGATGACTGGGCTGCGATCGAGCACCTCCGAGACATGGATCAGCACGTTGTGCTCAGCTGTCTTCTTCGACATCGGCGACCTCGGTGGTGGCGGAGTGGAAGGGTCTTCCTCTCACTCGTAGTCGATGGAGGGAGGCTCGAGCGGCAGCCGCACAATTGGCACCTCAATCACGAGGCTCTTGGGCACGTCGCACGGATTCTTCATCCATGCCTCGACGAAGAGGAACCAGCTGTCCATAGGGACCAGCATCTTCTTCAGGTGGCCGCCCAGCCGGTTCACGAACTGGCCAACCGCGTCTGGCTCCCACGCCTGCCGCGGGAACCTCTGGAAGGTCAGCTTTGTCAAGAACGGCAGCTCGGACTCCTCTGCACCGCTTGCAGGGTGCCAGCGGGCTAACTGGAGCGGCGCGCCGGAGATGTACAGGTCCTGGGACTTGTACACCACGCGAGAACAATCCTCCTCGTGGCAGAAGCGGATGAAGAAATCAGCATGCGGAGCAGCTACATCCACATTCACGTCGCACCGTGCCACACCGCACTCCGCCGCCAGCGCCGCCACGACGTCCTCGGCGAGATAGGAGGACGGCGACCAGCAACAGTGGCAACCACCGCCCGCCCCTCCACTTCCGCTCCAGTTTGAGCATGGTGCGCGTCGGGGTGAGAACCCAATAGCCCTGCTCAGGCCTTAGCTCCAGCTCGCCGTATGTGGGGAAAGCTCAAATGGGAACTTCCGGCGGCTATCCATCGGCGGCGACGGTCTCGATTTGGGGAGCAGGATGTGGGGAATTTTTAGTTGTCGATCAAGTAGGGTTCGGGTCCGGTCCCATATTTTATTTCATGTCTCTTTGCAAAAAAAAAACCTCCGCCTCGCCACATCTACGTCCACGTTGTCGCCTTCACGCCATGGAGTTTCGGGAGGAGGCGGCGGAGAAACACAAAACACGAAACAGAGAGTCAGAAGGTTGCCGCCAGAGAAGATCAGAGGGGGAAACGCTGCCGAAATCACCTCCGGAGGGCTCCACCCCCCTCCGGCGTGTTCATCATCAACATCTACAGCAAGATCATCTCCATCTCTCCACTGTAAACTCTTGGCAAACATGATATATGATGCAATATACTATTCCCTTGATCTATTGTGTCTCCCCATCTATGTTTGAGAAGTGATTTGTTCATGGCAATAGTGAAATAGTTCGTTGATTGGTTGCATACAAGTTTTGTTATCTTTTATGATTGTCTTTATGTACAATATATGAGTGCACACATATGTTGGGGAATGCATGTAAGGTGATCACCGTTTATGTAATGGAGTGAGGGAGACTTGGGAGGACATGTAAACCTGAGACCGAGTCATGAAGTTATTTATTGGGGGATATATATAGGGGACCTTAGAACTTAAGGCTATGGTGGGACTTTTATGTCTTATAATTCTTGTGTGTTCATTTACTTGGCCATGAGATCCATCATAAGGGGTTTTAGTTCATTTACTTGGCTACACCTATTTATGGCTCCTTCCTAGAAGAAACAATTAAGACTGAAACATGTGCTTCACTAATTGTGACAACCACACAATGAAATAACAATTGCTAGAACATTTGCTCCCTTGAGATATTTGCTACTTGAGATATTTGCTACTTGCTACTTTGAGAAACTTGCTCTAAGAAACTTGCGTTTGAAACTTGATTGAGAAACTTGTTACTAGATAAACCCATTCCACATCACTTGCTTTCATTAGTTAGTTCCTTTCATATTTAAACTTATTGCTTTGCACAAACGGCCATATAAGAGGGTTATAGGGCTTTACAGAATAGATAGTTTACCTTCAGCTCCTCGTGGGTTCGACACTCAAATACTTATCGAATTGTGCTATAGTGATTCCTTGCTCTTGGGGATTATCAAGCACTTTTCTGGCGCCGTTGCCGGGGAGCGTTGTGCTAAGCTTTTATTCTTGTTTGCATTGCATACTAACATATAAATCTAAAACATTATTATAAAATGGAAAACAACCAAACAATTATAGAGCTGTATAATATCTATCTTGAGTTAGGACATGAAGTGTATGAGGAGAAAATTAAATTTTATTTGCATAACAATCATGTTTGTGGTAGTACTAATTCTTTGAACACCTTTATTGCTAATGCTAAGGAAAACCTTAAGCTTGGGGAAGTTTGTTTTGATGAATATGATATTTTTAGTCCCCCAAGTTTGGAAGAGAAAATTTATTTTGATGATACTATGTCTCCCATATATGATGATTACAATGATGTATATGATATTTTCAGTCCACCTACTATTGAGGATGAAAGTGATTTAATTGAGTTTGATGATCCATTATGCTCAGTAGATGATAAGTCTTTATGTGGTGATTCTATTCAAAACTATGTGGTTATGTTTAACTTTAATGCTTGCAACTATTATGAGAGAGAAGAGATAAGAATCCCATTTATGTTTCTATGTTATTTAAAATGCAAGCTATTGATTATTATATGCATTGGTTACCTCAAATTTTTGTTATTTATTCATATATAAATTCCAATGCATAGGAAGAGAGTTAGACTTAAAAAGTAATTGTTTAATATTCTGTGGTGTGTTCCTTATGCTTTAATTTCCTATTCGGTTTGAGCACACCTTTATATCTTTACAACATGTAAAATATCTTTACCTACTGTTTTGTGACAATTAGTTTAAGATTTTCATTTTATATAAAATTTGGGAAAGTAAATGAGAAGGATGAGTAATGGAGAAGTTGGGGTCGACCTTGAACATGTGTTGTTCATGCCAATGGAACCGTTGCAAAGTCTCTATCATTAAAACTTTTCCCAAAGCTAAAACCAAATAAAAAGAGTGTTTATGTTGTATATATTTGCTTCTCCTTTTGCCTTTTTGCTAAATCAAAAACAACAAAAATATTTCCTTCTTCTTTGATTGTTTCTCTTGATTCTTGCTTGGTTCTTTTTGTTTCTTTTTGATTTTTATCTTCAGCTTAAGTTTTGGGTTTTTGAGTCAAGGTGCTTGTTTACTACCGTAACATCACCTTTGTATCTTATTTTTCATCTTAATGGCAAGAATAACCTCTTTTGAGAGGTAGGATTAAACAATAGTGATTTGCTGTCCAGAAAACAGATTCCTGAGCTTCACTGCAAAAAAATGTATAAAATCACAGAAGAGGAATTTTGACCTGATATTTTACGACAGCAATATTCAGTTATTAATACACATTTCATTAGTTCAAAGTTTTCTGATTTGAGCAACGTAAGTGCCTCTGAAAATTCACTCTTTACGGGCTGTCCAGTTTTTGACAGATTCTGTCTTTATTTTGCATTACTCTCATTACTTGTGTTTTGTGTGGTTCTATTGATCAAAGAGCAATACAAAACCATAGTAATATTAGCTAATGTGTATAATCAACTCATGATATGTCTTTGCTGTACCTATGAGGATTTCATTTATGGAGACAGTAACCCCTCTAATCAAGTTTTAAGATGAGTTTTGTGTGAAGAGAACTTTCAAGTGAAAGAGTTGAGGGTGATGAATAAAGATCACGAGGGACAAACACTCAAGTTTGGGGATGTTACCCCTAGGCTCACCCTACATATATCAAATAAGTACAAGAATTTAATCTTGGGATGCCAAGCCACCTCACTCCAGCCATCTTGATACCAAGTAAGTAAGCCTAGCTATATGGCTATAAAGAAAGCGCTTTACGGGAGGCAACCCGGTTGTTTTTACTTTTGATTTTTTTGTGTTCTCTTGCTGTAACAAGAGACTTAGTTTTTAGTTTAGTTTCTGGAATTCTTAATAAAGTGCCAAGTTTTACCTATTTTGGCTTGAAAAAGTTGTTTTTTGCATTCGGAGATTTTATTCCAGCACGAATCTGTGCACGGTATGATTTTTAGTTCCTATTCTGTAACTCGAATGAGCTGAAATTTGAACTGTAGTTGCAAATTTTCATCCTCTGCAAGCGTGGATTTTTTCAGATTTTTTCGACATATTTAAGTAGGGTAGAAAAATACGTTTTGTTGCTGCTGTTTTTCTGGACGGATTCTGTCCTATTTTGTTTGATACATTCTTTGAACTTTTAACTTGAATCTTTTTTATCCAAATGAGTTTATTAGTAGGCATACAATATTATACACTTTCTGGACATTCATATGAATTTTTATTTAAGGATTTTATGCAGCAAGCAATTCATTTGTCTATCACTACTAATGTCACCCACAGAAAAGAAATGGGAGAAACGGTGTTTTGAAGTTTTTTCACAGGGATTAGAGGAGATGCACCAAGAGCTATCCAAGGATGGTGAAACCATAAGCTTGGGGATGTGAAGAAACCCCACTGGACCAACACACTCTCGGTTTGCACACGTCTAACTTCTGTTTTTCGATCAATGCACCCTATCACATAAACTTGGAGCGTCTTTTATTTGCTTTTTATTTTGATTTTTGTTTGTCTTGAGACCACCACTATCATTTATATATGAGAAAGCTACTGGAAATTTGGGTTGAATTAAGTTTGATGCTATTAAAAAGATTGGGAAAGGGATGTTTGAGTTGATTCAAAAAGATACATATAGTTGCATGATTCATGTGCTTTTTAATGAGTATTAATTTGCAAGTGTTTTATCAAGAGCTATCTTTTATTCATGTTTTGATGCTGAATGTCACTTTACTTTGTTTAACATGGATTGGTTAGTTCTATGGACACTTATACATGCATTTAGACGGTCAACTTTCTCCCTTTTGCTAGCAAAAAAAATTCCAACAAGTAAAAACTTGTTTTCCAACACCTTCAACCAAAGTTTTTCCAGTGAGTCCACCATATCTACCTGTTAGCTTTATGTTATTCCAAGTATGTTTATCATGTTATATTGTATTATCTTTGCTTCCAAATTAAAATGCTTATGTTATTGATTGTTATGGGAAAAGTTGGTTAAAAAGCTCTCACGAACTTGATGCACCTTACTTTCATTGCACTTAATAAACATGAACCATTGTGATTAAAATTATGAAGTTGTGTGCTTGACAAGAGTCTTGGTTGGGAGTTAGCTCATATGTGCTGTCACATGGCAAGCTTTCAACAGTGCTCTTAATTATATTTAGTTGATATCATGTACTTTTGTTTATGGATGCCTAACATTGTGTGAAATAAAAGTGGAAACTTGGTAAGTTTGAGGAGTAAGTATAAATGGCTAGAGAGACTCACCGGGCGGCTAACCCAAGCCATGCATCATTCATGGTGGAAATTTACTTACATATCACGGTGGACCTTCAGTGAGGCACTTCACAATAAAAAGCTATAACAATAGTAAATAAAAGAGTGCTGAGATTGTCCATTTTGTTTGTTTGTCTTGTCATTTTGACATGGGCTTGTTCCATGTCCGGGACAAGAGGTACCCCGGGAGCAACTATTAATGATGCTATTATTACTTGCAATGACTTTAACTTGAACTTGCTTTGTGACCCGAGTTGAGTAGCCAGTTGGAGAGGTACTTGTATTCAAGGGGCATGAGGCATTCAACCCATACTTTGTCAAGCACATTACTCATATTTGCTTTCACTTTGAACTTTAACCATTCAAGATGCTATGATAGGGGTAATGAGAGCTCCACACCAATGGATACCACATTGCAAACATTAACTTAAGTAGAAGCATTTGGAAGCTAGATGAAACTTATTCATGTTTTACCTCTACTTATTTATCTATCTTTCCAAAGTGTCCACCTTTTATATTCAGATTTACAAGAGTACTCTATGACCATTATAGGATGTTTTTACTTTTCATTATGCATACATTTGGTCCATAGTACTTTCTTCTATGTTACACTTTGTGAATTATCATTGAACATCCTTTCATTGAATATTTGATATCACTTCATAATCTATCTGTATATTGCTACTCCTTTGAGAATGAATCATTTGACTTTATGTAGCAATAGTAATCATCTTTGATATCCATTGATAGTATTAAAATGCAAAGTCCATGTTAGTTTTATCACCTTCATACTCGAGGACGAGTATAGGTTAAGCTTGGGGATGTTGATGCATGTAAAATGCATACATGAACTTTGCATGTTATTACTAGATATTCCTACATATTTGCAACTTATATGATGTTATATTCATGTTTTATAATGATTTCGGGGATTTTCTAAACAATCCCCCTCTTTTGGTTCTAACTCTGTTTTCCAGAAAACGTCTTTTTTAGTGTTTCGGACTTTCCGGGAGCTTCGGGACTCAAAAAGGGCAAGGCCAAAGAGCACGGTTCAGAATTTCGAGACGAACGCAATGGGCTGAAAATGAAGACCAGAAGCCCAACCAGCTGGAAACTAGAGGGCCCCACGCGGTCAGATTCCCTGGCCGCGTGAGGACCCCTCTTTTCCCCCTCGTGGCTCCGATGCCGTCCGTTTTTGTCTCCGTGGCTTCGTCTTGACCTAAAACCGGCTATAAAAATAGTCCCCCGGGGAGTTTCGGGAGGAGGCGGCGGAGAAACACAAAACCACAAAACAGAGAGTCAGAAGGTTGCCGCCAGAGAAGATCAGAGGGGGGAAACGCTGCCGGAATCACCTCCGGAGGGCTCCACCCCCTCCGGCGTGTTCATCATCAACATCTACAGCAAGATCATCTCCATCTCTCCACTGTAAACTCTTGGCAAACATGATATATGATGCAATATACTATTCCCTTGATCTATTGTGTCTCCCCATCTATGTTTGAGAAGTGATTTGTTCATGGCAATAGTGAAATAGTTCGTTGATTGGTTGCATACAAGTTTTGTTATCTTTTATGATTGTCTTTATGTACAATATATGAGTGCACACATATGTTGGGGAATGCATGTAAGGTGATCACCGTTAATGTAATGGAGTGAGGGAGACTTGGGAGGACATGTAAACCTGAGACCGAGTCATGAAGTTACTTTATTGGGGATATATATAGGGGACCTTAGAACTTAAGGCTATGGTGGGACTTTTATGTCTTAATAATTCTTGTGTGTTCATTTACTTGGCCATGAGATCCATCATAAGGGGTTTTAGTTCATTTACTTGGCTACACCTATTTATGGCTCCTTCCTAGAAGAAACAATTAAGACTGAAACATGTGCTTCACTAATTGTGACAACCACACGAATGAAATAACAATTGCTAGAACATTTGCTCCCTTGAGATATTTGCTACTTGAGATATTTGCTACTTGCTACTTTGAGAAACTTGCTCTAAGAAACTTGCGTTTGAAACTTGATTGAGAAACTTGTTACTAGATAAACCCATTCCACATCACTTGCTTTCCTTAGTTAGTTCCTTTCATATTTAAACTTATTGCTTTGCACAAACGGCCATATAAGAGGGTTATAGGGCTTTAGAGAATAGATAGTTTACCTTCAGCTCCTCGTGGGTTCGACACTCAAATACTTATCGAATTGTGCTACAGTGATTCCTTGCTCTTGGGGATTATCAGTATTGTACTGTACTTTTTTTTACTAAACTTGTTTGCTTGTCTAACACTTGCTTGTGTAACACTTGATTAACAGATACATTCTAGATGCCAGAGAGATACATTTGAGATCTATGGTTGATGGGTGAAGACACAACTTATGACAAGATTTTACAACAAAAGAATTGAGGCAGAAAAGTGGCCTGGCACCATATGCCCAAAGATAAGAAGAGACTAGAAAAGAACCAAGAGCTTGCAAATACATGTGAAGTGTCTGGAGCAGGGGATGGCATCTTCCAGGTTGATAACCACACAAGAGTTTACATTGTGGATATAAAAGCAAAGAGTTGCACATGTAAGAGGTGGGATCTCAGTGGAGTGCCATGCCACCATGCAATTGCTTGCTGCAGGCATGAAAATACATCAGCAGAGGAGCTAGTAGACCCATGTTACAGCATTGCAAATTTCAAATTGGCGTACAAACCAATCATCAAGCCCTGTAGGCATAGGAGTGAATGGGGAAAAACAAATCAGTGTGAAATTTTGCCACCTTTGTATGATAAGAAAGTTGGCCGACCTGTTGGAGATATGCCCTAGAGACAATAATAATTTAGTTATTATTTATCTCCAAGTTTATTATTAAATTTATATCTTTATGCTATAACTGTATTGGGCACTTGAATAGCAAATACAACATGTTCAAGAGGAAAACCTCCAATACAGGTGTAGAGATACGAACAAGTAAAAGCATTCCTGGTCTTGTCTCTAAGTTCTACCCTGGCGAGCATGGCGATCCCGTCAACTTTGATGCCTTACCAGACTTGCTGGAGAAGGCGGCGACCGAACATGACGGCGCGCTACGATCAGCAGCACGAGGCGGAGCCAAGTTGGCATTGGCGATGACGGCGGCGTGGTATCCGGAGGCTGATATTCATCAAGTCACCGAGTACTTCCCCACCGAAGACGAAAACAACCAAGCCATCATGGAGAGACGTGATGCGGTCTGTTCGAGGCTATGCAACCCGGGTTGCCAACATGGTTGACATCCGCAAGTTCTACAAGGAACACCCGGATCCACATGTTGCCGTAGCCGATCCCTCCTTGGCGGATCCTGAAGCTGCCGGAGGCGGAGAAGGCGAAGCGGCTGACGAGCGCAGCCCCAGGATGGCGGAGCCAGCCCCAAGGATGCCAGTGTCAGCCCCCAGGATCTCCACCTACCTCACCAAAGCGGCAACTCCTTAAATGTCCTCTCTGCAATGGTAGCACAAGACACTGCGTTAATCTGTTAACGCAAAAACTTGTTTATATTTTGGGTTTGTAAATATTCTGGGCCAACTTTTATGCTACACTTGGCGGTAGGCTTATTTAAGTGGCCCGCCTTAATATGTATCTCGTTTGCATGTTTAGTTTTTCATATGTTGGCGGAACCTCATCTTAGTTACTTTAGCTGAGCCAACCAGGTGCAATACCAACTAATTTAGACTCAGAGACCAAAGCCAGCATGTTGGTGCCAACGACATACTACTAGGCGACCCACACACAAACAGACAGATAGCATATTAGGCGGTGCAAAGATTGTTTGTTTTTTAGCCGGCAGACGGCAAATGTCAAAAAGTTTGAACCTTAGCGGAGCAAAACTTATTTTGTTGGTAACTTTTATGACAACAGATATATGATTGCGAGAAAAGACAAAAGATGGCATGATCCCAAAACTGAATGAGCAAACCACAGACTTTTATTTCATAATCATATAGTACTTATTACAATGTGGAAATTGCTAAGTGTAAAAAGGACGTAGCTGCTCAATGTTCCAGGGTCGCTTGGTTTCTTCATACTTGTCGTCAACCTTCCTTTTGCGCTTGCGACCTCGCTTTCTTGTATCCGTCACGCGTCTACCAAGTAATAAGAACCATTGAGCAACACCTTACTGACCACAAAAGGTCCTTCCCAAGGCGGGGATAACTTATGCAAGCCTTTCCTATCTTGGATTAGGCGGAGGACCAGGTCACCAACTCTAAAACTTCGTTGCCGTACTCTTCTGCTGTGATAACGCCTCAAACTTTGCTGATAGATGGCGGATCGTGAGAGAGCAACGTCTCGTTCTTCATCAAGTAGGTCAAGGCCATCCTGTCTTGCATCTTCTGCGTCTTCCTGGACGTAGGCTTGAATTCTGGGAGAATCGTACATCATGTCGGTTGGCAACACTGCTTCTGCGCCATAGACTAAGAAGAAAGGAGAACTTGGTTGATCTGTTTGGAGTTGTGCGTAAACTCCAAAGGACAGATTGCAATTCATCCACCCAAGCCCCAGCCGCTCTGTGCAATGGTACTTCGAGACGTGGTTTGATGCCTTGTAGGACTAAACCATTTGTACGCTCTACTTGACCGTTTGCCTGCGGTGTGCTACTGAGGCAAGATCTAGGCGGATACCATGCTTATAACAGTATTCCTCGACTTCGCCTTGCGACAAGTTAGTGCCGTTATCGGTGATAATGCTATGAGGCACCCCGAACCGAGAGATTATTCCCCACAGAAATTTGCGGCTGTGGCACCGTCTAGCTTTTTGATAGGCTTAGCTTCAACCCATTTGGTGAACTTGTCTACAGCCACAAGTAAATGTGTGTAGCCACCAGGCGCCGTTTTAAACGGACCAACCATGTCCAAGCCCCAGACTGCGAAAGGCCATGTGATGGGTATTGTTTTAAGCTCTGAGCGGCATGTGATTGTCTGGCATAAAGTTGGCAGCCCCTGCATCTTTTGACAATGTCTCTGCATCTTGCTTGGCTGTCAACCAGTAGAAACCTTGTCGGAAGGCTTTTGAAACAAGGGCGCGTGAGGAAGCGTGATGTCCACACGCCAGCATGTATCTCATCCAACAGTCTCTGCCTTCTTCGGGCGAAATGCAACGTTGGTAAACACCAGTGGTGCTACGCTTGTACAATTCGCCTTTGATTATTGTGAATGCCTTGGCTCTTCTTATATTTGCCTTTTCAAAACCTCATCCGGTAACTCCTGATTGATCAGGAAGTCCAAATATGGCGTCGTCCAATCCGGCTTTACCAGGTAGACGGCATAGCTAGCATCTTCAACTGGTTCTGCCGATTCTGGGTCAAGGAGGTCTGCTCCTTTTATTGACGGCTTGTGTAGGTGTTCCAGGAAAACATCTTTTGGTACCTTTTTGCGTTCAGACCCCATTCTGGCAAGTGTATCTGCCGCCTCATTTTGAGCTCTTGGGATGTGGCGGACCTCGTAGCCTAGAAACACTTGGCGAATTCGTCAACGGTAGCTCGATATGCCGCCATTGTCTCGCTCTTTGTGTCCCAAGTACCACGTATCTGTTGCGCCACCAAGTCTGAATCTCCGTAGCAGAGGACACGCTGGACGCCAAGTTCCTTGGCAATGTGTAAACCATGAAGGAGAGCTTCGTATTCAGCAACATTATTAGTTGCCTTGAAGTGAATTTGTAACACATAACTAAGCTTGTCTCCTTGAGGGTTTCTTAAAACAATGCCAGCCCCCGAGCCCTGAAGCATTTTTGATCCATCAAAGTGCATGATCAATATGCATCTTCAGGGAGAGGTACTTCGTCCATGGCCTCCGTCCAATCTGCTACAAAGTCTGCTAAGGCTTGAGATTTAATGGCCGTTCTGGGTTTATACGTGATGTCGAAGGCGGCAAGTTCGATGCCCCACTTGGCAACGCGGCCTGTTGCATCTGTATTATTGATGATATCCCCCAGAGGTGCCTTGCTCACACCGTTATTGAATGCTCCTGGAAATAGTGCCTTAACTTCTGGCGGCGTAGAAAACACCGTAGACCAGCTTCTGGTAATGCGGATAACGCTGTTTTGAGGCGGAAAATACTTCACTGATGAAGTAAACCGGACGTTGTTCCGGCAAGTCTGATTTTCCGTCTTGCGTTCCACAACCAGACCACGCTAACAACCAAGTTAGTTGCCGCGATGTAAAGCAGCATTGGTTCCTGCGAACGAGGAGCTGCCAAGATTGGAGCAGACGTTAACGCGTCCTTGAGTTGCTGCAAGGCGGCGTCTGCTTCGTCTGTCCACTCAAAGTTGTCGGATTTCTTCAGAAGCCGGTAGAGAGGCAGTGCCTTCTCACCAAGACGGCTAATGAAACGACTGACGGCAGCCGCCGAGCCGGCAAGTCGCTGCACGTCCTTCAGGTCCTTGGGCCTGGATATGTTGAGGATCGCTTTGATTTTTTCTGGATTTACTCTATTCCTCGTTCGGAAACGATAAAGCCAAGCAATTTGCCGGCAGGAACCCCGAAGACGCATTTTTTCGGGTTGAGCTTCATCCTATATACCCGGAGGCTATCAAAGGTTTCTCTCAAATCGTCAAGCAAATCTGCCTTCTTTCTTGACATGACGGCAATGTCGTCAACATAGACGTGAACATTGCGGCCAATTTGCTCGTGAAGGCATCTTTGCATACACCGCTGATACGTTGCGCCGGCATTTTTTAGACCGAAGGGCATCGTGATGTAGCAGAAGGTCCCGTAGGGCGTAGTGAACGCTGTTTTGATTTGGTCGGATTCTCGCATTTTGATTTGGTGGTACCCGGAGTACGCATCCAAAAAGCACAGCAGCTCGGAGCCGGCTGTGGAGTCTATGACCTGATCTATACGAGGTAACGCAAAGTGGTCCTTAGGACAGCACTTGTTCAAACCGGTATAATCAATGCACATTCTCATTTCCTTATTAGGTTTTGGAACCATTACAGGATTTGCCAACCAATCAGTGTGTACTACCTCCCTAATGAACTTGGCTTCTTGCAACTTGATGATCTCCTTCCCTATTGCTGTCCGCTTCTTCTCACCGTAGCGCCTTATTCCTTGCTTACTGGCTTGGCTCCTTCGTAGACGTTAAGAGAGTGCTCGGCAAGTTCCCTCGGGACACCTGGCATGTCGGCTGACGACCATGCAAAGATGTCCTGATTCTCACGGAGGAACCTGACGAGCGCGCTTTCCTATTTGTCGTCCAGCCTGCCCCTATGGTGACTTGCTTGGAGCTGTCACCTGGGACCAGTCCGCCTTCTTTGTGTCTTCGGACGCCTTGAAAGTGTTCTTGTTCTGCGGTCTTTACATCCTCCGGCACTGCGACGTATCAGCTCTTTTTCAACATGGCTAATTCCTCTGTGGAGGACTGCCTCAGCGAAGGCGGCGTTGCCACGCTCGCACTCCTTTGCTTTCTTGAAGTTGCCACTGACGGTGATTGTACCGGGGTCCCGGCATCTTCAGCTTGCTGTAGATGTAACACGGCGAGCCATGAACTTGGCGAAAGCTGGCCGTCCAAAGATGGCGTGGTAGGCACTTTGAAGGGGACTACTTCGAACCTGAGATACTCCGAGCGGTAGTTTGTCTCAGGTCCGAAAGTAACCTCCTTTGATGCTTCCCATTGACTTGGCTTGCTTTCCCGGAACGATGCCATGAAACTTGACTTTGCTGTAGTCAAGCTGGCTTTCCGACAAGTTCATGCGCTTCAGGTGTCCGCGTAGATGATGTTGAGGCTGCTGCCGCCATCAACACCTTGGTGAGCCTGAAGTTATCGACAATTGGGTCGACGACAAGGGCGTATTTGCCGGGGTGAGGTACGTGATCTGGGTGATCATCTCTATCCCAAGTTATTGGCTCCTCGACCAGTCTAGATACTGGGGAACATCTGGTACTGTGGCGTTTAGCTCGCGCATCTCCGCCTTTTCTTCCTTTGCCGAAGGAGTGCCAAGAAGCACACCAATTGGCCATGTACCTTGGGTATTTCTTTCTTTGCGCACCAGCTTGGGTTCCTCATCCTCGGACATGGAAACTGCCCCATCATCGTCTTCCTTCTTTGTCTTCTCAGCCTTTTTGCTCTTTTTTGCTTCCAGCCAACCTCGGGGTCCTTCTTGAAGTCCTCCATGAACCGGCATTCCCCTAATGTGTGGTTAACTTTGCCTAAGGACGCGTGGATTGGGCAGGGCAAGGCTTTTGCCTGATCGTATGTCAGGCGTTGCTTGCTGGAGCCGCCATCTTTACCCTTTCCTTTCCACTTGCGGTTGCCGCCTTTGCCTTCGAAGGCGGCGGCGACCTCGTTTGACGGTCCGGCTTTGTCCTGGGGAGCCTTGCGTTTGTGACTTGCTCGCCTGCTTGGCGCCATGTCATGTGCGCCATCTCCATCGCGTGCATCATCATCGCCTGTGCGTACATGGCTGCTACTTCGAGCATGACTCCGAGATCCTTGACTTGCATGCGTACGAGCTTATGTCTGAGACTTGAGCCCTTCAGGAGGCCTGTGGTGAAGGCATGGATTGCTTGATTGTCGTCTACGTTCTCGCAGCTTGCCTTTGTTGAATCCACCTTGCCAAGAAGCTTGTAGCTGTTTCATCTGGCTTTTGCACGCAACGAACCAAATCTGTGTATGTATTGGGTCGCTTGTACGTGCCTTGGAAGTGCTGCGTGAACACCTTTTCCATGTCATGCCAACTATGAATGCTTTTCTCCGGCAAGTTTTCGATCCAGCTTCGGGCTGTCCCCTCAGCATGAGGGGAAGGAAGCGTGCGGCGACGAGGCCATTGCCCCGGCAATTTCAACTGCCAGCGCGTAGTCCGACAACCATGAGTTTGGCTTGTCCGCTCCATTGTACCTTTGATGAGTTTTTGACACTGATGTCATGTCTCGGGTACTTGACGTTGCGGATGGCTGGGCCAAAGCACTCAGGTCCTAGGTAGGCATTGCTTTCCAGCCTTGATGTCATTGAGACGATGTCGTGCGTCTTGCGGACTGAGCTGCTTGCCGGATCTGTCGGCGTTAGGCTCGTCCTGCGCTGCCCGGCTGTGCCTAGGCTCGTTGTTGTGCCCCGGCTTCCGCCTTCGTGCCTGGGCACTGGTGGTGGGGACTGTGCGGTCCCTGCTTCTTCTTGGCGGCGGGGCGTTGTCACGATTGCCGCCACTCCTTGGCGGCTGCTTGCTGCCCCTGCTTCCGCCTTCATCCCGCCTAGGCGGGGGGGTGAGGCCTTGCGCCTGTTGCCGGTTCTGGACGCCTCGTCACGCTGCCTTTTGGGAGGTGGTGACTTGCGTGGGTCCTTCTCCTTGTCTTCCCTTTTCCGTGGCTACTGGAGCCGGACGGATCTTCGGGTTGCCACCGGCCGCAGCTTTGCAAGCGTTGGATTTGATTCCAACTTTCCTCCCTTGCGTCCGCCATGTCGGCGCGAGAATCAGCACGGGCCTGCTGCTCTAGAGCTTTGTGAGCAAGGATCGATGCGTAGTAATCTTCTCGTCCTTGTCATAGTCATCATTGTTGAGGATGTCTAAGGCGGCTGCAGTGTTGAGGACAGGGGTGGCGAGGATGACGTCCCCGTTCTTGTCCTTACGCTGCGGCGCTGTAGCCCACTCGAAACCAAGCTTTTGGGCAGGGGATTTGAAGTTGTCAGGATCCCTGCCTTTTTTTTTCTTCTCTGCCACAGGTCCTGCCGGCTTGGGCAATGGAGTGGTGGTGAAAAGATTGCGCTTGGGGTCTAACTTGGCGGTTATCTTGGCGTTTTCCTCCTTGGCTTCGTCGAGGAGGCCTGGACCTCTGCTTGCTTGCTTTTGAGGTACTCAGTTTGCTCCACCAAGGTGTTTCGAAGTTTCTCCAAATCAGCCGGGTTGGTTTTGTCGGTCACCGGCGTGTGCAGAACTTCTGCCAGGGCCGCCATGTTCCCTATCTTGCTGGGCTCGCCTTTCTCTAGAACCCTCTTCTTTCGGAGCCCCAGGAGGCTCGGAAACAGTGGATCGGTTGCCGGGGTCCCCAGGTTGGCGGCGTCAGTTGCCGCCGCCTGTGCTGAGGCTGCACCGGTGACATCCGCCACAAAAACCTGCTGCATGTTGACGGAGGAGCCCGTAGCCGCCTCAGAAGGGGAGGCTCAGGTGTAAGAAACACTGCTTGACCCGTTGCTCAAACATGCTTGCAGAATCTTCTTCGGAGTCAGAATCTACGTTGACGTGAACAGTAGATCTGGATCCGGCATCCGACATCACATCCTGGAGCGCAGGAAGAATAGATTCGGGATCTTGGTTGCTGGGAGTCGGATCCCAGTCCCGTCATGCCGACAAAGTGTAGATCTGAATCTGCGGACTCCTCAGAGGAGGCAAACTCAGATCCGTCTTGATTGTAGGGCGGGTGGGATGGCGAATAAATTCGCGGCAACCCATACGCCTCAGAAGTGTAGCCGATGAATACATCGACGCCGCCAAACGGCACAACTCCGCATCCGACAATGTAGTCGTCTGCGGGGATGTAGGACTCGTCGCAGCTGATGTAGTGGTTGTCGCCGTAGCGAACGGCGCGGCCGACGGCGATTGTTTCGCCGATGCCGCCTAGGGTTCCCGCCTGGAACGTGACGCCTGACGCCTTAGGCCCCACGGTGGGCGCCAACTGTCGTCGTATCGGCATCTGAGATAGGAGACGGGGTCCTGCTAGCCGAGGGTGAACGTAGGGCAAGAAGGTGGACGTCGTCGAGGTCGGGATTGTACACGGCAGTTTACCCAGCTTCAGGCTCCACGGCGGTGGCGGAGCCCTACGTGCTGCTATAACTCACTATAAGGCAATAGCCGTGTTACAGGTTACAATGAGTTGGTTATGTGTTCTATCGTCTCAGAGTATGAGAGTATGCCCTAAAGGCTTCCGTGGTCCGCTTATATAGGCGGCCGAACCTAGGGTTACAAGGTGATTACGTATCCGGCAAGCATACAGAGTCCTAAACCTAGCCGGCAAGTATGCCGCCTTTGTCTTGGTCTTGGTGGCTTCATGGGCTTCGGTCTTGGGCCTCCTCCTTACCGGCATCCGCCTTCCTTGGTCGTCAGCTATCTGGGCCGCCCGGCAGGCAAAGCCTTCGCCACCACTGCGGGTCACCCGGGACTAGCCGGATTGATCCATGCTGGTGATACCCCTAGTAGGTATATCCCCAACAATGTTTTCCTGATCATGGGCTTTATATAAGTCACACAGCTATAGGAGTTTATTGTCGGAATGACAATAGTACTGAACCAACCCATTGTATGATCTTGCTAAGAGACTAATCGTCAACGATGAAGGTAGCAATTGATCAAATGTTTAGTTTTCATTAGTTGTATTCCTTTGCTATGAGAATATCTGGTGACCGCTTATTCGACAATCATGATTTGATTGTCACCTAACGTCTGGTCGTAACTGGGGACCATAACGGTGACTTTTGGGTGTGAACTAGAATAATGTATTGGAACAGAGATTATTCAAGAATAGCACTTACTCCTCCAGACGATGGAGAGGTACATCCTCTAGGCCATCTCTATTATTATTGTCACCCAATCGTCTGGCCAATGATATTGGTACGAGAAATTATATGTGTACGAGAATTATATGTGTTATGATCAAAGGGTTTGATCACACTAGAGCACATTGTCTCAAATCTCGAGATATCATTGGTATCGTGTACGTAAAGGGATTAGCGTAATGAGTAACACACAGGTTCTGTCGTTCACTCATGAATACATGGGAGCCAGTACGGCCATCTAGGTCTCAATGCTGGTTATTGTCTGGTAAGTTCCCGGACATGTCTTTGTGTTTACCGAACCTTTCGGGTCACACACTTAAGCTGTGAGTCAATCTTTTATTCAGAGAATAAATTTGTAGTTTTGTGGTTATGAGAAGTGGTCGGAGTACTTCCGATGTCACATGAACAACTCCGGAGTGATTCGGAGAAGTTCCGGTGAAGTTACCATGAGAGGGAAATGATGCCGGTATAGGGCACAATTTCCTATGAGAGAAATATGGCGAACAAGATGTTCCGGGATGCCGGCAAGTGTTTCCGACATCAGTGGATAGAGTCCATGATTTTATCTATAGAGTATGTTAGGTTCCGAAAGAGTTTCGGAGGTTTGCCGGGAAGGGGGGATCCGCTAGGGAAGAGAGGGGGGTGCCCTGCATGCCACGCCACACCTAGTTTGGGCCGGCTGCATGGGCCCCACCTCCTAGCTGGGCGCACCAAGTCTCCCTCTCTCTCCTTGTTTAAATTGGAGATTTAAAAGAGTCCAACTTGAACTAGGAAAGGAATAAAGGAAATTGGCCAAAAGATAAAGGGAAGGGAGGGAGTCCTTGTTGAACAAGGACTCCCCAAACCGACTTGGGCAAGGGGTCGATCGGCCCATCTAGGGCCGGCGCACCACCCCCTCCCCTACCCCTTATATACTCCCCCCTCTCCCCAAGGAGAAGACATCCAGAACTTACACAAGTTCCTCTCTCTAGATATTGTGCAATTAGACGATGCTCTAATCTAGACGGCGCTCTAATTAGACATTGATCTAATCTCTCTCTAGTAGATCTCATGTGTTGAGAATTAGATCTCTCTAGTCTCATATAGCTCTAATCAAGTTTGATTAGATCTACCACCAAATCTACGCCGAAAGGCAGTCTCTCTTCGTCGGTGCTAGTAGCTCTAGGCGGCGAACGTGCTCGACGGATTGGCGCGGCGTACGTGTGGATACTGTTAGAGCGGGGCTGCGCAAGTAGTTCCTCGACGACGGACCGGCAACAATCTCACCTCCCGGCGTGGACGTGAGATTCTTCATCAGGCTCCACCGACATCTACTTCGACAAACACAAGATCTTCCGCAACGGTGTTTGTAAGTATCTAGATCTAGCATTATGGGGTGCAACATATCTTCATAGAAGATCTTGGCAGCAAGGTTACGGAATTTTTTAAAGTTTTACCCCAACCCAATACGACCAACTAATAAGAGCAGAACAAAGCAGCTGTATGAGCTCAAAACAAAGGATGTTGCCAAGAAAGTGAGCAAACATGGCATGATAATCACCAGTTCTTACTGTCATGTAGATGGTCACAACATTTATGGCTGTGGACTAAAAATGGCTGGCATTCTATCAGAAGAACAAGAGACAGAACAGCCAGCAGTTAGAACATGATCAAGGGCAATTCCTGAAGATGTCTCTGACCATGAAGCAGGAGATCTCACACAAGAACATGACAACAACATTCCACAGGCTGCGGTGACACAAGAAGATACCCCTATGCTAGTACAAACAGCTCAGGTAATAATTACCTCATTATTTCATATTATCAATTACTGTTTCAATTATTGAGCAATGCATTATATATCTTATTATTCCATATAATTGTGCCTAGGTCAACTATGGACTAACCATGCTTCAGAGGATGCAGTTGTTAAGGCCATCCCATAGAATTGAGAGCATAGTTATTGATTCAACCTTCATCAGTAATGCATTTGCACATGCTCAAGGTGCAACTACCACTACAACAGCCACAAAAGATGCTAACCTGACCATGAAGCTGGTACAAATGAAAAAGACAAGGATAGACAAATGGCAGCAAGCAGAGACGCAACTCTTGAAGCAATGAATGAAGCCATTGAGAAAAAAGCACAAGAGGATGAAGCTAAGAGACAAGAAATCCACCAGGCAAAATTAGAGAAGCAAGCAAGCAGAAGAGCAACAGCTCAGGAGAAGAGAAAGTTATAAGCAGCAAAAAAACAAGTTGCACTGCAAGTTCACAAGCAGAAAAAAAGAGAAGAGGCAGAGGCAAAGAAGGCTTACTCCCAACAGCAGAAAGAAATGAAGGCATTAGAAGTTGCAGCTCAAAAAGCAGAGCCGACAGCTCAAAGAGCAGAGCAGGCAGCTGCTAAAAAAGAACAAGCTAAGAATAGAACAAAATTGAGCACAAATCAAGTAGGGAACATTAGCATAGGTTCGAAAGATATGTGTGTATTTTGTGGCCAAAACTTGTTGAAAACATGATCAACTTCCTGGGATAAACTTCATGACCAAACATACAAAGGATAGCAAGCAGACATACAAAATAAGAATAGAACGAAATTGAGCACAAATCAAGTAGGGAACATTAGCATAGGTTCGAATTAAGCCCAAATACGGCATACAAATTGTTCAGATAACTCAATGTTCAGAGAGTACACAGATTTTTCAGAGAGTACACAAATTGTTCAGAGAGGACACTTGCGATCTTCGTCAGACAACGACACCAACACGTAACTTCAGTCCCCACCGGCGGAACCACAACCATTGTGCCCACTGTAGTAATGGCCACCGTCGAGGACCGGTGGCAGAACACTACCGTCCATTCGGCTGCCCTCGAATGGAAAAAAATGCGTGCGCGTCGGGTCTTCGTCGTCTTCGTAGCACGGCGGCATGTCGGTGATGACTGGGCTGCGATCGAGCACCTCCGAGACATGGATCAGCACGTTGTGCTCAGCTGTCTTCTTCGACATCGGCGAGCTCGGTGGTGGCGGAGTGGAAGGGTCTTCCTCTCACTCGTAGTCGATGGAGGGAGGCTCGAGCGGCAGCCGCGCAATTGGCACCTCAATCACGAGGCTCTTGGGCACGTCGCACGGATTCTTCATCCATGCCTCGACGAAGAGGAACCAGCTGTCCATAGGGACCAGCATCTTCTTCAGGTGGCCGCCCAGCCGGTTCACGAACTGGCCAAACGCGTCTGGCTCCCACGCCTGCCGCGGGAACCTCTGGAAGGTCAGCTTTGTCAAGAACGGCAGCTCGGACTCCTCTGCACCGCTTGCAGGGTGCCAGCGGGCTAACTGGAGCGGCGCGCCGGAGATGTACAGGTCCTGGGACTTGTACACCACGCGAGAACAATCCTCCTCGTGGCAGAAGCGGATGAAGAAATCAGCATGCGGAGCAGCTACATCCACATTCACGTCGCACCGTGCCACACCGCACTCCGCCGCCAGCGCCGCCACGACGTCCTCCGGCGAGATAGGAGGACGGCGACCAGCAACAGTGGCAACCACCGCCCGCCCCTCCACTTCCGCTCCAGTTTGAGCATGGTGCGCGTCGGGGTGAGAACCCAATAGCCCTGCTCAGGCCTTAGCTCCAGCTCGCCGTTGCGCCAAAGCTCAAATGGGAACTTCCGGCGGCTATCCATCGGCGGCGACGGTCTCGATTTGGGGAGCAGGATGTGGGAATTTTTTAGTTGTCGATCAGTAGGGTTCGGGTCCGGTCCCGTATTTTATTTCATGTCTCTTTGCAAAAAAAAAACCTCCGCCTCGCCACATCTACGTCCACGTTGTCGCCTTCACGCCATGCTGTCCACACACTCAACGCACAAGTGGCACAATACGCACAAAATACGGTACGCAATCGGCTACGGTTACCAGAGTGAACCCCCTAAGCAAAATGAGTGACCATATTTAGGGTATTCGGAATCTCAGTGACCAAAGTGATCCCACGGCTCAGCTCCAGTGACTAACGGTGAATTTTTCTCTTTTCTGCCTACGGCCGTACTCGCGATTCGTGAAGTTCGCCAAAAGCAATTCTACAAAATCGACTCAATCTAATCGGTGGATGGCTGTACTCTCGAGCAACTAAGAATCAAATCTTAGGTTTTACGCATGTGTTTTATTAAGACATAATATTCCTTCTGTGGATGACAATCATGTTTTATGTGTAACTAAGTGGTTGTTTGAATTAGAAGAATTTAGAGTTAGTTGTTGAGACTGTTTTAAGGAAGATTTCACCAAAACTAGTTTTAGTTAGTTTTTCTGTTAGTTTGTTTAAGGAAAGCTACATCATAGGACTAGGAATGATACTAATAAAAAGAATTAGGGTAATGCACACGTCCTGCCATTCGATTAGATAGAATAGAAAGAATATATACAAAGATTTTTCAGTTTTTGAAGCTGAGTTGATAAAAAATGTTGAAAAAGATGGACCGCTTGTTGTTTTTTTTTTCATGAGATGTGTTGGTGCACATCTCATTCTTCCTGTTGTTACTGCACGGCCCCGAGCACATCTTCAGCCATGTCAGGCCACTGTACTTATTTTATATCTCCATTTCAAATAATATTGCCATTTCTTCTAAAAAACTCATATTTCCAGAACTCTACAAACCAAAATATATCAGCCCTCCCATGTACCACCAACACAATCCTTCTCACAGGTTTGACATCTCTTATTTGTCTTTTTGTGGTTCTGAGTTCTTTTCCTTGCCCACTGAAATTCTTTTTGCATGCAATTCCAGTTCTTTTCCTTCGGGTTTCCTTGCCCACTGAAATTCTTTTTGCATGCAATTCCAGAACTCTACAAACAAAAATATATCAGCCCTCCCATGTACCACCAACACAATCCTTCTCACAGGTTTGACATCTCTTATTTGTCTTTCTGTGGTTGTGAGTTCTTTTCCTTGCCCACTGAAATTTCTGTGGTACTGAGTTCTTTTCCTTGCCCACTGAAATTCTTTTTGCATGCAATTTCAAATAATATTGCCATTTCTTCTAAAAAAACTCATATTTCCAGAACTCTACAAACCAAAATATATCAGCCTCCCCTGTACCACCGGCACAATCCTTCTCACAGGTTTGACATCTCTTATTTGTCTTTCTATGGTTCTGAGTTCTTTTCCTTGCCCATTGGAATTCTTTTTACATGCAATTCCAGTTTAGGTATTACTACACCATTTGCACAATTTTCAAGTATTGTCACATATTTTTCTTTTTTGGACAAACGTTCTCAATGTCCTGACATTGATAATAACCCATCTAGGTACTAACTTTCCACACCAAAATGCTATTTTGCATTTTTTATTTAAGTTTTTAGTATCTTGCCTTTTTTTCATCAGCTCATATACAAAGAGACACTACATTCTGATAAGGATGTTGATACCTGGATGTGTTCTCATGAATAAAGGTCACCACAGTAACAAGCGTGGGGTAGTTGTTACAAACCCTAGACATGTCTTGATGATCTTGATAATGATGAATTTTATATATTCTGTCTTTTATCAAATTTTTACGTTTTCATTCTATATATGAGGAAACCTATGAATACTTTTTTGCATGCGTGTGTCATTGTTTCTGATGTGAGGGTAATCACTTACTGGTGAAACATTCATCATATTTTGGTATGGTATATTGTTGTGATATTAATAATGCACAAGCCTTTTATTACCTTTTATCTATAAAGAGAATATATTAATATAAAAAAGATATCAATTCTGCAACAACACAATGCCAAGAACATGTCAAGACATACGGCATGCACCCCCTAAAAGAAAAAGAAACAGAAAAACATGGCGTCTGCCAAAGCAATCAGCGGATCACAGTAGTAGTAAACACCACCATTGTCAGCACCCTGGCCACGAAAAAGGCTCTCCAATGGCAACGTCTTTAGAAAGGAAACAGTGCACAAACACTATCGTCGCCCGATCCAAAGACACAAGTTGTGGAACTGTATACCAAGTCTCCCCTGATGTTTTCACAAGGGCGTAGGTTGTCCCAATTTTTATCCGGCTGGAAGGGCGACGGACGGTTTTGAATTTCGCCTCGAGGTTGCACCTTAGCACCGGATCTCACCCCGGAGGAACCCGGGGTGGGTGCTTCTATTGGTATTCTGATAAGATATATTCTTGATCATGCCTTTTGCATTGATGAACCTGCATTGCTTGAGGAGGTACGATGGTTAACCCTGGAGCGCCTTATGCCTAGCCTCGAGCTATTCGATTGTTGCTTCTTTGTTGACCTGTCTCTCGTGTGTTGAGGAGGTCGCTGAGGAAGTCGTCCTTCGTCAGCGGCTTATCGGTGGTGACGCCTTCCGCAAAGGTCAACTAGCTTAGGGGGTATATCGCCTGTTTTTGTTGTGGCTGGAATTTTGTCATTGCTACGTTGTCGTTTTTCGTCGCTGCTGCGGCCGCGTCAAGCTCAGAAGGTTGTGTGTTTCATCTCGAGCAGCTGATGTTGTCAGGGGCGAAGCTGATGTTGCAAAAAGCTACACCCGACCGACGATGATGGTGTCGCCGATGCCTCCGAGAGATCTCGTTCGGATCTCAGTTCCAGACGCTCGTGGTGCCCAACGAAGAGGTACTTGTATTGGTGTCGGCATTACCTCCAACGAAGAGGTACTTCTATTGGGAAGGAACTTCGGAATGACATCCTCATGTCCACCATTGCGGTTCTCTCTAAATTTTACTTTGTGTACCCTTTTTATTGGAGTATCTTATTTTATTTTTTGAGCAAATATTGGAGTATTTTATATGCTTGCACGTAGGGTTGTTCATTTAGTGGACAACGGAACGGGCCTGGACAACGTCTTGGGCCCAATCTTAGGCACAATCTCTCACGACGGGGCTGGACACAACGGAACGGCGCGGGTGGAATTCCCTCCCCTTCTCTCCAAATAAATCCCTTCCTTTCCTCGTCGGTCGACCAAGAACTCCAAGTACCACCACCGGAAGCCTCGCCCTCGCCGCTCCCCCTCACCAACACAATCCCCTTCCTCGTCGCCTCTTCGACCAAGAACTCCAAGAACCACCGGAAGTATCGCCGCTCCCCCTCCCCTAAACCAATCCCCTGCCTTCCGCCCGAAGCCTGACCAAGAACCGGCGCCAGCAAGAACCGGCGGCAGTTCATGGCCAGGCGACCAAGAACCGGGGGAGCCGTGGCGACGGCGCACCAGGGAGGGCGCCCCAAGAGCGGCCTCCGCCACCTGCTTCGGCGCGCGCTGGCGCTCGGCGGCGGCACCGTCGACGGCCTCCTCGTCCGCCCTCTGCGTCTGCTGTGGCGCGCCCTGCCTTACCTCCGCTCCAAGAAAGCGCGGAGGGACAGTGCGGCCGCAGCCATGGCGCGGAGACACCGGCGGCGGAACGACCCGCCGCCTCGGGAGACCTCGCTTCTCCGGCGAGCGGCAGCTCGCGTCGGCGGCGCCGTCGGTGCGACACTCCTTCGCGGACGGCGAGCGCTAGCCGTCCTCCACCGCGCGCTCGCCGCCCTCCAGCGCGAGCTCTCCCCCAGCCGCGCGCTCGTCCTCGTCCACCGCCTGCTGCGTCCGCCGCCGCCGCAGCCCCAGCCCCAGCCGCAGCCGCAGCCGCTGCCGCTGAGGAACGCGGGCGCACACCAATATCAGCGGCTTCGTCGTGCTTCTCCTGCCACGACTGCCTCCTCCCCGCCCCCGTCGCCGCCTCCTCCCCGACGGATTTTCGTATGTCTTTTCCCCTTTCCCTGGTACTATTACTCTTGATTTCGTTCGGAACCTTTGCAATGGTGGCGTTTAAAACTTGTTGATTGTCCTGGAGAGTGCCGCCTCCTCCCCCTTTCGGTGTGCCGATCCGATCGCTAGATTGTATTATAAGGTTACCTTTCCGCGCCGCGATTTCTATAGTAGGAATCACAGATCGATCCTGTATCCGCGCAACCTCGAAACGCGTCGACTTGATCTGATTTGGGACTGGCGAGAAGTTGTGATTACCGATTAGAGATTGTTTCATATACGTGATGGGTGATAGTAATAGGCGAAACGGGAACATCGTAGAGGGTTTTGGCTTCATTCAGAGTGATTGGCGTAGTTAGGTTTGCGAAATGCATTGGTGCTACTTAATGATGGTGCTTACGAGGATATAAGCGTGATAGGAGATGATTCATCTGACGTTTATGCAATAGTAGGAGTGTGCTATCTGTTATATAATGCATACGCAGGTATTTGCCATATATCAAGTTGAATGGTGCAGAAGGCATCATATCGTTTGCATCCTTATTCGCACAGAGGTGCATCATATATTGTCAGAATCTATCAGTGTAATGCCTCTGTTTGCTGATCTTTAGTTTGCTGTATCTCTGCCACAGTGTTTTGTGTCATGGTAGTTTAGTGTTTCTCAGTATGTAGGTAACTGAAGATTTCTATCTAAAATTTCAGGATGGTGCAAATAATTACTGTTGAACTTTGATTCTGGGTTCCTTAATAGAATAGTCACGTTGTACGTAGCACCGGAATACATGATCTAGTGTCATGTCTTTGATTTTGGGGTTTTGTCCTCCTTGACATGACTAAATGCGACCGGTCAAGAATCTCTGGCGATCCTCCTTGTAAAATTCGATTAACCGACAAAGACAAGGTTTAATGGAATTAAGACTTGACTCAAGTACTGTCGTTTATTACCTGAGACCGGTGACGATAGTATGCTAGTTACTGAAGCCGTTAAGGCCAAGTATGTAACTGAAGTTGAAAAAAAGTTTAGGCAGAAAACCCAACATGCTGAACCAAAGGAGTAAGTGCATGCAGCACACTTCAGTAAGTTGGGTCTTCAGACTGAATACTTAATATCTTCTTCACGAGTTTAGATCGACTTCTTGTTGTATTGTGCAGCTAGGCACCTATCTTTCTTGCTCTACTGTTGAGAGCCATGTTATGATGTACAAGGATCTCTAATGTCAATATATCTAGCTTTGTTCAAAACAAAAAAAGACATACAGCCGTTGCTTGAGTCCTTATTAAAAAAACACTAATAAACTGGTTTTAATAATTATGTTACTTTAAATGCCCAGACCGTTGATGGCGTTGACGTGCCCGAGGGGATCGTCGACGAATACAAGGCCTACTGCCACCTAGCGAGCACCTGCTCGGCGAATTTGGCCGTATGCAACTTCTGTTTCTTCGAGATGCAAAAATCGCCTCGATTCATGGTCCCAATACCTGCCGTGAGTACTCCATTCTATATTTCATTACCTCTCTCTCTCTCAAGTCTTAGCTAATGTGTCATTTTTTCTTTTCGTTCGTAGATGTTCCTTCATTGCGACCGCTACCACCGTGACGAACAAGACGTGTGTGGCATTCGCTGCGAGGAGGCCGTGTGCAGCGTGAGGGTGCGACCAGGCAGTGATCAGGCCCTACATATCTACTTCTGTCACCGGCTACCTCCTGGCTGGTGGACAGAGTAGTAGTCAGTTTTGCAAATCCTCTAAAAATTGGTGTACAGTTGCTTTTTTTTACTTAGATCATCTGAAACTTGGTATACACATGAGTAGATGTGGTTCTGGTTCTAGAACAGAGATGGGCATCTTTGGGTAGACCCGCACGTTCCTGATTCTTTTTTTCCATGTAATCTTTTCCTCATGCTTTGTGAGTTACGTGGTTGCAACTTGTTATTGAAAAGGCTGATTTTGTATCAGAGCACCACACGTGATTTAGAACCCTAGAGTTGCAGTCAGTTTCCTTGTCGTGCACTCGTTTTGGATTAATACTGGTCGTTACTTTAACTCTTGGTTGTGTACGCAATTTCATCTGGAGCTAGTATTTTTTTTCTCCGGCTGTTACTTGTGCCGATGATTTCTCTTCGGCTGCTCGTCCGACGGCTTCAGCCACTGTTCCTGCCTGTTGGTGTATCTAGTTCTGTGGATCGGTTTAATTTTCTGCTCCAACAGCCATGATCAGCTAGATCTTACTGATCATGGAACCTGCATGTGTTGTGTTTTTTAATCTAGATACTTGATCTTGCTAGATCAGTTGCAGTAGCTTCTATTTTGGATACACATGTTAGCATGTTGGCGTGTTATTTTACTTCATGCATGCAGTTCTGTACCGGTTGAAGTTCAATACCTTTTATTTGATCTTGTATAAGTACTTTTTAATTGCTAAGTAACAGTTTTAGCCTTTCAATCTATGCTCCCTGGTTGGCATGTGCGTGTTATCCTATGCAATTTCTTCTGGCAATATTCCTGTATAATGTTCTCACTTCTGTGATCAACCCTACCTAGTGATAGTGTTCTTTTGTATCATATACTGTTCTTTAGGGTAGTCCAGAACAAGAACTAATCATATATTGGCTAATTAAGTATGAGAGAATAATTCGAAGTAATGTTCTTGGCAATTTTGGTACAATCTGTTTACTAGTGTTCCGACAGATTAACTTGAGCAATATGTTGCAAAAGCCACCTCTGCTGTGTAGGTTGATTTCAATAAGAACATCTAGACAGTTTTTTTGTTGTTCATGCAAATTCATGCGTTTATTGTCTGGCCAAAAAGAAAGTCAGCATTTGGCCGAACTGCATTTACAACTGTGGTGATAAATATGTAACAATTAACAAGTTTCCACGTGAACAATAAGTCAGTCAAAAGAAAGGCATATTGTTTGACAGGATTTACTGTTAGTATTTGATTGCTGCGCCAAGTTATCACTTGCAAGTTAATATTTCTGTCAAAAGACTAAGTGTTAATGTTGCGCCTCGTATCTTGTGATGGGAGTACCACTGATTTTGAATTAACTTCAGTACAGTTCATGTTCTAATGTGAGTATTCGTTATTTTTCAGCTGCAAATAATGCTTCTAGTATTTCTGCTAGCATCAATTCAATTCCTATGCTTACGGGTGCAAACTTTAAGGAATGGAAAGAGAACGCTATGATCGTTCTTGGGGTAATGGATCTTGACCTTGCGTTTCGGACTGATAAACCCTTGATACTAGTTCCAAAGATGTAAAACTGGAACTAGAAAAGTGGGATCGTTCGAATCGCATGAGTCTTATGATCATGAAGCGTAGTATCCCGGAAGCTTTTCGGGATAGTACATCTGATGAGGTCACTACTACAGCTACAGTTTTTCTTGACACCCTTGAGAAGAGATTTGCTAGAAACGAAAAGGTTGAAACTAGTACGTTTCTAGCAAAGCTTGTCTCTATGAGGTATAAGGGTAATGGAAATATGAGGGAGTACATCATTTAATCAATTTAATTTTGTTATCTCTTCCTGCACAATTTAATCAGTTTAAGGTGAGATATAATTGTCAGAAGGACAAATGGACTCTCAATGAGCTCATATCTCACTGTGTGCAAGAAGAGGAAAGGCTGAAGCAAGAAAGGACTGAAAGTGCTCACTTCACTATGACCTCTAGGTAAACAAGAAAAGGAAGAGCAAAGACGCTGCAGTCCAACCTCCCATCAAGAAAAAGCAGAGTACACAGGGTAATGAACCTTGTTTCTTTTGTAAAAAGGAGGGGCACATGAAGAAGAATTGTATTGTTTATCATGCTTGGCGTGCAAAGAAAGGTACAAAATTTGCTTTGGTTTGCTCTGAGAAGCCGAGAAGCTGAAAGGCCTAGTTGAGATGATTGGAGGCACCGCTACCCCTCTTCAGACAGGAGAAGAGGTGGAGAAAAGAAAGAGGCTAGCAGGTTAACTTAACTTCTGTACCCACACACACTTGGTGGTTAGACTCAGGTGCAACTACTAACATCAGTGTGACTATGCAGGGTTGCCTGAACTTGGAGGTTAACTTAACTTCTTTTGAACTCAGGATTTTTACAGCTAAATCTCCAACTATAATGCGCAAATAATACTGAATTTCATAGTTGATTTTATCGGTATCTATTCTCTGCATCGCAAAATAGGATCCTTAACTGTACAGAGTGTGCTTGCATTAATCTGTTATCGTGTATCAAAACTCCCAAGAAACAATTGAGCTTCTCAAACATCGGTTCTTTTCATTCACACATTCCCCATGTATCATCAGAGGTAAAACACATTACCCATGTATCAGTGGGAAAACAACACCAGTTAACTTTCTGGAAGGGAGAAAACCTGCTACTTGGCAATAGACGTTGTGTGGTTTCAAAGAAACATAACAAAAATTAAAAAAAAATCGACAAGAGATGTTGTGCACGTTCTTCTCCGCCTACACCAGTCATCTTGTCTCCTTCGTGCCTCTTAGTTCGCCTCTGTACGCTACAACGTCTCCATTGTCGTGTTGTCACCATTTACCTCAATGCAAATGTTGCATCTTCAGTCCTTAGGAACTGGTTGCTCACCCGAGCTCCTCCATGTCTCGTGGCTCCCCATACGATACAAATTCTGTAAGAAACACCAAATTACCAAAAAGCACTAGGCAAGCATCAGAATGAGATCGAGAGTTCATTCAATGACAATTGACAACCAAAATGGATATTTCAGAGAATAAAGAGCAAAATACTGAGAAATCAAATTGTAACGGTCTGTTTAAAGGAATCCTCATGGCAGAAACAGTGCATCAGTGATCATCACAGGCAACTGTAACACCTTTATTTGTGATGTGAAGCAGCGATTAGTCCGTCTCTCTGTGGTGCCTCGCTGTAAGGTCAGATTCCTCACATCATGTAGGCGTATTTAAATTTTTTGAACAACTCGTGATGGGATCTTACGTGCAGAGTCAAAGAGGGAAATAGGGAAGAACTCACCAGAGTCAAAGGAATGACGAGTACATCCCGCTTACGTGCAGTTCCACCAGAGTAAAACCGTTGCTGTCCCCGAACTGAAGAAAAGATCAAGATATTAAAACAGCATGAAGTGACGAAAGGTTTTACCTACAACCACATACCAAACTCGAATGCACACGCACTGCTTCATGCCCTTGCCGGCGACATCGGTGGTGAATTGTAAGAGAATCAACAATATGACAAGAACAGATTATCAATTGCGCAAGATCACAGAGTGTTAAATGCTACCAATCGAATCTGTAAGATAATTAACTATATGACACACAGCTGGATCTTATTGTTAGAAATTAATAAGCATCTATAAATTTTATCGCCATTTCTAACTCCTAAAGAAGCTACGGGTCAGAGTAACCATCCAGTTCGAAATTTCCATCGCATTCTTTTTAAAGGGTATACTGTATTATTAAAAAAAAAAAATCGGTTACATGATCTGTAAGGCAATTAACAATATAGCATAGAACTGGATCGTATTGCTATAGATTAGTACACATTTCTAAATTATATCACCGTGCCTCACTCCTAAAGCACCTACAGGTCAGAGTAACCCTCTACTTTAGGCCTACTTTTTTTTTATCCTAAACAGCTAGGACTAAATCATGAGGGATGTGTCTGACTAACCATATGTTTGTTTACCGATAGAAACAACAACCACAAGGAAGTCTAACAATAAATGGTAGCAACTCTGAAGGGCGCAAAACGATCGTTGTTTGATATCAGAATCATGCTCACAAACAAATAAACAATATTATTTCTTTCCTTCCCTAGCAAGCTAGACCTAAAGGCGTTAAGCATGTACAATGACCATAAATTTATTTACCCACAGGAACACCAACCACAAGTAAGTCTAATTAATATCACCATATTATTTCTTTCCTTCTAAGAAGGTAGCCCTAACCACTAAAGTATGTAGAGGAATAACCATAAAATTTGTTTACCTACACGAACTACACCCACAATGAATTCTAATTAACACAAGTAAATGGAAACGAACTCTAATATAGATTAAAACCGTCCATAAACAACAACATGGAACAAGCGCCGAACTAGGTGCACGAAAATGAAAGCAAAGTTTGAATCACCCAGAGAAGATGAATCAAGAACGTGCAGAGAACAAATCCAAACCAGAAAACTGCACGAGATCAATTAGAATCCACCTGCTCTGGGACCAACCCAAGGATGAACAATCTCATACAGAAAGAACACTTACAAACCGCATAGCAAGTATTGCTCACCTCTACAATGGAGAGGGCGTAATTGCAGGCCAGTAACGGGCACCAAACAAACTCCGTTAAGGACAACAGACTGCAAATCTAGCCAACCAAAAGGTAAACCCAATTTAAAAACTCAAGAAATCATAAAGGAGCAAAGCAAAATAAAATCTTGCAAACCTCCGAACTTTACGTAGACGGTAAAAAGAACACTATATCTGTAAGAAAAAAATAAACAGTACTTTATGGAAGAATGGGTGAAAAAAGCCGATGTCATAGACACACTTCTGTTTCAAACATTCGATCTGCTAAGATTATCTGGATGTCGAGTCATTAGACAAAATACGACCCCAATTTATTTGTCATCAAAACTAATGATCATGAAGCTCAATTTACTTTCATAGATAAAATTTCCAAACACCAACCTAGAAACATAAACTAACAATGCGATTTGAAAGAAAAATTATTCGTGTCAGCTATGAAATTTAAACTTTCTTTAGACAGTTAGGCTGCCCATTAACTACTTAAACAGATTATGACTGGAGATACATGAACAATGTTATAAAATAAACACTGTGAAACAAAAAACTACATGGGCATGTGATGAAAATTGATATTGACCCACATGCGGAAACTTTTATTACTTGGAGCATCTAAACTTTAATGATTACTCAGTTAAGTCTTAAAGAAGAATCATCATCACACTTCATTACATTTTAGAAGATATAACATGAGCCTGAGCAACCAAGTCAGTCCATCGTCAAAAAATAGAAACATGCACATTAGTTTAAAGAAAAATTAGATGAAACAACGAATTCTTTTTGTAATCCATAATGGTGGGAGTCTTCAGAACAGCTATGTAGAAAAGCCAGCCTCCTTTTTCAATAGGACATGCACTTCCTTTCTTCCATGATACAGATCAGATAAGACTGTCCACCGTTTATCTTTTATGAATGTTTCAGGGCGCAAAAACAAACCTGTTGGGACATAGGATATTGGCATCTTATTCTGGAAAGAAGCCTGCAACATCTCCAGCCTCTCCTTCCGATTGATGAACATTGGCTACCCATCACCAAAAGCAGGATATATGTATCAATAGTATAACTACAAAAACCAATAGTAAATTCCTGAGAACAACTTTGGTTCAACCATAACTAAAGCAAAAATAAAACTAGAAACACTTTTTCAGAAAACAAAATTTAATCGAGGTAGACAAATATTCACTTAGGATAGACATGGGTTTCTTAATTAAGTATCTTGTTGTATTCCTTGTACATTCTGCCTGGAAATCACATGTTCTTGTACACGGATATGGAGAAGAGAACAGCTCTCGAGCCACTGGAGCATCTCCGTCACGAGCACACCATTGATGACCCTTAACCCAAAGAGAAGAAGGAAGGAAGGAAGGAGAAAGATCAATCCAGACTCTGCTGATGAAGCAAGGAGGCTTCCCTTAACTGCATCCCTTAACTGCATCCCTTTGCATCAATGTTGCTGATAAAGCACTCCAGATATGAACACAGGTGCATTGAAAGAAAAATATGAAAACTTTAAAGCTTATGTACCAGGGAGTTCTCATGCAAAACCGAGTTAAGAGAATTTGTTTACTGTAAAGGAAAAATAGTGAAATACACACGCAAATGCAAACGCACGCCAGGAAAATTGGAAGAACAACAAAGAGGGAGAATTGAGTATTCCTTCAGTTTGCAATTGACACATTAAACTGTGTGAAGTACATGATTATAACATGGGTAAGCAAAGAAAAACTCAAACTATTTATTCAACTGGGTCGAAGCTAGTGTTTACAGTCTTGGGGTCCAAGTGGTCACATGAGTAGTTTGTCCATGACTTTCTCTAGGAACACAATAACCTAGCAAACCACCCAACTGCTAGCTCACTGAACCCATCAACCGTTTTTCAAGCAACCTCTGAAGCCAAGTTCATCTTTCTAAGATCCGGTGTAATCCAAATAGGAGCCGGAATGTTGGACCAAGGCTGAGCAGACATAAGATTCTGCTTGCTGTTATCATCCAGGTTGAAAGTTCCCATATCACGGTGATTATTCTTATATCCCATTGTCCAGAACACATTATCATCAGTAAAATACACATGATTTGCCTTGAGAGACGGGTATTCTTCAGCACAGAGACAAAGTGATTGATTATGACCAATAAACAAAACATGGCCATGCAAGCAATTGATTTCCTTAACTTCATTTCCCACAGCTTCAACTTCATATATTCTGAACTCTGTAGTGTTCCAAAACACAGATGCCCCAGGATCAGGTTCCAATTCATAATCTTCGAAGGTTCTCCAAATGAGCAGCAGACCACCCCATGGAGACTGAACAATGTACGGGTACTCATATTCATACTCCCTGGGTATGTGGATAATTGTCTTCATTTCGACCACAGGGCCACTAAGATCAAAGGCGTGAAGATCTCCCATTACAGACACAGCATACAACAGACCGTCCTTGTAAATGCAATCACTATAGTCTTCGTGAGGTGGCAGCCAGGTCCACTTATCATCCCCAACTCTTGCAAATGAGAGCTGACACATTGAATTATGGATGAGCACCACAATGTAGCTTCCTTTGGATGTATCAGGGAACACAAACGCCTTATAGTGGAGTCTGTCCCGCAGCTTGTCAAGAGCAAAGACCGCCGGTGTGTTACAAGCACGCAATCCAGTGTGCCATGAGAACTCATACTTGTGAAGGACACCGTACTCATCAAAGATGGGTTTCACCTGCTCGATGGTGATGACTGAAGGTAGAGCGATCTGTTCACACGTGATCGGATTGACAAGATGCATCTCAGATCTCTCATCAACAGTAACGAGCCAGCCATGAGAGGACCCGATCAAACACCTATTGCGGATAGGTGGCTCCGGAAGAGTTAACTTGTACGATCTCTTCTCAGTGAGGCTGTAAAGGCAAGCAACACTATCACCGGAAGATTCAGAAGTATAGAGGAGGCACGGCGTCTGCGGCAGGTCATATTGTCCAAGGCTTCGTAGGCTGGTATACGCTGATCGCCAAGAAGGGCAGACGGCGCCGGCACGTACAAGGTCAGGGATCTCAAGGGCAGCGAAGATACCCATCAAGACGTCCTGAGGCAGCTCTGGCAATGTGCCCACGATAGTGTCGGTCAATGGTGGATGAACATGTTTGTAGAATTTGTCCAGTGAACGGGGAGTGAAGCCTAGCAGCTTGGGCAGAACTCTGAAGACCAGGGAGCACAAGTGTGTCCGTTGTACAACTAGACTGCCTAAGCTCATCATGGAGGCGACGCTACTTAGTTCCATGGCGCAAGGGTCCCTAAGTTGCACGGACGTGATGATTTTTGGACAAAGCTGAAATTTTTCTTCACTACCTCCCTAAGTTGCACGGATCTTATGCTTTTGGACAAACCTGACAAACTTCTTCAGGTCTCTTGCCTATTTCTGATTACTTATATAGATCACCAACCGAGGCCACACCCAATTCGAATAGGAGAAATAGATCCGAGTCCAGGAAAACCCCGGCCTTGTTTTTGCCGGAATTCGTCCGAGTCCGGCTCGGTTCCTTCACCGAAATTTCCCCTGGCAAGCTAGGGATAGAGATAGAGCACTAACCGGCGCAGGCAAGAATTAATCCGCTGGGGCAAAGGGGGGAGACGGCGACGGACACGGCGAGCAGCTGGGAGGAGCAAGCCTTCGCGCCGCCGTCCGTCCGCGGCGGCGGTGGCGACGGGTGGACCGGTGGAGGCTAGGAGTGGTGGAGCGACGGGAAGGAGTTTTCTTCAAAATTTTCAGAGTGGATATTTTGCTAGGGGCCAGCACACCATTCGTGTGCCAAATTGTCAGCTAGGCTCTTTGTGGACAAATTTACATGTCATTACCCCATATAGAGACGTTAAGATCACGTACTCCCTCCTTTCCCATGTTAAGACACGTACAATGGTGAGACTTATCTCATCTACTCCCTCCTTCCAAGTTAAGATGCGCATAGTTTTTTGGTAGAGTCAAACGGGTCCGAGTTTGACCAAACATAGAGAAAAAAAATGTTGAGATTTATAATTCTAAAATAATATTTTTAGAACGATCATGAGATATATTTTTATATCATGCACATTTATTATTGTAGATGTTGTTATTTCGGTCTACAGAATTGGTCAAACTTTAAAAGTTTGACTTTAAACAAAAACTAAAGGCATCCTATTTCGGGATGGGGAGTATGAGATGGGAGAGGCTCCTTACGCGTGCGACGTTCCGCCCACAAAACGACAAAACGGCGGTAGGAAAAAGATGAGTGTGCCCTCGCCGCCACCCCCGTCCTAAACGCCCGCGGTCAGCGGCACTACCGCGGTCCCACACTTTTCAAATCACCTCCTCCGCCGGTCCGGTGCCACCTCAGCAGGGAGAGGGACAGAACATGGGCAAAGGAAACGTGTGTGGGACCCAACAAGACGCGCAGTCGCGTGTGCAGAGACCGAACGCGTGGAGATAAGCAATTTTGCTATGAGATGATCTGTTAACAACAAACTCTCTCACCACATAGGTTACTGGAGATAAGACTAAAAAGTATTTCATTACATCATGTTTTATTGCTATATATAGATTACATGCATGGCACGAGTAAGATAAGAGTGGCGTACCACATAGTAGATTTACGGATTGTGTTTGCCCACGTGCAGTCTCGTGAAATGTCACTCTCCTTTCTTGGACGCTCAACGTGGTCGCTCTCGAGCGCCGATGTAACAGCCCATTTTTGGTATTGCAAAATATGAACCAAAATTTCACTTTTCTTTCCTCTCATGCATAATCATGTCTCATTGGTGTTAATACAACAGTTGCATTGAAATGGTGTTGAGTTGTCAAACAAAAGTTTGCAAATAAGCATATTTGTCAAGGAAGTTCCAAGAGTTCAAATTAATCTTTGCACTTGCTTTAAAATCTCTAAGGTGATTTTAAGATGCAAATTACCAAAAATTCCCAAACCAATCTTTCTAAACAAAAGTGGTTCAAAACATTTTATTGTACAAACCTAAATTTTGTGGAGCTTCTACTGGTTAGGGAGAGGCTACACAAATATTTTCATAATTTTTGAAGATGATTTAGTGCCCTAATAAAATCCCTAAAGCCACAGGTTTTAAAAAGAAAAGAGAGAAGGACTTGTTTGTGATGGAAACAAATATGCAGGGGGTTCTTCGCAAAATGCCCTTCTCCTTCCTGTAGCCACGCGCTCCACTGGCGCCGTGGCCATGCCGTCGCCTCGCTCGCACGACGCGCCGCGCCGCCCCCCCCCTTCTCCGCCTCCACCTGCAGGAAGAAGAGCCCCACGAGCTTCACCTGCTCCACTCCCTCCTCCGATATTTTTCCTCTCCCTCTCTCTCTCGTTTCCCCCACCATGGCACGGCCGTAGCCGCCGTAGCCGAGCTCGTCGCCGTTGAGTGGAGCTTCTCCGAGCAAATCGAGGACCCCAGGAAGCTCCGCTGTGTCATCCTCTCCGTCCTCGCCGAAGGAATCGAGCCGGGCCGCTCAGAATCGACCTCGACGATCTCCTCTTCCTCGCTGCCGTCCGAGCGCCGCCGAGGACGAATTTGCTGCCGTCGCTGCATCCCCAACCTCGCCGTCTTCTCCTACGTGCTTCGGGTGAGCACGCGAACCTCCCCCGCCCTCCTCTCGTTCGCTCGTGGTCCGTAGCTCCCGTTCACTGAAGTTCGCCGTCGCCCGCGATGTGTGCAGTGCGTCGGATAATCCGAGTGGAGTAAAAATCGGATTATCCGAAGTATTCCAGTGCGAATGGACTTTTGGTCCTTAGAAAAATTTCAGCCCTTTGTGTCGATCGGATATTCCGGTTGTGCAAAATTCGGATATTCCGAAAATTAGCAGCACCCCAGAACACTGTTTAAACTTCAGGTCCTTAGCCGTTTCGAGCCAACTCCATCGGATAATCCGATTCCAACATCATCGGATAATCCGATTAGCCTTTTTCAGCTGTAATACAAATACTTTCAGTTCCCCTTGTTAATTTGATGGCAAGAATGATTTAATCACCTATACCCTGCATCTCTCACATGCTCATGTCATTCATATGCAAGTTAACATTAGGGTTCCATTTATCCAACTCAACAAGCAAAGATGGTACATTAACTAACTCCACGGTGTATTCGAGATGTGCCCTTTACGCATCCGAACCCCGTTTAAGTTGAATAGATTGAATCATCCTCGTCCCGAGGATTTAAATTGTCATGTCATCATGTGTTTGCGCATTGCATCTGCTAAAGCATGTGTGGTGATTGATTGTTCTTCCGTTGTTATGCTTCGATAGATCAAGCCGCCGGGGTTACACCGCAATACCCCGACGATCTGTACTACCAGCACGTTGAGCAAGGCAAGCGTAATCCCCCTCTGAGCATGTCTTATCCTATATTTCCGCAAATATTTTCTCCACTATAATATTGCATGCGGTTCCAAATGTCAATTTGATTGGATTAGAGTATCCTATAGTTGCATTAAGTTTCCGATGCCATTACCTGTTTCCCTCCTATTATCCATAGGTTTGTATTGTTGGCCTGAGATACTTAACTATGCTATGTTGATGCTTAGCCATGCTTAGTAAATGCTTAGTCGTCCGATGGATATTTCATGTTGGAAACAGATGTTGAAATGTTCGGATGATGGTGGAGAATTGTGGTGACAGGTAATAAAATGCTTAAAGGTGGGGATGAGAGGCCACTGTGGTTGTGGTGCCTTGTCTCGTTCTCGTCGCCTAGATGCGAGTTCTCGCCTACGAGCCAAGATGAGCGTGCAACCATGCGTGGGCATATGGAACCTCGTCGACCGACTAACTTGTGGCGGACTAGCCGAGGGTCCTCTAGTTTGGCTTTCCATTTGCGCGTGTGTTGAGATGGTGGCCAAGACTGAGATGAGGATTGAGGTGTTTAGGAAAATGGTGGCCACGGGGCAGGGTGTTGGAGGCACTGAACCTGTCCCGTCCTCACTGATGATCCTTGGTTAGTCTCAAGCGAGGTAAAGGTTGTAACCGCTCCCACTCAGCCGGCTTTCCCCGGAAGAGAGCTAATGTACAGGCAATGAGCCGGACGGTACGCATGGATAAGAAGCTGGGAGGGCCCTCGGGAGCCTGGCGACTTTCACATTGTACACCCCTGCAGGGATAAATCTTTTCGAAAAGCCGTGTCCGCGGTTATGGACGACTTGGTGACGGATTCAGAGATCATAGAATAACTTGAACTGAATGATTAAAACCTGAGTACTAAAGGTACTACTCAAGAATGCAAGGTTAGCTTCCTCGAGGGTGATTCGGGGAGGTGCCTTTGTAGAACAGGTACAGTGATGATGGTGGTTGATGATGGGAAGTGATCAAAAGAGAAGCGTTACTTCTTACCCCCTTTGAAAATATTCTGATTAGTCGATGCCATGGAGTTATGTTTTACAAATAAAATCAGTTTTATGCAAAACAGACATAAAACTTTGAAAGCCTCATCGAGCTAAAGCTCTATATTTAATCTTGCGAGTTCGTCGAACTCAACGTCGTTTGTTTTGTTTCAGAGGAGGACTTCACCGACCTCGAAGGTGGGTTCTTTGTGGACGTCGACGAGTAGTCCGGGGTTACCAGGTGGCACCTTGGGACATCCCGGAACAGCTGGCGCTTGAATGTTTATCTGTAGGCCTCTTAGGCCATATTTTGGATCTTGTTGTTTAGAACAACTTAATTCGCTTCCGCATGATGTACTGTTGGGTCTGTGACCTCTGGTTGTAATTTGCTATCTTTCTCTATTATAAGAGTTGAACTATATGATTTTGTGTCGTAGAGTCTGTGATGTGCCTGTTGTTCCACAAGTTTTGATCTCTCTATTATGCATTGATAGTTGTGCCTGTGTTAAGGCATCAATCGGGGTGTTGCGTTGCCGATGATCCATTCCGAGCAACGCCTGCCAAAGGTTTTGGCCGGGGATTGGTAAACCCGTAACCTCCGGTTGTATCGCTTAACCGGTGACACACAACATCACTGTATAGCAGTCGGGTCGGGGCGCCACAGCCGACCATGTCCTGGAGATGCTCCCGCTCGACGTTTGTCCATAGTGATGGTATAGTGCGGGGTAGATCTAAGAGTGTGCGCTTGGATAAGCTGACGTTTGTTCATGGTGGATGGCATGGTGGGGGAGGGCAATCCGAGGGTGTGTGTTTGAATAAGCTCGAGGTGTGTCTATGGTGCATGGCATGCCGGGGAGCAGATCTGAGGGTGTGTGGTGGGATAATCTCAGCGGGGCAAACTCTCGTGTAGATTTGAGGGTATGTTTGAATAGGGGCAGTCTCCAAGCACTTGTGAGCCTTACTCGCTCAGAAAAAGGGTGATGACTCTTGGCAACTTTTTATGAATAGGGAAGGGTCTCAGAGGACTCAAAGACCGCTTTCTATTGATCCGACAAGCATACAAATTACAACAGAAATCCAAAGAAATTAAAAAAATACAACCGTCTCCTCGATTTTTATGAAGAGGACCTTACAAAAGAACAAACATGCGTTGTGTCCGAGCTTGGGCACCCATCTCTGTATCAGAAAAGCAAGCCACTAGGGATTAAGAGTGTCAAAACATCTCGCCGACGTTGGTGAACTCGAAAAGAAACATAGGCGCGGCTTCGCGAATTTCCCTCGGAGCTTTAGATCATGGTTTATCCACCCCTCTTTTGTCGCCATGTTGGCTAGAACGGGCGAAAGCACCAAAAGAAGAACCATTGTTTTGACTACCTAGCAAATGTAGGATGTGTCTCCACTCCACTCTAGTACCCATAGTATTTACTTCCTCCGTTACTAAGTAAATATAAGATGTATTTACTCCCTCCGCATGCCTAAAATACATAGGCTGTGAGCAAATCGATGCGATACGTGATCGATCGGAATGCTGCTCCTCATATACCTATACCTACTAAGGGGCGACACGACCACGCCCTCTCCCTCGCGCCACGTCACCTTTTTTTTTTCTGAGCGTCCGATCGACGGAACGAACGGCCAGGATCGAGCCATGTCCTCCGCATCGCGCGGTACTGTTCCAGGCAACAATACCCGCGCTTCCGCACCAATCAGCGTGCGCCACGTCACCAGTAACCGGCCGGTGGAACCGGTGGCCAGCCGGTTGCCCCTCCCGCACGATTTTTAACGAAATTTTGTACACAAAACCCCCCGCAAAGGACTGACATGTAAACTCTAGAAACAACAGGGACTTCCGTGAAAAAAGTCAACACAATTCCTTTCTTCTTCCCCTCTCCTCGCGCGAGCCCGAGCTCGCCGGCGCCGCCGCCGCTCCATCCCTCCCCGTTCAAATCGACTAACACGATGATCTCCGCCGTTGCGCCTTCTCCCTCCTCGCCGACAGCCGCGTCCCGGAACGCCACAACCTCGCCGTAATCGCTGCCACCGTACTCGCAGACCGCCACCGCCTTCGGAAGCTGCCGACGATGCTCCGGCGACCTAGAAGGAGCGGCGCCGCCGCTTGCGGGTGCCCCGCGTCCGTGCGCATCCGCCACGCGCGCGCGCAACCCAACTCGCGCGGACGCGCCGCCGGCGTAGTCGACGCCGCCACGGCAGATCCACTCATTGGTGACATCATCGCGACGTCACCGTGGGCCCGACCTGTCAGCTATTTTCCTTTTTCCAAAAAAAAAAGAAAATACTAAAATCCAAAAAATGATTAATACTGTAAAATTAATATCTTTAAAACTATCCATCAAAAATATGGAAAATATATCTAAATGATCACAAAAAAAAACATGCTAACTACTTATGGCATAATGCAAACAAATTTGAAGATTTTAATTCGGTGAATATTTGGAGAAAATCCAAATTTATTTCCTCAAATTATGGATTGAATTTAATAAATCCTCATATAATATAATATGTTTCATCTGATTATGAAGTTAAATTAAATTTTTAGGGCAAACTACAAACTTAAAAAATCTTCCCAAATTGTTTAACAATTAGAAATAATTTAGCTGAAACCCCTCCAATTATTCAAAAAAAATCCAAAAAATGATTATTACTGTAAAATTAATATCTTTAAAACTATCCATCAAAAAATATGGAAAATATATCTAAATGATCACAAAAAAAACATGCTAACTACTTATGGCATAATGCAAACAAATTTGAAGATTTTAATTCGGTGGATATTTGGAGAAAATCCAAATTTATTTCCTCAAATTATGGATTGAATTTAATAAATCCTCATATAATATAATATGTTCCATCTGATTATGAAGTTAAATTAAATTTTTAGGGCAAACTACAAACTTAAAAAAATCTTCCCAAATTGTTTAACAATTAGAAATAATTTAGCTGAAATCCCTCCAATTATTCAGAAAAATCTAATAAATGCTCAAAACGGTTAATGTTTGAAAATAACCATAATATATTTCCTCTAATTATGGTTCTAAATAAGAAAATTATGGCAAACAGGAACCAAATTTGATCATTTAAATTAGGCTAACATATTTAGAGGCAATAAAAGTTGAAACTCTCTAATTTTATAAAATACTTTTAAAAAAACTGATTAAACGAATATTTGGAGGAAAATACAAATTTATTTCCTCTAATTATGAATTGAATTTTAATTGAACTAAATAGATACTCATATAATATATTTCCTCTGATTATTGAGTTAAATTAAATATTTAAAACAAACCTTAAAAATATTATATCAATTCAAAAAAGTTAATATGCGTAATTTAAATATTCCCTAAATTATATTTCATTTTTTTATATATCCCACGTAAATTTTGTTGTTACTTTACCTTAAAGAACTATTGCTCCCTATCGATGTAAAATTAAAACTTAGAAGTATGATTTTACAACGATTTCCTAACAACAATTGTTCAACGAAACTTATTCCGCTAAGATAAATTTAAAATGGAATTTGTTTTCCATATTTTCCAACTGTACACAAAAAATTGATCTTTATCAGATGAGTTTTCGCGAAGAGTACGGCGATATATTGTTTTAGGATATTTAAACAAATTTCCAAAAACTGCTAAATTATACATATTACAAATTTACAAATGCCTTTCAAATCTAAGCATTCTTGCAAACATGAAAAGAATTCAAATTTAAATAACTTCTCAATTTTACCAATTTTTTGAAATCTAAACAACTAATAAATGTTAATTTTTTTTTCCGAATTCTAACAGTTTTACAATCTGAACAATTAAATAACTTCTCAATTTTACCAATTTTTTGAAATCTAAACAACTAATAAATGTGAATTTTTTTAAATTCCAACAATTTTAAAATCTGAACAACTTTTTAAATGCGAATATTTTCAAATATAAATTTTAACACACGAGCGCGGCGTGTCGACGCGCCATCTTGCCTAGTATATCCAATCGAGGATCGGCGGATCGAGTGGCCGTCACGTGCATTCTGAGTGCGATGTGAATGTGGCACAACGGATCATCGTGAATTCGTGATGCCGCCGTTGGGGAGTGGAGGCCTGGAGGGAACAAATGATCAGGAACTATAGGCGGGGCAGCTAATCTCCGTCTGTCCGTCCTTTGGTCCAAGATCCCACGTAAAATAAACGCCCGGAGAAGGAGAAAAGGCGGCACCTTAATAAAGAGAGAGGACGCTGTCACGAGCGTGCCCACCGTGGAGACTGGTGATGCCTTTGTGAGCCGGGCCCATCAAGCCATGAACTGCGTAGTAGCAATGCCTTCATCATGGTACAGTCCACTTCCGTCATCATGGTACAGTCCACTTCCGTAGAATGAGTTCGCAGGCGCTTAGCGGGAGACGAGCGGGGAGATAAATAAAGCCGTCAAAACAAACTAAAGCGATTCTTCCATGGACACCAACCTACTGCGCGCAAAGCAAAGAATTGTCTGTCTGTTGCATATTCTCACGAAAAAAGCGTGTGCGAGAGATGAGATCTACTGAACTAACTGCTGTATAACTACTCCAGCCTACTTTGCAGGCCCGAACATTTAAGAGCATCTCTAGCAGAGCCTGCAAAACGCGAACCCGCAAAACGCGCAAAGCAAAGAATTGTCTGTCTGTTGCATATTCTCACGAAAAAAGCGTGTGCGAGAGATGAGATCTACTGAACTAACTGCTGTATAACTACTCCAGCCTACTTTGCAGGCCCGAACATTTAAGAGCATCTCTAGCAGAGCCTGCAAAACGCGAACCCGCAAAAACTGTTTTGCGGGTCGCGGAACGTGTGTTTTTTTTGTTCGAAACGCGGCGTGACGGAGCAGAAACCTTAAACCGAAACTGTAAAATGGAATATTCTCTGAATATTCTTTGTGGTGTTCTTCTTCCTCATGCGTTTCTCCAATCCCTCCGCATACTAAAATACACCGATCCATAAAAGTACACAGGAGTTGAGCTAGCTAGCTGCCAGGCAACGATCAATCCATCTAGTATACTCGTACTAGTAGCTAGCTGATCAATCGGAGGCCAACATGAGCTGAGCTAGCTGCAGCGGCGCACGAACCAGCGGCAGATCAATCTCGATCCAGAGCGAAACCTGACGCTAGGCCAGGAGCGGCGGACGAAGCCTAGCCGGAGCGTGGACGGAGCCCCCGCGGCATCGCCGCAGCGCGGACGAAGCCCCTCGGCGTCGAGCCGCCGCCGCCGTTCCTGGCGGCCGCCGCTGCAGCGCGGACGAGCCCCTCGGGCCGGCGACCAGCTCCTGCCCAGCGTTTCCGGCGGTTCCAGTGGCGATTCCGGCGAGTACGGCGGAAGTTTGCCGGATTCCGGCGAGTTCCACGCGGAAGGTCACCGGCGCCTGCTGAAATGTCCCTCCCGCCAACGGCTTTCACGATATGCAGGGCCCTTCGGTTCGGCCAGGAAAACATCGTATTTACGGTTCCGCGGGTCGAATTCACGGGCCTCCTCAAAACTTTTACGGGTCGGAGAGTTTTGAGGGTTCTGTTCTTTGCGTTTTTGCGGTTTCGAATCCGTATCTGACGGTTATTTTGCGGGTTTACGCGTTTTGCGGGCTAGAGATGCTCTAAGAGCATCTTCTCGGAGATACCAAAGTCCAGATAAGCCAGTCCACGAGCACCAGGTCCACGAGCACGGCCGCCGTCCCCGCAGCTTTGGAAGCGGCCCTACCCATCCACTATCACCTGTCCCTCTCCCTTTCCCGACACCACGCCCGCCGGGAGCCGAGACCTCGCCGGGGAAAACCGGAAGAGCCGTGCCGTCGGCGCACAGGAACAAACAACAGGGCGTAGAGAGAATCTCCCACCAGCCTGCAGCCAAAGCAATCGTCGTGCTCCCTCAGCCCCGTCCTCCGTGCTCCTCCTCCCTACCAGCCAAAACGTTGCGTCGTCGCCACAAACATCTCGGCAGCCGAATATTCAGCGCCCGCCCGCCACCAACCAAAAATAATCAGCCAACTGCCAGGCCCATATTATCCGGGTTTCCCCTTCCCAACTAGTCTCGCTCACAGGAGTCGTCGCAATAGTAGTAGTACTACCAGTAAACTCCATGAGATGAGATATTTGGGAAGAATCCCAGTAGGCCACGAGGAGGAGTTCTGCAGCTGGCTGTAAACTGATCGCAAGTCAAACTCCAGCTCCCCGCATATTTGTTTTTTTCTCTCGTATATGGGCGGATCCGACGCGACCACGACCACAGACGCAAGGGACGACGCCCAGGTCGTGGTGGTTGTGGGATCCCCCGTCGCCGACTCCGACCCCCTCGCTGCCGCGCCCCTGCCGCCGGCGCCGGAAGCTAAGCGGGACCTCTCGGCGGTGGTCCCGGCCGAGGCCTTAGCGGTGGAGGGCAAGCAGGAGCCGGCGGCGGCGGGGGTGCAGGCCATGGCGGTCACCCTGGTGCGGGACGTCGAGATGGGCCCGGAGGCGAGCTCCAGCGGCTCCGCGGAGGAGAAGCCTTCGTGGTTCACCCCTAAGAGGTACTACTACTGCTACTAACCCGGTGCACAGCTTGCTTGAGCAGCATCGTCCTCATTGGAGTAGTAGGTTTGAGCTGTTTGGGTGCACGGGCGTTTTCGCGGAGCTCTTTGATCTCGAATTGGGGGCGATTTAGCTGTTTGGTTTGGAGAATCTGGGTTCTCCGAGCTCCGATTGAGCTGTCATTGCGTTGATCTAAGCTGATTTTGTGCATCGATTTGGGGGCAGGCCGGGAGATTTGGCCAGTTTGTTAGTAGTACTTGATTACAAATGATTGCTCGTGCTATACTGTTAGAGCAAATCATTGGTCATATGTGTCTTAATAAAAATTTCCCTTTGCGTCTCTGGTTGTTCCATCCGTGGCTCGTGGTTTTGGTATTTGTCTGTTTCTCCACGCTGGTCTACTTTTGCGGTGTGGACCTGCGTTCGTTTGGTACTACTACTTTGGGGTTGGCTTGACGCAGTTTGGGGAATATGTGTTTGTGCGCGCGTGGGCATTATTTGGTACTAACAGTTGTCCAAACCTTTTTCCGGCGAGATAATTTGCGCATTGATTTGAAAATTGGCTCTGGATGCATGATTTGTTCTCGATGTTGGCAAGACGAGGTTGGACAGTGCTCATTTGGTTGCTCTCCTTTGAGCTTTGGCTCTACAGGCGAAGTTGATCTTGTTAGTTCATTATGTGCTCACTGTGGCTCTGGATTTTTAAAGTTACCTCTGCAATGCGAAATTTAGAGGAATTGGAGGAGATGTGGTGCAATGTCGGTAATTCCATGCTGTCTGCTGTGTGGTCTTGAGTTCAGAACTTGTTCTTTATGCAGACTGCAGTAGCAGTTTAGTACATGTGTGCTTACTTTCCCCCTTGAGCATTACTGTTATCTGAGTTTAGCCAATAATTTCACGTGATGCGGTTTTGGTTCAGATTTGAGAAACTGCAATTTATGCATATTAAGTTAGCATGACATAACTCCGCCTATGTCTTCTAGGCATAGCCGGTCCCAAGCTCGGATAAAGGAGGAGGGTTGTGATAGGCTTGGCGAGCCAACGTAAAAACTAGCCAGTCCCATGGATATGAAACCCACGAGAGTAGTACTAGGGTGGGTGACCTCCTGGAAAGTCCTCATGAAAGGTTTCATATCTAAGGGTTGTGATAGGCTTGGCGAGCCAACGTAAAAACTAGCCAGTCCCATGGATATGAAACCCATTTGGGCGAGAGTAGTACCAGGATGGGTGACCTCCTGAGAAGTCCTCGTGACAGGGTTTCATATCTAGCCTACCCCAACTTGTTTGGGATAAAAGGCTTTGTTAAGGTAAGGTAAGTTAGCATGACATACTTGGTGTTAATGTCTTTTAATTGAAGTGAAGTTATTTTTCTCATTCTAAGGAGGAGTCCATCAATGCACTGCTTGAATTAAGTTGATCTTTTTATGGCTGCAGATTACTTGTGATGTTCTGCATCATCAACATGCTAAATTATGTTGACCGGGGAGTAATAGCAAGCAACGGTGTCAATGGCAGCCGTGGCAGTTGTTCTGGTGGCACATGCTCATCAGGTTCTGGAATTCAGTAAGTCCGATCTGAAACTTTTCTACAAAATGTGATATTTCTCTTGAATTTGGCATTGTGTAATTATTTGCGAATTTGCAAGCTAAACAGTATTGTGGATGCAAATTCTCTTACTCTTCTGTATCCTGTATTTCCTTTCCTTCCTGCTACCCTGGCCTGTCTTCATTTTATTGTATTTTGTTAATCTCTCATATTTCGCCAGCCGTCTTATTTAGATATCTTTAGATTATTCCTGATTGGTCTTACCATGCCATGTTCTCTACAGAGGTGACTTTAATCTGACCAATTTTGAAGATGGCGTGTTGTCCTCTGCATTTATGGTAGGGTTGCTGGTGGCTTCGCCGATATTTGCGTCATTGGCAAAAATGTTAGTGTTCTATGGTTCTTTTATTTCATACTAGAACTTTATTTCTTTGTACTGCTAATTGCAGTAGGAAAAGGTATTACTGACCGACAAACATTCTTCAAACAACAATACACACTGCAGATTAATAATTCTATTTTTTAATATGGTCTAGCAAACCTTTCAGGGTGGTAGTTTTTGGCATGTAATCGATTCCCCCCTTGCAGACACAATCCTTTCAGGCTTATTGGTGTTGGATTGTTAGTCTGGACAATTGCAACAGCTGGTTGTGGGTGCTCGTTTGATTTCTGGTCAATTACTATATGCCGCATGTAAGTACTTTGTACTCTGTTGGTGTTTCAGATCTATGTTATTATTATTTTTAAATACTCTTCTAATCATGTGATCTATTCTCCGACATATTGTTAATTAGGTTAGTTGGTGTTGGTGAAGCTTCATTTATAAGTCTTGCAGCTCCATTCATTGATGATAATGCACCAGCAGCACAGGTCCTGTTATTTTTTTATGCCTTTAGATTTCTTAACACTGAGTTGTGTGTAGATGTGAACATATCTTATGGTTGCTTGGCTTTGTTTCTATACCCAATGCAGCAACATTCTTATGGGAAATAATATACTCCCTCCGTTTTTTAATATAAGATGTTTTAGCATTTGTCCACATGCACATGTACACAAATGCAGGTAGACATGTTTTAGTGTGTATGTTCACTAACTTTAGAATGCATCTAGACAATATGTGCAACACCTAAAACATCTTATTATTAAAAAACGGAGGGAGTACATATTTGCACATTATATGAATTATTATTCTTCAGTCATCTTTTCTGTTTGATTAAGATAATTAAGTTCATCATGTGTGATTGTGTGAAGGATATACACGATCTTGCTCTGAATCATTAAGTGTCACAACAGATGGAACATACATGTCAAACCCATTTAATCGAGGCAAAATTCAACATGGCCTTCAATTGTTAATCAGTACAGCACATAAAGACTAAGCGATCGAGAATTATAATGGATCACTCATCGCTGTATTCACCTTACTAGATTAGGTTAAAAATTCTTCACCAGAATGTTCTGGCTGTTGAATTAGGTGGACGAATTGCTCCCTGGATAATGCATACAATCATCATATTATACTGTATTATGTTTCTATATAGGAGGTTTGTTTATAATAGTACTGTTGTTTTTAAATTCTCATGTCTTGTATTAGTCATCAACTAAAGTTGCTACTAATGATGTTACCAGAAAACTGCATGGCTTGCTATGTTCTACATGTGTATACCCACTGGGATAGCACTCGGCTATGTTTATGGTGGTTTGGTAAGTCCTATGCTACATCCTATTTATTCTTGCTTCTTGGTTTTGCGTTAAGTTGTACAGGCTGAGTAACAGGTGCATTACCAGTGTAACTTGACCCTCATATTGTTCAAAATTACCTCGCATCTCATCTCAGGTTGGGAGCCATCTGCACTGGCGTGCTGCTTTCTGGGGAGAGTCAATTTTGATGCTTCCTTTTGTTATTCTAGGCTTTGTGATAAAGCCACTAGAGCTCAAAGGTGTGGTTTATTTTATGTCTTGTTTTGCTTACCAGAGTGGACAACACTGCTATTTATATTTTGGCACTCTGAGATCCTGACTCTCTTCCATTCGTTTACTATTTTTTTTTGGGGTGGTGATTTACTTACCAGGATTTACACACAACAAGAAGAAAAAGGAGTATGGTCCAATGCTCAATGAGGGGCTTCAAGATGGCACAAGTATGCCCTCGGTTGTCAATTTTCATTTAATGAGCTAATCCCTTTGCTATTCACTTAGTTAAGTTAGTTTTATCCAAGAAGTGTTTTCCCACTATCTTTGTTTTAAAAAGTGCTTTAATACGCCCTAAAAGGTTAAGAGCACATTTTTTAGAGCAAGTTCAGAGTCTGGTTGCAACCACCCACTACTAATAGTAATGCTATCAGATTTCTGCAATATAATTTTTGGCACAAGCACAGAACTCACTGTTTCTGTACACTGATTCGCCCACAGGAGTCAAAAGCACTTCAGATGACATCTTCCAAATTAAAAGTTCCTGTTCCTGACTTGTATCTGTCTGCATGTTATGCTAAAAGTTTGAATTACAGGGCGACTTCTGTGATTGAGTTGAACCGTGATAATGCTCTTTTAATTTTGATCTTAAGTATTTTCAATATGCAAACAACCTAATGACAGAACTGATGTTTTTCTCAGCGTGTTGACTTAGTTCGACATCCCTAAAATTTGAAATGCATAATAGCAGCTAACTTTATTTTAGGGAAGAGAATAGTAACTAAGTTGCGATCATGTATCCTAGATGACCTTGTTGATTTGTTTAGGGTTTTTTGCCAAGGGGGTTAGAGCACCATTCTAAGTTGAATTTGCCTCCTCGTGGCTGCTGGGGTGTGTTAACTTTGTGGAAGCTCAAGCACCAGTAAACACAACCATCTTCAATAGCTCATTATTTTCATTTCCACCTATTCCAGTTAATAACGGAGTGAAGCAGGGTGTGCCTGCTGGAGTTGACGACCTAGCAGAAAAGCTTCCACAAAAGTCTTCCTTGTAAGCACCGCCTCCATCAGTTTTTTTTTCTTTGCATGTAGATCAGCTTCTTAATTTTATACCCGCATACAATACCTTTTCTCTCTTTCTTTGTTGATGCTCTAGGTAAAAGTGAATATTATAGTTACTTAATTGATGTACTAATCTATTGCAATAGATAAAGCTTACTTGCATTTTTTTAGTAGAAAATCGTTTGAATATTTCACATTTTCATCATGCAGCTCCAGTATCGTGAAGAAAGTTATGATTGAAATCCGTCATTTTGGGGAAGATATGAAAGAACTGCTTCAAGAGAAAGTCTATGTTATCAATGTGTTAGGTTGGATCTCTTTTCGTATGTTATGCAATGATTTTAAACCTATTATGTTACCTACTTTGTTTTTGTATTGAACACAAGGTTTTTAAATGCTCTGTACTTAGGCCTGTCATGATCTTGTAGAAATTCAGCTGTGTTCAGTGCTTTATAATTCATTCATCAATAGTGGTCAAGATAATTTTCCATAAAACGAATTCATTTAAATATGGTTAGAACAACTTGTACTGTGATCCACTGTAATTTTCTGGCTGAAGTTAAGATCAATAGTTCAACTTTTGTCGCGGAGCCAGCACATCTTTTTTTACTGTGAATGCATAGGTGAAACAGGCCTGTCATATTAGTCACATTCTTTAGCATTCTTTTGCCGAATATTGTTGTAATTTGTATTAGCTATAGTTTCCTAAACTCCTAACTCCTAGTTCTGTAACATAACTATTGTCTTGCGAAAAGCAATCAAGTGCCTGGACTACTGCAATGCTGATCCAGTTTTTAAAAAAATAGCCAAGCTAAGAACTACTTTTGAGAAGAAGAAAACATCTTCCCTAAACGATTTCTAGCAGTGGCTAGATTCTTCATTCAGCATTCAGAATGTAGGGCAATAGCCAATACGTTATCTGGTGTTACATTGCTTTGAATGGTTCCTTATAGTAAGTAAGAAACGCATATCTTTCACATAAAAACTGAAGTCTGATTTATACTTCTGAGAGACATTCCATTGTCATGTTTCCTTGCAAAGTATAATCTTCTGTTTGGAATTGGGGATAATTTTCTTTTGCTATTCCAGGTTATATCTCCTACAACTTTGTCATTGGTGCCTATTCCTATTGGGGCCCCAAGGCTGGTCAGGATATCTACAAGATGGTAAGTCCTTGTAGTCTGTTTTCTGATGCATAGGGTGGCATGCGATCGTTTGAGCATTAGTTTTTATTTTGTTACTGTTTTTCTTAGATGTGTGACCATAAGTAGTTCTCTATTTTCTTCAATTAGAACACCCAGTCTGTTTGGTGTCCTGGTCCTCTAGCGTATTGTAACATACTAGCATAGACCTACCACAGTAGAATATCTGTTATCATGCTTTAGTACATTGTCATTTCACTGGATAACCTTTCATTGTTGAATTTATCTACCAGGCCAGTGCAGATCTAATGTTTGGCGGAATAACAATAGTGTGTGGGATATTTGGAACCCTTGCAGGTGGTTTCATCCTTGACAAGATAGACTCTACGATTACTAATGCTTTCAAGGTAAGAGGAAATTTTACAATGTATATTTGATTTGTTTTCCTTCTAACATATGTTAAAAATAAAATCCAGCTTTTTTCAAATTGTAAAGCTTTGAAATAACTTGATGTGTGTGGCTATGCTATTAGCATGAACATCATCTTAACTCGATGCTTTTACTTTAGTTTTAAATTAGTGATTCTAGGCTACTGACTGACTTCCAGATGGTTTTGTTTCTTTGTTTGATAACGGCATGCAGTCACTAGTCAATGTGTCATTCTCTTTGGCCATGTGCCTAGGGTTAGTTCTTTACATTGCCTGTTGCCTTATTTGTTCTTTAGCAGAATTACGTTGGCACCATTAATTAAGTAACAATGGGTGTGTTACTTGTGTGTACTGAGTAGTATATGTATGCCAGTCATATAAGGCTAGAGCAATGGAATTAAAGGAAGCAGTATATGCAGCTTACTACCGCATAGCAACTGTAATAATGTAATGCTTATGTCCATTGACGAGATTTCTTTTCGTGCAGCTTCTTTCTGCCGCGACTTTCTTTGGGGCAATATTTTGTTTCAGTGCCTTTTGTTTCAAGAGTCTTTATGGATTCATAGCCTTCTTTTCAGTAGGGGAGCTCTTGGTTTTTGCAACTCAGGTGAAGTACTTTATTCGCGTAACTATTTTCATGCCACTTCAGATTCTGACTCCTGTTATGTAGAAATTTTATTGCTAATTCATATTAACACAATGGAATACTACTAAAATTTATTTTTGATGTCATAAAGAAATTGTTATTGATCTTTATAATGGAAGTTAACTCTAGTTGCTGTATCGGTGTTGGATGTGACAAGGACATCGTTTGTAAACAAGTTGCTTCCATTTTTATGCATCTGTCGTGCTGATGAAGTTTTCAATATGTGGTGAATGCACACATGTACGGGGTAAATTCTGCATATATACTTATTCTTTGAACCTACAGGCTCCAGTAAACTACATATGCCTTCACTGTGTGAAACCAAGTTTGCGGCCATTATCAATGGCCATGTCTACTGTTTCCATCCATATATTTGGTGATGTTCCGTCTTCACCCCTTGTCGGGCTTCTTCAGGTACTTGCTCTTTCTGTTAGCTCGTAATGAATCCTAGTAAAAAAAAATACTTTAACTTAATTGCCCACGTTCTTGGTATGTAATGAAAATAAATCAGCCTTGATTACTTTTGAGTATTGTTGCATACTTGCATCGTATATTCGTACATTGTGTTTTTACTGTTGAACTTCGATGCAGGACAAAATCCATAACTGGAGAGCAACAGCACTTACGTTGACATCCATCCTCTTTGCTGCAGTTATATTTTGGTTTATGGGTATGCTCTCTTAGTACTGATTAAAAAGACTACATTATGCTTTCCACTCTAGGCGCATTGTGTTGTTTCAACCTCTCGAGACTCCTGCATACACCTTTATTAATTTAAAGTCGGGCACCTAGAGCCTTCCGTCTAAAGAAAAGACTCCTGCATACAAGTCACATGCATTCATGCTCCAGAATCAAACTGAAGCACCAACATGCCTTAATGTGTAGAACTGTAGATAGATTGAATATGCTTGTCCTTCAGAAAAATAGATCTGTATTATTGTGATGGAGGGTGAGATTCATTTGATTTTCTTGAACTTGACAAAGTTAGCTACTTAAAGGGTCTAAAGTATTTCTTTAGTCCCCCCTTGGGTAGGAAATCGTCCATTACAGGTAATAATTAGAACAAATGTGGTGAAATGAAGTGATCAATTATGAGCAGGGAATCATGTAGTCCAGGAAAAATAGGTTTCAAGAAAATGCGGCACTGCCTCGTGCATTAAGCAGACAGTAGGAGATTTAAGGGTACAAGAATAGTTATGATGTCTAGCAATTCACATACATTTCTGTGTGCGCTAGTACTACATGAACATGCTCATATGAGCAGTACATTTGTACCAGCTGGCTACAATCAGTAGTAACGCATTTCATCGTGTATTTGTGATACTTGACTGAAGCCGATATATACTCTCTCTATGCAGGCATATTTGTCCGCAGCGTCGATCACTTCAATGAACAGAGCGAGCATGGTGTTCCTGCCACCGAGAGATCAAACCTCAGACCATTGCTCGATGAAAACGAGGAGGCACGCCCGTCTGAATGACAGAAGTTATCAAGCACGATCTTTTCTTTCCTTAGTCCGATAATTTCGTTTGTGCCAGCAACATGTGAAATGTAAATTTGCATGTCCAATGGCTGTACCCTGTACATACATACAGAAAAAAAATATCCTTTGCTTCTTGATCTTCTTGACTTTTGTTTTGTGTACAGACTACAGATTCTGCAACATAGTATCAGAATCCCTGTATCAGCTATGGAACTTAGTTCATTAGAAAGGAGTAATGATTCCACATCTGAACAACATTGCTTCCAACATAGTCGACGAAATGGTATCATTTGGATCTGTCATCCATTGCTTAGCCCAAGAAAGATGGAGCGGAAAATATCTCCGACTTTAGGCCTATTAGTCTCATTCATGTTATTGCAAAAATCATTTCAAAGATGCTCGCCCTTCGTCTTGGGCCTTTCATGAACGAGCTTGTCTCCAATGCCCAAAGTGCATTCATAAAGAAAAGAAGCATACATGACAACTTCCTCTATGTTAAGAATTTGGCAAGAAGGTTCCACAAAGGGAAAATTGCGGCTCTCCTCTTCAAGCTCGATATTCGAAAAGCGTTCGACTCCATCCGTTGGGAGTACTTGCTTGATCTTCTTCAACGCCGTGGCTTCCCAAGTCGGTTTCGCAATTGGCTTGCGGCTCTCCTTTCGTCCGCCTCTTCCCGGGTCCTCCTTAATGGGGTGGCCGGCCTCCCCATTGCCCATGGTCGGGGCCTTAGGCAAGGAGACCCCTTGTCCCCGCTCCTTTTTGTCTTGGCGATCGACCCTCTCACGCAAATCCTTGACTTAGCCACTCGTGATGGGCTCCTTCATAAGCTACGTGGGCGCGGGAACATTTTGAGGACCTCTTTGTATGCGGACGATGCAGCGATCTTTGTGGCCCCTTTTAAAGAAGACATTCAAAACCTTTCCTCTATCCTTGACGGATTTGGAGAGGTGACCGGCTTGTGTACCAACTTTCAAAAAAGCTCCGTGGTTCCAATTAGATGTGGCCTTATCAATCTCGATGAGATCCTTGATGGTCTTCCGGTTGTGCGTGCTTCTTTCCCTTTGCGGTATCTAGGCCTTCCTCTCTCGGTTTGGAAGTTAAAGAGGGCGGATGTTCAACACCTTGAAGACAAGGTTGCCGGGAAAGCTCCTACTTGGAATGGCAACCTCATGACCGCCGCCGGTCGTTCGGCTCTTGTCAAATCGGTCATCATGTCCCAAGCTATCCACCATTTGACGGCTCTCATCTTGCCGCCGGGCACGTTTGAGCATCTTCTCAAGACGGAGCGGGCTTTCCTTTGGGCGGCCAAGGACAAGGTCACCGGTGCGCAATGCAAAGTAAATTGGGAGACCGTGTGCCGCCCTCTTGAGCTTGGCGGCCTTGGGATTCACGATAATTTCAAGTTTGCGCGCGCCTTGAGACTTCGGTGGCCTTGGTTTGAATGGCGTGGGAGAGACAAAATTTGGGTGGGAACCGGTAACCCTTGTTCTAGTGAAGATATGGACCTTTTCTATGCCGCCACTACTATCACGCTTGGAGATGGAAGCTTGACCTCCTTTTGGGATGCCCCTTGGCTTGATGGCAAGAAACCTAGAGACATTGCTCCAAAGATTTTCTCCTCTTCCAAATCTAAAAAATGGTGTGTCAAAAAGGCCTTGGACAACAACGCTTGGGTTAGCAAGATCACTTTGGATGATGCTTTCTCTCTTGAGCACCTAAGTCAATATGTGAACCTCTGGGTGCAACTTCTTGGGGTCACTCTTGTGGACGATGTGGAGGACAAGATCGTTTGGAACCTTACACCTAATGGGGAATACTCCGCGGCTTCGGCTTACAAAGCCCAATTCTTCGGGGCCGAGTCATCTAGCATGATGCAAATGGTGTGGAAAGTTTGGGCCCCTCCCAAGATCAAATTTTTCGCTTGGCTAACTCTTCAAAATAGGCATTGGACTTCCGACCGTTTGGCTACCCGTGGTTGGCGAAATTGTGTTGTTTGCCCACTATGCAAGAGAGCTCCCGAAACTTTGGCTCACCTTCTCTTTGGGTGTCGGTTCACTATTCGTCTTTGGGGCTACATCAAGACTTGGCTTGGTATACATGCTTTGGATCCAAGTCATTGGGCGGATCTCTCTCTCCACTCTTGGTGGCTCATGATGACCGGGGAAATTGCTCCCAACCGCAAAGCTATGGCGTCCGTTACCTTGCTTACTTCTTGGGTAGTTTGGAATGAGAGGAATGCGCGCGTCTTCCGCAACAAGCATGCGCCACCCACGGTTCTCCTTGACAACATCAAAACCGAAGCTCGCCTTTGGGTCCTCGCGGGCGCAAAGCGTTTGGGTGAACTTTTACCTAGGGAGTAGTCCGGTTTGTAATATGTTGTGGTCGGGTGCGGTCGAGCAAGTCTTCTTTGTCTTTCTCGGCCCGTGATGTAAAAACTCCTTCTTAATAAATCGAATGGGGCAAAGCTTTTGCCCCCCTTTCGAAAAGACATTAGCTTTTCTTTCCACATTCGATGGCTATCAGCGTTTCTCTCCAATTGTGAGCTTATCGTAATAGGCACATAACGAAGGTTAATAGAACGTAAATGCACATGGAATGTAACAACCAAGGGCATGGTCCCAATCATTCCCACACTGTTGGTACGTCTGGTAGGTCACCGGAATAAAAACCGGTGCTGAGTTGCCGACTGGAGTGGCGCTGTGCACTGCACAAGGCCCAGGGATCGTCGAGCACGATCATGACGCCGAACAACCAGATTGTGGTCCAGGCTGGGCGCAACTGCAACATGTCGGTTCTGGCGAGCCGTCCGTCAATCCTCCCGATGATCCATCGAGTTGCTCTCAGCCCGGCCGGCTCCACCACACATGCATGCATGTACGCGAGCAGCACCCTACACTACAGTCCTACATGGATCCACCTGCGTACATTGTCAACGAGTCCACTTCTACTTCTTCTATGCCAGGAATTCGAGCTGAGCCGGCCTTAAGCCGCTCAACTGACGAGCTAAGCTAACTCGACCCGTTTAACAAACGAGTTAAGAAATGAAACTCGATTCGACTCTAGCTAACCTCGCGAGTAACTTGTTTAACTCATTTTAATTGATCGAACATGCGCTCATATGATAAAAACTATTAATTCTCCTACTAATTCCGAACCTCTTACAATAATTCAGTTCCACATCTCTACCGTAGGGTAGATTAATGTAAAAAATAGCAGCACTACTCCATTATCAGTGAAAAAATAGTGACATTTTTGCACAAATATATGGAAAATGTCACAATTTGTATTTAAGCGAGTTAACCGAGAAACTCGTAACTCGGCTCGTTTAGGTCAACAAATGAGTTAAAATCCAATACTCGGCTTGACTCGTTGGACATCGAGTTTGAGCCGAGTCGAGCTGAATCACGAGCTACTCGTCTAACGAGTTTCGAGTTTTAACTCCAACCCTATGCTTGACACGCGACTGAACTCGCTGCTTCTATCGGCACGTACTGTATGAGTTTCTACGTTGACGGATAACCGCTGGCTGGATCGATCGCACCAGTTGCTCATGCGAACGTAACCTGGCCTTTTTCTTTGAAAATGACTCGTAAACAGCGGTCTCGTTATGCGCATCAGTTTGGATTTTCGAGTGAAAATGACCTCATCTGTGGCCGAGACTGGTCTCCATCACCGTTCCAGAGTACTCGCAATCTAGCATCCATGCTGGTCTTTTTTCTTTTTGCCAACTCCCAGTGCTGACTTACATGAGATAGGTATGAAAATTAAAATTTCGGAGCCTGCCTTGAGGCCCCCTTCTTTTCAGCTTATTTTTCAGATTCTCCCAGAAGCTACCATCCATCGGGTAGCTTCTAGGAGAATCTGAAAAATAAGCCGAAAAGAAGAGGGCCTGAATCGAATCGACTACAATGGAACGCAGCACGACAAGAAATTGCAAGCCCCGAAAGTTCTTCTCGGCATATCAATGTTAAGTTTGACCGGGTATAGGCCATCCCGTCTGTAGAACAGCGGTAGAGAGGCTCCAGCAAAGGCGGGATAGAGAGAGCCGTAGACGCGGACCAGGCTTCCCATGTGGCTTGCCCCCCAATGTGCACAGTGCGTTCCTGCTGCAGTGCAGTGCTCCATTCCTGTCCCTGCAAGCCTGCAGTGCTCCTGTGTCCTCTGCACACTTCTTGAGCCAAGTGCTACATTCAGGTTTTCAGGGTCAGACTGCACATACCTGGATCTCGTATTCACTCACCAATTATTGCGCAAGGAAACCCTGGAAAATTATTACGGTGCCTTCGAGCTCAACTCCTAGTATTCGTCACAAAATTGTTACAGTGCCTTCAAAGTTCAAGCTCAACCTGTAGAAATATTTGAAAGACATAGAGATTTCTCGCAAAGTCTCTGACATCTGCCCTCTGAAATGTGTATGACTTTGTATATACTGTAACATATATGAAAAGTTGAGAGGGCCTAAAAGGAATATACACAAAAAAGAGCACATGAAACTCGAAGCTCTTTATAAATTTTCACCCCACAGGGACCAAAGAGGACACGGCCCTATCCATCCATCCCCATCACCTCCGCACACATCCGAAGGAGAGCCAGCCACCAACCAGCTAGCCATGGCCTCTCGCGACGCCGCCGCCACCTTCCAGCTCTACCGGCCCATGGCAATGCCGACGCCGACGCCCCAGACGATGGTAGCAATGCCCTTCCCGTCCGAGTCTGCAGCCGCGGACGCCGTCACCGTGGTGCCGGCGCCGAGGAAGGCGGCCTCAGCGAAGGGCGCCAAGGACCGGCACAACAAGGTGAACGGGCGCGGGCGGCGGGTGCGCATGCCGATCGTGTGCGCGGCGCGCGTGTTCCAGCTCACCCGCGAGCTGGGGCTAAAGTCCGACGGCCAGACCGTGGAGTGGCTGCTCCGCCAGGCCGAGCCGTCCATCCTCGCCGCCACCGGCTCGGGAACCACCCCCGCCGTATTCTCCTGCTCCTCCGCGCCATCCACCGCCGCCGTCTCGCTCCTCGGGAGCAAGCGCCCGCGCGAGGACCACCACGATCAGGCGCCGTCGTCCTTCTGGGAGGCGCTGCAGGCCGGCCCGTGCCCTGGGGCCTCGCCCCGTCGCTGGAGGCGCAGGCGTACGCGTCGTCGGCCTTCCGCGTGCGTTTCCGTTGGCCTTCCGCCTGTGTGTGTGCCTATATGAGAGAGGTCGCTCCTTTCCAGAAGTAACACCAGAAAGATAGCATCTGCTTGCGCCGTCACCATAGTTCCACCTACTGTTGCTGCCATCGCTGATCTCATCCCGTCCACCGCGTACACGGCTGACGGGAGAGCAGGCCTCCGAAACTCCGCCTCTCTAGATCCTATACGGGAGAGAGGCGATTAGGTTTTTGGGGAGCGTCTCTACGCGACTGCTCGCTCAAGTCCGTCTGCTTCATCTACATCTGCATCAACTATGTCCGCGTCGTCTTCTTCATCACCATGGCCACCGACGCCAACAAGGAGAAGGCTGCCGCTGACAAGAGGATCGCCGACGAAGCCACCGCCTCGCTGCTGCTGCGGCCAACTGGCCTACTGGAGGGTATAACATGTTTATCCCTCTCATGATTATTTCCATGTCTGCAGTACTAGGGATATGCGTAGATGTTTCTACTATCTGTCTAGTACATAGTTTTATCATCAAGTTTCAGTATGTCATTAGCACTATTTTTGTCATGTTCATGATTTATTATTGGATTAATTTAATCAAACAATTGCCTATATTCTCAGCAATCCAAAAACCTAATATGTGTAGGCAATTTTTGATCCAAGGTTTTGCTGCTGCACTGTAACCAGCCCCGTTTACGGGGACATATTTTAAGCGTTGGCAAACCAAAACCACCTTATGGCTCACTGCGATGAACATGTTCTGGGTCGCCGGTGTTACTCCCACTGGAACGATTGCTCCTGAACAGGAGAAGGCGTTTAGGGAGGCCACCGTCGTGTTTGTTGGAACCGTTCTGAGCGTGATCGGAGATAAGTTGGTTGATGTATATTTACATGTGCGGGTTGCCAAGTACTTGTGGGAGACGCTCGAATCTAAATTCGGCGCAACCGATGCTGGAAGCGAGATGTACACTATAGAGCAGTTCCACGATTATAAGATGGTTGAAAACCGTTCTGTATTGGAATAAGCTCATGAGATACAGTGCATCGCTAAGGAGCTTGATCTTCTCAAGTGTGTGCTACCGGACAAATTTGTCGCGGGATGCATAATCGCTAAGCTGCCTAATTCTTGGAGTAACTTCGCTACCACTCTGAAACACCAGAGGCGTGAATTCTCAGTTGAGGATGTCATCGGCCATCTGAGTGTCGAGCAGAACTCGAGAGTGATACGTCTCAAACGTATCTATAATTTTTGATGTTCCATGTTGATATTATACCAATTGTTACATGTTTTATATACACTTCATAGCATTTTTATACATTTTCTGTGACTAACCTATTAACAAGATGCCACAGTGCCAGTTCCTGTTTTCTGCTGTTTTTGTATTCCAGAAAAGCTAGTCTGGAAATATTCTCGGAATTTGACGAAATTTGGACAGAACCTCCTATTTTTCCAGCACGAAGACGGAGTACAGAGGAGACACGGAGGGGAGCCACGTGGCGCCCACACCATGGGGCCGCGCGGGCCCCCCTACCGCGCCGTGGGGTGGTGTGGGGCCCTCGTGGCTCCGCAGCCGCCGCCCTTTCGCCTATTTATTCCTCCCGACGCGAAAACCCTAGATACCCGAGCCATTATCCACGAAAAGTTCCAGAGACGCCGCCGCCGTCAACCCTAGCTCGGGAGGGTTCAGAAGCTCTTCCCGGCACCCTGCCGGAGAGGGGAATCATCACCGGAGGGCTCCACATCACCATGACTGCCTTCGGAGTGATGCGTGAGTAGTTCATCCTTGGACTACGGGTCCATGGCAGTAGCTAGATGGTTGTCACTCCACTTTATGCTATCATGTTTAGATCTTGTGAGCTGCCTATCATGATCAAGATCATCTTATTGTAATGCTACATGTTGTGTTTGCTGGGATCCGATGAATATTGAATACTATGTCAAGTTGATTATCAATCTATCTTATATGTTATTTATGATCTTGCATGCTTTCCGTTACTAGTAGATGCTTTGGCCAAGTAGATGCTTGTAACTCCAAGTGTGAATATTTATGCTAGATAGTGGTTTCATGCCTCCGGTAATCTGGGAGAGTGACAATAACTTCTAAGATTGTGGATGTGCTGTTGCCACTAGGGATAAAATAACTGATGCTTAGCTTAAGGGTACGCCGTTAGGTCTAATGCATTTGTTTACTTTACGCACATTAGTTAATGCAATTATCCGTTGCTTGCAACTTAATACCAACGGGGAACTCGGTATGACAACCTGGCGGTGGATTATTAGTCATAGACTTTGTTGGATAACGGTCTATGTATTTTGTCGTAATGCCCACATGAATATCATAGTAATCATCATGTCATATATATGCATTGTTATGCGCTCAATATTTTGTCAATTGCCCAGCTGTAATTTGTTCACCCAGCATGTTAGTTATCTGTTATGGAGAGACACCACTAGTGAACTGTGGACCCCGGTCCATTCTTTTACACTGATAATACAACCAACTGCAAACACTGTTCCTTTTCATTCTCTGCAATTTACTACTGTTTTCCACACCATACGTTTAATCATTTGTTTTCAGCAAGCCGGTGAGATTGACAACCTCACTGTTTCGTTGGGGCAAAGTAGTTTGATTGTGTTGTGTGCAGATTCCACGTTGGCGCCGGATTCCCTGGTGCTGCGCCGTGCCATATTCTGTCACCAACAACCTTCCGAAGCGATTTCTTGCTCCTACTGGTTCGATTAAACCTTGGTTTCATACTGAGGGAAAACTGCTTCTATACTGCTTCATACCTTCCTCTTGGGGTCTCCCAGCGAACGTGTGATCCACGCAATCAGAGAGCAAAGGGCTCGCACGGAAAAGGGACCGAGGGAACTTCTGTCGCCAATTTTGTACAGAAGAATTCCAACTTCCACAAGCCCAAGGGGAAACATGGAGTCCAACAGAATACCGACTTCAAGAAGAAGGGCAAGAAGCCCTTCAACAAGGATAAGAAGAAAGGAGCTTGCTTCACATGTGGTTCAGAGAACATTGGGCTCCCAAGTGCCCAAAGAAGTTCAAGAAACCAGGACAGGACTCCAAGTCTGTCAACATGATTGTGAGCAACAATGAGAATGGTGCATCTGGGTACGGTAATTTGTTTACTGTATTTTCTGTTTGTCAGTCTAATGATTGGTGGATTGACACAGGTGCAAATATTCATGTATGTTCTGACATCTCATTGTTTTCTTCTTATCAGGTCACAGGGAACGGATCCGTATTGATGGGGAATGGCGCAAGTGCTTCTGTTCTTGGTGTTGGCACGGTCGATCTGAAGTTTACTTCGGGAAGGATCGTGCAGCTCAAGAACGTGCAGCATGTCCCCGCCATCAAGAAGAATCTCGTTAGTGGCTCCCTTCTATGTAGAGAAGGGTTTAAGTTGGTATTTGAGTCTAATAAAGTAGTTGTTACGAAATATGGACTATTTGTTGGAAAAGGTTATGAATGCGGAGGCTGTTCCGCTTTTCCCTCGCTGATTTTTGTAATAAAGTCGTGAACAATATTCATTCGAATGTTAATGAAACAGAAGTTTGGCATTCACGTCTTTGTCACATTGGTTTCGGTTGTATGACGCGGCTAGTAAAATCGAATTTAATCCCGAGTTTCACTTTAGCCAAAGGTTCTAAGTGCCATTCGTTTGTGCAAGCAAAGCAACCTCGCAAGCCCCATAAGGCTGCGGAGGAAAGACACTTGGCACCGTTAGAACTTGTACATTCTGATCTTTGTGAGATGAATGGTGTGTTGACTAAAGGTGGAAAAGATATTTCATGACACTGATAGATGATTCCACTAGATATTGCTATGTATATTTGTTAAGCACCAAAGATGAGGCTCTACACTATTTAAAATCTATAAGGCAGAAGTTGAGAATCAACTTGAAAAGAAAATTAAGCGGTTCCGGTCAGATCGTGGTGGAGAGTACTTCTCTAATGAGTTTGATTCTTTCTGTGCGGAACATGGTATTATTCATGAAGGACGCCTCCCTATTCGCCCCAGTCAAATGGGGTTGCCGAACGGAAAAACCGTACTCTAACAGATTTGGTTAACGCCATGTTAGATACATCGGGTTTATCCAAGGCATGGTGGGGGGAGGCTATATTGACATCATGTCATGTCCTGAATAAAGTTCCGACAAAAGACAATGAGATTACTCCCTATGAGCAATGGGAGAAGAGAAGAACGACACTCTCATACTTACGTACTTGGGGCTGTTTGGCGAAAGTCAACGTGCCGATCCCCAAAAAGCGTAAGCTTGGACCAAAGACCGTGGACTGCGTTAATTTGGGCTATGCTAAGAATAGCGTCGACTATAGATTTCTAGTAGTGAAATCTGAGGTACCTGACGTGAAGGTCGGTACAATTATGGAGTCTAAAGATGCTACATTCTTTGAGGATATTTTTCCTATGAGAGATATGCCAAGCACTTCTAGACAGGAATCTGATGAGACTCCTGAACCTGCCATTCCTATGGAATATTATGAACAAACACATCATGAAAATCCTGAGAAGGATGACGAGGAAACCCTTGGTAGGGGCAAGAGACAGAGGACTGCAAAGTCCTTTGGTGATGATTTCCTTGTGTACCTTGTGGATGATACTCCCACTTCTATTTCAGAGGCTTATGCGTCTCCGGATGCTGATTACTGGAAAGAAGCAGTCCGTAGCGAGATGGACTCCATCATGGCTAACGGAACATGGGAAATTACTGAACGTCCCTATGGTTGTAAACCATTGGGATGTAAGTGGGTGTTCAAAAGAAGCTTAGGCCCGATGGTACAATTGACAAGTACAAGGCTAGGCTTGTGGCCAAGGGTTATTCCCAGAAAGAAGAGGAAGATTTCTTCGATACTTATTCACCTGTAGCCAGACTGACCACCATACGAGTATTACTCTCTTTGGTGGCCTCGCATGGTCTTCTCGTCCACCAATGGATGTTAAGACGGCTTTCCTGAACGGAGAGCTAGACGAGGAAATCTACATGCAACAGCCAGATGGCTTTGTATTAGATGGCCAGGAAGGAAAGTGTGTAAGTTACTGAAATCTTTATATGGCCTGAAACAAGCACCTAAGCAATGGCATGAGAAGTTCAATACAACTTTAACCTCTGCTGGTTTTGTTGTTAATGAAGCTGACAAATGCGTATACTATCGCCATGGTGGGGGCGAAGGAGTTATACTGTGCTTGTATGTTGATGACATACTGATATTTGGGACCAACCTCAAAGTCATTGAGGAGGTTAAGTCGTTTCTATCTCAGAATTTTGAGATGAAGACCCTGGTGTGGCTGATGTTATTCTGAACATCAAGCTACTGAGAGATAATGAGGGTGAAGATTTTGAGTCATTTTGGATATTCGGACTGCAAAATTTCTCCAACACCATATGATCCTAGTGTGCAGATTCAAAAGTTCAAAGGCACAGCTAAGGATCAGCTGAGATACTCTCAAGTAATTGGTTCACTCATGTACCTAGCAAGCGCTACGAGGCCTGATATCATGTTTGCTGTGTGCAAACTGAGCCGGTTTGTTTCCAATCCGGGTGATGTACATTGGCACGCTGTTGAAAGAATTATGCGCTATCTGAAAGGTACTGAGAACTATGGACTTCACTATACTGGAAGCCCGTCAGTGCTTGAAGGGTATTGTGATGCGAATTGGATCTCTGATGCTGATGAGATGAAAGCCACAACGGGTTATGTGTTTACCCTTGGAGGTGGTGCTGTTTCCTGGAAGTCTTGCAAGCAAACGATCCTGACGAGATCGACAATGGAAGCAGAATTAACAGCATTGGACACATCTGGTGTCGAAGCAGGATGGCTTCGAGATCTGTTGATGGACTTGCCTGTGGTTGAAAAGCCAGTACCGGCTATCCTTATGAACTGTGACAATTAGACAATGATTACCAAGGTCAAAAGTTCAAAGGACAACATGCAGTCCAACAAACATATACGAATGAGATTAAAAACTGTCAGACATTTGAGAAACTCCGGAGTGATAGCGTTGGATTATATCCAGTCGGCTAAAAATCTAGCAGATCCCTTTACCAAAGGGCTATCACGTGTTATGATAGAAAATGCATCGAGTGAGATGGGTATGAAACCCACATGAGTTGCCATGGTAGTAACCCAACCTATGTGATCGGAGATCCCGTGAAGTAGGACCTGGGAAAAACAAGCTAGTGGTTAACCGAGGAGAGTACTTTTACTAACCCACTCCGTTGGAGATGCACTACTCTCAGTAACTGTATCGCAGGTTGACATTTGTTTTAATGTGTTCCAAGTCTTTGTATAAGCAAGATGCTATCCTACAGAGCGATCTTTGGAGGAACACACCTATATGAGCCCGACTGCTGGTCACAGTCTATGAGATTGGGTTGATCTCTAGTAAGTTCATGAATAGGTCAGGAATGTGACTAATATGCTCCACCCGAGGGATCACCCTTCGGCAGCCTAGTACTAGTAAGACATTTGGTGAAACTACTTTACGCCAAATTGACAATTCAAGGCATAGTCCATTGTCAGTTGTGAAGGAGTGTAGCCATTTGTTCTAGGTGGATGTTCAACCTTAACGGGTCTCCACTGAAAATACTGGTATATCAAAACATTGTTTGGAACAGAGAACAACATCATGGGTCTTTGGGATATGGTGGGGGATTGCTGAAATATTGTTGAAATATTAGCATCTAACATTTCCAGATAAATCCCTAAAGGCCCATGTTGTCACGCCTCGCCTCGTCACGACGCGCTCGCGCGCCGCGGGTTGAGGGAATCTCGTGCGCTGCAAGTTGAAGCAGATGAACGGTCAACTGAAACGCTTGTCTTAATGGAAAATGAATATGCACTGAAATGTTTGTCTTAAGTGTTCTTAAGTACGAGAGTTTTCAGAATTCATTGCGAGTTGAAACGTCCGTCTTAAGTGCTCTTAAGTACGGGAGTTTTCAGAATTCATTGCGCTTAATGGAGAATGAATTTGAGCTGAAACGTTTTGTCTTAAGTGCTCTTAAGTATGGTCGTTACCAGTCTCTCAATTCTCTAATTAATTGCGTGCGTTTCCGTTGGCCTTCCGCCTGCGTGTGTGCCTATATGAGAGAGGTCGCTCCTCTCCAGAAGTAACACCAGAAAGATAACATCTACTTGCGCCGCCACCATAGTTCCACCTACTGTTGCTGCCATCGCTGATCCCATCCCGTCCACCGCGTACACGGCTGACGGGAGAGCAAGCCTCCGAAACTCCGCCTCTCTAGATCCTGTACGGGAGAGGGGCGATTAGGTTTTTGGGGAGCGTCTCTACGCGACTGCTCGCTCAAGTCCGTCTGCTTCATCTACATCTGCATCAACTACGTCCGCGTCGTCTTCTTCATCACCATGGCCACTGACGCCGACAAGGAGAAGGCTGCCGCTGACAAGAGGATCTCCGACGAAGCCACCGCCTCCGCTGCTGCTGCGGCCAACTGGCCTACTGGAGGGTATAACATGTTTATCCCTCTCATGATTATTTCCATGTCTGCAGTACTAGGGATATGCGTAGATGTTTCTACTATCTGTCTAGTACATAGTTTTATCATCAAGTTTCAGTATGTCATTAGCACTACTTTTGTCATGTTCATGATTTATTATTGGATTAATTTAATCGAACAATTGCCTATATTCTCAGCAACTTCTTGTTGCGATCACCGTCATCTTGATCTTGAGCGATGTCGCCTTGGCCACCTCGCTCGTGGAGGAGAGCATCTTCTAAAGGACGGGTATGAGAAATTTTGATCCCCACCATCTAGAATGGGGATGTGGATTAAAAGACTCCCCGTCCCTGCTCCCTGATATATCTTGTTATATATTTATATATCTATAATTTTGTATATTTTGTATATACTATGTTGTAACATTCTAGCGTGGTTGGTTTAGATAGTATTTGACATATGATATCAACTTTTGTCATTTTACCACATACGAGTTACCCTTATATATCGAGCGCGTCCGTCGTCTTCAGATGCACCTCGCCTTTTTTTCTAATCTGCAAAGAAAAAAACTCGTCGTTCTTGTCCGCCGCCGGAGACCATCAGAGTTTCTTCACGCACCGCCCCAAAGCCCCTGCGCGTGCCCTAGGTGCGGGTACGGAAATTCGCCACTGAAATTCTAGCTACACGATTTTCTCTCCGCCGTCCCATACTGTTACAGTAACTTCGGCTCCAAAGCTCCACCGTGCCTCATCACGTCCGATGTCCCTGCTTGTCTCAACCCCGTTCGGAAGTCTCGCGATTGGTTTATGAGGTATGAGCATTTTCTCATCCATGATTTGTTAAACCCACCGGTCTCGAGAAATTTGTGAGTAAACCGGCAAACCATGTAGAACCTACTCAGATATTGTCAAACTTTCGTTTATTTGTTCATAGGACTCGAGAATAGACGGAGCTGACGCCAGGTAACTAGGGCCATGGCCCGGGGCGCCGCAAATATTCTAGTACCTATTACTACCTCATATCCGATCAAAATGCCGTGGAGAGTGTTCTGCTATAATACAAAATGCGTATACATGTCACGACGGTTATTCTGGATCGGTGGGAGTATTTTTTTAATTGTTTTTTAGCATTCTAGTACCCTATTACCTACTCCTATACAGGTTTGAGAACTGGCCCGCGGGCACAGCCCAGTTAAAGCCCAGCACAAAGTCCATTAGCAGCTGCCGCAGCATCCCAGCTCCTGTCTCGCGAGTCTCGTTCGTCCCCAAACCGAATTTAGAAATCTCGAGTCCCCGGACAGCGCCGCCGCCAGCTCTCCGCTGTCCTCGCACGCCGCCAGCTCTCCGCTGTCCTCGCACGCCGCCGCAGGATTGGGCTCGCAAACCGCTGCTCGCCGGCTTTCCTGCCCCGCGCCCGCCTACGCTGCTCGCCTCGCCCCGCTTCTGCTGCGGTGCCGCCCTGCCCAGCCGGTCTACCGCCTCGCGGCCGGGCCGTGGCCGTCTGCTGTCGCCTTCCCACTGGGTCTCCCCTTTCCCGTCCCCTCTGCACAACGGCTGCTGGCTGGCTCCCAGCTTCGCGTTGACTGCAGCCAAGACAGGAACAGAGGATACCGTTTTCTCGGAGGCTTGGATGAACTAAACCATTAATTCGGTACTATCTCTTATATCCCCGTACTGTTTTCGTCTCTTATGTAATTTATTGGACCATTAACAATGAAGGTGAAAATATATGTTCATTTCTTCAATCGCACCAAATTTTTGTGGCATTACAAGAGTTCTTTTAGTAGTTTTGTTACACCAAGTTTTTGGCCCTGGGCTGGGCTTGCTCTAATCCTGGCTCCGCCACTGACGGATTGTCGTCAGTGGCTCTGAACATATATTTGTGATTGCAGAGACAGTGCATGGCGGTGACACCACACCATCTGCTGTATGAATTTGCTAAAGCTGCACTTATCAAAATATTTGCATTTCCTTATGCCACGGTCTGCTATATGCTCCTCTCTTTCCCGATTTTCAATTCTTCTCGGTTAGTGAACAGCTAAGAGCAGAAATTTGATACTGACTGCTTTTACCCATTGTAAAATGTTGAAGGTATGTGACTTGTACTGCAACGGTGGAGCTGATACAGACAAGTGGGGCGATGCCCAAATTGGTCACTACATTGGAATTGGTAGGTTTTTACTCGCTATAACTTGAACGCCCTTCTTGGCTACTTTGTTTAGACTAAATCAAAACCGGTGGTCAACCTACTTATATCCATAATAGATACTTCTGCATCGGCTATCAGTGACGCCCGTGAACTATGGGAGAACAAATGGAAGCCTTTCACCGCTGAGTTCATCGAGTTGAATCCATCTGCCGTAATCTCCTTTCCTCCACCCCTTCCTACTTGCACGAAATCCAAGTGTTCAGAGCTGACTGTTATGGTGGTTTGTATGACAGGATGACTTTGAAGCCCAATTGCAAGAAAAGGGCATCCAAGCAGATATAGTTTGCTGCATGCAGAATTTACAGGCAAGTTGGTTTCTCTCCACCTCTAGTCTGTGACGTACTCTTAAGCTTTGCTAATCTTCAAAGTTTATCCATGTTGAAAGATAGTTATGCTTTGAAAGTGAGGAACATGCGAAAAAGCTTCTCAACAATGTATCATCATTGCTCAAACCTGGAGGCTATTTTCTTGGCATAATTCCTGATTCATCTACGATATGGTATGGCCAACTCATGGATATGCTGTTACATCTTGATTTCATTTTTTAAAGCCTGGGCTTGCAACTTTACTTTATTTACTATATAATCTTTAATATATGTTCTCCAGTTCCAATTTTGCTTGAGTAACTCTATTCTGAGCCTTTATGAGCTGCATGCTATTTTATTTTTTCTAGGACGAAATATCAAAAGAATGTCGAGGCTTCACATAATAAGGGTCTGAAGGCTGTTCCAAATAGCATCCGCTCCGAGAACTATACAATTACCTTTGAAATCGAGGAAGAAAAGTATGAGCTCAACTTGCGTGTCTAAATACGTCTAACAAGGTTTGCTATCTTGAGGTATGACTATCACATGCCGAATGGTGCAGGTTTCCTTTCTTTGGAAAGAAGTACCAGCTCAAATTTGCAAATGAAGCGATGTTTGAGAACCATTGCCTGGTCCACTTTCCCAGCCTTATGAGGTTACCATTTTCTCATTCATTTCCAACATTTTGTTGTATAGTCTTCAGTTAATGTAAACTTTACCAGCAGGGGTCATAGATTTTTCACAATTAAATATATGTTGGAGCAGATTAGCAAGGGAGGCTGGACTTGAATATGTGGAGATCCAGAATTTAACTGAGTTTTATGATGACAACAGGTGCACATATCTTATTGGATCTCTATGTTATTTCCATGAAATCATTTAATAAATTATGCTTCATAGTATTTTATTGTTTATTTGCATAAGTTGCTTCATTTTCTCCTCTTTTCCAAAGAAATGCAATGTGATTACTATGTACTAATAAGTAGTGGATGTATCTGATGGTTTATGTTGTTTCTGACCGACTTCCAGAACACAGTTTGCTCCAATGCTTGGTAGTTATGGTGCCAGTTTGGTGGATCCTCGTGGAAAGCTCATTGCTCGCTCGTACGATATTTTAGGTCGTGTACCTTTCCCCCCTGCACTGGGTTCATTCTAACATCCCAATATGCTCAGTGCTTAATCTGATTTGTGCAGGCTTGTATTCCACTTTTGTATTCCAGAAGCCTGACCCAGATGCAATACCACCCATTGTAACACCTGAGTTGAATGCTGCTGATAACGCTCATGAAGAGGTCCGCTCTTCCTTGTCAAGCAGCTGTAGATTATTTTTTCTATTTCACCAGACAATAGTATCAGTTAACACTTGATTGAAAAAGCAGGAACAGCTCTGGAGGCAGCAGGCAATAGTGGATGATGGGAGGCGTTCACAGGCTGATCCGATTCCGCTTGATCCTGATCAGAAAGGCATCCTGGGTCCGGGACCTGCAGACATGAGGCTTTAGTTTGCCTGAAATTCAGGTGTAAATGTAAACTTGGCATGATGATGCACCCTTAGTTGATGGTGCGTGTAATACTCTGTTTATGGTGTAACCTCTCCTGGTTTACCAGGTTGATCGTAAGCTCATACCCGGTGGTTAACTCAAGGTTTGGATATTCGTTGAATTCCACGAGGCCAATTGCTGATCACTGGCGCTGCAGTTTCAAGCCATGCTATATCAGGCCCTATAAGTACTCTTATATCTAGAGGACAAACTTAAGTTGTGTACATGCAGTAAAACTTTGGCAGCGAAAATTGAACTTTTCTAGAAAATGTACACGGGAAGAAAAATTTCAAGTTGCACTTTTCACTATATTGAAGCTGCACTTAAATCTTGAAAAGTTTGAGAGATCCTAGTAGGGAAACTGGGATTGTTCAGCTCAGCTTGACGGCCAAATTTCGTATAAAAGAAAGTTTCAACGAGCTGTACAAAATCCTCTGCGTCCAAACTATTCTGACGACGTACAAACATCATTGATGTCTTGCATACAGGTGGACGAGGGTTAGCTGTAACCAGGACTATTTTAGACACATTTTAAGTCGATCGCGGCATGGCGTCTTCTGGACGCGAATTGATTGCGATCAAATCGTGCGATTGTTAGTTGTGTATGTCTGGTTGCGGACCACACACAAGTTGGTTGATTCCAGATTTATATATTTCATATGCATCATCCATGGTAACTCTTCTTCTATAAGAAATGTGGTATTGGCATGGAATAGATACCTACCTTGATCGCAGGCCCTCTGCCGCACAATGTCTTCCTCCTCTATGCGAACTTTTCCCACGCAGGAAGGTGATGTCAAAACCAACGAGGAGCTCTACCAGCAGTTCACGGCATTTTAAGTCGATCGCGGCATGGCGTCTTCTGGACGCGAATTGATTGCGATCAAATCGTGCGATTGTTAGTTGTGTATGTCTGGTTGCGGACCACACACAAGTTGGTTGATTCCAGATTTATAGTATTTCATATGCATCATCCATGGTAACTCTTCTTCTATAAGAAATGTGGTATTGGCATGGAATAGATACCTACCTTGATCGCAGGCCCTCTGCCACACAATGTCTTCCTCCTCTATGCGAACTTTTCCCACGCAAGAAGGTGATGTCAAAACCAACGATGAGCTCTACCAGCAGTTCACCAACTTGGTGTCTTCCTGGCCGTGCTCCCAGCCCTCTCCAACTACCAGCTCTACCGCCATCGAGATGGCTGGCACATCAGCCTGGCTCCAATGGTCGGTACAATGGTCGCCGACGCATGCTTCACCGCGCGCTCCTCCGACATCGTCGTGGCCACACTGCCCAAGTCTGGGACTACATGGATCAAAGCACTGCTCTACTCCATGGTCCACCGGAGGGAGCACCCCGTGAACTCCTCCGACCACCCCTTCAACTCCCTTGGCCCGCACGAGTGCATCAAGTTCTTTGAGTACCAGCTCTACACGCAGAACAAGATCCCGGACCTCGACGAGCTACCGGACCCGAGGCTCTTCGCCACGCACGTCCCGTTCGTGTCGCTGCCGAGGTCCGTCATGCCGTCGGGCTGCAAGGTCGTGTACGTCTGCCGCGACCCCAAGGACACCCTGATCTCGCTGTGGAGCTTCGTGAACAAACTCAGGATCAGGGACGGGCTGGAGCCGCTCTCGGTTGAGGCCGCCGCCGATTTCTTCTGTGACGGCGTGTCGCCGTTCGGGCCGTACTGGGACCATGTCCTCGGGTACTGGCGCGCGCACTTGGAGCGCCCCGAGCAGGTGCTCTTCTTCAGGTACGAAGAGATGAGTACAGACCCCGCTGCACACGTGCGGAAGCTGGCGGAGTTCGCTGGACGCCCGTTCAGCGTGCAGGAGGAGGAAGATGGCGCGGTGAATGCCATCGTCAAGCTCTGTTCGTTCGAGCACATAACCGGGCTCGAAGCGACAAAGGACGGCAAGACGCAGCTCGTGATCGGCGCTGTGGAGAACAGCTCGTTCTTTCGGCGCGGCGTGGTCGCTGACTGGGTGAACCATCTCTCGCCGGAAACGGCACGGAAGATCGACGCCATCACCGAGGCCAGGTTTAAGGGCTCCGGTCTGTCTATGTAGATAGCCAACGCCTTACAATATTACTCGATTTGTCGCCTCAAATGATGTATGCCACTAGCCACTAGGTATGTCATGCATCTTCGTCAATAAGGGAACAAGATCGAGGAGAAGCATGTTGTGTCGGTGTTTTGATTTGAGGACTGGACTTAGCTTGTGCCCGGGAGATTTGGTTTGGGGCATGTATTGTGCTGATTATCTTCCTATATGCACAAGCAAAATAATTTGACAGCAAATGTGCTTATTATGTCTACGGCTACCTATGATGGTGCTCGGGCCTGGCGAGAGAAGACAACGATGGTAATGTGCGTCGTTCACGTGAGAATATCTTAGATAGTACAACCACTATATTCCGCAATAATGCCAATAGATTTATAGAATTGATAGACTAGCCATATAAATCAAAAGTCTGAGCTAATGAAAAGGGCTATACAATATATTTATATTTCACACTCCTCCTCACGTTTAGGATATTTTAGTTTTTACCGTGGGTTCGGTGCTGCCTGCCGAACTTTTTTTTTAATAATGTGTGATCAGGATCTTGACTCTTGACCTCGTGGCTCCGATATTATATAGAATTGATGCACTAACCATTTAAACAAAAATTGCGAACTGATGGCGGAAAGAGCTATGCAATATATTTGTATTTCAACAAGATTAATGTACATCATTATCAATCTGTGCGGCTCGGTTGAGCTCACTTGAGCACCATCTGTAGGCAGACATTCTGCAGTCAGGATCGACGCCGATAGTGACGCCAGGTTCAGAGATTTCGTTCTCCGTGTTTGGCTAGATGCACTTCCATAGAGTGCACACATTTAAAATCGTGCATTGCACATGGTTTATTGAGTGGTTACTACACGGGGTTGGCGATAGGGTGAGCCACGAATACTAAAATCGTGTGCGCGATAGTTCACATGCGATTTTTAGGCCATCGCTTAAAATGTATGTGTGGTAAACTCCATCACAAACGCTTAATTATGTTTAATCGTCTTTGTTTAGATAGGCATCGCACATGCTTTTTTACATAATTGTGTAGTTTTATTATGCACCGCACAAGTTTAAATTCATAATATATATATATTGCACAAGTTTAATCGTCCTTGTAATTTCTTTATACAATATGTGCTTGTTGTGATGTGATTATATATTGTGTTCTTGGTATGATGTGAATATTGTTCCTATTGTTGAGAAATAAGAATATGAATTTAAATGAGTTATAAAAGCATGAGAGAAACTTGTGATTTCTTGGATTTCCTCCTTGTGGGAGGGTTGGAGTATATAAAGGGCCCCACGATGTAGCAGAGATCATGACGAAAGGTCCACCGAAGCAGACAAGAGATGGTCATAGCCAGCTAAACAGTCCTAGGACTGCGGGGGTACGACGAGCAGGACACCCGTAGACCGCGAGCAAACGGGACTGTTGGGTGGTCACTGTATCTAGGCCCTCCATGCCCGGATCTAGCACCCCATCTACTCCATGCCCGGTGGAAGGGCTCCAGACGCACTGGGAGCCTCTGAAACCACACAAGCAAGAGGGCCCGCCGAACCCATATCAGGCCCAAACGAGCCTAGATCTGGGCGGAGAGCCCCGCCGCCCTGAGCCAGCTCTGCCAGCCACCATCCCGAGACCGTGCCGCCCAATCCTCTCCGTAACGGGCTCCGTTGACCGCATCGTCGACCCCGCCACCAAGCCGAAGTTGTCGCACCCCACCATCAGCGCAAGGGCGAGATTCTGTCCGAACACCGCCAGATTCGACCCACCGCCGCCTCTGGATGCTTCCTGGGTCCGTCGTCGCCGTCCCTAGCCCGCCTCGCCGCCCACATGTCACCACGCCTCCGCGCCCTTGCCCAACGCGACGCCGAGCCCATGCCGAGATCTCGCGCGAGGGAGCAGGAGAGGCCCTGCCTTTGGTCGGCGACGCCGTCGGGCAGCGGCGAGGAGAGGGAGGGGGCGGGGAGAAGCTTGCGTGAGGGAGCCCTCCCGTCGCCCACGGGAGCGACGAGGAGGGACGAGTACTTTCCACCACTCTATTTCTTCCAAAACATGCATCCCCAATCTTAGGTGGATCATGGATTGTTTCTTATATCTCTCTATCTTTTTATCCAAAACATGTTGAGCAAGATCTTGCCAAAACAAGACTAGCATTAGCAGATTGATCATTGGAAAGTTTTGTAAGATAGGAATTAATCTAGCAAGTTGCAACCATCAAAATTAACCAAAGGATCTGATGAAGGTACATCAGTAAGCATTTTAATATCAACATATGATTCAACATTTTCAACACAAGATTTAACAGTAGGAGGACTAGAACTTTCTAGTATCATGAGAGTCTGAAAGGTTCTTTCTATAATTAATTTCCTGACAATATTTTATAGTGTCATAAGGAGACCTTTTGAGTTTGAATAATTCCCTCTTTATTCCATAGATCTGTGATGACTCCCAAGTGCAGGAGATCAATTGTAGTACCTTTCGAAAGAAAAGGTTGTCGAACCCACGAGGAGCTGAAGGTATTGGTTATTAGAAATGATAAATAGACAATAAAAGATGCAAGTGTTTTTGGTATTTTCGATTGTATAATTGCAAGACAGTAACAATGCAGCAGGTAAATGGTAACAAGTAAAAGCTCTCAAAGAGAGAGAAAGCCCAATCCTCTATGTGTAAGAGGACAAGCTCAAGTGATGTGTAACTTATATGTGGAAAACGTTCCCGAGGGCGGCATGGATATTGCTAGGCATATAGATTTATTAAACAACACGTTGAATATCTTGTCTAGTTTTAATCTTCTTCGGACGGAGCTATTATTAGGTACAGCTAAATAAATAGACTAAACCCCTTATGATGGATCATGTGGCCAATTAAATGACAGCACAAGAATTATTAAGATATAAAATCCCACCATAGCATTACGCTCTAGGTCCCCGATACTAATACCCCGTAAAGTAACTTAATGATTCGGTCTCAGGCTTTCGTGTCCTCCCAAGTCTCCCTCACGCCATTACACTACGGTGTTCTCCTATGAGCCCATATAGGTGAAGTGTTGTGCAGTCGACGTTCGCACAACACCATCATAGAATCACACAAAAAGATAAACACTAGACAAAATACCAACACATGTCATATATAAATCATTGCCAATTCATCCTATGCCCTCAGGAACATACGGGAACTACTCACAACGTGCAAACATGGTGATATTCAGTGGCATAAGTGGTACAACACAATCTGAAAATATAACTTCACCACCAAATAATGACAAGTACTCAATCACAAACATGAATAGTAGCACAAGACAAGTATCTAGGGTATAGCAACTCTCAAACTACGAGGGGGACGGAGTGGATCACGGAGATGATGATGGAGATGGTGCTGGTCTTGGTGATGGTGATGATGTAGAGGCCTCCTCCCACGCCAAGGAGGAGAGGTGATGACGATGACGATGATTTCCCCCTTCTCCGGAGCTCCGGAGCAGCAGGATCTGATCCCCCTCGGAGGGAATCAGGAGTTTCGCCGCCGCCGCGACCTCGGATAGTCTCGTAAAAATTAGGGCGTTACTTTTCGGGCGAGACGGAGACCTCGTTAAAAAGCCCCAGGCGAGGAAGTGCCCGAATCTGGCCGCGTGGGCCCCCTCTTTTGGGCCTCGTGGCTCTCCTCCTTCGATCTTCTTCCCACTGCTGTTCTCCCGATGAAAAACCAGCTGTGCAATTTTCCTTTTTCCATTTGGGTCCCTGTAGCTCCTGAAACATTAAAAACAAGAAAAAGGAGGTTTTCTGCCTCCCAGAAATTAAATACCAAAAATAGGGACTTTGTATGAAAGTCCCATAAATCATCTAAAACATGTAAAAACAATGATATACAATGCAAATAACATCCTAATATGGTGATATAAGTGGTATAGATGATGATATAAAATGCACGTATCAACTCCCCCAAGCTTAAACCCTTACTTGTCCTCAAGTAAGTAAGGACATAGATCATTACATGCATCAATGGACTTATGGTTGATAAATAAATACGAGCATTGTATCATCATCATATTCAATTGCAATGTAAGATTAATGAATTAAAACTCATACACATAAGGGCAGCATAAGTAGAAGCTCTAGCAATCACCCCTTACACTTTGAAAGCAAATAACCATTGTATGTTGGACAATTGAATCACACTATTTTTAACATGCTTTTGCTCTTATGGCTAGCATCATAATGTTTAATACTTTACTGAAGTTTAAAGACAAGATAAACTCTCATTGGATAACAAGTTAAAGAATACAAATGAAAAGACAGATATAAAATTATTTGCACCCTTGCTTCACTAGTAACTAGTGCAAACTTTAGTCATGGATGTTTCAATCAAGTTCTTATGCTCAAACAACCTTTATCTCACACTTTCCATGGCTAACCGAATCCTCGGGTGCCTTCCTTTCATACACTTTACAAGAGCATAAGTATTGACACATCCATGATCATTCATTTGCTCAAAAGATACTAGATTCTAACAAGAGTGTTTCATATCCTTTTCATTAACTATTCCCAACTTTTTATGCTACAAGACTATATCTCAACCTTAAACTTATTAATTCTCAAGTCATAATGACTCACTCTTTTCTTATTTATATTGAGCTAGATTCTACAATTGTCCAACATACTCAAGTTAATTAAATTCAAGGCAAGATGTGACTGAAACCTCTAAAATAAACCACGCTCATTTGCATGAGTGTTACCCATAAATCTCCAAACAAGAGAATCATGGATGACACCATACTTTAATATTCATTGATAAACCATAAGATAGGGATACATGATAATGCTCCATGAGCTCACACAAGCCTAAAAGAGATTGATAACTAAATGATAAAAGCAAAACACACCATGACTAGATAGATATGATAAACTAGTAAAGATAAAGACTAGGTGGAACTCCCCCAAGCTTGACGTTCTGCCAGTGCTTTCTCTGCTGCAGCCTCTTCTTTCTCATATTCTTCCTCCCATTCAGCCCTCTTCCATGGGAAAGGCCTCCCATTGTAGAAGGAGTTAGGTGGATCATTATACCTGAGGGTAGCAGCTGCTGCAATCTTCTTGAAGCGCTCTTCATACTCACAGTTTTGATTTTCCACATCCCACAGTAGAGCTTGATGCTTGTCCAACTCAGATGTGACATGTAGATACCTCTTCTCCAAGTCCTCCAGCCTCTCCTTGTACTCTTCAACCTTCTTCTCCAGCTCCAGGTTCATGAAGTGATGAGCATCAAGGCTGCGTTCAACAACAGTATTATACCTGAAGATCTTCTGTTCCAGGTCCTCCAGCCTCTCCTCCACCGTGCCAATGATCTTGGGAGCCTTCACCTCCTCTATGAGCATCGCGCCCTCCTTGAAGGACAAGGTCTTCATTGGTGCCATCACGGAGTTGAGGTAGCGGTTCACAACACCTCCCTTGGGGAAGCTCTCCCCCTCATGATCGGATCCGGAGCTAGACATGGCTAAAACCTGACAGACAGAAACAGCAAAAGCAAAGATCGCTCGAGAACGCTCGGTGCGAGATTAGATCAACGAAAGGGGTATATATTGACGGTTTTTAGGTCAAGACGAAGCGTCGGAGTCGAAAACGAGACGGAACGGGACTCCGAGGGGCAAAAGGAGTGGGCCCACGCGGCCAAAGCATCTAACCGCGTGGGACCCCCTCTTTTCTCCTCGGTCTCCGTTCCTTCCAATTTTCTTGTCCCACACGTTAATTTCCATAAAAAATGATGTCCGTAAAATTTACGCAATTCCGAGAAACTTTCCAGAGTAAAAGTTACCTTTTATTGATTTTGGATTTCTGAAACTGCAAACTTCTTTGCAATTACCTCCTCCGGTGTCTGTAAAATGAATTCCTCCACCTTTCCAATGAAGCTTTTTCCTGCAATATAATGTTTAAGGCGTTGTCCATTAACCACATGAGGTTTACCTTTCATATCACCATGAAGACGGATAGCTCCTGAACGGTATACTTCCTGTATCACTAATGGTCCCTGCCACTTTGAAGCTAACTTACCTGCAGAAAACTTGAAACGAGAGTTGTATAATAGCACTTGATCACCTACTTTGAATTCTTTCTTTTTAATTTTCTTGTCATGCCAAATCTTAACTTTTTCTTTAAACATCCTGGCACTTTCATAAGCTTCATTTCTCCATTCATCTAGTAGGTTTAAATCAAGAATTCTCTTCTCTCCAGCAGTTTTAAAATCAAAGTTCAATTGTTTAATAGCCCATCTAGCTTTATGTTCTAATTCAACAGGTAAATGACAAGCTTTTCCATAAACCATTTTATAAGGAGACATTCCCATAGGATTTTTAAAAGCAGTTCTATAAGCCCATAATGCATCGTTAATTTTAAGTGGCCAATCAGACCTAGACTTATTCACTGTCTTTTCCAAAATGAGTTTAATTTCCCTATTACTTAATTCAACTTGTCCACTAGTTTGGGGATGATAAGGTGATGCAATTCTATGGTTAACATCATATTTTGCCAAAGTTTTCCTAAGAATACCATGTAAGAAATGAGAACCACCATCAGTAATTAAAAACCTAGGAACACCAAACCTGGGGAAAATGATGTCCTGAAGCATCTTCATTGCCGTGGCATGATCTGCACTTTTGGTTGGAATTGCTTCCACCCACTTTGTAACATAATCCACTGCAACCAAAATATGAGTATGCTTTGTCTTTGATTCGGGGAAAGGTCCCATAAAGTCAAAACCCCACACATCAAATGGTTCAAGTGGTAAGGAATAGTTCATAGGCATTTCATTTCTCCTACCAATATTTCCTACTCTTTGACATTTATCACAAGATTTAACATATTCAGCACAATCCTTAAATAAAGTAGGCCAATAAAAACCAGACTGTAATACCTTTGCACCTGTACGATCTCCTGCATGATGTCCTCCATAGGGACTGTCATGACAATCTCTTATAATAGCCTGTTGTTCATACTCAGGTACACAACGTCTAATAATACCATCCACACTCTTCTTATAAAGAAAAGGATCATCCCAGAAATAATGTCTAAGATCATAAAAGAATTTCTTTCTTTGTTGAGTAGTGAAGTGTGGAGGTAAAACTTTACCAACAATAAAATTTGCATAATTGGCAAACCATGGAGATGCAACTTTAGCACTAGAAACATTAAATTGCAAGTTGTTCATTAACAAAACTATCATTAATAGGAATAGGATCATCAGGTATATTTTCCATTCTAGAAAGATGATCAGCTACTTGATTATCTTCCCCTTTCCTATCAACAATGTGTAAATCAAATTCTTGCAATAGAAGTACCCATCTTATTAATCTAGGCTTAGCATCTTTCTTATGCATTAAGTATTTAATGGCAGAATGATCAGTATGCAATGTGACTTTCGAATCAGTAATATAAGGTCTAAACTTGTCACAAGCAAATAGCACTGCTAAAAATTCTTTTTCAGTTGTGGCATAATTCCTTTGAGCAGCATCAAGTGTTCTACTAGCATAATAAATAACATTCAGTTTCTTATCAACACGTTGGCCCAAAACAGCCCCAACTGCATAATCACTAGCATCACACATAATTTCAAAAGGCAAATTCCAATCAGGAGGTTGAATAATAGGAGCACTTATTAAAGCATTCTTCAAAATATTAAAGGACTCAATGCAATCATCATTAAAAGAGAAAGGAACATCCTTTTGCAAAAGATTGGTTAGGGTTTTGATATTTTGGAGAAATCTTTAATAAACCTACGGTAAAAACCTGCATGCCCAAGAAAACTTCTTATACCTTTGAGATCCCTTGGGAATGGAGCTTTTCAATAGCTTCTATCTTTGCTGGGTCAACTTCTATTCCTTTCCAGAAATCTTATGCCCAAGAACAATACCTTCAGTAACCATGAAGTGACACTTCTCCCAGTTTAAAACTAAGTGTTGGTCTTCACAACGCTGCAAAACTTTGTTAAGGTTGAACAAGCAATTATCGAAGGAAGTACCATACACAGAAAAATCATCCATAAAGACTTCCATTATCTTTTCAATATAATCAGCAAATATAGCATTCATGCATCTTTGAAAAGTAGCAGGAGCATTGCACAAACCGAATGGCATTCTCCTATAAGCAAATGTACCAAATGGACATGTAAAAGTGGTTTTCTCTTGATCATCTTTATGAACAGGAATTTGGGAGAAACCTGAATAACCATCTAAATAGCAAAAGTGAGAGTGTTTAGATAACCTTTCTAACATTTGATCAATAAATGGCAATGGGTAATGATCTTTACGAGTTGCTTTGTTTAACTTCCTGAAATCAATACACATTCTATAACCAACAACAGTGCGTTGAGCTACAAGTTCATCCTCATCATTTGGAACAACAGTCATTCCACCCTTTTTAGGAACACAATGAACTGGACTAACCCACTTACTATCAGCTATGGGATAAATGATACCAGCTTCAATAAGTCTTATTACCTCTTTCCTTACCACTTCCTTCATTTTTGGATGGAGACGGCGTTGATAATCAACAACAGGTTTTGCATCCTCTTCCAAATTAATTTTATGCATACATAGAGCTGGGCTTATACCTTTAAGATCATCAAGAGAGTATCCAATGGCTGGTCGGTGAGCTTTAAGCACATCAAGTAATTTCTCTTCTTCTTCAGCTGAAAGGTTAGCACTAATAATGACAGGATATATGCTCTTCTCATCCAAATATGCATATTTCAGATTTGTAGGCAAAGGTTTTAATTCAAAGCTAGGATCCCCTTTAGGTGGTGGTAGCACTCCTAAATTATCAGGTGGGATATGCAATTGTAATTGTGGTGGCTGTTGTGAAAGTATTTGTTCTAAAGCATCTTTTTCTTCTTCATTAAATGGTTCATCTTGATTAAGCATGTATCTTTCCACCACGTCTGTTGAAGCTACAGCTACATGAGCAAGAGTTTCAATTACATCTTCAGAAAATGGCTCTTTCTTTGAATGCTTATCAGAAAATTTAGAAAAGTTGAATGCAAGTTTTTCTCCAGCACAATTAATAAACACTTTCTCTTTAAGCAAATCAATTTCAGCACCAACAGTATGTAAGAAAGGTCTACCAAAAATGATAGGACAAAATGAATCTTGAGGGCAACCAAGCACAATAAAATCAGCAGGATATTTAATTTTACCTACCAATACTTCAACATCTCTAACAATTCCAAGTGGATTAATATAATCTTTATTAGCAAGTTGAATTGTCATACCTGTCTCTTCCATATGATAGGATCAATATCAGGCTTGATTTCAAGATACAGAGAATATGGAATGACACTAATGCTTGCTCCAATATCACATAAGCCATGATAACTAGAAGTCCCAATAGTGCATGATATAACAGGCTTACCAACCTTGGCCGAATTGCCTTTAACAACTTTAGTAGCATCTTCACATAGATAAACATCAACAGGATCTTCTTCATTTAATTGTTTGATAATAGAGATTTGACTGTTGACTTCCATCTGTTCATAAGGCTGAGATCTTCTTCTTTTACTCTTGTTAGAAACAGCAATAAGTAAATTTTCCTTGACTTGGTTTGGATATGGTGGTGCCTCAACATACTCCTCAATTGTCAAGGATGACACTGGTTCTACCTGTTTAATAACTTTGGGTACAACAATAGATTGTTTAACAGGTTCAACATAAGCTTCAAACCCAGTTTTAGGAATACCAATATGATTAGCAAAAGATTTAGCTACCTCAATTATAACATAAGGATCAAGATTAAAAGTATCACTCAGATTTTTAAACAAGGTAGAAGTAGAGAAATTCTCTACACATGAATACTCATAGTCCAGATAGGGCTCATTACCTTTATCAAGATCCCAATGACCAGTATTCTCAGAAATAGTCTCCAATAAATTCCATGCTTCTTCTTCAGTATTATTTGTAAAGCTTCCACTAGATGAATTATCCAGAAATTCCTTTTGTTGCCTTGGTAGCCTCACATAAAAGTTTATCAGAATAATTTTCCTTGTAAGATCATGACAAGGATTCTTGCGGAGGAGTTCCTTTAACCTCCCCAAGCTTGAGTAATACTTTCTCCCAGATGTGGCCAGAAATTAAATATATAGCAGCGGTTCTCATAAGCTTCTCTAGGAGTAAAATACTTAAGAAAGAAAACCTTCCTCAAAATACTCCAGTCCATAGTGACTTCTTCATCTAAAGACCTGAACCAAATACGAGCATTACCAGATAAAGACAGATATAACAGCTTCCTTTTTACCTGATCTTCAGAAATACCAGGAAGTCTAAATAAACCACATATAGCCTCAATTGTTTCCATGTGTTCACGTGCAGATTTAGTTCCATCCCTGTAAATGGATTTTTCATAACTCTTTTAACATGACCAACGGGAATTTTATATCCCACTTTAGGTATCTCAGGCACAGTAGTTTCAACAGTTTTAGGAGCATAAGCACTTTCATATAGAGCAAGATGCAGCGAGGCACGATTCATAAATGCCATAGTAGCAATGAGATAAAACAGTAAATAAAATTCACCTTTCAAGTTTCCTTACCAAACTTCTTACCAATAGCGCTACGCTCCCCGGCAACGGCGCCAGAAAAGTATCTTGATGACTCCCAAGTGCAGGAGATCAATTGTAGTACCTTTCGAATAGAAAAGGTTGTCGAACCCACGAGGAGCTGAAGGTATTGGTTATTAGAAATGATAAATAGACAATAAAAGATGCAAGTGTTTTTGGTATTTTCGATTGTATAATTGCAAGACAGTAACAATGCAGCAGGTAAATGGTAACAAGTAAAAGCTCTCAAAGAGAGAGAAAGCCCAATCCTCTATGTGTAAGAGGACAAGCTCAAGTGATGTGTAACTTATATGTGGAAAACGTTCCCGAGGGCGGCATGGATATTGCTAGGCATATAGATTTATTAAACAACACGTTGAATATCTTGTCTAGTTTTAATCTTCTTCGGACGGAGCTATTATTAGGTACAGCTAAATAAATAGACTAAACCCCTTATGATGGATCATGTGGCCAATTAAATGACAGCACAAGAATTATTAAGATATAAAATCCCACCATAGCATTACGCTCTAGGTCCCCGATACTAATACCCCGTAAAGTAACTTAATGATTCGGTCTCAGGCTTTCGTGTCCTCCCAAGTCTCCCTCACGCCATTACACTACGGTGTTCTCCTATGAGCCCATATAGGTGAAGTGTTGTGCAGTCGACGTTCGCACAACACCATCATAGAATCACACAAAAAGATAAACACTAGACAAAATACCAACACATGTCATATATAAATCATTGCCAATTCATCCTATGCCCTCAGGAACATACGGGAACTACTCACAACGTGCAAACATGATGATATTCAGTGGCATAAGTGGTACAACACAATCTGAAAATATAACTTCACCACCAAATAATGACAAGTACTCAATCACAAACATGAATAGTAGCACAAGACAAGTATCTAGGGTATAGCAACTCTCAAACTACGAGGGGGACGGAGTGGATCACGGAGATGATGATGGAGATGGTGCTGGTCTTGGTGATGGTGATGATGTAGAGGCCTCCTCCCACGCCAAGGAGGAGAGGTGATGACGATGACGATGATTTCCCCCTTCTCCGGAGCTCCGGAGCAGCAGGATCTGATCCCCCTCGGAGGGAATCAGGAGTTTCGCCGCCGCCGCGACCTCGGATAGTCTCGTAAAAATTAGGGCGTTACTTTTCGGGCGAGACGGAGACCTCGTTAAAAAGCCCCAGGCGAGGAAGTGCCCGAGGCTCCAGATGGTGGGCCCCACGCGGCCAAAGAATCTGGCCGCGTGGGCCCCCTCTTTTGGGCCTCGTGGCTCTCCTCCCTTCGATCTTCTTCCCACTGCTGTTCTCCCGATGAAAAACCAGCTGTGCAATTTTCCTTTTTCCATTTGGGTCCCTGTAGCTCCTGAAACATTAAAAACAAGAAAAAGGAGGTTTTCTGCCTCCCAGAAATTAAATACCAAAAATAGGGACTTTGTATGAAAGTCCCATAAATCATCTAAAACATGTAAAAACAATGACATAATAATGCAAATAACATCCTAATATGGTGATATAAGTGGTATAGATGATGATATAAAATGCACGTATCAATCTGTAATGCTGAACTGTCATTTGTTTAGTAGCTAGTACTATAATGATGAACCGACATTCCTTAGTAGTTAGGAGTACTTAAAATTGAAACGATTTAATTTGTACCGCCATCACCGTACTAAGTTTATTTGCCTGTAGTTTGCTATCTCGTTAAATCAAGGCATGGTGGTGTAATTTTTTGGTATAGTCACCAGTGATAAGAAGAGACGGACACAAACATAGTATGCAAGATTCTTCTTTGCAACCACCTGGTTGGAGTTGCCGGGCTTCTTCGATATGGTATCGGAGAAATGGCAGGAACTGGAGCGGCTAGGGGCCCTACGGTTGACCTAATTGACCATTGAAACAGACTAGCTGGGGAACTGGAGTGGGAGGCTAAATATTCCCTCCTCACCCAGATCCAGGATTTGGATTCGATTGTGGGCTCAACCGGTCTTGACGACGATGGTTGGACCTGCGATATCTCCTGGAGGAACAACTCTCCCACCTTTCCCTCCTCGAGGAGGAATATTGGAGGCAATGTAGTCGTCAGACTTGGTTGTTAAAAGGGGATGCGAATACGGCCTATTTCCACGCCATTTCGCGGCTGGTTTCGGATCAGGGGATCCTTACGGAACCACGTGCGCTAGAAGAACACATTTACGAGTTCTATAGGTCTTGCTGGGGCTTCTACCGAGCCCAGTGATACGTCTCAAACGTATCTATAATTTCTGATGTTCCATGTTGATATTATACCAATTGTTACATGTTTTATATACACTTCATAGCATTTTTATGCATTTTCTGGGACTAACCTATTAACAAGATGCCACAGTGCCAGTTCCTGTTTTCTGCTGTTTTTGTATTCCAGAAAAGCTAGTCTGGAAATATTCTCGGAATTGGACGAAACTTGGACAGAACCTCCTATTTTTCCAACACGAAGACGGAGTCCAGAGGAGAGACGGAGGAGGGCCACGTGGCACCCACACCATGGGGCCGCGCGGCCCCTGCCGCGCCGTGGGGTGGTGTGGGGCCCTCGTGGCTCTGCAGCCGCCGCCCTTTCGCCTATTTATTCTTCCCGACGCGAAAACCTAAAAACCCGAGCCATTATCCACGAAAAGTTCCAGAGACGTCGCCGCCGTCAACCCTAGCTCGGGAGGGTTCAGAAGCTCTTCCCAGCACCCTGCCGGAGAGGGGAATCATCACCGGAGGGCTCTACATCACCATGCCTGCCTCCGGAGTGATGCGTGAGTAGTTCATCCTTAGATACGGGTCCATGGCAGTAGCTAGATGGTTGTCTCTCCACTTTATGCTATCATGTTTAGATCTTGTGAGCTGCCTATCATGATCAAGATCATCTTATTGTAATGCTACATGTTGTGTTTGCTGGGATCCGATGAATATTGAATACTATGTCAAGTTGATTATCAATCTATCTTATATGTTATTTATGATCTTGCATGCTTTCCGTTACTAGTAGATGTTTTGGCCAAGTAGATGTTTGTAACTCCAAGAGTGAGTATTTATGCTAGATAGTGGGTTCATGCCTCCGGTAATCTGGGAGAGTGACAATAACTTCTAAGATTGTGGATGTGTTGTTGCCACTAGGGATAAAATAACCGATGCTTAGCTTAAGGGTGCGTCGTTAGGTCTAATGCATTTGTTTACATTACGCACATTACTTAATGCAATTATCCGTTGCTTGCAACTTAATACCAACGGGGAATTCGGTATGACAACCTGGCGGTGGATTATTAGTCATAGACGCTGTTGGATAACGGTCTATGTATTTTGTCGTAATACCCACATGAATATCATAGTAATCATCATGTCATATATATGCATTGTCATGCGCTCAATATTTTGTCAATTGCCCAACTGTAATTTGTTCACCCAGCATGTTAGTTATCTTTTATGGAGAGACACCACTAGTGAACTGTGGACCCCGGTCCATTCTTTTACACTGATAATACAACCAACTGCAAACACTGTTCCTTTTCATTCTCTGCAATTTACTACTGTTTTCCACACCATACGTTTAATCCTTTGTTTTCAGCAAGCCGGTGAGATTGACAACCTCACTGTTTCGTTGGAGCAAAGTAGTTTGATTGTGTTGTGTGCAGGTTCCACGTCAGCGCGCCACTGACAACCTTCAGAAGTGATTTCTTGCTCCTACTGGTTCGATTAAACCTTATTTTCATACTGAGGGAAAACTGCTGCTACACTGCATCATACCTTCCTCTTGGGGTCTCCCAACGAACGTGTGATCCACGCAATCACCCAGTCTGTTTACCTTGGCGCGGAACCTGTGGAACGCATCGGGTTGTGTCTCCACAGAGGAAAATGAGTCACTCATGCTCACCTTCACTCAGGAGGAGTTGGAAGCGGTCCTATCCAGCATGAAGGTGAACATGGCTCCAGGCCCGACGGCTTCCTGACGCACCTAAAATGCATATACTTTTCCAAGCACTTTGCTTCATAATTTGTTCCAGAATCTTCCCATAATTGAATAAAACTGCTGAATCTGACGCTGTTTTTAGCAAAGTCTCCTTTCTGGCTATTTTTGCAGGAAATTAAATCGGGGAAAAATACCACGTCAATATTTATGGAAAAGGAGGACATTGGGCAAAGGATGGACACGGGAGCGCTCGAGGGCCAAAAGAGGGGGCCCCACGCGGCCCTGTACCTGGCCGCGTGGGCCCACCCCAATTGGGCCTCGGGCACCGCCTCGCCTTCGGTCTTCGACGTACCCCTTCATATATACGAAAAAGTGGATGACCTAGGAGGAGAGGAGCTTTCGCGAAACACACCGCCGCCACCACCACGATCTTCGTTTTCGGAGACAGATTGATCCAGGATTTCTCCTCCGGTGGAGGGATCCGGAGACCGTCTTCACCGCCATCTTCACCGCCTTCATCTCCATCGACCATGAGCTCCCTCTCCATCACCATGTGTGAGTAGTACGCTGTAGGCATGTGAGGTGGATGGGGATTGGATGAGATTGATCATGTAATGATACCCGTTGTTCGAGATCTTAGGGGTTTATCTTGAGGATATTTTTGTATTGTGTTGATGCACTTATGCTATGTTTAATGCTTGCTACTAGGGCCCGAGTGGCATGATTTCAGTACTGAACTTATTTTGCTTCATCATATAATTGAGTTTGGTATCTATCTGCAAAGTGTATCACCTGCTATTATGTTGAACCTGCGAACCCTAAAAGTGATAGTATAGGGAAAACAAGGGGGAGATGTTTTAGTTTGAGGATTCTATGTGTTCATGAAGTGTTAATGCGTTGTTCCGGGCTATTCGAAAGGGTAGACCTTAATTACCTGTAGTTCCAAGTTGGCCCCGGTGAAATGGGCAGGTAGGACAATAGATGTTGTGCAAATTCTCTTGGTTAGTACGCACAACTAATTATGGAACACATACCTACATATATCGGAGTTAGAGATAAGTCCCATTGCTACTTATATCTTATTATATGATCAATCTTATTCATGCAACACCCCGCTATCACCTCATGCCTACGTTTTAAATCTCTGAGTTACACTTTCACTTTTCCGGTGAAAACTGGGAAACCCTTGTTCACTACTGCTGTTCTATTTGCTACTTGAATCATACTACTGCCATCACTATCACTGCTGCAAGTTTATTGATATACAGGTGTGGTTGAGAGTGACGCCTCAATTGCCAAAGTCTTATTGGTATTCTTGTGTTCCCATCGTGTCGAACTATAAATTTGGGTAATACTTCCCAACGAAGATTTCAGCGATCCCCTATACTTGTGGGCATCAAGACATTTTCTGGCGCCGTTGCCGGGGAACCTAGCTTTATTGGTAAGACAACTTGTTATCATTTATTTGCTGCACTTGCTTGTTCCCAACTATGGGAAGGAAAAAATACTCCGAAGGAAGTAAGGCCTTCAACTACTCGTAGAGGTACTGATTTGCCAAGTAGGCCAAACTTTTCACCTAATGTTGCTTCTGCTATTGTTGCTAAGAAGAAAGAAAAAGCTTTATCTAGTTCACCATTGTCTAAGATGTCTACTAGTATTGAAAATAATTTAATATGTGGTAGCGTAGACAAAGAAGTGACACCTGAAACATCTGAGATAACTGAAACACCTGAATCTTCTACTATTGAAAATGTTGAGTCTGAATTAGAAGATAATGAATATTGTGATGATGAACATGAAACTTCTTCTGAGGAAGAGGATGCATTTATTATGGCTTTTATGGATTCGAATTTTGATAAATTGGATAAACTTGATATCTATAAAAATTCTCCTCTTGATGATTATTTCCCTGTTACTGAGAAAATGAATGCTCCAGCTATTAAAATTAAAGACAAAGATTATGAGTTTAGTGTTGATCCTGAAATAATTGAAAAAGCTGAGAAGTATAAGTTTTATGGGAGAGACAATGAGTTCCCTTTTGAACACATTGCTGATTTGCATGATTTATCTGTGTTATTTGGTAAAGATGAAATCCACCAACGCTATTATTTCTTAAAGTTGTTTCCTTTTACTTTGGGAGGAAATGCTAAAACTTGGTATAATCGTTTAGAACCTGGATGTATTACTAGCAAGGAGGAATGCTTGCAGGTATTTTTAATAAATATTTCCCTGCTGATAAGATTCATGGTTTAACTATTGAGATTAGCAACTTTTCACAAACAGAGAAGGAGGATTTACCCCAAGCTTGGGGGAGGTACAGTAAGATGGTTAGGAAATGTCCTACCCATGGCTTCAAGAATAATGAAATACTTGATATATTTTACAATGGACTAACTGAAAATACAAGAGGCTATCTTGATAGTATTGCAGGTAGTGTTTTCAGGGAAAGGACCGTTGATGAAGCAATTGAGTTATTGGAAACTATCTCTAGAAACTATGAAGATTGGAATATTGAAATAATAGATGACAGAGAGATATTCCAGAGAAGAAAGGAGGTATTCTTGAATTAAACAAGAGGCAATGAAGGGAGCCTCCAAGGATATGAAAGAGAAGGGAATTAAAACCTCTCATCTTAAGGAATTATCTGAAATGGGTGTTAAACTTCCTATTGATCGACCATGTTTTCCAATCCCAGTCAATGCTATAAGCTCTTTGGAAGGTAATGAAAAGGTAACACCTCCTATTGATGTATCATATGTTAATGATTTTGCTTATCATAATAAACCTGAAGAGCATGATATTAGAATGAATATGATGGAAAACTCTCATAAAATTAAATTCCTTCGTGAAAATATAAATGCTAGTGTGGGAGAAGTTAGAAGAATTGTTAAACACTGTGAAATGATGAATAATCAAATTGAACAAATGGTTTCTCTTCAAAATCAATTGTATGAAAATCTTATTGAGAAGAAACAGGTTTGTGGGGTTATACTAGAGGTGGTGCAAGTACTCAGGACCCTGACTATCCTGAAAACCATCCCAAGAGAAAAGAGCAAGAGGCTCTCAAAAGGAAATCTTCTGCAGGAAAATCTCCCAATGGAAACAAAGGCATTGATGATTCTCAAGAACAAGACAATGATATTTCTATTTCTGATGCTGAGACCGAAGATGATAATGTTGAAGAAGAGGAATCATCTCCACCTGAAGAAGATCAACATGAAGTTGAAAATATTGCAGAACCTGAACCTCCTGAAAAGGAAGACCCTCAACCATCTACTGAGAAGAACAAAAAGAAGAATCATCCAAATCCACAAAAAGGTAAAGAGAGGGATCCATGGGTACAAAGACCCATACCATATCCCCAAGAGGTAATGAAATCTTTGGATGATGCTAGGTTTGAGAAATTTTTTGAGTTGATTAAAAATTTATGTTTGCAAATTCCTCTTGTTGATGCTATTAAAATTCCTCCATACTCAAAATATATGAAAGATATTGTCACTAATAAAAGGAAGATACCTAATGATGCAATTACTGCTATGCTTGCTGATTATTCATTTGAAGGAAAATTGCCTGAAAAGCGTGGAGATCCTGGTATTCCGACTATTCCTTGTCGTATTAAAGAAACTTATGTGAAATATGCACTATGTGATTTAGGAGCTGGTGTTAGTGTTATGCCTTTTTCTTTATATAAGAAACTTAACCTAAAAAATTGGTTCCAACTGAAGTTTCATTGCAAATGGCTGATAAATCAACTGCTGTGCCTATAGGTATATGTGAGGATGTTCCTATCTCTATTGCTAATGTGTTAATTCCTACAGACTTTGTTATATTAGAAATGCCTGAGGATGATAATCTATCTATTATTCTTGGAAGACCCTTTTTAAACACTGCAGGAGCTGTGATAAATTGCACTGAGAGCAAAGTGACATTTAATGTCAAAGGAAATGAGCATACTATCTATTTTCCCAAGAAGAATCCTGTTACATGATAAACAAGAGTGTGAATTCTATTCAAAGAAATACTATTATGATTGGAAGCTTTGAAATTGCACTACCACCTCCTGAACCAAAATATGCTATCTTGATGATTGGAACTATTCCAATCAAGTATGAGGTATCTTGAAACTCTTCTTTATATCTATAAAATAAGAATCATGTATTATATCTTTTGCATATTATTAATGAGACTTGATCAACCTCATTACTAATGTGGAAATGATGAAAACTTGATTCCCAAAAAATTTGTATTGCATTTTAATTTTATTTATCTTAGAATTTTAGAGTATATGCATAATCATAATTATTTCAGAGTTCAGAAATTCCAGAATATGAAGTTTGAAAAATTCTCTTTAGAAAATTGTCTCTGAAAATTCCAGAAAAATTTGGAGGTAAGTTATTTAACCAGAGGGACCATCTGCCAGAAGTGGGACACCAGGAGGCCACCAGGGACCAAAATGGGGTGTCCCACGCGGCCAGATTCCTTGGCCGCGTGGGACCCACCAATTTTGTCCCCAGGTGGTGTTAGGTGAGTGTCCTGTGCCCATCTCCTTCCCCTCGACAGAAAACCACTTCCAGGTATTTTTCCCAAATTTTCCCGAGCTCGTTCTTCCTGCTATCCTTGGATCTCCAAGTTTAGGGCAGATTTTTCAAATCTGTTTGGTGGGATTGCTCCTTGGTATGTGACTCCTCCACCCATCCAATTATTTTTTGTTCTTGTGCCTCATGTATGAAGTATTTTGCTGCACTAGGTGTCACCTAATATGCTTGAGAAATCCATGGATTTAAGTTTTCTAGTTGATATGGATGCATGATATTGATGTGGAGACTAGTTATGGATGGCTCAATGTTGTTTTAGAGTGCTACATCTTAATTTTTGTTGAATATTATTTATGGGCAGCAAGGTACCATGATGAACAAAGGCAAGCATTGCTTGGGATGAGCTCAAGACCGAGGAGAAGAGCATCTAAAGTCTCCCTTAATTATGATGACAACCATCTTTGGGAGGATGATGCAGTTTTTGTGGGAGAGAAGCTGAAAATCCATACAACTAGATGGCAAGACCCCATGTTCTTGAGCAGTGGGGGATAAAAGAAGACTTCGACACCTTCGCCAATGCAACTGGTTTGCTTGAGTTTGCCCAAAATCCACGAGGTACATACGAGGAACTCTCGCGAGAATTCCTCTCCACATTCAGGTTTGAGGGCCCTGAGATCTACAAGCAGTAAGAAGAGTAAGGCACCCCTCCTACCTTTGTTTGTAAATTTACTATGGGGGGAGCGCCTTGTTATGTCTTTGGAGGAGTTTTGCAAAGCTATTGGTGTGGAAAACAGGGGTAGTTGGGATGAAACCCGTGCTGACTCCAACCAGGAGCTTGTTGCATTTTGGCACTCTATTTCTGTTAACTCTCATGATAGATTGAATAGGGGTAAATTTACTCATATACAGCACCCAAGTTTGAGATACTTTGCGTTGTTCCTTGCAAGAGGATTTCTTGCTAGAGACAACAATTCTGCTTGCACGGGACCAATGGTTTATTTACTTAAATGTGCAAAAGAAAACACCACATGTGAGTATAACTTGGGAGTCATTCTTGCTAGATCCTTGCATACGGCTGTGAGTAGAAATATTACTGATCAAACCCCTATTTATGCTGGTGCTATTGCTACTTTAGTGTATGAATACATTAAAGATGAAAGAGGTTATGGTGATAACATGGGTACTCCTGTGAGGAGTCCAATTTACTCGATTTTGCTTTGACTACCCGTATGGATATAAGTGTGATGCATGGGGATCATTATTGGTATAACTATTTGAGTACTAATGGACAAAGAGTGCCCATTAGGCTCCCCCGTGCTGACCTTTTTGACAGGAGTACCGGAAAATGGATTGTGGAAGAGATGCCGCCTCAAGAGGAGCCACAAGATCCAGGGATGCAAGGCTACCAACCTCAAGAGGAGCCCCAAGACTCAGGAATGCAAGGCTACCCATATGGTTACTTCCCTGGAGGTGGAAGTGGATACAACTACTACCCGGGATACTAGCTTGATCGCAAGCTTGGGGGAGTACTCCTTCCTTTCCATTCATTGTGTTATATCACTGTTATTTGTTATGTTTTAGTTTCTTGTTCTAAAAATCACAAAAACACAAAAAGATTTCATTTGTTTCTTTTGTTTAGTTATTCTGGACATTTACTTTATGCATCTTAAAACTAAAAAGAACAAAAACATTTTCGTTTTATTGAATCCAAAGTGAAAACGGAGGTGCAGGAATTGCTGAAATCTGCTCACTGTTCTATTTTTCATATTTTCTCTGTAACTCCGAATGAGCTAAAATTTTAACCACTACTGCAACTTTTCATAACCTACACACCGTAAATTATGAGATTTTTCTGAAGTGTCTAGGTAGGGTAAAAACAGTACTGTATGCAGTAGCATTTTATGGCAGATTTGAGTTTTTATTGCGCAGTTCAAATTGGGAGAGGAGAACAACAATGATGAGTTGATGTGCGTGAAGTGGATGAAAGGTATGACACCTTTGCCCTGCTTATGTGGACTTTTTAATAACAGCAAGTACGCACATCATAGTTTCTTTAACATCTAGGGAAGTGGTAGCAAATGTTTATCTGCTCCGTGTTCTAGTATGTTATATTATGATGCAAGTGAGATAATATGTAGCGACAACACTTGGATGTGAGTTGAGTAATTGTGGCTCTAAACAAAGGTCTACGCATCCCATTGTGCTTGCTAAACTTGCCAACCAAAGAATAAAAGAATTTTTCAAATGATAAACATGAAGTCATATGCTTGACAAGCTTAGTGGTTGGGAGTTAACTTAAATGTGCTGACACATGGAAAGCTTTCAACATTGCACTAAATTATATTTAGTTGATATCATGTACCTTTGTTTATGGATGCTTATCATGTGCGAAATAAATGTGGAAACTTAGTAAGTTTGGGAGTAAGAATAATTGGCTAGAGAGACGCCTGGGCCGCCAACCTAAGCCATGCATCATTCATGGTGGAAATTTACAGCGTACCATAGTGAACATTCAGTGATGCACATCATAATAAAAAGCTATACAAATAGTAAATAAAAGAGTGCTGAGATTGTTCATTGTCTGTTTGTCTTGTCGTTTGGACATGGGCTTGTTCCATGTCTTGGGACAAGAGGTACCCCAGTTGACGCTCTTGATGACGCTTTTATTACTTGCAATGACTGAAAAACTCGAACTTGCCTAGTGACCGAGTTGAGTAGCACATGGTGTAGGTACTCGTATTCACGGGGCATGAGACTTTCAACCTCTAGTTGGTCAAGCATATGAGTCATAATAGGGAACACCAAATGGTTTGATAAAACTGAGAGCAAGGTTGTAAGCACAATGAGTTCATTAGTCAATAAAAGAAAGAATCAAAAGATCTCAAAAATCTTGTCTTGATTCAATTAAAAGCGATGCAAGAACCTTTGTTTATTTCTACAGTTGGGCAAACTCATCCAAGTATTGACACTTCATGATATTTCTCTTGCAACATGTATAAATGCTTTAACACTGATTAGATATACCTTTGCTAGCATTTTGTTATTTGTTATGGAAATTATGTTTGAATACTTGTTGGTATTAAACGGTGTTACATATGCAATGCAAAGTTCTTGTCAAAGTCTTTTTATCGCTTCTGCACTATGTTTGAGTTGTTCGAGGACAAACAACGAGCTAAGCTTGGGGGAGCTGATGCACCTAAAATGCATCTACTTTTCCAAGCACTTTGCTTCATAATTTGCTCCGGAATCTTCCCATATTTGAATAAACCTGCTGAATCTGACGCTGTTTTTAGCAAAGTCTCCTTTCTGGTTATTTTTGCAGGAAATTAAATCGGGGAAAAATACCACGTCAATTTTATGGAAAAGGAGGACAGTGCAAAGGATGGACACGAGGAAGCGCTCGAGGGCCAAAAGAGGGGGCCCCACGCGGCCCTGTACCTGGCCGCGTGGGCCCACCCCAATTGGGCCTCGGGCACCGCCTCGCCTTCGGTCTTCGCGTACCCCTCATATATACGAAAAAGTGGGTGCCCTAGAGGAGAGGAGCTTTCGCGAAACACACCGCCGCCACCACCACGATCTTCGTTTTCGGAGACAGATTGATCCAGGATTTCTCCTCCGGTGGAGGGATCCGGAGACCGTCTTCACCGCCATCTTCACCGCCTTCATCTCCATCGACCATGAGCTCCCTCTCCATCACCATGTGTGAGTAGTCCGCTGTAGGCATGTGAGGTGGATGGGGATTGGATGAGATTGATCATGTAATGATACCCGTTGTTCGAGATCTTAGGGGTTTATCTTGAGGATATTTTTGTATTGTGTTGATGCACTTATGCTATGTTTAATGCTTGCTACTAGGGCCCGAGTGGCATGATTTCAGTACTGAACTTATTTTGCTTCATCATATAATTGAGTTTGGTATTATCTGCAAAGTGTATCACCTGCTATTATGTTGAACCTGCGAACCCTAAAAGTGATAGTATAGGGAAAACAAGGGGGAGATGTTTTAGTTTGAGGATTCTATGTGTTCATGAAGTGTTAATGCGTTGTTCCGGGCTATTCGAAAGGGTAGACCTTAATTACCTGTAGTTCCAAGTTGGCCCCGGTGAAATGGGCAGGTAGGACAATAGATGTTGTGCAAATTCTCTTGGTTAGTACGCACAACTAATTATGGAACACATACCTACATATATCGGAGTTAGAGATAAGTCCCATTGCTACTTATATCTTATTATATGATCAATCTTATTCATGCAACACCCCGCTATCACCTCATGCCTACGTTTTAAATCTCTGAGTTACACTTTCACTTTTCCGGTGAAAACTGGGAAACCCTTGTTCACTACTGCTGTTCTATTTGCTACTTGAATCATACTACTGCCATCACTATCACTGTGTGGTTGAGAGTGACGCCTCAATTGCCAAAGTCTTATTGGTATTCTTGTGTTCCCATCGTGTCGAACTATAAATTTGGGTAATACTTCCCAACGAAGATTTCAGCGATCCCCTATACTTGTGGGCATCACTTCCCTATGGATTTCTTCAAGACCTTTTGGAAGCTGCTCAAGCTCTTATCCTGGCTATCCTGAATTGTTTTTCTTTGGGTAGAGTCGACATTGCACGCCTCAACTTTGGTATTCTCACGCTTATCCCTAGGTTGTTGGTGTGGACGATATTAGGCAATTCCGCCCTATTGCGCTCATCAATGTCATTTTTAAGTTTGTTGCGAAAGCCTACGCGCTACATCTCTCTCCCATCACCCATTGTACTATCAGCAACACTCAGACTGCCTTCATTAAAGGTAGACACATCCAGGAGGGCATTGTTTCTCTCCAAGAGATTGTCCACAAGGTCAAGTCTAAGAAACTTCGGGAGTTTTCTTGAAACTTGACTTTGAAAAGCCTATGACCGGGTGAACTGGGGTTTCTTGCGTGAGTCCTGCTACGCAAAGGTTTTGACCCTGGTTTGGTTCACCGGATCGATCATAAGCCTGGTCTCGGGGGACTAGACGACTATTGCCATCAACGGAGAAATTGGGAATTTCTTCCGGACCGGTAGAGGAGTAAGGCAGGGTGATCCGCTATCACCACTCCTCTTCGACTTTATTCGACGCCCTTGCTGCTGTGCTGCGCGCAGCCAAGGAGGCCTCCCACATTAAGGGGCTGATCTCTCATCTCATACTTGGAGGTATCACCCACCTCCAGTATGCTGATGATACGATCATTATGTTTGAACCGGACGATTTGGGGATCGCCCACGTCAAATTCCTCTTACTATGCTTTGAAAGCTTGTCCGGGGTACGGATAAATTTTCATAAGAGTGAGGTGTTAGTTTTGGGGGACTACACCTGAGGAGCAGACAAGGATCGCTAACTTGCTTAATTGCAAAGTGGGCACTTTCCCTATATCCTATCTTGGTCTGCCGATCGGAGATCGAGCCTGGTGGCGGGAGATTGGAACCCGCTGAACTCAAGAGTTGGAAAAAGGACGAAACCTTGGGTTGGAAAGCGGATGTCCTCAGCGGCATGCTTAACGCTGACCAACTCTTGTCTCTCCAACATCCCGCTGCACGCGATGAGCGTGGCAATGTTGGGAGATGGTGTGCACCGTTCTTTTGACACGCAGATCACGCTTCTATTGGGAAGACTCAGGCAACAAACGGAAATATCACTGGGTGCGCTGGGCCGCGGTCTGTCAACCCAAAAGTCTTGGGGGACTTGGGATTATTAACACCAAGATCATGAACATCTGCTTGATTGTCAAATGGATCTGGAAGCTCATCACGCATGAAGGAGGTCTTTGGGGAGACATCCTTAGGGCCAAGTACCTCCAACATAAGGATTTGTTGGTGGATTCTCATCGGCCAGGGTCCCAACTTTGGAACGCAATTGATAGCCCTTCACGTAGTTACCCCACAATGGTGCCAGAAAATAGTTGCTAGCCCTTCGCGTGGTTACCTGCGTGAAAGTAAATGGGGTTAGGTTGAGACTCTAGTGCAGAGTGTGTAGTAAGTGGAAGACGTGTTTTCCCCACGAGGGTGACTCGAGGTTTAATATCGAACTCTCGGGGAATCAGTAGTGAAGATTTATCTTCTATCCTTCTTTTGGTTATCTACAAAACAAAGTAAATGTTTTGGTCCTCAACCTCACCTAGTGGTTGTCAAGCACAAGGTGTTAGAATGATATCAAGATAATATGCAATGCAAACAAGAAATAAATATGCAATGGTGGTAAATAAATATGCAAGGATGGTGGTAGCAATGATAATTGATATTTTTGGGTTTTTTATGATGAATGCAAGATGTAGAAGTGTTTTTGTATTTTCGGATTTAATAATGGCAGAAAATGGAAAAGTGGTAAAAGTTGTTGGAAGGTATTTCTTATGATTAAAAATGGACCGGGGTTCATGGTTTCACAAATGCACTCTCTCTTTAATAAAGTGGTAGACAATGGAACACTAGAGTTGACATATGAGATTGCACACAACAGTTTAATGACAAGTTATAATTATATGGGCATCACGTCCTAACATAGAGACCTTTTGGTTATTAGTCTCTCTTATACTCCACCAAGATGCGAACTAAATCATAACACCTCGATAATTAAGATAACTCAGAGTATAGCAATAAGTATCATGACATGAAGTTAAAATAAGAACATGCTAGATCTAGTCATGGAGGAAGTGGCAATGGTCACACCACATCTCCGGTAGCATGGTATTTCTTTTATCCCTTGTGAGGTAACAAACTAAGGTAAACACCAAGTGGATCGCGGAACTTTCTCTCACGTTCACCGCACTAGCCACCCCCCGTTACTCCAACTAATGCACACGTTCCCCTCACACGCTCTCATAAACATGTTGATCATGACAAGTAAATAAGAACGGGGTACATAATATGCATCTACTTTCATAACTGAACAAAACCATTGCAATCTCAAACATATATTAACTCATAAAAAGATCCACCACAAAGGTATTACATAGATGACCGTAATCATGTTCAGCAGCTCATACGGTACTAATTAGTGAAGCTCGAGAGAGAGAGAGATACATAAGTTACTTCCACAAACCCATAGTCCAGAGGTGGACTACTCCCTCTTCATCATGGAGACGGTGGAGAAGTCGTTGGAGAAGATGGAGACCACGCCGGCAGCGCCCCGCCGGAGTTTTCCCCCTCCAATCTGCAGCTCAGGTCTCTGTTTCGTTGTTTCTGTGTTTCTGCGGCGCTCCTTCCAGAGAACGTCGGGGGATAATTTTTATAGGCGTTTTTAGGTCAAACGGGGTCGGTGGAGGAAAGATCGACGGCAGCGGGGCTCCGAGGCCCAACTTGATGGGTCCCACGCGGCCAGGTACAGGGGCCGCTGGGCCACCCCTTTTGGCCCTCGTGGCTCCGTTGTTCGCTTCCTTCGCCCACAGTCTTCTTCCTTCCAAATATTGACGCTCGTAAATTTGCAGGTCATTTGGACATCGTTTGGGTCCCTGAAACATTAAAGGAGAAATAGGGTTTTCTGCCAGCGCAGGGTTAATTCCATAAAAATAGGAAACATGTCAAATATTCCCAAAATCATTATAAAACAGTGATATAACCCTTATATGATGCAAATATGACTGGAATATAAGTAAAAATAATGCAAATTTCATGTATGCATTTTACATGCATCAACATCCCCAAGCTTAACCTATACTCGTCCTCGAGTATGAAGGTGATAAACTAACATGGACTTTGCAATTTTAATACTTTCAATGGATATCAAAGTGAGTTACTATTGCTACATAGAGTAAAATGATTCATTCTTAAAAGGAGTAGCATATGCAAGATAGTTTATGAAGTGATATCAAGTATTCAATGCAAGGATGTGCAATGATAATTCACAAAGTGTAACATAGGAGAAAAGTACTATGCACTCATGTATGCATAATAATAAGTAAGAACATCCTACAATGGTCATAGAGTATTGGTGAAAATCTAAATATAAAAGGTGGACACTTTGGAAAGATATATTATGAGTAGAGGTAAAGCATGAATAAATTTCATCTATCTTCTGAACTTCTCTACTTAAGTCAATGATTGTAATATGGGAATCCTTGGTGTCAAGCTCTCATTCCCCTATCATAGCATCTTGAATGATTAAGTTTAAAGTGAAGCAATACGAGTAGTGTGCTTGACAAAGTACAGGTTGAAAGTCTCATGCCCTTGAATACAAGTACTTACTCCATGTGTTACTCAACTTTAGAAAAAAGCAAGTTGAAGTTAAATATCATTGTAAGTAATAACAGTATCATTAAGAGCGTCAAATGGGGTACCTCTTGTCCCAGGATATGGAACAAGCCCATATCAAAATGACAAGACAAACAAACATAATGAACATTCTCAACACCCTTTTTTATTTACATTGGATAGCTTTTTATTGTAAGGTGTATCACAGAAGGTTCACCATAGCATGTAAGTAAATTTCCATCATGAATGATGCATGGCTTAGATTAGCGGCCCATGCGTCTCTCTAACCATTTATACAAACTAATTTAAACTCACTTCATTTCCCCATTTATTTCACCCATGGTAAGCATCCATAAACAAAAGTACATGATATCAACTAAATGAGATGATGTGCAATGTTGAAAGCTTGCCATGTGACAACACATATGGGCTAACTCTCAACCAAAGACATTTGTCAAGTCCACAACTTCATAATTTTAATCACAATGGGTCATATTTATTTATGCAATTAAAATAAAGTGTGCATCAAGTTCGCGAGAGCTATATAACCAACTTTTCCCACAACAATTAACAACATAAGCATTTTATTCAGAGGTATAGATAAATCAAAATCAGATCTTATAACATACTCGGAATAGCATAAAGCTAATAGGTAGATATGGTGGACTCACTGGAAAAACTTTGGTTGAAGGTGTTGGAAACAAGTTTTTGCTTGTTGGAATTTTTGGGCTAGCAAGAGGGAGAAAGTTGACCATCTAAATGCATGCATGAGTGTCCATAGAACTAACTAATCCATGTTAGAACAAGGTAGAATAACATTTAGCATCAAAACATGAATAAGAGATAGCTCTTGATAAAATATTTGCAAATTATTACTCATTAACAAGCTCATGAATCATGCAATTATATGTATCTTTTAAAATTAACTTTAACATCCCTTTTCTCAATCTTATAATAGCATCCAACATAATTCAACCCAAATTTCCAATAGCTCTCTCATATATAAATGATAGTGTGGTGGTCTCACAAAATAAAAATCTAATCAAACAAACAAGACGCTCCAACTTTATGCGATAAAGTGTTTCGATCGAAAAACAGAAGTTAGACGTGTGCAAACCGAGAGTGTGTAGGTCCAGTGGGGTTGTGTTCACATCCTCAAGCTTATGGTCTTCACCATCCTTGGATAGCTCTTGGTGCATCTCCTCTAATCCCTGTGAAAAAACTTCAAAACACCGTTTCTCCATTTCTTTTTCTGTGGGGCACATTAGTAGTGATAAACAAATAGATTTCTTGCTGCATATAATCCTTAGACCAAAATTCATATGAATGTCCAAAACATGTATAATGTTGTATGCCTACTCATAAACTCAATTGGATCAAAAGATTCAGTTAAAAGTTCTAAGCATGCATCAAACAAAATGGGACATAATCTGTCCAGAAAAACAGCAGCAGATAAACGTATTTTTCTACCCTACTTAACTTTGTCGGAAAATTCCGAAAAATTCATGCATACAGAAGATGAAAGTTGCCATTACATTTAAATATGAGCTCATTCGGAGTTACAGAATAAGAATTAAAAATCATACCGTGCACAGATTCGTGCAGGAATAATATCTCCGAACGCTATAAGCAACTTTTTCATACCAAAATGAGTAAAACTTGGCACTTTATTAAAAATTCCAGAAACTAAACTAAACACTAAGTCTCTTGTTACAGCAAGAGGACACAAAGAAAATCACAAATAAAAACAACCGGGTTGCCTCCCGTAAAGCGCTTTTTTAAAGCCATATAGCTAGGCTTCTTACTTGATGTTTATTGTGGACGAAGCTCATGAGGGTAGCTTGAATGATGTGCCCCTCTTCCTTGGGAAGTGTTCCATACATTTCTTGTGTGGAAACTAAAACTTCACGTTCCCTTCTTTTGAATCAATGATAGCACCTGTAGTACGAAGAAAAGGTCTTCCAAGAATAATTGGACTAGAGGTTTTATTCCCCATATCCATGATTAGAAATCAACAGGCACAAATGTCGTATGTAACTCTACCAAAACATCACTTACTTTTCCTAAAGCATGTTTAATGGAATCATCAGCAAGTGCAGTTCAATAGAGCATTTTTCAAGATTTTCAATTCAAGTACTTCATATAGTTCTTTAGATAAAACAGAGATACTAGATCCTAGATCAAGTATAGCATGGTGTGTCTCTTTTCCAATGGTTACTAGGACTTTGGAATCCATACATCCCAAGCTTAGGTGGTATCATAGCCTCTTGGTTGTACCTAGCAATCTTTTCTTTTAAGACATGATTAGCAATATAAGAACCAAAACCAGCTTGGTTAACATTAATAGAAGGATCACTTGCAAATTTTTGTAAGATGGATATTAATTCATGCAAGCTACAATTCTCAAAGTCAAGCAATGGTTCCTGTCGTGGGTAGTAACACGACAGATGCTACCTTGGGGTAGCTTGAGATGATGGGCAAGGCGACTCTGGTATCTGGGAGATTGTTTAGCACTGCAGGGACAAAGGGTTTACCCAGGTTCGGCCTCTCCATTGGAGATAAAGACCTACTTCCTGCTATCTTGTTATTGATCTCGATCTCGATAACCCGGCTACGACAACAGAGCCGGATCTCGATCTAGGTTACAAGGTTGAGGTGTTTCTCTCGATGGTTCTCTCGCCTAAGCTTGGATCGTAAAGTTCTCCTCAACTAGGGCTCAGGGACCGGTTTATATAGACGACCGGGTCTCCTGGCACTTTACAATACGAACCCGGGCTCTACCCAGACTCGGAGTCCTACTCTAGCTCTTCTAGCCTTCGTGTCCTCCAAGTCCCGAACCGCCTCTGGTCTTCTAGAAACTTCCCTTCCTGAACCGGGTTACCGCCAAAGCCTCTGGCCCAGCAACATAACCCGCCCATGCTGATGGTTAGCTGGCCTGGCCGGGCCTCCTGCCTGGCGGGTCACGCTTCCCTCTTCATGGGCCTACCGGGTTATCATCCCCCCATCAGTAGCCCCCAGATTAACCTGGTTGCCAGGTTGGCATGCTCTGCTTCTATTCTTGAATATTGCTTCTTTGAGCAGAACTGATATCCTGGCCAGCCGGGTTAATCACCTGAAACATAAAATAACACATAACAAATTTAATATCAGAACATGTCTCTTTTCTCCTTAGCTTGGCCAGTCTTTTTGGCGGTTCACGCCGTAACCCGGTTATCTCTTGCCGGGTTCACACACCCCGGGTTTCACTTTCGACACTTAGTGAAAATTATCCCAACTGTAAATCCATCCTTATCCATCTTAATCACGATCTTATCATTTAATACTCCGTGATTATCTCATTCCGTTTGTCGTTGACTTTTAGTCAAAGATCCTTATCTCTTCACTTTTTACCACAACACCCCTAGGGTTTTTACTGCGCCATAAATAGGAGACCAGAGACACCGCGGTCACTTTCCCCATTCAGTTCATCTTCTTCCTCGCGCCGCACTGTAGCAGCCGCGGATTCAATCTCCAATCGAGCCTCCAAATCTCCGCGAGAAGATCCACAGGTACGATTCTCCCCACATCCGTGCTCCGCACTCGATTCCAACTTGAATCTCGTCCAGATTTACTTTGCATTTCCCTCTCCACGCATCTACATCTAGAACTAGGGTTTCACATCCATTGTTGCGCCAGGGAACCTCGAAGCTCCTCAGCCATGGTGAAGGACAAAGCGAAGGCCGGAGGTCCCCGTGCGGCGAAGAAGCTCGCAAGAAGCCTCACAGCACCCACGCCGGTGCATCTGGCTCCGCCGCCCCCGCTGCTACTCAGGTCAACTGGACCAAATCCACGGTGACGAACTTGATGCTGCAAGATACGTGAACTGCGGCGAGCTCCCTCTAAAAGATGAGATTCATGGCGTGCTGCTGGAGAAGAAATCCGCCCCAGCCCCAAAGAAGGTGAAGTGGTGGTTTTCCTCGACCATGTTCAGCGCGGCCTTCGCCCCCGGGTTCCTGTTTTTTCGCCGGGTCTTGAAGTACTACGGCCTTAGGCCTCAAGACATCGCGCCCAACTCATGCTGAACATCAGCAACTTTGTGTGTTCTGTGAAGATTATCTGCAAATGGCTCCAAGCCTCGAACTGTTCCTTGAATTCTTCTACTGCAACCCTCTCGCAAGGACCAAGTACTCCCATATGGGGAGTTGCGATCCAGCGCCGAAGGGAATGCGATTTCCCGGCTCTTCTTCTAGCCAGCCATCCCAAGGGGTGGCAAAACACATATTTTTACTGCAAGACACTTCACCAGAATCTGACGACGCCCGTTACCCGGCTTTCCGGAACTCGGGCTTAACATATGAAGCCAAAATGAACAGTTATGCCGATGACGCCGAGCGGGTCAAGCTCGAGCCCACCTTCGCCGGGCCAGAGCTTTACTCGCCCATGGCCTCAAGGGCACAGATCTGGTTAAGTGCTGGATCGGTTGGTTCATCCAGCCACTCAGCATCAGGACCCGGCTAATTTGCCATACACTGGTGAAACCACAGACAACATGCGTTACTCTGAGATGACGCTACTGATGATCAGCTCGTGAAGAATGCCAAGAGATTGCTTGGCGAAAAGAAAGATGCCATTGCACTGAACGGGCTCGCCCCATTTAGTGCCAAGAACAAACCCCCCACGGTAAAGCCAATACTTCTCATTTTGCTTACTTTAACCCGGTAATCATCCATAGACTGTTATTATTATGACTGCTTTTTCTCAGGACTCCAAGTGGTGGAGCGTGGATTTTACCCCTACATCCTCTCCTGATGGGGAGGACACAGAAAGTGAAGACCGAAGAAGAAGAAGAAGAAGGTGAGCTAGACTCCGTAGGCCGGCTCTTCCTCCAGTTGATTAACAACGAAGTCCCCAACAAGGACACCTCTACTGATAACCCGGCAAATTTTATTCCAGGCCCCACTGACCCGGCTTCTGACGTAGCGCCGGGTCCCCAAGCTGCTGCCAAGGTACCACATTCTCTTTTCTCAATTTTCATGATGAACTCATCTCAAACTTAAGCATAAACATAGGAAAAAGGAGGCTGAGGCGAACAAGAGACGCCGAACCCGGTCTTCTACAAGCCAAGCTTCCCTGAGCCCAGGTATCCCTCAACGCTCTTTATCAAGCTGGGCCAAATCCATCCAGAAGACGCCCAGCAAACAGTTCCCTTTAGCTGGCAAGATCCGGGTTCCTAAACCATCTCGTTTGTCAGATTCTCCTCGGATGGTGTTAGCACACCCGAGGATTTCCAGATCAACGCCGGGTTAGAAATACTTCACACATCTTTTCCATACCTCTATACTTTACTGTCCCATTCTTGTTTAACTAAGACACTATCTTGTTCCAGTGCCAGAGCTTTTATGGATGAAGACCCGGAATCTCCTCCCGCGGCGTCTCCTCCTCCAGCAACCACAGAGCCTTCTCCTATGGAGGCACATATTGAGGAACCGAGGACAAAGACGAACCAACGGAGCAAGCAACCCCCGTGGCTTCTCCAAAAAACATTGTTGATCCAGTGCCAGAATCCTCCCCGCTGCTCATTCACCCGGGTTAGGCTCTGGAACCAAAGAAGATGAAGTACAAGTTACTGGAACCGGCACGTTCCAGTACAAAGTGCTCCTGAGACTCTTGCCAAGGTGCCAGCTCCAGATGCTGACCGGCATCTCCTGCCAAGGCAAGAACCCGGCTTCCTCTCAAATTTACCGGCTCTGGACGCCATGTCCGTTCCAGCACTTTGCGATGAATATTTTTCTCGCCTTGCTCAACACAAGACCCTGGAGACAGAACTGGTCGCCCTAATTCAAAAACGATATCAGGTACCCATTTTTACTTCTTGCCTGTATATTTTCTTGCATAACTATACCCTGAGTAGCCCCCAAGCTCTAAGTTCATCACTTGTGATGAGCTTGGTGCTTACAATATGAATTCCTTAGGTAAAAACTTCAAACCTGTAGCCCCCAAGGCCCGGATTGTCTGTTTACAGCAACCTGGGACTAAAAAACTTCCATCATTTAAAACTTGCCATTTTCACATCAGAACTTTGAACACTGTAGCCCCCAAGTGTCGGGTTGTGTGCCTGCAGCAACCTGGGACTTCTTTATTACGTTGAACATTGAACTTCAAACTGAGTAGCCCCCAAGTGCCGGGTTAGCTGTCCACAGCTCCTGGGACTAACAGTTAGAAAATTTTCAGACTTTTTGCGCATGTAGCCCCCAAGTTCCGGGTTAACTTGCCTGCGGTAACCTGGGTAACATAACTTCTTGCATTTAACAGGAAGACCATGCCAAGGCCCAGGCTGAAATCACCCGGCTCAAGACGCTGCCAAAACTGAATCTGAGACCCGGGCTGATCATGCAGCTCAACTCCAGGCCTTAGAAGAAAAAATTACTGCTCTGACGCAAGAAAACTCTGATCTGAAGAAGGATATGCAGGAGAACGAGGAGAACTTCCAGGAGCAACAGGAGACACTGCAGAAGCAGCTGGATGAAACCAACAGTGAGCTGACCCGGCTAAAAAGAATGATCACCTCTATGGTTGAATCTTTAGTGGGTAAGCACTACTCCTTTGAACTCGAACTGAACTGAGCAAGCAAAGCCGGTTTTAAAATCTCACTGTTTTCTTTTCCTTACAGGCCCTCGTGACGGGAACCTCCGCAAAACTGCTGCAGAGAAGATCAAATGCATGTACACGCTGACACGTCAGCTGTACTTTGGCAGCTGCGAGGTCATCAAAGCCGCTAGGCTCTGGGAGAACCCGCCAAGCAAATACACTGAAGTCCTTGGGCATCTGTCAACAATGCCACAATGGATCCATCTGCTCAAGAGATCTGCATGCAGGGCCGGGGTGATGCGAGGTCTTGCCCTGGCAAAGGCCTACCATCCCCAGCTAAACCCGGCCCCTGAAGAAGGGCTTTCCCATTTGACACTGATGGCAAGGATTCGATAAGAAGTGCTACGCCCGGGTTGTGAAGCAAACCCGGCACGTTGCCACTGTAATTGCCAGCAAGATGAAGCTCACCACTTTGCAGCTTGGATATACTGAAAATGATGAAGAGATCATGGATGACGAGCCACAACGCGTCGATCTCCTCCAAAGCTATAAGGATTCCTTGACCCGGCAAAAACTGCTCCTGGTACCTCCACTGCTCCCAGCTCTCTACGCCAGTTATTCCTCCTCCATCACGGGCGATAGCTGAAGAAGATGATGAAAACTTCTTCCAGCCACTTCGAAAAATCACCCGGCGCAAGACCAAGGCCAAAGAACCGACGAGACCAAGGAGCCAGAAGCTAACCCGGCGGCCGCCGAGGAAGATGACCCGGCAAAGACCGTCGAGGAACAACCATCCGGCTCTCCTCCCCGTGACCCGGCTCCTGAAGCCGAGGCTTGAAAACTTACGCAGATGCTTTATCTCTGCAAGAAAACAATCTTATTCGGCCCTTTGGGCACTTATTGTAATAACTTTAGCACTGTTTGCACTATGCCTGTGATGGTGCGCCTATGCACCTGATGAAACTTTTATGCTACTCTCAAACTTTTGCTTTGAAATATGCCTCTTCTGTGGTTTTGATGACCCTTTTGATTTCTTTAACTGTGAGCCGGCTTTCGCATGGATACCCTGTCGCTACTTCTCTGAGAAAAACAGGGTCGAACCAAGTCCCAATGGGCTTCATGGTTGATTGAATTTCCAGGTGAGCAATCAGGCCATAAAATTGCGAGTCACATCAGCTCAACAGCAAGATAACCAAGAATAAACTAGTGGCATAAAGCCGGGTCTTGGGATTGCAGCTACAAACTATTGAAGTAAGAGCCCCCAAGACCTGGATCAATGTTTATAAAGTAATGGCTTAACTATGCAACATTACCCCATTGATCCTCATACTGGTGGGACACGCTCTCTGGGCGTCCTCAAAGATAACTATGCACTTGTTCTATGACAAAAACATAAACAACTAAAATGTAAACTACACCTTCATACTTCTGAATCCAAAATACTGAAGCTAAAACTGCACAGCCGGGTCACAAAACATCGAGACCCGGATGACCGTAAAAGCCGGGTCTTGGGACGAACCCCCAAGGACAAGCCCCCAAGACCAAGCTTAACATAGAACTATGCAACACTACTATCAAACATAAAAAAAAAAGAAACTGAAAGAACACAAATTTCTGTTCAACCTTCACTTTATTGATAGAAAAGGTTAGGTCAGCAAGCCGCCTCATTAAAAACCTTCCAGTCCCCTTAGGTACCCTGGTAAGGAAAAGAGCGCGTCTGAAACCTGCTGCCTGTTACATCGTGTTTTACATCTCATATCTCTTTCTCATGCTAAGTATAGTATGGGCGCAGCTGGCAATGTTCCATGGCCTCTCACGCTCTTCCAATGAAAAGGTAGAGTGCGATGTGTCATTACAGACTCGGACTTTTCTCTTGCATCCAAATAATATGAACCATTGTTCAATTTCTTGCTTATGATGAAGGGCCCTTCCCAAGGGGAGATAACTTGTGCATCCCTTCTTGGATTGCACCCATCGCAGCACTAAATCTCCCTCCTGGAAAGTGCGAGTTTTAACCCGGCGACTATGATACCGCCTCAAATCTGCTGATACTGCTGATCTCTCCAGTGCTTGTTCTCTGTTCTCCTCAAGCAGGTCCACAGAATCCTGCCGGGTCTGCTCATTTTCTGTTTCAACGTAAGCCGCCACGCGAGGCGAGTCATGAATTATATCACTTGGCAAAACTGCCTCTGCCCCATACACCATAAAGAAAGGGGTCATCTTGTGGATCTGTTTGGTGTTGTGTTGATTCCCCAAACTACTGATGGCAACTCCTCAACCCACGCTCCAGCGGCTCTGAGACACGGGACCCGGAGACGTGGTTTCAAACCTCGAAGCAACTCCTGATTTGCTCGTTCTACTTGTCCATTGGCCTGCGGATGAGCAACTGAAGCAACATCTAAACGTATACCCTGATTTCCACAACTTTGCCATCTCACCAAGGGACATGTTAGTACCATTATCTGTGATGATACTATGAGGATACCCAAACCTGTGTATGATCTGCTTCAAAAACTTGACTGCTGTAGCTGCTTCACAATTAGTAACAGGCATCACCTCAACCCACTTTGTAAACTTATCAATGGCAACCAAGAGGTGGGTTTTCTTGCAAGGAGACATGCTAAAAGGACCCACCATATCAAGCCCCCAAACTGCAAAGGGCCAAGTCAAGGGTATTGTTCGCAACTCCTGAGCCGGCACATGAATTTGCCTTGCATATCTTGGCAACCATCACATCTACTCACCAAGCGCTCTGCATCTGCCTGAGCTGTGAGCCAGAAGAAGCCGTGTCTGAAAGCTTTTGCTACTAAAGACCTTGTTGAAGCATGATGACCACAATCTCCCTCATGAATCTCTTTCAAAATTTGCCGGCCTTCCTTTCCAGACACACATCTCTGAAATACTCCAGAAACACTTCTCTTATATAACTCGCCATCAATAACTACGTAGGCCTTAGCCCGGCGCACAATTTGCCGGGATATAACTTCCTGCTCTGGCAGCTCTCCACGCAAAAGATACGCCAAATAAGGTTCTGTCCACTCTGGAATTTCATGAGTTGCTGCTACCAATTGCGAATCCGGGTCTTCCTGACCCGCCAGTTCCTCTACGCCCTGAGGCTTGACTGATGGAGTCCATAGCTCGTCCAAGAAAACGTTAGGTGGAACCGGCTCTCTGCGTGAGCCGAGTCTTGACAAAGCATCTGCAGCATCATTTTTCCTGCGTCAATATGATCCACCTGATAGCCTGAGAAAAACCCGGCTACCCTGTCCACCTCTCTTCTGTAAGCCGCCATTGTCGCATCTTTTCTATCCCATGTTCCTGAAACTTGCTGTGCCACAAGATCTGAATCCCCATAACAATTAATATGCTTGATGCTCATCTCCTTTGCCATACGCAAACCATGTAACAAGGCCTCATATTCTGCCACATTGTTAGAACAATCAAAGTGAATTGCAAAACATAGCTCAGCTTATCACCCTTGGGAGAAGTTAACACAACTCCAGCTCCTGAACCTTGTGCTTGCTTAGACCCGTCAAAGTGCATAACCCAAGGCTTGAGACCCGGCGCAAGGGTGGTGCACTCAACTGTGTCCAATCATTAAGAAAATCAGCCAATGCCTGAGATTTGATAGCTGTGCGAGGCACATAGTCAATGTGGTAAGGCCCCATCTCTATTGCCCACTTGGCAATTCTTCCTGTAGCTTCTGAATTCCTGATAATATCTGCTAAGGGTATTGAACTCACCACTGTGATTGGATGCTCCTGAAAATATGGTTTCAACTTTCTACTTGCCATGAAAACACCAAATACTAGCTTCTGCCAATGCGGATAGCGCTGCTTTGCTTCTGATAACACCTCACTAACATAATAGACCGGCCTCTGAACCGGGTTTTCCTTGCCTTCCTCCTTACGCTCGACCACCACCACAGCACTCACAGCCTGAGGCCCGGCAGCGACGTATAACAGCATGGGTTCCTTGGGACCCGGGGCCGCCAGAACTGGCGCTTCTGATAATTGTTTCTTCAGAGCTTCAAATGCCTCATCTGCTTCCTGATTCCACACAAAATTGTCTGTTTTCTTCAGTAACTTGTACAAAGGATTGCTTTTTCTCCGAGCCGGGATATAAACCGGCTTAGCGCAGCCACACATCCTGTCAACTTCTGAACATCTGCCAATTCCTCAGGTTTTTTCAAACTTGGATGGCTCTGATTTTTTCCGGGTTTGCCTCAATTCCACGCTCTGACACAATGAAACCGAGCAATTTTCCTGCTGGAACTCCAAACACGCACTTTGTAGGATTGAGCTTCATCTTGTACTTCCTCAAATTTTTGAATGTTTCTGTAAGGTCACTGATAAATGACCCGGCTTTTTCTGACTTGATCACCACATCATCCACATAAGCATGCACATTGCGCCCAATCTGATCATGAAAACAATTTTGAATACACCTCTGATAAGTTGCTCCTGCGTTCTTCAACCCAAAAGTCATGGTCTTGTAACAAAAAGCACCAAAGGGGGTGATGAACGATGTCTTTTCCCAATCCTGCCTGTTAAGCTTGATCTGATGATAACCTGAATATGCGTCCAGAAAACACAAGAGCTCGCTGCCTGCCACTGCGTCAACAATTTGTCGATGCGCGGCAGTGCAAACGGGTCTTGGACAATGCTTGTTGAGACTTGTAAAATCAATGCACATCCTCCACTCATTATTTTTCTTCAGAACCAAAACCGGGTTAGCCAACCACTCTGGGTGGAAAACCTCCATGATAAAGCCGGCTTCCAATAACCGGGCTATCTCCTCTCCTATAGCTTTTCTTCTCTCTGCGTTCATTTTTCTCAAACCTTGTTTCACCGGCCTTGCCTTTGGATCAACATGTAAACGGTGCTCAGCGAGTTCAGTCGGAATGCCTGGCATGTCACTAGGTGTCCACGCAAAAACATCCCGATTCTCACGGATGAACTCGATGAGCGCGCTTTCCTATTTATCAGTTAGGCTGGTCCCTATGGCGAACTGCTTGGAGGAATCCCCAGGCACAAAATCCACCATCTTAGTATCCTTTGCTGCTTTAAACTTTGCCCTGTCATCTTCTGTTGTTGGTTTTTTGAGTGCCTTGTTGTCCTGCGGGTCAAGATTAGACCTGTAAGCTTTCAACTCCTCTCTAGCACAAGTTCGCTCTGCCAGGGCTGCATCTCCCTCGTCACATTCTGCTGCAATTTCTCTGTTACCATGAATAGTAATGATCCCCTTGGGACCCGGTATCTTCAACTGCAAGTATACATAACACGGCCTTGCCATGAACTTGGCAAAAGCCGGCCTTCCAAACAACGCATGATAAGGACTTGGAAATTTCACCACCTCAAAGTGAGCCACTCTGACCTGAAGTTATGGATAGACTCGCCAAAAGCAACCTCTAATGAAATTTTTCCCTCTGGTGTAGCTGACTTCCCAGGAACTATACCATGAAATATTGTTGACGTTTTCTGCAACTGTGACTCCTTCAGACCCATACGCATAAATGTTTCCCAGTACAAGATATTAATGCTACTGCCACCGTCCATCAAAACCTTCTTTAACTCAAAGCCATGAACTTGAGGAGCCACAACTAACGCAAGCAGACCCGGGTGTTCCACCACATCCGGGTGATCTGCTCTGCTCCAAGTAATAGTATGCTCTGACCATCTAAATACCTTGGTACCCCTACAGCCACTGAATTAACTGCCCTTTTGACTATCTTTCTTTCTCTCTTGGTCGTGCCACTGGTATATATATGATATTGGCCAAGTTGCCTCGGCTGGTTCGAGAATCCACCCTGATTACCTGTATTTTGGCCGGGTCCTGTATTTCCAGTTGGTACCGCGTTTGCTCCAGTTAGAGGCCCCGCAGCCGGGTTAGCACTCGGGCCGGGTCCTCCACTCCTGTTTGCTCCTTGCAAGCTCTCTGAATTCATTGTTTTTCCACCTGTTCAAATCTACACACTGGGCCAATGAATGATTGGCGGGTCTGCCGTTCTTGCTATGACGAGGACACGGCATCCTGAAGGCCTCTTCAGTGCTCATTGGGCGTGTTCCTTGATAACTATTTCCACCACGTAATTCCCATTATTTCCCTGATAACCTCTGTTTTCCTGATAACCTCTGTTTTCCTGATAATTCCCGTCCATCCTTTGCCTCTGAAACCCGGCATTTGCATTTGCACTAGCTCTGAGTTTCCTTCCTGATGCCCACGCTTGTGCTGATTCTGATTGTTGTTGTTGTTTCCCGGGCCATTGTTGTTCTTTCCTCCATTGTTCGCAGCACCTTTCCCTTTTTCTTCCTCACTATCATCCTGGGTTTTGTCCGTGGCTGCGTGTCTGTTGCAGGCTTAACCCGGTGTCCTTCCTTCATGCGACCCAGCTTCTGGACCAAGGGAGCGTACTTGCAAGTTTTCTCCATCGATGAAATTGCATCCTTGGGCTCGATACCTGATGAAGAGTGCAGGATCTCCGTGACCCGGCCCATCCAGTGACGAGCTGACTCGCCCTTCCTCTGTACGCAACGATCAAGATCTTCAATGGAAAATAACGCTTGCACGTGCCCTGAAAGTGCTTGATGAAAATTGTTTTCAACTCATCCCAAGAATTGATAGATTTCTCTGGCAGATTCTTGAACCACAACTTTGCTGCACCATCACTCATCATCAAATACATATACTTTGCACAAACGTTCTCTGTGGCATTGCGTATACACATCGCCATCTCATAGCTGCTCAACCAACTCGCCGGGTCTGTGCTCGGCTCATAATTGGCAATCTTGCTTGGCTCCTTGAACTTCTCAGGGAAAGGCTCTGCTCTAATGGCATCTGAAAGACACTTGGGCCCGCCAAAGTGGAAGAACTTGCTAAAAGATTATTGTTACCCGGCGAGCTTGCAGATGCTGCTGGCACGGGACCCGGTCCTCCTTGTGGTGCTCCAGCTGCAGGTACTGCCGGGTTTGCATTAGCTGCACTTCTTCCGCTCGCGATCTATTGACTATCTGCTGAGCCACAGAAATTGCAGGGGCGGGTTGATACTGCTGATTATTCTGGTTCTGGTTCTGCTGGGGCGGGTTTTGCTGCTGTGCCGCGGCAAACCCGGCCAATGGCGGGTTCCCCCGTGGCGACTCTTGCTACGATATGTTGTGGAATGAAGCGCGCTTTTCTCTTTGAATACTGAACTTGCTGAGCAACCGCAGTGCGTAACATGTCAATGGCACGCCGAGCTTCAACCTCTGCTGGCGAGTCTCCTAATGGAATACGATCAAGTGCTAAAGTTGCGGCATACACGTTATCTGCTGGATTGGAATAGTGACCCGCCGGCGTGTGAAACCTTGGTGTCCTGGGCGGCAGACCCGGATTTCCCCTGGCTCCCCCAGCGAGAAGACCCGGCACCGCTGCACTGCAACTCCAGCTGCTCCTGTTCCTCTGTCTGGTTCTACATTTGCTCTAACAACTGGAGCCACCTGGGTTACACCAACTGGTTGATCTTCTGGGGTTCTAAACAATACTGCGGGATTTATGGCGTTTTCTCCTGGAGCCAGCCGGCTCTGGTGCCTCCTCCGGTGTGCCCTGGTCATCTCATTGAGACGATTTTCCTCATCCTCTAATTGCTTTCGCCTAACCTCCATATCTTCTTCCTGCCATTGTGTCTCTGCGCACCTGCTCCAAGGCCCGGCGTGCTGTATCCAATTCTATAGCTCTGGCTGCCGCGTTTTCTGGAGTAATAATCCTCGTAAGTGCTGTTGGATCTAGGACCAGGCCATTGTTAAACATGGCCTGGGCCCCAGTTGTGTTGTTTCTTTCCTCACCCTGAGCTCGGTTATTGAGAAAACCGAAGCTATTCCTGTAACGCGCCGTGTTTTCACTTTCCTCTGACACCGAAGCCGGGTCTCCATCAACCCTTTGACCCGCCATTCCAATACTGGTGGCAATTGTTGCTGCTGTTGACCCGGAGTAAAAGCTGGTGGCACGACCGTTGACGGTGATGCTCCGCGTTGATCGAAGGAGCGGTGTAAACCGCCACCCTCCTAACCGGGCTTGGAACGGACTCTTGCTCCTCTTCGTCCTCTTCTTCTACTCCATATCCGAACCGGCCTTCGAACAAGGGCAAGATCGATTCTGAATCTGCATAGTCCACCACATCACCCGGGATTGGAGCCGGGTTTCCCGATCTTTCCTCGTGCACGTCCAAGGGCAGCTCATCTTCAGCCGTACCAACTGATTCTTCTCCATCAGATTGAACAATTGTGGCAGCTCCTGACACAGATTCATAGTCTCCATCACTAGCAGATCTAGTTGCAATCATACCAACAAAAACGTTAAACTTGCCAATTGGAATAACATCACCTGATTCAAGTAGATCTGATTCCGGCCCCCAGCCAGAATCATCAACGATGGGCTCTCCTTGCGAGTTGAGGGTGATCTCGCCGAAAACATAGTTCTCTACTCCTTGTTGCTTCTCCCATGATGGTGACACCTTTGGACGCGTTTCCCACAGACGGCGCCAACTGTCGTGGGGTAGATAACACGGCAGATGCTACTTTGGGGTAGCTTGAGTTGATGGGCAAGGCGACACTGGTCTGGGAGATTGTTTAGCACTGCAGGGACAAAGGGTTTACCCAGGTTCGGCCTCTCCATTGGAGATAAAGACCTACTTCCTGCTATCTTGTTATTGATCTCGATCTCGATAACCCGGCTACGACAACAGAGCCGGATCTCGATCTAGGTTACAAGGTTGAGGTGTTTCTCTCGATGGTTCTCTCGCCTAAGCTTGGATCGTAAAGTTCTCCTCAACTAGGGCTCAGGGACCGGTTTATACAATACGAACCCGGGCTCTACCCAAACTCGGAGTCCTACTCTAGCTCTTCTAGCCTTCGTGTCCTCCAAGTCCCGAACCGCCTCTGGTCTTCTAGAAGCTTCCCTTCCTGAACTGGGTTACCGCCAAAGCCTCTGGCCCAGTAACATAACCCGGCCCATGCTGATGGTTAGCTGGCCTGGCCGGGCCTCCTGCCTGGCGGGTCACGCTTCCCTCTTTATGGGCCTACCGGGTTATCATCCCCCCATCAGTTCCTTTACTTCACTAAGCATTTTAACTTCTTCAACTTTCTTTTCTTTCACAACCATAATAGTTTCCTAAGCAATTCTCTCTTGCTCATGAATATGTTCCCAAGATTTATTTATAACCACTTGACAATATTTAATTGTTTCCTCATGTTTTTGAGCTATGATGGTGTTCTTTAATGAAGAAACTTCCTTAGTGAGCTGATCTACCCTTTCAAACAAAGAGTCTTGTTTTTCAAACTTAGATATAAATTCCTTATTAAGCTCCTTTTGAGTAGATATAAATGATCTAATGGTGTTTTCCAAATCACTAGAAACATTACTACTAGTGGCATATTTGTTTGGCACATATGGGGGTTTATTATAAGAGTTATAATTGTTGTTACCATACCCATTATTACCATAGTTCCTAATGAAGTTGACATCAATATTTTCAGGATTATTACCAACTAGTTCTTGCAAAGGCACATTTTCAATATTTTGTTTATTAATGAAAGCAAGAATAATATCCATTTTAGATGACAAATCATTTGTTTCTTCTATGGAGTTCACTTTCTTAGAAGGATTAGGTGCTCTATCAGTATGCCATTGACAATAGTTTTGCAAAGTGCTTTCCAATATGTTCTTAGTTTCTACTATAGTTTTTCCCATAAAAGCAACTCCAGCAGCAGAATCAAGTATATTTCTAGACATGTAATTTAGACCATTGTAAAAAGAGTGTAATATGGTCCATTCGTTAACCCCATGTGATGGACAAGTTCTAAGCATAAGTTTAATCCTATCCCAAGCCATAGCAACATGTTCATTTTCATTTTGCCTAAAAGAAAGAATGTTGTTTCTATTTTGCAAAAATTTTACAGGGGGATAGTATTTCTTAATGAAAGCTTCTTTTAAATCATCCCAAGTTTTAATGCTATCAATAGGTAATGAATGCAGCCACTCTTTAGCTTTTCCTCTAAGTGAAAAAGGAAATAACTTCAGTTTTAGAATATCACTTTCCACATTTTTAAATTTCTGCATGTCACATATTTCAACAAAATCATGAAGATGCATAGAGGCATCCTCCATAGCACTACCGCCAAATTGTTCCCTAGTTATCAAGTTCAACAAAGTAGGGCTTACTTCATAACTCTCAGCATTTATCTTAGGTGTGGCAATGGGCCTAGCAATAAATTGATCATTTGGAGTGTTTGTGTAATCACACAACTTAGTTCTTTCTCCCATTTTAGCAAGTTTTTATGTGTTTTTTATTTTTTATGCAAAACTGAAAATAAATATGCAAACCGAAATAACAAATGCAAGACAATGACAAAACAAAATAAATTGCTTTGAAGGTAAAGATGGATAAGATGATGCTCATGTAGGTGCAACCTCCCCATGCTTAGGTGTTAGAACAAGTTGGTGATGAAGTTGACTTGATGAGATATTCTTGGATAAACCTTTCAGCAATGATTCCCCGGCAACGGCGCCAGAAAACAGTCTTGATGGCCTTCACGTAGTTACCCCACAATGGTGCCAGAAAACAGTTGCTAGCCCCTCGCGTGGTTACCTGCGTGAAAAGTAAATGGGTTAGGTTGAGACTCCAAGTGCAGAGTGTGTAGTAAGTGGAAGACGTGTTTTCCCCACGAGGGTGACTCGAGGGTTTAATATCGAACTCTCGGGGAATCAGTAGTGTAGATTTATCTTCCTATCCTTCTTTTGGTTACCTACAAAACAAAGTAAATGTTTTGGTCCTCAACCTCACCTAGTGGTTGTCAAGCACAAGGTGTTAGAATGATATCAAGATAATATGCAATGCAAACAAGAAATAAATATGCAATGGTGGTAAATAAATATGCAAGGATGGTGGTAGCAATGATAAATGATATTTTTGGATTTTTATGATGAATGCAAGATGTAAAACTGTTTTTGTATTTTCGGATTTAATAATGGCAGAAAATGAAAAAGTGGTAAAAGTTGTTGGAAAGGTATTTCTTATGATTAAAAATGGACCGGGGTTCATGGTTTCACAAATGCACTCTCTCTTTAATAAAGTGGTAGACAATGGAACACTAGAGTTGACATATGAGATTGCAACACAACAGTTTAATGACAAGTTATAATTATATGGGCATCACGTCCTAACATAGAGACCTTTTGGTTATTAGTCTCTCTTATACTCCACCAAGATGCGAACTAAATCATAACACCTCGATAATTAAGATAACTCAGAGTATAGCAATAAGTATCATGACATGAAGTTAAAATAAGAACATGCTAGATCTAGTCATGGAGGAAGTGGCAATGGTCACACCCACATCTCCGGTAGTATGGTATTTCTTTTTATCCCTAGTGAGGTAACAAAATAAGGTAAAACACCGAAGTGGATCGCGGAACTTTCTCTCACGTTCACCGCACTAGCCACCCCTCGTTACTCCAACTAATGCACACGTTCCCCACACACGCTCTAATAAACATGTTTGATCTTGACAAGTAAATAAGAACGGGGTACATAATATGCATCTACTTTCATAACTGAAACAAAACCATTGCAATCTCAAACATATATTAACTCATAAAAAGATCCACCACAAAGGTATTACATAGATGACCGTAATCATATTCAGCAGCTCATACGGTACTAATTAGTGAAGCTCGAGAGAGAGAGATACATAAGTTACTTCCATAAACCCATAGTCCAGAGGTGGACTACTCCCTCTTCATCATGAAGACGGTAGAGAAGTCGTTGGAGAAGATGGAGACCACGCCGGCAGCGCCCCGCCGGAGTTTTCCCCCTCCAATCTGCAGCTCCAGGTCTCTGTTTCGGTGTTTCTGTGTTTCTGCGGCGCTCCTTCCAGAGAACGTCGGGGGATAATTTTTATAGGCGTTTTTAGGTCAAAACGGAGTCGGTGGAGGAAAGATCGACGACAGCGGGGCTCCGAGGCCCAACTTGATGGGTCCCACGCGGCCAGGTACAGGGGCCGCGTGGGCCCACCCCTTTTGCCCTCGTGGCTCCGTTTGTTCGCTTTCTTCGCCCACAAGTCTTCTTCCTTCCAAATATTGACGCTCGTAAATTTGCAGGTCATTTGGACGTCGTTTGGGTCCCTGAAACATTAAAGGAAAGAAATAGGGTTTTCTGCCTGCGCAGGGTTAATTCCATAAAAATGGGAAACATGTCAAATATTCCCAAAATCATTATAAAACAGTGATATAACCCTTATATGATGCAAATATGAATGGAATATAAGTAAAAATAATGCAAAGTTCATGTATGCATTTTACATGCATCAGCAATCCAAAAACACAAGAATGTATTTTGTTTGGGGGCAAGACACTTGGTCCGGAATGGCGGAATGGCAGATCCACGAGGCTTTGGATTGATTGGTGGCAAGGCAGCGGCCCTCTCAAGAACCGCTTCCCTTCCATCTTTGCGGTGGTAGTCGAGCCTGATGCGGCGGTAGCCTCGGCGCTTCGAAGCGGAGCTTTGGGATCTCGCTACGTCGCCCTCTTGACCTCCGAGACCGATGCGAGTGGACAAACCTTCTCTGTTGCCTTGAGGGAGTATAGTTGGTGCCCGAGCCTGACGTTGTGTCATGGTCCCTGGAACCGTCAGGACGGTTCTCGGTGAAATCCCTCTACCTCAAGTTATGCCAAGGTGCTGAGCTATCCCACTTCAAGGTCATGTGGCGGATTGCCATACCCCTGAAAATACGGATTTTCCTTTGGCAGCTTGCACGCAAACGCCTCCCTACAGGGGATAATATTCACAGGCCGGAGGCGTGGACCGAGCAATGGTTTGTGTGCTCTTTGCGGGGAGCCGGAAGACACAAACCATCTCTTCTTCCACTGTCATCTTGCCCGCTTCATGTGGAGTGCAGTTAGGGAACTGCTTGCTTGTTCCTGGAATCCGGCTTGCCATGCCGAGGTGCATATAACGCTTCAACGATTCAAAGGCCAACAAAATAGGGTTTTCTGGACTTATATCGCGGCACTCTATTGGTCACTTTGGACTACTAGGAATAAATTCGCCATTGAGGGAATCTTCCCGAGCCATCCTTCTCATGTGCTCTACAAAATGTCTTCTTATATACAGGTGTGGAAAGCCGTGGCTAAGCGGAGCGACCGGGCGATGCTTGGAGAGGTGGCCGACAAGATCCGCGCTCTCCTCAGCTCCATTAGGGATAGTGTTGGAGATATGCCCTAGAGGCAATTAATAAAGTAATTTTATTTGTCATATCTCAATATGCCCTAGAGGCAATTAATAAAGTAATTTTATTTGTCATATCTCAATTGTTCATAATATGTTTAGTACCATGCTATAACTGTATTACGCGGAAACATTAATACACGTGTGGTATAAAAACAACCAGTTCCCTAGTAGCCTCTATTTGACTAGTTCGTTGGGCAACAGATGATCAAGGTTTCCTGATCATGGACAATGACGTCGGTTGACAACGGAGTCATATCATTAGGTGAATGATTTGATGGACATACCCAAAATATAGAAACATAGTGTTCATACCTTCGACCCCTGAGATCATATCAAATCTCTTCTTCTGGAAGGTGCGGCTGATCGCATCAAACGGCATGACTTATATAGCGTGACAATAAAGGTGACACTTTCGGGTATCGGAAGGAAGCAGTAGAAGCGAGTGATCAAGAGCGAGAACTGCCAATCCACATAGCAGGATAGATACTTTGGGCCCACTCGATGAGATTACATCAATGAGCTTGCAAGCATGTAACTAGGTCACAGGGATGTAATATCACAGACGAGTAAAGATAGATTTGTCAATGACGAGGTCATGCTCGATAAACTTGATACCGGAGAACGACGCTCGGACAATCTAAGTATCGCTAGGCAAGAGGATAAGACTGGACGTCTAAAGGTTCAAACGATAGAAAGACTTTCGTGGACACCCAGGGGCTATCATGGGTATCCAGATCCCTCTGTTAGTCATTGATCAGAGAATGTGTCTTGATCATGTCTGGTGTGATCCCGAACCGTAGGGTAACACACTTAAGGGTGGGTGACGATTAAATTGGATTTAAGAGAGAAAAGAAACCGGAGACTCCGGAAGTGTTCCGGACATGTCCGATGGAGATCGGAGGGCAACGAAATATGTTTCGGAGTCCGAATGAGTTAAATAATATGTATTTAATATTAATAAGTGTTATTAATGATTAAATTTATTTTTTATTTAATTTACTTCGAGTTTTAAAGGCATTAAATCATAAATGGGCCTTAGAGGCCCATTAGGGAAAACCCCAAAAAGGAAAAACGTGGGGAAGGGCCGGCCTGGCTGGGCTGAATGGGGCCTGATAACCCCCAAGAGCAGGGGATCACTGTAGCACCTCTCAATGTGGAAGTAGGGTATCGATCCGCAGGAGAAGAAGGAAAAGTTATCTATTCCCTACAACTAAAGTGTCACTAGTTTTAGTTGATTATGACTAAACAAGTTTAAAGAACAAGATGGTTGATTTAATGGATGGAAGTTTAATGTAACAAAACAAGAATGTAAAAGTGTCCCAATCCTCTTCAATGCAAGAGGACAAGACAAAGGTTTTCTCTTATAGGAACAATGGACATGGGTTCATGGGTTCACTCAATCCTCTCTCCCATCTATGGTGATTATCATGTTATAGATAAAAAGTACACACAATTGTCATGCTTTAATGGTAAACTTCTATGACGGCTACATGTCCTAAAACACATAGTTGAAATAAAATAATCATTTGTGTTGCTAGGTCACCCTCGTAAGGCTAGCGTGGTTTGTTGTCACTCCCACATCATACTTCTTCCTTTTTACCCCCAGATAAAGGATGTTGGGCTGTATTGTGTCACTCAATACATATGCCATTGTCACATCGGCCATCCCGTACCTACATACATCATACTTCATAATGGACAATATTCTAAACACTAGTGCAATGATTCATATTTCGTGTGAATGACCACATCTCTCTCATCTATCTACACTTGGTGGTGTCAATCACCTCATGACATGGATAAACAAGGCATTATGCATAAATCGAACCATCACATGCATCATAGAATATCTCCAAAGTATGACAAGTCATAAAAGATCCAACACATCGGTAAATGCATAACAAATACCATCTCATACCACAATATCCACCATAGGAATTACATAGATAGATCCATACTTATGCAAGACACATCATATGGACTTCAACAATGATCATATATAGAGAGATTAGATCAAGTTACCACCACAAACCCAAAGTCCAGGGGGTGGACTACTCCCCCTTCATCATGGTGATGATGGTGGAGATGTTGGAGAAGATGGAGACCACCCCGGCAGCGCCCCGCCGGAGTTTTCCCCCTCCAATCTGCAGCTCCAGGTCTTCTGTTTCGTGGTTTTGTGTTTCTGCGGCGCCCCCTTCCGAAAGCCGTCGGGGGACTATTTTTATAGTCGTTTTTAGGTCAAGACGAAGGCACGGGGACGAAGATCGACGGCATCGGAGGCTCGAGGCCCAGGATAGGGGGTCCCACGTGGCCAAGGAATCTGGCCGCGTGGGCCCACCTCTTTTGGCCCTCGGGTTCCATTTTTTCGCTTCCTTCGCTCCTACGCTTTGTTCCTTCCAAAAAATGATCCCCGCAAAATATTAGGTCATTTGGACGTCGTTTGGGTCCCTGAAACATCAAAATATAGAAAATAGGGTTTTCTGCCAGTGCAGGGTTAATTCCAGAAAAATAGGGAAACTGTGAAATATTCCCAAAATCAATATAAAACAATGATATAACCCTTATATGATGCAAATATGATTGAAATATAAGTAATATAATGCAAAGTTCATGTATGCATTTTACATGCATCAACATCCCCAAGCTTAACCTATACTCGTCCTCGAGTATGAAGGTGATAAAACTAACATGGACTTTGCTTTTTAATACTATCAATGGATATCAAAGATGATTACTATTGCTACATAGAGTCAAATGATTCATTCTTCAAAAGAATAGCAATATACAAGATAGATTATGAAGTGATATCAAATATTCAATGTAAGGATGTTCAATGATAATTCACAAAGTGTAACATAGAAGAAAGTACTATGGACCAAATGTATGCATAATAAAAAGTAAAAACATCCTATAATGGTCATAGAGTATTCTTGTAAATCTGAATATAAAAGGTGGACACTTTGGAAAGATATATAAATAAGTAGAGGTAAAACATGAATAAGTTTCATCTAGCTTCCAAATGCTTCTACTTAAGTTAATGTTTGCAATGTGGTATCCATTGGTGTGGAGCTCTCATTACCCCTATCATAGCATCTTGAATGGTTAAAGTTTAAAGTGAAAGCAAATATGAGTAGTGTGCTTGACAAAGTATGAGTTGAATGCCTCATGCCCCGTGAATACGAGTACCTACACCACGGTGTTACTCAACTCGGGCCACAAAGCAAGTTCAAGTTAAAGTCATTGTAAGTAATATAATAGCGTCATCAAGAGCGTCAACTGGGGTACCTCTTGCCTCAGGACATGGAAACTAGCCCATGTCAAAATGACAAGACAAACAGACAATGAACAATCTCAGCACTCTTTTATTTACTATTTGTATAGCTTTTTATTATGACGTGCATCACTGAATGTTCACTTTGGTGCGCTGTAAATTTCCACCATGAATGATGCATGGCTTAGGTTAGCGGCCCAGGCGTCTCTCTAGCCATTTATACAAACTCCTCAAACTTACTAAGTTTCCGCATTTATTTGGCACCATGATAAGCATCCATAAACAAAAGTACATGATATCAACTAAATATAATTAAGAGCACGTTGAAAGCTTGCCATGTGACAGCACATATGAGCTAACTCCCAACCAAGACTCTTGTCAAGCATACAACTTCATAATTTTAATCACAATGGTTCATGTTTATTAAGTGCAATAAAAGTAAAGTGTGCATCAAGTTCGTGAGAGCTTTTTAACCAACTTTTCCCATAACAATCAATAACATAAGCATTTTAATTCAGAAGTATAGATAATACAATATAACATGATAAACATACTCGGAATAGCATAAAGCTAATAGGTAGATATGGTGGACTCACTGGAAAAACTTTGGTTGAAGGTGTTGGAAAACAAGTTTTTACTTGTTGGAATTTTTGGGTTAGCAAGAGGGAGAAAGTTGACCGTCTAAATGCATGCATAAGTGTCCATAGAACTAACCAATCCATGTTAAACAAAGTAAAGTAACATTCAGCATCAAAACATGAATAAAAGATAGCTCTTGATAAAACACTTGCAAATTAATACTCATTAAAAAGCACATGAATCATGCAACTATATGTATCTTTTTGAATCAACTCAAACATCTCTTTCCCAATCTTTTTAATAGCATCCAACTTAATTCAACCCAAATTTCCAGTAGCTCTCTCATAACATAAATGAAAAGTGGTGGTCTCACAAAGAAAAACCAAACCGAAATAACAAAAATAAAAGACGCTCCAAGTTTATGCGATAAAGTGCATTGATCGAAAAATAGAAGTTAGACGTGTGCAAACCGAGAGTGTGTTGGTCCAATGGGGTTGTCTCTACATCCCCAAGCTTATGGTCTTCACCATCCTTGGATAGCTCTTGGTGCATCTCCTCTAATCCCTGTGAAAAAACTTCAAAACACCGTTTCTCCCATTTCTTTTCTGTGGGGTGACATTAGTAGTGATAGACAAATGAATTGCTTGCTGCATAAAATCCTTAAACAAAAATTCATATGAATGTCCAGAAAGTGTATAATGTTGTATGCCTACTTATAAACTCAATTGGATAAAAAAGATTCAAGTTAAAAGTTCAAAGAATGCATCAAACAAAATGGGACAGAATCTGTCCAGAAAAACAGCAGCAGCAAAACGCATTTTTCTACCCTACTTAAATATGTCGAAAAATCTCAAAAAATTTACGCTTACAGAGGATGAAAGGTTGCAACTACAGTTCAAATTTCAGCTCATTCGGAGTCACGGGATAGGAATGAAAAATCATACCGTGCACAGATTCGTGCTGGAATGAAATCTCCGAATGCAAAAAGCAACTTTTTCAAGCCAAAATAGGTAAAAATTGGCACTTTATTAAAAATTCCAGAAACAAAACTAAAAACTAAGTCTCTTGTTACAGCAAGAGGACACAAAGAAAATCAAAAATAAAAACAACCGGGTTGCCTCCCGTAAAGCGCTTTCTTTATAGCCATGTAGCTAGGCTTCTTACTTTGGTGATCATGAAGGTTGAAGCTCATGAGGGAGCTTGTTCTTTGGTGTGTCCCTCTTCCTTGAGAAGTGTTCATGCATAATACCAGGGTCCCATGGTGTTATCAATCCAATCAAAATAATATTCAAGTTGAGACCTAGTAGAGAGAAAAACAAAACACAAAAGTAATAACTTTCTTTCTATGCATTGGCATTTTGTATATGAATGAAGCACAATAAATAGAAATTTTCCAATGCATATTAACAGTAGATACTTGCAACTTATAGTTATTAGCAACATAAAGAGGGCTCTTATCACCTCCTCTTTCATAATAGTTGCAAGAAGTAAAAGTAAATTCACCCATATAACCATTGGACTCATCCAACTTAGATAATTTAGGTACATAAAGAGGATCATTAAATTTATTATGGAATTCATTAGCATGCTTCCCTCTTTCAAAATAGTTATTAAGATCAATATCAAGTTTAATATCATGGTTGCAACAAAGATTTGGAACTAAAGGTAATTGCAAACCACATAAGTATTTCTCAACATAAGCAAATTTCTCCTCTATGGTGTAATTAGGAGAATCCAGAAACAAAGTAGGACTCTCATGAGTAAGAGTAACATCACAAACAGCAAGTATATCATTTTTATCCTCACATAATTTAGTAACAACTAAACATGGAGGTTTATCAATAAGCATAGGACCATCATCTAAAGCATTATCATATAGCATATTTAAGCAATACTCCTCATTATCATCAATAAGTTCACTAGTAGCATTAATAGAAAGTAAAGGAGCATTATTAGTTTCATCATAATAGCATGAGTTATCATATAGGACCATAGAATTTTTAGTTTGACACTCATCATAACATGGGTTTTCATAAATAACAAAAGACTTTTGAGTTTGAGTGCTACTATCAAATGTTGATGGTGAAGTTGGGAGATCCAACTCTTCCCCAAGCTTAGGTTGGAACACATCCATTTCAATCTCCTCTTCACATACTTCCTCTTCCAAGCTTATGTTTTCATTATCCTTTTCCTGCAAAATATTAGTACTTTCCATGGCAGCAAGAATTCTTTCTTTAACATAAACATTATCACTAAACTCTTTTTTGCAAAGTTGGAGAAGAATATAAATGTGTCCTTTCATTACACGAGCTTCATGACTAGTTGCAAAAAAATTATCAATAAGAAAGTCTATTTCATGGGCTGCAACATAAGCAATATATTTCTCAACTTGTTCTATATCAGGGCATGAAAATTTATTTTCACGATAACAAGCAATTAGAGGATCACTGTTGTGCTTACATTGATAGGGAGAGTGTTTATAGTCTTTTCTAAAGCAGCAAGTTACATCATGTAATTCACAAAACTCAATAGCCATATCATTGAGATGTTCAAGTAATTCAAGCATTTATTTCCTTCTTTGGTTGATCGATATTCATAGTAAGCTCCCAAGTTTTGACATAACCTTCCTCCATAGCTTAGATGATTGTAAGATATAAAACAAGATAAAATAAATCTAAAGTCTAGTGCACACAATAATAGAAACTTAAGCGCTACGCTCCCCGGGAACGGCGCCAGAAAAGTACTTGATAACCCCCAAGAGCAGGGGATCACTGTAGCACCTCTCAATGTGGAAGTAGGGTATCGATCCGCAGGAGCAAGAAGGAAAAGTTATATATTCCCTACAACTAAAGTGTCACAAGTTTTAGTTGATTATGCACTAAACAAGTTTAAAGAACAAGATGATTGATTTAATGGATGGAAGTTTAATGTAACAAAACAAGAATGTAAAAGTGTCCCAATCCTCTTCAATGCAAGAGGACAAGAAAAATGTTTTCTCTTATAGGAACAATGGACATGGGTTCATGGGTTCACTCAATCCTATCTCCCATCTATGGTGATTATCATGTTATAGATAAAAAGTACACACAATTGTCATGCTTTAATGGTAAAGTTCTATGACGGCTACATGTCCTAAAACACATAGTTGAAAGAAAATAATCATTTGTGTTGCTAGGTCACCCTCGTAAGGCTAGCGTGGTTTGTTGTCACTCCCACATCATACTTCTTACTTTTTACCCCCAGATAAAGGATGTTGGGCTGTATTGTGTCACTCAATACATATGCCGTTGTCACATCGGCCATCCCGTACCTACATACATCATACTTCATAATGGACAATATTCTAAACACTAGTGCAATGATTCATATTTCGTGTGCATGACCACATCTCTCTCATCTATCTACACTTGGTGGTGTCAATCACCTCATGACATGCATAAACAAGGCATTATGCATAAATCGAACCATCACATGCATCATAGAATATCTCCAAAGTATGACAAGTCATAAAAGATCCAACACAACGGTAAATGCATAACAAATATCATCTCATATCACAATATCCACCATAGGAATTACATAGATAGATCCATACTTATGCAAGGCACATCATATGGACTTCAACAATGATCATACATAGAGAGATTAGATCAATTTACCACCACAAACCCAAAGTCCAGGGGGTGGACTACTCCCCCTTCATCATGGTGATGATGGTGGAGATGTTGGAGAATATGGAGACCACCCCGGCAACGCCCCGCCGGAGTTTTCCCCCTTCAATCTGCAGCTCCAGGTCTTCTGTTTCGTGGTTTTGTGTTTCTGCGGCGCCCCCTTCCGAAAGCCGTCGGTGGACTATTTTTATAGTCGTTTTTAGGTCAAGACGAAGGCACGGGGACGAAGATCGACGGCTTCGGAGGCTCGAGGCCCAGGATAGGGGGTCCCACGCTTCCAAGGAATCTGGCCGCGTGGGCCCACCTCTTTTGGCCCTCGGGTTTCCATTTTTTCGCTTCCTTCGCTCCTACGCTTTGTTCCTTCCAAAAAATGATCCCCGCAAATTATTAGGTCATTTGGACGTCGTTTGGGTCCCTGAAACATCAAAATATAGAAAATAGTGTTTTCTGCCAGTGCAGGGTTAATTCCAGAAAAATAGGGAAACTGTGAAATATTACCAAAATCAATATAAAACTATGATATAACCCTTATATGATGCAAATATGATTGAAATATAAGTAATATAATGCAAAGTTCATGTATGCATTTTACATGCATCAGGGCCCACCGGGGCCGGCGCACCCCCCCCCCCCCCCCCCTCCTCCTCCCCCCCAGCCGGCTGAACCATGTGGGAATAGTCCCACATGGCTAAGCCAAGGAGAGTTGCACTCTCCCCTCCCCTTTATATAGTGGTGCCCATGTGCCTTTGAAAACACACAATTCCCTCTCCTCTCTCATCCATTTAAGTTGTAGCTCCGCAATTGGGGCTGCGCACGACTTGAGAAGTTTCTCCAACATACGCACACCGCCGTGCTGCTGGATCCACTCTTCCACTTCCGCTGCTCTGTTGGATCTGGAGCCTAGAGGTCGTCATCCACACCGTACGTGTGTGGAACCGCGAGGCGCCATCGTTTGGCGCTGGGAGTTGTCTTCTTCCACTACACGACCCTGAGGTCGGCGCCGTCGTCTCCATCGACAACGTTTGTGCGGGAACGTAATCCCGCTTCCGGTTTACAAGGGTATGTATTTTGATCTCCTCCGTATTAGTATATCTGCATAGTACAGATCCTGACTAGTTTAAGGTTATCGTCGGTAGGATTTTTTTTTGTTTTCTGTCTATGATCCCCTACAGATAGGACTATCTAGTTGTCTCCCTTTATCTTGTCTTTGTGCCTTTGGCCCCCTTTGGAACTCTTTATTGTGGTGGCTGGCTGTTATTTGTTGTATACCTGTGAGAACTTGTATGACTCTGCCTTGTGTGGCTTTATTAAGTTAAATCACGACTCTACTCGAGCCTGGTGTTTCACATAGTATGCAAGCAACCAAACATGATGTCATTGCATCCCTAGATCTGTTTGTACAACCAAATTCGTCACATCAAATGACCAACTGATGCAAGACAATGCAATGCGGGCAACCAAACCGATCGTACACGTGCATCTTAGCCTGCATATGCCAAATCAGGCTCAGTCTGTAGGAGGTGCTCATAAAGGAGGGTGTATGTGCGTGTCTTCATAGGGGTGAGAGTGTGTGCACATGTATCCTATATGAGCATTTGCTTTGTTTTGCCAAAAATTTTGGCCAACCAAACACGATCCAATACCTCCTTTTATCCACCCTCCACCAAGTTTACACTTCAGTAAATGGGCTTGTACCAAAGTTTACACTTCAGTAAGTAATTCAGACAAAAGATGCGAAGTTTATTTGTATTTCGCTGAGGCAGACGCCCAGAGTTCAGAAGAAGCCCTTTTTATGTGCTCACGTGGCACAAACACAACTAAGAACAGAACAAAATCACACTTCTAGATCCACCTTGATTATTCAGCATGCATGCTGCCTACGAACACAAAAAACTTAAACGGTGGGCGGCGCTTTCTTGAACACGACGACATGGTACGGCTCGGTGGCGCCCAAGAACCAGGCGCCGCCCTTGCCGTCCCTGAACACTCCCAAATCCTGGCAAGAGCCCGCCCCGTCCCCTCCGCAGGACATCAGCTTGTACTCGCGCGCCTCGCCGGCGCCACTGTACTCGACGCGGAACGCGTTCTCCCGGGCGCTCGGGCTCGAGCCCCTCACCGGACCGGTGATCACGTGCCGGCGGCCGAACAGCAGCTCGCTGTCGATGTGCCACTCGGTGGACTGCACGCACGTCGTGTCCGCGCGGAAGTGGATGCGGACGTCGGTGGAGAGGCGAATGATCTGGTCGGACGGCGCCGTGTCGGCGGCGGCGCCACCGTGCGGAGTGATACGCACGGGGAACCCGTCGCCGTGCCCGCTGGGCTCCTGCGCGACGAAGAGGGGGCAGCGGCGCCCGTGGCCCGGTGCCATCGTGAGCCCTCCGCCGTGAGCGCGGTTGGCCGGAAGGACGTAGTAGTTCGCGTCGGCGCGCAGCTCGTGGCCGTCGATGTCGTAGACCGGTGGGGAATCTGCGGTGCACGAGAGGGTGGTTAAGGCCAGAATGGAGAGGAGGAGGAGGAGGAGGAGGAGGGGATGGACACGGTGGCTACTCATGGCTGGCTAGATTGTCTTCGAGGACAAGAGTGTGGTTTGGTTGGTTTTGAGTGAGGCATCACGAGTGTTCCATGTCTGTATTTATAGTGATCTCGTAGTGATCTCGACGTGGAGTCGCTTTCTTTTCATCTGGGACTGAAACCATCGGACTTGTACTACTATGCAACCGTTGAGTACTTACAAGCGAAAATTGTTTCCAATTGCCTTGGGAAGCTGTCACACATTGACAAATACTACCTCCGTTCCAATGAATAAGGCCTATATTATTTTTGAAAAGTCAAACTGTGTGAAGTTTGACCAAGATTTTTGAAGAAATTATGAACATGTACGATACAAAAAAACATGGTTAGATGTATCATGAAATATATTTTCACATGATATCCATATAATATTATAGTTATTCATAATTTTTTCAAAAAGTTTGGTCAAAGTCTGCTTAGCTTGACTTTTCCAGAAAAATATAAGCCTTATTCATTGGAATGGAGGGAGTATAATGTGTCACATGTTCCTATGAACATTTTTTGGCCATATTTGAATCAAAAGTTTGAACTGTATTGTGTAGTTTCTATTCGCACTAGGAAATTGCGCACCATGATGGGGGCAGTCAATGGCCTAGCTAGACTAGTAGACTTATTATACCTAGCAATCAGCAGTTCAAATCCAGGGCAACTGCATGCAGACTGGTTTACCTCTCTCCATGATTCAAACAAGAGGATACGCACTTACGCAGAACGTGTGATTAGCTTCATTCATCCATTTCGTTCTACTTTGAAGTTCATCCATTCACTCCTAAAAATCACAAGTTTGAAACATCGTTAGTTGGGGATAAGGCCCGATGTACGCAATCCAACGCAGGCGCAGCGTATGCGGGTTGCTGCTCCCCAACCAACCTAATTTGGCTCCGCCGAGCTGCAGCTACGTCAAGCTACAGAAAAGTTGTGATCGATCAGGACACGCGGATCGGGTTTCTATCGTTCAGGTTTCGCTAACGCCACATACGAGGCGAGCTGGGACTGGGTTTCAGTTTTGTTTGCATCATGCACCAACCGCTTTAGGTGCATTTTCCATGCTTTTTTTTCGTTGAGGCCTTATTTGTTACCGGTGTATTTTAGGGGATTAGTGGGCATATCCTCACAGAGATTAAATGAAATCCAACCTTTAACTAATCCCATCAAATCCCTATTTATTCTCATTCCACTAGGTAGGGGGTTAATGTAATGTGTATTGAGAAAATACATTATAGTTTGGGATTTGTAGGGAAAGGTAACGATAAAGCCTGTCCAATACATAGAACTAAACAATGTTTTGCGATATATGGGGATTAAAAGATTTAACCAGAATAATCCCCACCAATTAACTTTTTTTTAGCACACCCCACCAATTAACTTTTTTTAGCCTAATCACGACCCTTTATTGAACCGAAATAATGTTTGGAATACAAAGACCATCGAGGGGCTGGAGGAGCCAAACCCGACGTCCAACACTACTAGAAGAAGCAAAACGAGCTAGTCTATGAGCTTCCGAATTCGAAGCCCGGTTTTCGTGCCTAAAAGACACTACTGCTAGGAGCTCAGCCGTAGCTGAGATTTCCTTGAGCACCATGCTGTATCTCCCCTCGAAAGGTCTCGCCATGTCATTAACGATCGTGAGACAATCCGTCGCCACCGTGATCCTCTAGAGTTGCAGGTCTTGAGCCAGCGCCAAAGCTTCCCTGCACGCCAGAGCTTCCATCACAGTTGGGTCCGTAACTCCGCTGATAGACAGCGTTGAAGCACCAAGGAATTCCCCGGTTTTACTTCTGCAGATGACACCCACAGCACCACCAGGTCCTGTTTTCGCCATCGCGACATCGACGTTTAACTTCGCACATCCCACCGCTGGTGGTATCCACTTCGGGTGGCGAGGTGAGGTGCCCACCCTTGCTTCCGCCCTAGGCGGCTTGATATCGAGAGATCCCGCAAGTAGCTCTCGATGAAAAGATGTGTGGACAGCGGGCTCTGGAACTCCTCCTCATGGATGATCTTCCTCCGCGCGAACCAGATAGCCCACCAATTAACTGAAATACCGTAATACCAAACAAGGCCAAGGCGAAGGCCAAGGCCTGAGAAGAAAACACGGCGAGGCCTTTTAGTAGATTTAGTTCGATATGATAATCTATTTGTGGCACTTGGGCTGTTGTCCTGTTGATCACTGCAGTGCACAGTGGGTCGCTGAGATGGCTTGCCGCCGTGAGGCCCATAACATATAAATTATGTACAGAAGAACGGCCCAGCTTTAAGAAGTTAGATATCAGCTCCTACAGATAAACAGGTTGGTTTAATGACCGTGCGATCTCTCTTTCGATGGCCTTGCCTCCTACTATAGCAGTCCTTTTTTGGATAAGGGGATATATTAATATCCATAAAATATCAGTTACTTCCGTCGTCTGCAAAAAATAATGTCAAGTATATCTAGACATTAACGATGCACACAACTAAAACACAAAAAATAAGAAAGGAAGAAAGCTCTACCATAATGTTCAACGACTCGCAGCAGCAGAACTGAACACCACTAAAAACAACATCCGGACAACACAATAAGTTCTCCAAAAGCAACGCCTACAAAATGGAACGGTGCACAAGTGTCGTTGCCCTACCCAAATAGGTCATGTGTTTCCAATCCGGAGAGAGCCCGAGTTCTCCAAACAATGCTTTCAATAAGGAAGCAGCGCCTCGTACTAGTGCATTCCTTTTATGAGTAAAACGCACTACTGGTCATCGAACTTGCTCGAGATGAGCTCTTTCTCACTCTTGTCTCAAAATGTTTTAAAGTTGTCATATTACTTTAACTTATAAGCAAAATTGGTCACATTATGTCCCGCCAGGTGGAAACATTGTGTCTGTGCAATATTGTGTCTGTGTATTGATGGTTAGGTTGATGGGCCACGTGTGGCACACATGATGGAAGTGCTGGGTTAGTGTTGTACCAAAAATCTCGTCCCTCGGCATTAGCATCCTCAACCGCGGCACCATGAAAGAGAGGGACGACCTGACCACGTGATGGAGGATGAGGGCGGTAGTGAACCGACGTCCACGGTAGTCATCATATAACTTTTATCTAATTAAGCCATTTGGAGTTGGGATTGTTGGATCAAAAGTTTGGGAGCATTGTTAGTTTAATTGGTCGTGCGCTTGTTAGATGATTCCAAATATGTGCAGTTATCCAGTTAGTTCGTAGTTTCAGTTGGATGCAAAGAAAGATTTGAATCAACTCACAATTCCACTACACCTTGACGTTTTTAGTGATTCATCCAATTTCCTTAAAGTTTCTACACAACAAAGGGTGAAAACCAGCATTCATGCATTTTTCATTAACGAGTTAGTACTAAAAATTTATTAAATATTAAAACGTATAGGGCGGGCTCACTGGAAAAAGGTAGACATGTTAGGAAAAAACATGGTGGAATCACCAGGGTGTCATCTGCTTAATCATCGCCTCACATGTCCAACACATGACTGATTCCTTTCCAAAGATGATTCAGAGCATGCCCATCAACCTGTTCATGAAGTCGTGCAGGGGTCATTTCCACCAGCGGATCGAAATGTGGTCATTTTATTTATGACCAAAGTTATATGACCACTTTAAACATTATAAGATTGATTGACTTAAGTGCTCATCTCGAACAAGTTCTAGGACTAATGGTGTGATTTTCTCGTTTTTAAATACTTCGTGGCAACGCCTTGATGGCAGATGCGGTTGTGGACATGATAAATTTCTCATGAATCTCTTTGTTTTGGTTATGTTATATTGGTTGAAAATTGCAACACTGGGAATCTTATGGTGTTTTGGTTCTGACTTGGTAGTTGTTGAGGCAATGATGATGTCAATTTTTTTCTTCCATTAGGGGCACGCCCATTTTATTTTGTTTGTCCAGTCTTCTTCTTGATAATATTACTAACTAGTGGGTCTTGCCAGGGGTGTGTCCCAGAACCAGTGTGTTCAACAAGTATACGTTCTCTCCTATGGTAATGGATGTCCAATGGGGCTCTACAAACCTTAAAATCTACGAGGTTAGCCTAGAGTGTGCGGGGTTAATCTTCTACATTTCAGTATGAAAAGCATGTAGCCTGTAGGTACGTGGGATGCAAGAAGTGGAACTAGAAACAACGACTATCGAACGAGCTTGATGTGACTTTAGTTTTTACTAAGTTTTGATTATTTTTTGTGTTATTTTAAGATTCTTCTATTCTACGTGTTTTCTTTGATTAAGTGATAAAGATGGATCAATTGCTAAAAAAACTCGTGCATATCTTATGTGGTGTTTAGGATAGTACATATTTTTTTTCATGGTAATACGATTCTCATTGATAAATAAAAGACGAGATACAAAGTACGTATATACCGATCTTACAGGTCTAAAATGATAGGATAAACCTATGTGACAAACCAACGCCTATCCCTCTTCTTCGGCACCACCGTGGCAGCCACCAAAGAAAAAAAATAGACAGATCACCTCTGCACCCAAGCTCGACGCGGCTCCATCGCTGATCATCAGTTTTTCGGACCTCCAAATTAGTTTTCCATAGGACAAACCATTGTCGTTGAAAGAATCAGACCAGGGCAGCACGACCCCTGACATGCCATCGAACTTCAGCACTGACACCCCGTCAGCCTCTAAACACGAACCCATCACAAGGTGCACCATCTTTCAGCTGTCACCAGTGCAGACCGTTTGCACGTACTCCTGGACGAATCCTCTCTGCTCCACCATGGCGCCGGAGATAACGCCGCAACAACGGGGACAAAACAGGAGGAAAAACCCATCTGATGGAGTCGCCGCCGCCGCCTCGCCGACACCATCCATGAACCCTACAGTCACCAATCTGAAAGATCGGCAAGCACACAATGTCACCAACTCCGAGACGCCGCATGAAGGACAACGCCGGTGTGGGAGTGGAGACCATCTAAGGATGACAATGAGTTGGTTTTTGTACGGTTGAGCATACTAAACCTACCCACGTGGATATCCATGCACATGTGGTACCTATCAGATCATCTCTTTATGTATTAATCCACTTTGAAATAGAAAATAAGGTTAATGTTTTATTTATAAAACCATGATTTATTATAATTAGAGAACTGAGGCATACAATTGTGTAGTGATATTACCCACAAAAATATTGTGTATTTTTTTTTTGAATTTTTCCATATATATTAAACCAACAAAGAGTACACGATTACATCGATTACAAAAACAATACTAAAGGAGACGAGCAAATCTATGAGATCTTCAAACTCTTTTTTCTTCCATGACACAATCTTGTACTTTTCTGAAGGCAGCCGTAGAACAACGCCGAAAACACCAAACCACAAACATGTGAATACCAACGAAGGTTCTCCCCTTTTAATTTTGAGCCGCAATGCCAAGGGTTTGTGCACTCACGCAACCATTAAATTAATCAAGCAACATCGGCAAGAGCACCACCACTGATATTCCAGGGACAAATAACCGAGCCACTTTGTCGATGTCGTTGGGAGCCGAGAGAACGAATCACCATTGCCGAAGACGTAGTAGCCGGGATAGATATTGCGAGGACAAACCACCTCGCGACAACCATGAGAAACAATCCAAGATTGATCTGGCGAACCAAGATCTGAAGAACCATACCTAGACAAACTTAATCTTTCAAAGCCACCATTGACGTCGGGAAGGAGATCTCGCCGACGAACAAAGCGCGGAAGATCACTTATTGCAGATGATGCCATCTCCATTGACGAAGAAGACAGTAACCAAAACCAAGCTCTAATATTAAGGACCTTTGTATAGCGCACTGCGCAGGTCCGAGGTCCCCACCCTCCTAGTGCCAGAGCGCCACCTAGAGGAGGTGAGGACCCGTCAATTCTTAGACGAAGGCGACGATGAAGATGCAGATGGCGCCGGCGGCGAATGCTAGGGTTGAAACCCTAGGCCGCCGCCTCTCTTTCTTTCTTTTCTTTCCGAGAGATACGTTCTGTTAATTGGATTAGTATTGACAACACGACTTGGCCCTAAAAAAAATATTGTGTATTTGATATATATTAAATGGCCCATATAAATATTACCTCCGTCCCAAAATATGGAAAAAAAACTGGTAGGTTATTTTAGTCTACAAAAACCCTTTATATTTTAAGACAAGACAATATATTTATTTGGTTTTAATCGGGAGGCCAGTGGGCAAACCATGGGCAGAAATGGTGCCCATGCCCAACCCAAATGAGGCCCATAGCCTATCCAGCGGGTCCATGGAAATTCAAACCCATGCTTTGAACTTTAGGGGAATACAAATAATAAAGTAATATTCCACTCAAAAAATAAATGTAAAACCAATAACAATTTTGACCAAATGTCTTTCCATTCATTCACATGCAGAACGGTTAATTTGTTGGTCCATCTTAGTACAAATAAGCAATCGCTTGGAAAAACATAAGCCAATCCAAATCGTACGCGGAAGGATCTAAGCTGCTCCGATGCGAAATAAGATCGAGCAATTCTAGCCTGAGCCACTACGCCACAGCAAAACATGGCGCAGTAGCCCACAGCTCCTCTTCTCTTCGTGCCGACAGAATAAACGATGGGCCTCGTATCCAGGATACGCGGCCCTAGTCATGCGAGCTCGAGAAGATGACCTGCTGCATGTACTTGCAGGACCTCTGGTAGCTGACGAACCCCATGAACCAGAACTCGAACCCGTCGACCGTGGCGACGTGGATGTACTTCTCGTCCGGCCGGTCGACGTTCTCGCTCGGCCGCACCTTGCCGATCCTCTTGAGCGGGACGACGACCTTGTAGGACACCCGCGCGACGTCGCCCTTGGGGGAGGTGACGGTGACGGGCCGGTCGCTGCGGAAGGCGACCTTCTTGGTGGAGACGAAGAGCATCCCGGCGATGGGGCCGCCGGTGGTGTAGAGGTAGCACTGCAGCGCCTTCACCAGCCGCTCCCCTTTCTCAGCCGGGAACGCCTTCCGGAACACGCGCTCGATGCCGCCGGCCTGCAGGATCTTGGCCCCCAGGCTGAGCTTCCCCTTCACGGTTTCCGATATCTTGGGACCCAGAGTCACTGCATACGGCGAACCATGTATAGGTTAGAATAAGGTTCAACAAGCCGTTGAAGCTACGAATAAACATACACGAGATCGAGCGCGTACGACTCACCATGCTCACGAAAGCCTTGTGCCCTTCTGCTCAGCTTGCTCACCAGTGGACAACCTGACCCTTGGTGCCTGCAGAATTAGTAAGCATAATCAGCATCAGCATCGAGTTATCATCAGTTAATTAAGATAGTGTGTCACAGTCATGAAGGACTTGCATGCATGCATGATCGGAACTTACTGTGCTTGTAGCCGAAAGAAGTGTAGGGGCTGGGGTGGGTCAAGGAGACAGCAAGGTGGTCGCCGTCGACCTTCCTGAAGGACTGATCCCTGGCGGTGGACACCTTCTCCTCTATGCCATACGCCTTGGAGGTCACCGGGACTCCCACGACATGGCCGCCGCCGCTCGACTTCATCTTGGCAGGCTGGGCTAGCTGCAAACTAACTAAGCTTGACGAAGAACGATTCGCTGCGTGCGTACGCTGGCTAGCTGCGCTGCGTTGCGTTGCGCTGGTGAGTAAGCTTAGCGAGTAAGGTATCGGGGATTGGTACCGGAGTGCAGCAGGCGAGGCGGGTCTTTATAAGCGCCGCGGTGGTGGATCCTTTAGGCAAAGGCAGCGCCTCGGCGGAGTCAGCACCCGGCCCTGCCGAGTCACCGGCCGATCATAAAGGGCTAGTCCACGTTCTTGCGTGGCCGCGTCATCCGTTCGGCCTGGCTAAGAGCTAGCTAAGAAACGGAGGAGCTAGCTAGCTTTAGGGAGAGGCGGAGAGGCAGCCGCTTGGCCCTGGCTTCCATGTGAGGCTGAGGGCCAGGTGCGGCGGTATATTCATCTGCTCGAAAGCGCGATTCGAGCTTTGGCCATGGGATCGCGCGAGAGCATGGCCAGGCCCAGATGGCTACTTGCGGTGGGTTCTCTGCCGCTTTCCAGGAAGCGCCCCATGTGCCTGCACATTCGAGCTCCGGATTAGAGGTAAAGGAGGGTGGCGCCGTGTCGGGGGCAACACGGCGGGGCCGGATCTGCAGGGACCACGATGCATGCTCGTCTAGAGGTCTTTCGTGCACTGCACTCAGACCGTATGCTAGTGTATTGACATACATCATGCATGTAGACAGACAGTATGCACACATCCTAAGAACTGTAATGTTGACTGTCCAACACAACAAGGGCAGCAAGAGTAGCTCCCGAGGTCGATCGCGGCCGCAAGGATCCCAACCATGACCCGCCAATTAGCTAAGAACAGTGTGTGCTTTACTCTGCTCCGGGCTATAGCTTCACTTCCTGTCGAAGTCTCCGTTCGTGATATCTACCCTACCTGAAATCTAAAGGAAAAAGTCCAAAATGAACCCTGAACTCATAGACGCCGGCGCTTTTGAACCCTGAACTCGCAATCACTGAAATCGGCACACTGAACTCTGCAATCCCGATCATTTTGAACCCTATGCATGTTTGGCACACCGGGAAAGCAATAATCCTGACCGGGATTGCAGGTAGTGTCACTGACATGTGGGACCCACATGTCATAATAAAAAAATCATTTTTGTTTTCTAAATCTGTGATACCGGGAGGGAGGGGACGGATGCCGGCCGCCGTGCGCACCGTCGCCACCCCACCTCGCCCCTCACGCGCGCCGCCCCACCTCGCCCCTCACGCGCGCCGCCCCGCTCATTCGCGTCGGGCCGCCGCTCTGCGTCCCCGCTCCGGCGACGCACGGCCGTGCCCCGCCTCGCCCCTGACGCACGCCTCCTCGCTCTCCTGGTCGTCCGCATCGGGCCGCTGCTCTGCGGCCTCGCTCCGGCGACGCACCGCCGCGCCGTGCCCCGCTTGGCCGGCGCGAGCTACAGGCACGGGCGGCCATGGCGCAGACGCGCTTCGACCAGGCGCGGGCGCAGACGAGCTCTGGCCATGGCGGCCACGGCGCAGGCGCGGACACGACGTTGACCTATTTTCTTTTTTTCTTTTCTTTCTACATCTTTTTAATTGGATGACAAGTGGGCCTTGTTTGTCAGTGAGAGCAGTGTAATATTGAATTTACGATTTTTTTTATTTTTTACGAGTAAACCGGGTCTAGGGTTTAAAATGATCGGGATTGCAGAGTTCAGTGTGCCGATTACGGGGATTGCGAGTTCAGGGTTCAAAAGCGCCAGCGTGTACGAGTTCAGGGTTCATTTTGGACTTTTTCCAAATCTAAACGTCGTCTTCAGACCCCACGCAGCACCGACTCAGCATGTTCCCAGCCTCACCTAACGCTGCATGTGCATGTAACCGCCGAGCGCGCGCTGGGTACGTGTCCACCGGCACGGCGGCGTGGGCGCCATGCCGTCCCTGTCGCCCGGATTTAAGCCGGCAACCAGGAGGGCGTTGGGAGGTCGGCCGCTGCACTGTTTCCCGATCCTGCCATGGTTGGTTGTGCGATGCTCTTCGCGTTGCTGCGTCGGCCGCGCGCGTTGTCGCATGATGGAAGGAAAGCCCGCGGCTGGCTACCTACTCGGAAGCAGATTTTTGGCTTTCCCGGTGGGGCTCCGCCGCTCCGGCGTCGTTTCAGCGTATCTGCGCCGCGGAGTACGTGTCGAGGCGGAGACGGAGATGTGGCCGCTCGAGAAAGGGAGAACTCGAGACCAGATCGTTTTCAGGCCGACATTGCTGTCTTTCTGAAAAGATGGAAGATGGCAGAGCGAAATAGGTGTGGTGTCCGACTTCTAGCTCCATAAAACACTCCTGCGCGTATGTAAAAGTGTAATGGCGGTGGTCAAAACATGATTACAGTAGCACTTGGAGAGTTGTATTCTTGAGTTCTTGACCTCAATTAAGTACCTCATCACTATTGGGAAGGTTCGTGAACTAAGGCCGGCCCTAGGCCACGGCAGAAAGAGACCTCGCCGAGGCCCAATCACGAATGGATAGGTCCAGTCTCTACATATGAATAGTACTGAATATGTTGAATTAGATCCAATCAACAATATGCAGTAGATTTTCAATTGGATTGTACGGTGGTGTTGGCTCGGCAAGAGAGAGGGCCTGCACAAACACCTAGGAACTTCATGTTTGGGTGAAAACTCTAACGAGTGACCTTCATTGGTTCTAACTGACAACGGTGACTACTCTATGTTCCCTTGTTGAAACCGTTGCCTTGCGATTGCTTAGACCGACTCTCAGGAACGAACAATAACACATGATATGGCATCAATGGTTGGATCTGTAAACTCTTCTAGAGAAACTTCGTCATAGCTCCGGTATCGCCAATGGTTATGGTTGATGTCCACAATATATTGTTGCACGTCGTTGATCGCTTTGTCATGTGTTTTAGTGTCATGTTCTTTATTTTATTTTTAATTTTAATTATTAATCATCTAGTTTTCTGCAACTGCGTGGAAGTATCATTATATTATGTTAACCTATTGGGCATGCGTAAATATACGATCCACCAACTAGAATTTTTTTTTTATCAAGATCTAATAATCGTGCTATGTTCAGGTACAATTATGAAAATCCGGCTGCCATGATCTATTTAGTTAGAGTGAGATGGTTGTGATGTGTTTAGGCACGGTTTGGAAGATCTAATGGCAACCATATGTGTAGGTACTGTCGTAAAACATTAAATAAAGGGTCCACTAAATCAATGGTCCTGTGTTTTGCTTTACTTGGAGAAAAGCTTATTTGCCGCTTAGAAACGCTCAGTTTGTTGATTTGTCATCCAACAAATGCAGTTTACCTATTTGTCGCTACACAAATACAACTTTATTTTATGCCAGAAAGGTGAACTAACAACCAAAAGACATTCAGTGAGCTTGTAACAGGACTTTTTTTTGCCCACGTGGCAAATAAGAAAAATTCTACCAACAAGAAGTCATAGTAAATTTGGACATAATTTTCCTAGTATTTTCAACATGGGAAAAACACATAATCACTCCTCAACCATTTCTTTCATTTTGTCGGTCACCAAAAAAATTGTATCTTACCGAAAGTACGAATTGTCTAGTAAGCATAAGATGGTAAGAGCAAACTCTAAGTTAAATGTGATTTTAAAATAAAGGATGAATCGTGCATCTATTCATTAGCATTATATCAGTAATGGTGTTTGGCTGACAACTAACATGGTTAAATCATGTGTATAGTCCAACTAATAATTTACAAATATTTGTCGTCTGAGCTGACTAAATGCAAAAATGACGATCGATTGCTTGTGATTAAGCCAACAATGGTTACTAAGAACTACCAATTATGATAGTTTTATATACAATTATAGATCTAACATATGATATATGTTAAGATACGTCTACGAGGATATAACGGTCTAGACATGTATTTGTATGGCCATGTAGATATAACGGGTGTGGTATGTCTAGCTACGGTTATATAGATCTAATGGTAGGTAAATATGAAAATCTAGCAGGTATGATATATATTAAAGGAGGGATAGTGGTTAGGTCTAGAAGGAGCAAATTATGGTCGGCTATTTCTTTTTCACCGTGTAGTACCCAGCCGTTGCTTCGTGGGACGGAATCGGTGGTGGGGTCTATTATAGGGACAAGGCGACATGTCGATCGCGGTAAACAAAATTACCTACTGACCAACTTTAGTGGACGATTCAGATGGCTTCTATTCAAGATCCAACGGTTGATAGTCGTGGTGGGAATGGCCTTAGGAGCCGGCCTTACAGCTTAGAAGTGGATATGAAGATATAATAGATCTGATATGTTTATATATGGTTATGTAGTCTAATGTTTGTGATATACCCATAAAGTGTTGGTCCACTAGATATACAATCAAGTGTTTTGCTTTACTATTATATTTCTAGTGATCTTACATATTTTTGTTTTATTATATAAGGGAAAATTTTGGTTATGTGCATTTTCAATGTCTCAAGTAGCACTTGGCACCATGTTGTTGTCATGTTGTGAATCCCAATGTAATCTCTATTAGATTGACACTAATTTGCTATCATTTATGACAACAAGATACCTCATTAATACTTCCTACGCAAACAAATACAAGATATGCACGAGTTGGCCATATTTGGATGACATCAACATCGGAGGTTTTAATTTTTAGCCGGACAAAGTATAAGTTGTTGTTTTTGAAGTTTAGTTGTACTTTTTTGTGGATAGCATAAGAAGCCAACAAAAATTATACACACAGGCATATTACAAGGATATTATTTTTTACACCAGGTACAAAGCGTGCATGCCTTTCGAGCAGATCATTGAACCTCAGAAAACATCAAACAAATATTTAACGATGACATAACCAATAAACTATACAAGGAAAAATTTGTGAAAATACCTCATCCACTCTAGAACTCTAATTACTTATGCATAAATATACACGTATAGACTCAAGATTTTTTCATCTTACCTTAATTACATTATCTAAATGACTATTGAGGTATTTTTAGATAGGACGAGCTTTCCACTAATATATTTAAGACTAAATTTACCAACACGCATATATTTGCATTGTGTTTAAGCTAAGTTTTTAAAATAAATTTTTGGGTGTGTGTGGTTTTCTTATCCCAGATTAAGGCTTACTTGACTAAATAAAAAGCTTTTTGTAGAGATTTTATCAAAAGGAAATAACAGACGTAACGTTCCTTGAAAAATAATATCAAATTTAATGGATTATACTTGCAATTTCATATGTTATAGTTATACAATAAATAACATTGTATTTAATAGTAAGCACAAATATTAAATGACCAACTTTGTTAAGTGTAATGGACAATATACTAGCTAGTTAGGTTTGTACATTTTTACGATAAGCTATAAATAAGTAAGAAAGTTTAGTATAAACAAACTATAACAACTATTTTCACCACAAATGTGGATACAAGAGTAGCTACGTATTTAATTTTGAACATCAACACATAGACTATTTCTGATAACTGTATAGTTATTCATTCAATTGTAAGGGATGGTTGGGGTGATTGTTTTTTGCACTTTAATGCGATTATTATTTAGAACAATAGTGGATAGAAAGAAAATTTCCTTTCATTGGAAGGGAAAAGGATTATTTGCAGGTTGTGGCCCAATCAATCATGTGTATGCATTGGTAGTTTTTCCAAATTAACTAAGAATGTGTGCGAAAAGATAAATGATGTTGTATCTCACTTATGGTGGGGAGATGATGATCAAAGATAGAAAATGCATTGGTATGTTTGGTGGAAATTATGTTTTCCAAAGAAAGAAGGAGGCATGTGCTTGAAGGCTAATCTTTGATCTTGCACTCCTTTCATCTTGCACTCATTTAATCTTGCACTCCTTTAAAGAAAGAAGGAACTTGCACTCCTTTAATCTTGCACAATTGGCCAAGTAAGTTTGAAGGCCAATCTTCGAACCTCATTCTGTATGTGCTTGTGTTCCAGAAGGAAAATATTATCCCAAATGCGACATTTTACAGGAAGGACCGGAGTTAGTTCATCATGTACTTCGCATAGCATAGTTGTTTGTATTCAAAGTTTTAAGAGGGGGTGCATATGTCGAGTCGGTAATGTGGAGTCTGTTCATATCTGGAACGATCGATCCTTGGATACCTAGTCCATATCGGAAGGTCATCTCACCTAGAGGAGAAGTTGTAGTAACAGAAGTGAACTACCAGATTGATCATGTCACCCACCAATGGGATATGGACCTCATTAACACTTTGTTTAACCTGCTGGATGTTAGGCGCATATTGCAAATACCTCTGAACTTTGATTTTTTAGAAAAGGGGCAGTCCCAGCCTCTGCATCAAAGTGATGCATACGGCCGCTTTATTAATAAAAATTTGGGGGAGAATTTCACTTCCCGGCCTCTGCACCAACTAGGGATGCACACAGCCTTTTAAGCATGAGTATCAGGATTTTTATCTTGGTTAATAACCAAGCCTGATCCTCAGGATACATTGCATGAGTACCAGGAAAGTCTGGTCCTCAAGTATAAATAGGAACCTAAATTCGTGTCCCTGGGGACTTGAACCTGGGTGTTGGGTTTGCACATCCGCTCCCCCAACCAGTTGAGCTAAGCTCCACTCCTACCTCTGAACTTTGATGCATTCAATTATTTCCCCACATGGATGTGACGAGGCTGGGGAAATGGTACGGGATGCCATGTAGGTGATGCTGGAGCACGCTAGGATGGAGGAGAGGGTGGTGTTTCCAGACATCCAGAGTGCTTCCTTTCCGGGTCAATTTCAGCTTGATCTAATTCCACTCGTTTATGTATTTTCACCATTTATGGCTAAATTTTATTATTCATGAAGATTTTATTTGTGCACCAATGGGGTCATCGGGTAGGTGTATTATGAGCTCCAATTGCGTGATTGGCTTATCCCAGCTAGTATACCGTCCCATTGAAGTTGTCGTCGGTGTTTCACCATCGTCCTCGCTCGCCCCGAAGGCGCATAGCATGTGTTTGACAAAATGCGCGCATGAGCCAATAGGGATCGGTTCGAAACGACATTTTTGTAGAGTAGCAAATATACTTCTCTAAATGATACCCAACCGTATCCTTCTCTAAATTAAGAGATCGGGTAGAGATGCACTGAGTCCCATGTGCCATCAACACATTCTATTTTTTGTTGTTGTTTTCTTATTCAACGATTATTTTTTGGGCAGTTGCTAGTACATAGTACAGACTCTAATGAATTTAACCACTTGACGGCAAGCTCATTTCTATATCTAAGCATATGTACAGACTGTTTCAGCATAACCTTTAGCTTTAGAGGCCTCATGGACATGTTTCTCAAAGAAATGCTGAAAAAGACGAGCACCCATAAGCAGTTGAACAAACACACTTCGTGATGCTTGCACTGAATTAGTGCATACCACATTTATATGATGCCACGTTTGCCGTGGCAATGTAACATGTACTTCTCCAACATCAAGAAAATCAAGCCCTAAATTAAATTTCTTCTAGTAGGTACCATGTATATACCGGACTTGCTCCAGTGCCAAAAACGACAAGCAATCCACCCGGAAAACTACCACCTATGCTGTGCACAACAGATCAATCGGACCACACAACACCCAACCAAACAAACGTTTGATCAATGAGATCACTGCAACTGCGCGTGCGCGATGGCCTGCTCGAGGTGCTGCAGGGACGCCTGGTAGGCGACGAAGCCCATGAACCAGAACTCGAAGCCGTCCTCGGTGACCAGCTGGACGTACTTCTGCTCCGGCCGGTGCTTGTTCTCGCTGGGCTTGGCCGCCTTCACCCTCCTCAGCGGGATGTCCACCTTGTACGGCACCCGCACCGTGTCGCCCTTCGGCGAGGTCAGCGCCAGCGACCGGTCGCTGCGGAAGGCCACCCTCTCCGATGACACGAAGAGCATCCCGGCGATCGGGCCGGCCGTAGTGGACAGGTAGCACTGCGAGGCCTTCAGGAGCTTCTCGCCCTTGTCCGCGGAGAACCACCGCCGGAAGACGTTCTCCACGCCGCCCGCGTGGAGGATCCTCGCGCCCAGCGACAGCTTGCCTCTCACCGTCTCGTACAGTTTTGGGCCTAGAGTCACTGCAGAATCATCAAGGGAAACACATGTTCAGTGTCTAAATTCGGGATAATTGATGATAACCCCCCAGGTGCGATTATGTTTGCCCACAGGCCCCTTTTATGTGTCACTGACATGTGGGGTTTAAGCCGTCTAATTCGATCGTAACTGAAGCTATGAACAGTCATGAACTGAAAGATTAATTTATCCAAGATGGATCGGAGAAGGACTCACCATGTTCTTTGATGCCTTTAGCAAACTTGTCCCTCGTCCTTCCCGATTTGAAGCTGGCACGCGTGTTCGTCGTCGAATACTTCGCATCGCCGCGACAAGTAGCTCCAGTATCGCCTGGGAACTCCGGCTCCTCGATACCGAAAGCCCTGCTGCTCACTGGGATCCCGATCACATGCTCCTGTGCTTCTGCCTTCTCCATTTGCTCTTTGGAATGAATGAAGAACCGAAGACTTCTTTTTTCTGTCAAGAGGAGGAAGTGGAGACTTTGCGCTGGTTCCTTCCTTTGCGCCTTAGTTTCCGGCCTCTGTCTGAGGTTGCTGGTGACTGGTGACTTGTTTGTTGCTCGAGCTCTGTGCTCTGAATGGGAAGGAGGGGGTGCCCTTTATAGGCTCTGGACACCGGCCTGTAAAACTTCTCTTCTCAACCAACGATTTTGAAAAAGCCGGGTGTCTATCCATCCAATTAGCTTTTGGATGGAACAGTCATCGTCCCCCACAAGGATTCTGGATAAAAGAAGTTCTTCCTATGTGTTGTGCTGCATGTGCAAGGGTCCACTGCGAAACTTTTGTGCGTGTCACGAGTGACATCTAGTCATCCATGCATGGACCATGATCCATCGATCCCTTGGCCCAACCAGCTGCCGCTACACATGCACGCATGCAATTGGGGCGTCCGGTAAAGAAAATTCAGGCAGGCAGGGGGTAAAGGTCCCTGTAACTTTGTCGCCGGAGAGCTGAATCGCTGATCAATCTCTGTTTGCGCAAAGGCGCAGACGCAACCGAATTTCCACTTTCGTCGTTCTTCAACCTCGATTAGTTTATACTACGTCTGCGACGTAGAGAAGAGTATTCAAAGCCAAAGCTTCGAGCGGATGCAATGCCGGAACGCCACGAGTAAACCGCACGTTACCGCACTTTCCGGCGAGCTGATTCGACGACGGCCATGGCGTGGCAAGGGAGTGGATAAACAGGGGCACCGGGGCCGGCCTACCCCCTTGCTGGATTAGGACGAAGAAGGAAGGAAGAAGAAGGTTCGACCATGCATGCATGGAAGACGCGCACCGTCACACGTTCGGTCACTGCGTTCTCTTTTTCCTCTCCACGTTAAGCTAGTTTTTTCCTTCTTCTTCTTCTTCTTCTTCTTGCCTTCGCGCCCACGGTGACCTGAGTCAGCGTCGCGTCCGACGACGCGCCGAGTCAGCGAACCATCTCGGCCTCGTGGGTTCGGTGGCCAGCCAGATGGCTCGAGATCCATCATTTCAAAGCAGTTCACAGGTATGCATGTGCACATTGAATATGGGCATGTGGGCTAAGGCCTCCCTGTCATCAGCGATGATCATCGAGCTAAACAGGGATTGTTTATGTCCCATTATGCATGATTTTCCCTGCTTTTGTATGATGCTGTACGCGCGGCCGGTGCTACGTGGGGACGGTATTCCTGGTAGTTGGGGTTCTAGTTTTAAAAAGGTCAAAACGGATAAGTTTGAATCGGCCTTGTGTTGACCATAACTAAAGTTGCTTACGCGAAAACAAGAAGGAACAAGGAAAAGGCGCGGAAACGAGGGAAATTGCGTCAGTGCTTGTGTGAGAAATTTCTTTCTACTTCGTTTTAATATACATGGACGCCGACGAAGATATATAAACATCTGTGCTAGCTAGTTAGTACTCCTAGCTCACACTGTTATAGTAGTGTCGGAGCCAACATAACCGTGTGTCAGGTATGAAAAATAAGCAGTCTATACTCTATCAGCGTCCGAAACCGGCCAATGCATGCCATCAAGTAAGAAAATATTTGAGAAATTCAGGTCGGTCACACAAGGAGCGAAGTTGTACTGTTCACATGCACCTCTCTAACCAATCTGGCTGCACACACCACATGCATTTAGATCAGTTCTGGCAACTTGCAAGTGCTTCAATTACTGTATTAAGCTTTGTATACCAAGATTTGAAGCTTTGTATATGACCCACTAGAATCCTACTGTGACCCAATAAGATCACACCAACCTGAATATACACGACCCATTAGTAACCCAGACATTGGCGAGCTCTTTTACTGTTCTTTCCTTGCTCGGTGGGTGCAATAGCACAAGCCACTGCTTGCCTGCTTACTGTTACCTGTCAAAATGCCCCTAAAACAGTATCAATCTGCTCTCAAACTTCTGAATCGATCGAGGGGGCTACACTACAAAAGTGGCGGATCGCTCGTCAGATTAGGGCAGAAAGCAACGGCACAGAGGATATAGGCCGTGCTAGATTACGTGAAATCGGGGCTGGGCCTCCACACCATGTTGCAGCAGATAAGGATGCAATGCAAATGCATGCACGACCTGTAATGTCGACGTAAAAGCTTCCTCCGATGCGCCAAGTCCGAAGCTTTTCGTTAGGTCATGGGGGTCTCAATCAAGATCGAGCCTAAAAACAAATCGGATCGGAGCGGGAAAAAGGAGGCAGGTTTCGCGTAGTCGACCAGCCCTGGTGGTTTAGGTCCCCTGCGCGCCCCGTATTTGGTGCTGCCGTTTGTGTCACCGATGAGCAACGCCCCAACTAACTTGTTGTTTAAGCTTGCCAACTCCTTGATTTTTGTTCTTGCGTTGTCCACATGCAACGCACGCAGTAGCAGTTTGTGGGGCTCCGGTTCGTTTTTGCCGTGGCCCAGGCAAATATAGGTAGGCCATGCGTGATCTTTCATGATTTTCCAGCGACTACGATGGCTATGGTTGTTTTTCAGATATGGATTACACAGTCCCAGGAAAAAAATTGATGGACCACACAAAGATTTAACTTTGTTTCTTCCTCCTTCAGAAATATCCAAGCGCATAAAAACAACGGGCATTTTTTGAAATGGTTATGACAAGATGGAGATGATAGTCAGAAATACCAACCCCTCAAAAAAAAGTCATAAATACCATTTAGTTAATTGTCAATATCTATGTCAACCTATTTATCAAGATTCAAGGGGGATTAGAGCAAGTACAATACCATTTTATAGCTAACTATTATACATGTTGGTTATAAGGTTGCTATAAATGACATGACAATAACTTATACTGTAGCTACTCTCTCCGTCCTAATTTGTAGGGCTCAATAACAAAACCAATTTGTCCCAAAACTTTCCACCTCCTAGGCACAATTCCATTTAATTCTCTCTTTATTATTGGTTGGTTGCCTCTCTCCACCAATGCATGCAAGATTTCAGCTCCAATCACCTATCACCTTGGGATAAGAGATTTGCAAATTGAGCCCTACAAACTACTACGGATTGAGTAATAGGTGGCTCTAGTATTAAATGTTTGTGGCAGAAATGATCTTAAAAAATTGTTATAGAAGATGTTTTAGTAGATGTTAAAAATAGTGCAACTTAATCTCATATTTTCCATAGCATCTTGAGGGCCGAGTTAGGGAGGATTTCTATAAATATGGAAAACAAATGTGCCTAGTGATGGCTTAAGCACTAGGTTTTCGGAAATACTCCATCTGTCCCAAAATATAACGCACAAATTAATTTCGCTCGTCAACGAAGTACAATTTTGATCATGATTATATTTATAACAGGTCCGCAAAATTAGTACATTGATATGCGAAATGAAAGAATTTTGCAATGTGGAATTCAACGCTACCATTTATACATTCTCAATCCATATAATTTAGAACATATTTATTGTCAAAGTCGAACATTAAAGTCATAAGAGTTTGAATGAAGAAATGTCCAAAAATGACATGTATATATGATATGGATGGAGTAAACCAATACAGAACATTTATACATGCTAAAAAGCTGCATTATATCTTCTTTGTGCCCGTACGTTTTCATCAAAAAAATGATAAAAACATTTGCGTCGGAGAGAAAAACTAATTAATTACTTAGAAAACTATAATTTTAAATACTAGATTATCTTTTTACGGAAAGTAATTAAGACAGTTCGTGAGAGGCAGGGAGAGCAAGAGGCGAATGTGTCCCCTATCCGTTTGACCGCATTTTCGGTCCAAATTTGGGGCGTCAATGAGTCAAACCGAACCCGTCCGTCCACTTTGATCCGTTTGTAGTGCCGATAAAAACGGATGCCTAAGGACCAAATGCGACCACCATTAGAGTTGTCCTTACTCTGCATCGATGGTGGCTCTGAACGGGAGAAACCAGTGGATCCTACAAAGAAAGAACAAGCGCATGATCTGTGATATGCATCCGAGGGGCTAAAAAATTGCCGAAAACTCGAGTCTGTTCAAGGAAAATGTGCTCTAGCAAATAAAACTTAATACAAAGAAAAATCAAAATGTAGGAGACTTGCTGCTATGTTAATTTCGACATCAGAATTATAAAGAGCGTTTGAGAAAGTTGGTTGACACCAAATGAATCAATTGGATGCATATATAGTTGATGGGGACCTAACTTTGACACTCAACTAGATTACTAGAACCAGCTTTTATCGGACAGTTGGCCGTTGGCGTACTATCTAAATTTGAGCTCTGTCCACTATGAACAGATGTGTAGAATCAGGTCGGTAATAAGAATGTAATATACCAACAGAATTTCACTTTGCCTCCCGGGTGCATATGCTCATGTTATATTATGTTTCAAAATTAAAACAATATGAAAACTCATCAAAAAAATCTGAAAAAAATTAGGCACAAACATATACAAGTTTTGAACATTCGTGCAAAATTACGGAAGGAAATGACACTTTCTGTGGTCTGTGCAAAAAAAGACAAAATATGTGGCCGAAATGAGATTTAAAAATACATTTTTCGAATCATAGATTTTGTATTTTTACACAGACCACATAAATGTTATTTCCTTCCAAAATTTTGCACGAAGGTTCAAAACTTGTATATGTGTGTGCCCAAATTTTTTCAGATTTTTTCGAGCAGTTTTCATATTTTTTTTAATTTCGAAACATATAACAGGAGCATATGCACCCGGGAGCCAAAACGCCTCTCTCCACCAACGACATCTTCATGAAGCAATATATATAGTACCGACGATATATCGTGCTACTCTTCTGTAAGGCGCAATTTTTTCTCCTACCCTTTCTCTTTTTTCAGGAAGAATATTCCTACCGGTTCTTCCATTATGTTTTTTTTTCTGAATGATATGAGATGGTACTGAAAAAGATCAGCATGACAGCAAAATGCCACCTACAAAGGACCCTTCCTCATACTTTGGAGTACAAAAAACATAAGGACCGACCAAGCTATTACACACGGAAAATCAGGACACCAATCAATCAGTTCGCGCGTCGAGCTGTCCGAAGATATGCTTTAAAAAATCTCTAAAAAAATATGCTAAATCCGCGCAAAGCAAGACTAATCGGTGCATACATACACGCACCGACTGGAGTGGACGGCGTACTGACGATCACGCGGGAAGCAGGCCGGGCCGGAGCCATGGTGAGTGAGTACGTAGAAATAAGAAAAAGCTTCCAGCCACCATGACATGGCACCCCATGAACGCGTGTTCCCCTTTGCCTCGGCCGGCGGTCATGGGACTCGCGGCGCGCCAGCACTGGTGACACTTGTGCCACTCCCCGGCGTTGATGCTCGGGGTGAAGTGGGAAGGTGGGAGAAAGCTGGATCTTCCTGCGGCTCCGGATCTTCGCTCCATTTGCAGGAATCTGCTCTGTTCGTTCCTAGTTCAGTTCAGGTGTTGATGTCAGGTGGTAGGTCAGAAGAATTTGGATGTAGCTTGGATGCTTCGTTGCTGATTTGGTTGTTATTGGCAGATCGTTACTTTTCCAACGGAAGTATTGGTGAATCATTAGGTCATTCTTCGCATAAAAATAATCATCAAGTCTTTGTTTGTGCTGATTTCTGAAGTAAAAGTGATGTCAGGCTTACTGTCAAACGGCAGTCGGTTGAGGGAGGCCGCGTTATGAAGGATCGGTCGAAAAAAGAGGAAATCAAGCAGAGAATAGTACGATGGGCCTATAAACTCACTTGTGGCCATTCCCTATAGGCCAAACAGCAGGCCAGTAGAATCACTGGCAAGCCTCATAAGGCCCACATAAGATGCTTATTTGACACAGGTCTCGGAAAACGCTGCATTATCCTCAAAGACAAATCGTGGCAGGCATTATCAATATGGCGTCCTTTTTCTATTTTCATATTCATATTGTTTGAAAAAAAATGCTGGTTAAGTGTATGACACATTTTCGAGCTCACGGAAAGAGGGGAAGATTCGGTTACAAACGTTCCGTGTTATATAGAGTAATTGCATCGTAATCATGTCAAAGGGGATGTAGCTCAAATGGTAGAGCGCCCGCTTTGCATGCGGGAGGCACGGGGTTCGATCCCCCGCATCTCCAATATTTATTTTTCCTTTCTATGTTTTGTATTTCGTACGAACAACAATTAAAGGAAGAGACGTTGTGAAGTTTTTTCCCCGTTTCTCTTCTCTGTTACACCTCTCTTGTTCCTACCAGCAAACAAAGAAAGAGTAACGCAAGGTAAAGGTCAGAATTACCGGGCGGATTTTGGCCTTTTCACTATCTCTGGGTCCAACTGCCACCAAATCTTTGCCCGCACCCCGAAGAGATCATGATTCTCCGTTCGTCACCCTTTGACGCGGATGTGATCGAAGTAGGACGACATTGCTGCGCCTTTCTGAATTCTGACTGCAATGTCATTTCCCTGGAGAGAGAAATGGCCGCTCGGCACTGTCCACTACTCCAGTGTCCACTGAAAGAACAAAGCAGGTAGCACTCATGTGATGAGTAGTGCTAGACTAGTAGCAGTTCGTATGCTTCCAAAGTGAACTAAACATACGATCATGATTATATCCTTTTGCAAAAGGATCGGAAGTACCAGTATCTCTAATAATTTTGCATTCATGGACAAATCCTCTGCTTGTATCATTTTATCATTGTATCCTTCCTTTTCTCGCTTCATGGCATTGTTTTCTTCGGAAAATCTTTGATTCATATGGTAATGCTGCACTCTTCAGCTTAAGGTTGGAACCGATCCAGGACTACCATTAGAGGCCATTTTTTTTGTTGCATATATGCCAGTTTCTCTTACGTAATCACATAAACATTATCGACCAAAACATCAGTATTCCTAGATCAGCGTGTTCTCTCAAACATTCAAAACATCAGGAATAACAACACATCACTGTTAAACTACTGACACAGGCAAACCGAACAAATGATCATTTTACATTTCATCGATTCCCGAAATGTCATAAAGAAAACTAACAAGGCTCCTAGCAAGCTAACTAACAGGACCCCTCACACAATGAAACAGATAATAAAAACTTAACACGGAGGCGCTTTGCCGCCACACATTCAACCTGGCAGCCTGGCAGCCTGGCAGGCCGTCATCGAACGCTAGCCTGCTGTCACCGTAAGAAACCGGTGGAGTCAGCCGCCGCGCCCGTCGTCGAAGTTGAGCGCGTAGCTCAGGGCGTCGTAGTGGAAGCTGAACCTCTGCCTGCGCCACCTGCCACGCTCCGAGTGCAGCCGCCGGACGGCAGCCCGCAGCCGCCAATAGAGGCTCCTCGTAAAGTTCTTGCTCCTGCCTCCGGCCACCGAGGCAACACTGGCGGCCTCCACGGCAGCTACCACGGCAGCCATTCTTGAGCTAGAGATGGAAGAGGCGGATGATCGAGGCTACACTGTTGGGGCAAAGCTGTCTCTGATTTCTCAACCAGCTTTTGCTGTTTTGCTCAGCATTGGGCTTGGTTTGGGTTTGAGGGGTTTGCAAGGGAGTGAAGCGAGTGAGAGTGCTGGCTGCTGGGGACCTGGGGTATATAAACTTGTCATCTGATGAGCCTTTGTTTTTCATCTTTATTCTTGCTCTGCCCTCCACCTGCCGACCTGCGTGTGAAACACTACCCTGGCCGTGTGTCCATGCCTACTTGTGCCACAGAAGCGGTTCAGGCTCTTCAAATTAAGTTACATAGAAAAACCATCGTAATCCGCAGCTTCACCTGGTTTCTAGTCAACAGAAATCTGTTGAGTAAAACCCGAAGTTCAGAAACCAAATATAAGAAAAACGCGCAGACTTCAGACATCCAGAGTTTACACCAGCTCTGAATTCTTCTTCCTTTTCAAGTCATGAAGTTCAGACGCCAAATATAATCCGGGTACAGATATAATCCAGAGTTTATCCTTGGGACTTTCTGGATATCGAGTTTGTTGGGTTTCCAATGGCGCCTCCAGCCTCGAGGCAGTGTGCACTCTTGTCGTCAACAGTCAACAGTGCGTTTGTATTCGCGCGGCGGACCTCTGTACGCCTGTACCATTGTGCAGCGATTTGCCCTGGAATGGCAAAGGGTGGACTTCCTATTCTTGGACTGGCTTCTGAGAAGACACATGGGCTGCTGAACCGTGGACGGTGGAAGTTATATCCCCTCGTCTGGATTCACGTTTGGCCTAATTTTACAGGCTGAATAGTAGGTCTGGAGTACTACTGTAAGCAGGAGGCGGCGTCGTTCATCAAATAAAAGTCAACTAGACACGTGACCACGTCGGTGCAACTCTCTGCTTCTGTTTACCCATGCTGCATTGTCCCAGTGAGCCAGTGAGGAGTCAACCTTTCTTGGAAAGGAGCACTTCACTGGTTCGACATGCTCGCTATGAAATAGTATCCCGGTGTAAATGGAAAATACATCACGCTCACACTTCCATTATAATCATCTCTGAAACAGAACATCTTCTGTATGTAAACATGAGTGCCAAACTATTTTTTTCAGGTAATACATGTCTCATTTATAAAATAACACTCAGCGTTACAAGCCACGTAAATACTGACCTGACCAAACTGAAAAGATAGTAGAAAACGAGCTTTTGCAAAAAGGTATCTCAACCAAGAAAGAAAATTACAATCCAAATCGAAAACACCCCTGAGCAAAAAACTAACGCATGTCACTCGCCGCCGACACGGCCTGTAGCGGCCATCCAAAAAAACGTGGACAGCTCACCTATTCATCGGAGTTCGACGAGGCTTACAGATCTCCAAAGTATCATGTCAAAAGTAAAGTCATTGTCGTTTAGATCGAAAAAACCCCTGGTCAAACAAACTAACTCCGAGCATCTCCACCGGCGGCTCCTAAAAATGGTCTGGCACCACCCAAACCGGACACCATTTGGGTGGTGCCGGTCACCTGTCCGATCATTCCCAGGTCACCCCCCCCCCCCCCCCCGGCCAGCACTCCCCAAATGGCACCCCTATCCTTTTTTTTCTTAATTTGAGGGAATTTCCATCTAATTCTTAGAAAATGAATGCATAGTCCAATAAATAGTTCAAACATAGGAAAAAATATAGTTATTACAACCATTGAAATTCAAATTCAAATTTAAATTGAAAAAATAAAGTTCTTCAAGGAGCGGCAGGCTCAGGTGGAACAGGCCGGTGTGCTCGGTGTGCCCACAAGTGTGCGACTAGATCTCTCTAGTTGATCATGAGCAATTTCATCTCGAATCTCATGATGTGTAGCGAGGAATTGAGTAAACTCGGTTGCCGGCTCGGGATGTGCGAAGTCATACGGCTCATTCATGACCAAGTTCAAATCATGCTCGCTCTCGATGATCATGTTGTGCACGATGACACAAGCGTTCATAATCTCCCACATCTACACAAGAGACCAAGATAGACTAGGGTACCTGACAATTACAAACCAGGCTTGAAGTGAAGGAGATATGCCCTAGAGGCAATGAATAAAGATATTATATTTATCATATCTCGATTGTTCATAATAATTTTTGTACCATGCTATAAATGTATTAAGCGGAAACATTAATGCATGTGTGGTATGTAAACAATCAGGTCCCTAGTAGCCTCTTAACTAGTTCATTAGGTAACGATGATCAAGGTTTCCTGATCATGGACATTTATGTCAATTGACAATGGAGTCATGTCATTAGGTGAATGATGTGATGGACTCACACCCAAGATATATAGAAACGTAGTGTTCATACCTTTGACGGAGTGTTCATTCCTGTGAAGGAGTTGTGGAGGCGCAGGCCATTTCTTGGTTTGCCCAGGGGTGCCGACATGGCTCCATGCTCTGGCAGAAGTTGCAGAGGGAAATGTCGGCCACCTTGGCCGAGACAATCCGGATTGCGGATAGCTATGCGTTGGGCGATCCGATGCAGCCTCAGCTGAACTCGGTAGAGCCAAGTGGAAAATATCAGGGTAACAATGGACCCGGACCAGCCAACCGAGGTGGCCGTGGGGATTTCGGAAGCAAAAGGAGAGATGACCGTCCGGATTACCGGTACGGTTCGAATCAAGTTGCGACAGCGGAGCAAAACCAGCCAGATGCCGGCGCTAGCCAGCGTCAGAGGACCAGTGGTCCTGCTTGGGGCCAAAATCAAGAAGGGAAGAGGCTGTGGAGTGACCAGAAGAAGCCATTGACCTATGAGGCAATGCTGGATGGGCCGTGCAGCTATCACACGCATGATCCTCGCAGGCCGGCCAATCATTCAACCCGGCAGTGCAGCTGGTATCAGCGCACATTGAAGGAAGGGGGAGGCTCCGGAGGAAATCAGATGGGGGCACCTCAGAGGCCTCCAGCGGCATATCCTCAACAGAGGCAAGCACTACCGCTCACCGGAGCAAACGCAATTCCCGTGAATGCACCGGCACAGAGGCCTCCAGCTCCGAGACCTGTCAACCAAGTAAATGTCGGAGGCAACAGTGGCAATGCTGGTCCCGGTGGCCAGGGTGAGTATCGTCAGGGTGATTATAGAGAGGCTCACCAGAGCTATGTGGTGTTTGTGACCGAGCCAACTGACAAGCAGAGCTTGAACCGGCGTGCACTCGAGGTAAACGCAGTTATGCCGGCTGTGCCGAAGTATATGCACTGGTCTGATCAGGAGATCAGCTGGAGTATGAAGGACCATCCCCGGATCATGCCAAGCCCGGGAGGTTATGCTCTGGTGGTGGATCCGACATTCATTGGGCCCACCATTAATGTCAGGTTCACCCGAGTTCTCATTGACAATGGGAGTGCCATCAACATCATGTACCGAGACACCATGGTGAAGATGGGTATCTCGGCAAACATGCTGCAGCCGAGTTCTACGACCTTTCATGGTATAGTGCCGGGTGTCTCGTGTGCACCTATGGGCAAGATTTGGGTCGATGTGTTGTTTGGCACCAAGGACAACTGCCGAACTGAGAGCATCCAGTTTGAGGTGGTGGACCTCGAGAGTCCATATCATGCTTTGCTTGGCAGACCGGCACTGGCCAAGTTCATGATTTCTACCCATGTGGCTTACCTCAAGATGAAGCTGCCGGGTCCTAATGGCATCATCACCATCTCGGGTGATTACAAGCGTTCCTTGCAGTGTGCCTCGGCTGGCTCGTGTCTGGCCGAGTCATTAATCATTGCTGCAGAGAAGAAGAAGATCCATGAAGTGGTGGCGTTGGCGCAGTCCGCGGTATGAGTAACCCGGAGCAGAATGCGGCATTCCAGGTGCCGAAGGAGACGAAGAAGATCAACGTTGACCCGGCGTTCCCGGACCACAACGTCATCATTGGTACCGGGTTAACGGAGAAATAGGAAGGCGAGCTCAGTCACTTCCTCCGTGAGAATCGGGATATCTTTGCATGGTCAAATCAGGACCTGCCAGGTGTTCCGAGGGAGTTGGCTGAGCACTCTTTGTTCGTCAGGCCGGATATGAAACCCGTGAAGCAACCTATGCGACGTCTCTCGGATGAGAGGAGAAAGGTGATAGGCGATGAACTGGCCAGATTACTTGCATCTGGTTTCATCATGGAAGTGCTGCACCCGGACTGGTTGTCTAACCCGGTCCTGGTAGAAAAGAAAAAGGATGACCCGAATGTGGCCATTGTGTGGCGCATGTGTATTGATTTCACGAACTTGAACAAGGCATGTCCTAAGGATCCATTCCCGCTGCCTCGGATTGATCAAGTGATCGATTCCACAGCCGGGTGTGAGCTGTTATCCTTTGTGGATGCATATTCTGGTTTTCACCAGATACCGCTGAACCCTGCTGATCAAATGAAAACTGCTTTTATTACCCCGTACGGGGCTTATTGCTATCGTGTCATGACATTTGGTTTGAGAAATGCTGGTGCTACTTACCAAAGATGTATGCAAAAATGCTTGCATGATCAAATAGGCAAAAATGTGCAGGTGTATGTCGATGACATCATCAAAACTAAGGAGAAATCCACTCTGATTGATGATCTCAGAGAAACATTCGCGAATCTAAGGAGATTCCGGATAAAACTTAACCCGGACAAATGTACCTTTGGTGTGCCGGCAGGCAAGTTACTCGGTTTCCTCGTGTCGAGCCGAGGTATCGAGGTAAATCCGACAAAAATCCGTGCTATTGAGAGCATGAGGTTGCCGAATAACCTCAAGGATGTGCAAAAGTTCACTGGTTGCTTGGCATCGTTAAGTCGGTTTGTTAGTAGGTTGGGAGAAAAGGCATTGCCTTTATACCAACTAATGAAGAAAAGTAACACATTTGTGTGGACCCCGCAAGCGGATGCGGCGTTCACTGAGCTAAAAAAGATGTTGGCAACTGCGCCGATATTGGCCTCACCATTACCCAAAGAGCCGATGTTGCTCTACATTGCAGCCACAAACCGGGTTGTGAGTGTCGTAGTAGTAGTGGAGCGAGAAGAAGATGGCAAAACCGTGCAAAGGCCGGTATATTACCTGAGCGAGGTGATCTCGTTATCCAAACAAAATTATCCTCACTACCAGAAAATGACATATGGCGTCTATATGGCGGTCAAGAAATTAAAGCATTACTTTCAAGAGCATCCAATCACAGTGGTGTGTGAAGCTCCTATCTCGGAAATCATTGGTAACAAAGATGCAAGTGGCCGAGTAGCCAAATGGGCCATTGAGCTGGCTCCTTATACGCCACATTATGAAAGAAGAGATGCCATCAAATCTCAGGCACTGCCTGATTTCTTTGTGGATTGGGCCGAGATGCAATATGAGCCACCATTGCCTGACTCCAATTACTGGAGAATGCACTTTGATGGTTCCAGGACGAAAATTGGTTTAGGTGCCGGGGTAGTCCTTACCTCGCCTAAGCAGGATCAACTGAGATATGTGTTGCAGATTCATTTTGCGGCATCTAACAATGTGGCCGAGTATGAGGCACTTGTTCATGGGCTCAATGTGGCCAAGGAAATTGGTATTCGCCGGATAGAATGCTTCGGAGACTCGGATCTGGTGGTGCAGCAAGTCTCGGGAAATTGGGATGCTTTAGACGCCAACATGGCGTTATATCGGTTTCATGTCCAGAAGATCTCGGGGTTCTTTGAAGGTTGCGAGTACAAGCATATACCTCGGGCAGAAAACGAAGCCGCCGATGTACTGTCCAAGCTAGGTTCATCTCGGGATCCAATCCCACCCGGCATATCCTTGGAGCATTTGAGGAAGCCATCAATCAAACCATCGCCCGAGTCCGAGTCAATCTTTATCCCGAAGAAACCGGAGTCTGATGCTGTTCCCATGGACGTCGATGTCGGATGCATTTGGGAGAACCCGGGGACTGCTTGGCAGAACTCGGGGACTGACCAGTATATGTCGGAGGATGCAATGTCGGTTGAGGCAATGGAGGTGGATGAACCGATATTTCCTGTGCGTCCTGTACCAGGATGGGCACAGCCTATAATGTCCTATATGATGGATGGGAGTTTGCCAAGTGATGAAGCCGAGGCCAGGCGAGTGCAAAGAAGATCCAAAGCATATACCATCATCAACATGGAGTTGTACAAGAGAAGTGCAACCACAGTGCTGCAGCGTTGCATTGAACCGGAGGAAGGGCAAGAGATGCTCTTGGAAATTCATCAAGGAGAATGTGGTCATCATGCTTGCTCAAGAGCATTGGTTGCTAAGGCATTCCGGCATGGGTTCTACTGGCCCACAGCTTTGCAACAGGCAGAAGATATCGTGAGGAAGTGTCAAGGATGTCAGAGATTTGCTCACAAGATCCACATGCCAGCCTCGGCACTCAAGACTATTCCCATCACTTGGCCTTTTGCTGTCTGGTGTCTGGATATGGTGGGAGAATTCAGACCAGCCCGAGGTAACATGACTCATATGCTGGTAATGGTGGACAAGTTTACCAAGTGGATCGAGGTGAAGCCAATCCGCAAATGTGACGGTCACACAGCTGTGTCTTTCTTGAAAGACATCATTTTGAGATATGGTTACCCACACAGCATTATCTCGGATAATGGCACAAACTTTGCTGTGGGAGCCTTTGCTCGGTTCTGTGCTGAAAGCAGAATCCGACTTGACATTGCATCGGTGGCGCATCCGGAGTCCAATGGGCAGGTGGAAAGAGCAAATGCATTGGTGCTATCCGGCATCAAAGCTCGGTTGATGGAACCACTGATGCGAACTCCGGGTTGTTGGATAGATGAGATACCAGCAGTACTGTGGGGTCTTAGGACCACACCGAATCGATCAACCGGCTATACGCCATTTTTTCTGGTCTATGGAGCAGAAGCGGTCCTGCCGACCGACATACAGTATGACTCGCCAAGAGTTACTCTGTACACAGAAACCGAGGCAAAAGAAGCCCGAGAGGATGATGTCGATTTGCTCGAAGAAGCACGAGAGCTGGCCTTATCTCGGTCAGCGATATATCAGCAAGATCTCCGCCGCTATCATAGCCGGAAGATAAAACCTCGGGTTTTTCGAGAAGGAGATTTGGTGCTTAGGCTGGTGCAGCGCAAAGCCGGCATGCACAAGCTATCACCTCCATGGGAGGGACCGTTCATTGTGAGCAAGGCTCTGCACAATGATGCATATTATCTTATAGATGCACAGGTAGCAATGAAGAACAAGATGGACAAATCCGGAGAGGAAACCAAACGACCCTGGAATGTAGCTCTACTCCGTCCCTTCTACTCTTAAGGGCGCAATGTATGTATCTCGGTTTCCTTTGAATGAAATGTTGGCACTCCGAAAAGAAACTCGGGGACTGCCTTTGTCTATATGCATGTGTTTTATCTATGTTTTATCTGTGTTGTCCCTATGCCGAATGGTTTTAAACCTTGTCTCAAAGTTCAAGTAATGTATGCTATCTTGTTGTGATCTTGTGACTCGACTGACGAACGCCAAAATGGCAGTCAAGAGCAGAGGTTATGGAATATAGTAAACATGAAAACAGACTCGGGGACTCGGTCCAAAAATGATTCGGTATATGTTGTTTACTAACCCGGTTTTTTCGTTCCTTATCTTTGTGTCGGATGACTCTAAACCTTACCTCAAAATTTACAAGTATTGTATGCTATAATTTTGATCTTGTGACTCGACTGTCGAACGCCTGAATGGTAGACAAGAGCAAAGATTACTAAGTATAGTAGAACAAGAAAGTAAACTCGGGGACTCGGTGAAAGGTGATCCGGCATCAAGCCTGTCTAGTTGAAACTAGCATGATAGAGTAGTACTGTTAAAAACTTAAGAGTATATATACATCTGCACCCGGCATTCCGGGGATTTAATGGTTCAGCTTATGATAAGTTCAGGCAGCTGCCTCGGAGGAGCTCGGAGCAGTAGGAGCAGTGCGAGTTTCAGGAGATATCTCGGTCGTAGGCTCGACCGAGGTGTTGGTTGCCGGCTTCTCAGAGGTGTCGGTCGCGGTCGCTCAGCAGTGTCGGCAGTTGTAGTGTCGGGAGCTTCGACCTCGATCTCCTCATCAATGTCATCTTCCTCGTCATCACCCTCTTCATCATCCTCGTCATCTTCTTCATCCTCCGAGTAGGCTGGACCAGGAAGGAAATTTCGAGTGGGAGCATAGCTGGCCATGAAGGAGGCTGCCTCCTTGCGGCTCTCGATCAGTGTCGGATCTGAAGTCCATTTTGAGCCTTGGCGCAGGGACCGCACTGCATCAAGCTTGATTGACTCGTACCAAGAGAGCACGAAAGTCAAAGCTTGGTCTGCGCCGGCACGTGCTGAGGAAGATCTCCACTCTCGGAGTCTTGCCTCCGCGCCCAGCAGGCACTGGGATAACTCGGCAACGGTGACTGGAGGCGTGCACCCCGGCCATAGAACCCGGTAAACCCGGATACCAGCTTCGAGGAGATCGGTGCCAATGAGCTTCAGAGGAGAGATTCGAGCGTTAAGAGCAGTCAGATGGTCTTCAATGTCCCATTCCTCCGGGATCGGGCCAGTTCTTGCCCTCTGTTCCCGTGCCTTGTTGGTAGTATTGATAGCAGCGGCCTTGGAATGGGCAAAGTGCTCTGAAGAAGAAAGAAAAGCTACCACCAAGTTCAGTCATATACCGGCATAAATCTAATGTCGGTAGAGGCAAAAGAAATGAAGAGAAAAGATAAAGGAAACTTACTGTCCATTTCATTGTTGATCCGGGTGAGCTCCTTCAGCCAGCCGTCACATTTAGCCTTGAGGGCATCTAGCTCTTCTTGAGCCGAGGTGACGCGACCCTCGGTCTGGGTGAGGAGCTCCTTCTGCTTCACAGCATCCTCTTCCCGCTGTTTCTTCTCAGCAGCAACAGCTTTCTCTGTCTCGGCTTTCTGTTCTGGCCTCTTCAAGCTCCTTCTGGAGCCGAGACACTTCATCTTTCTCCTTTTTAAGCGCAGCGTTGTGCGCGTCGTCGCGTTTCTTCATCACCTCCTGCAGCTGCTTGTGGGAATTCCGGAGTTTCCTGTGCTCCAAGAGCAGCTTCTTGAACACCTCAGTCCGGGTGTTGGTGCAATCCTGAAAAAGAAAATATGTCGGAAAATTGTGAGATTTCACGCCAAGTAAGCTTGACATGAGTCTCGGGGACTGCATGTCGGAAATTTGTGAAGATTCATGCCGAGTAAACTCGACATAAATCTCGGGGACTGGATATCGAAGTTTTTCGAGGTGGACTGGATGTTGAATTTTTGGGAAGATTCGCGCCAAGTGATCTTTACTCGGTCGAGCTTCAATCACTCGACCCGAATCTCGGGGACTGGGGATAATATATCTATGTTCTATTGAGAAAGAGAAAAGGACTGAGTTGAGGAAGGTTTACCTCTGTGACCTTGCTGGCATTGAGAACGGCAACCTGCAGCGCATGAATGGACTGTGCGACGTGGCTTGGGCCAACCGGGTTAGGGGAGGAAACCTCGCTGGTATCAGCGGCATTCCAATCCATGCTATATTGCCCCACCGAACCCAGGCTGTTGCCGCTTTGGGTTCGCAGCTGAGGAATCTCCGAGATAGCTGTGCCGGCTTTGGAGACTCTGGCAACTAGTTGCTGGTAGCTCGAGGAGTGGGTTGGAGTCACCACCAGTTGCTTATCCGGAATAAGCGGCAATTTTCTAGTGGCCAATTGGCTCGGCACCGGATTTGGCACTGAGGCTGGCTTCTGGGATGCCGGTGTGGGAGATGACGGAGGCGGCTGTGGTTGTTGTTGTTGCTGCTGCTGCTGTTGTTGTTGCTGTTGCTGCTGATCTTGCTGCTGTGGTTGTTGCTGTTGTTGTTGCTGTTGTTGTTGCTGATCCGGCACATTCGGAGTGTCGGTTCGCTTCGGCGCGGAGTCCTTGTGGCCGGAGCCGAGGTCAACATTCGGTCAGGGGTCGAGGTCTCGGTGTTGAGGGAAGCCGGGTCCATGACCTCGATTTCTGGGACGTCTTGGCCTCCTCCAAGTGCGGCATCAGAAGCCGGCAGCAGTATGATGGCTGGGGTGGGGTGTACCCCGGAGTCAGTTGACCGAGGTTCCGCTGCATCGGAAGGGGTGAGCGCATGGAGGATGCGCTCTGGTTAACCTCAAGGGCATCACTGCATTGAAACAAAAAAAATGTTATCTCGGGGAAAGATTATCCCGGGAAAAGGAAGAAAGGGAAACAAGCGTATGTCGGCAAAGAGTATCTTACCCTTGAGTAACTGGCGGTGTCCTCTTGGCCCGTGACGGCTTAACCGCTGCTTTCTTCTGCCGCTTCGCTTTCGGCGCTGCTGGATCTAAGGATGTGGAGGTACCGGTTTCTGCACGCTTGCGAGATCCGCCTTGTTTGCCCGTAGTAGCAGGGCGTGTACTCGGAACAGGGCCGCCCGGGTTAGCTGATGCCGAGGACAGTGGGTGAGCAAAGGCGATAGGACGAACATCAAGTACCTCTAAAAGTTCGCAATCATCGTCATCGTCATCTGACCAATCTCGGATTGAGGCTCGGGCTCGAGGCTTACCCGAGGTAGGGGCGCCAGCAGCCGGAATCGGCATGTGATCCTCATCGTCCGGGTCATCAACCTCGGTGACGGCCGGGGCAGGTAGATCTTTGCCCCATTTGGCGGAGGGATCCGTTCCATCTTCAGTCCTTTGCTGAGTAAACCTCTGCAAGTCAGAAGCAGTAGACGGGTTATTTTAGGAGCCAAGTATGGAGCCGAATAAGAGTTATCTCGGCAGGAAAAAGTATGTCGGCATAAATTAAAAGTTACTTACTTGCTCCGGAAGCCGAGTTCTATCATGAGGTTTTAGACCCCATTTCCATTCCTCTGTCATCATCGTTCGGGCAATTGCCTTGACGCGTCTTCTGACCTCGGGTTTGGTCAGCTCGTGGGTGCTGATCCGGGTTGGATCGTATTGGCCACTCATGTGGCAAATCTTGTGAACCCGGGCTTGGAGGGGGAGACTCGGCGGCTGATAAGGGTCCTCAAGAGATCATCGCCCGTTATACCTTCCCCCACAAGCTGGTTGACAATCTGGTGAATTTGGTTGATCTCGAGGTTCGTATCTTTCGGGTTAAAGTTCCATTGGTATTGCTCCGTGGGGGCACCGATACTGAATGTCGGCAGGTTCAAGAGATCGACATTGTCCGGGCTCTTCACGTAGAAGAACGTGCGCTGCCACTTCCGGGATGATTCCAGGCCTTGAACCCGAGGAAAGATGGAGGCTTTCCGAGGTATAATTGTGGCAGCGCCGCAAGGAGTCATTTCTTTGGGGAGGGTCTTATCCGGATTCGGGACACTCTGCTTCCGGAGTTGGAAGTACTTGGCCCAAAGCTCAACGGTGGGCCAGAGTCCGAGGTATCCCTCGGAGAAAGAAACGCACGCCGAGAGGGTGGTGATGGCGTTCGCTGGGAGATGGTGGGGTTGAAGATGAAATTTGTTGAGGAAAGCCCGGAAGAATGGGCTCGCCGGGAGTTCGAAGCCGCGCTCGAAGTGCGCGACGAAGACCACGCGTTCATTGGCTTGCAGATCCGGCTCGGCCTCTGTGCCGGGAATCCGGCATATCACTTGTGCCGGGATTCGCTTGGTCCGGATCAGCCAATCTATCTCGGCTTGGGAGACATCCGAGCCTTCCCATCCGGCGCGCTCGCTTTCTTTGACGGGAATGTCGGCAGGCTCCGGAGTATTGCTAGCCGACATCTCGGCGGTGCGGCGAGGAAGTGAGAATCTGGTGCCCATGCCGGCGGCGGAATCTGCAAAGAGGCAAAGGTTCGCCGGCGGTGAGCATCTCTCGATGTTTGCGCGGTGGAGGAAAAAAAGCAAACAAGAGAAACAAAATTCTACGAAGAGAAACAAGAATCTATAAACAAGAAGCTAACAAGAAGATCTACGAAGAAGATCTAAAATATACGGAAAAGATCTAAGGAAGATCTGAGGAAGAACTAATAAAGAGCTAGGCGCTAGCCGCGGGAAATGCTGCGGTGAAGAACTCACCGGAGTTGCGGCGGCGATGCAAGGCGAAGAACGCAGGGCGTGCCGGCGAAGAGCTTGGCTCGGCGGAGGCGTGAAGAACTCCGGTGGGCGGTGGCTCGCGAGGTCCGGCGTCGTGCGGTGGCGGAGCGCACTGCGCGGTGGAGGCGCTCTGCGCAGAGGGATGGAGAAGAAGAAGAGGAAGGAGAGCGGGGAAGAAGAAGAAGAGGGGGTTGCCTCCGCTCCCCTATTTATGGGCGTGGGAGGTGTGCGGTTAGCGAAGTTACCGCGCACGATCCCCGTAACCGCAGCTCGGATTAACTGCGCACGATCTGTGCGGTTTGCGGTAGAAACGGCCGCACGTTCGGCCGCGTAGTGGGCCGCAAAGTGGAAACCGCCCAGAGCGTGATTAATGGCGCGGTTATTGGCGCAAGAATCGAGGCGCCGCGCGGTAACGCGCACGCCTGTGCGGTCAAAGCACTCAAGTGCGCAGATGACATGACAGCACGTGGGGCTCGCATGACGTGTGCGACATGCGCGCAGAGGCATGTCTGTCCGCACACCGGGACCGAGGAGGCCCGCAGCATTTTGCTGCCACGTGCAGTGGCACAATCTTTGAAGAGATCGAGGAAATCTTCTTGTGTCGGAGAAACCGACATAAGGGCAGACGTCGAAAGCAGTTCGAGGTTTTATCCTGATGTTTGAGGTGGACCGACATGATTATGTCGGATAATTGGTTTAAGCTGAGTTGGTTGTGAAAGCTTGACATGGTCCTTCAACTGAGTTCTTGTGTCGGAGAAACCGACATAGGGGCGGATGTCGGAAGGAGTTGGAGATTGGGTGCTTGTTGATTTGACTTGGTCCGACATAGTTATGTCGAATACTTTGGTCAAGTTGGTTTGGTTTTGTAAACCTGGAGTGGCCCTTCATCCGAGGCTGCAGGACCACACCAGCTTCGGGGACTAATGTCGGGGGGCTACCCCGGGTAGGGTCATGATATGGTATAAGCTGTGTCCAAGACTGGACCGAGGTACAAAAAACCGACATACCCGGGCCCGGAGGAGGCCGAGCTATGATGTTGGCGGAAACCGACATATACTTACCGAGATATGGGATCCGAGATATGGGATCCGAGACATGCTAACCGACATATGCATGTCGGTATCCTGTGTGTTTTCTTATGTACAGGGGAGGCTATTCAGGAAAGGGAATCCGGCATATCCATGCCGGGTTAAAGAGAGGAGGCACATTGTGTCGGATTGGAAATCAATGCATGTCACATCCCGTCTGACACGGGAGCGTGGCGTGCAGTATGGCGCGGGTACGAGATGACCGGTCACGCACGTCGTTGACCACGAGTGTACGTGGGAACAGGAGTACCAGGCATGGCGGGTCACATCCATCGCTGACCACGGGCGTACGTGGGAGCAGGACACGAGGTATGGACAGGCCACATCCTGTCCACTGTGCAGGGTACAATCATGACGTGCAAGCGTGCGCGTCTGCAGTGCCGGTACGGCGAGGTGACCGTTGCTAGTGCTGGGGTATAAATAGACCCTCACCCCCTCCTGCGTGAGGGACGGCGAGGGACGACGCCCAGGGAGAGACACTTCCCCACTTAGCTTCATCTTCTTCCTTAGAGCTCATTGCCATAGCTGCAAAGATACAGCTCAAGGAGCACCATTGTACTTGTGAGATATCAACATATAGAGAGAGGCAGACAGGAGTAGGGGTGTTACCTCCTCACGAGGGCCCCGAACCTGGGTATATTGTCTGTGTGCTTGTATTTTCCGTGTGCGCTCCTTAGCGCGCTAGTCCTCCCCGGTTCCACCAACGTCCATCGGCCCCAACATAAGCCATCCTATGACATCTGCCGTGATACCACCACGACAATGATATTTGGTCAATAATGCAGAATGTTTTGACAAAAAAAAGTGTATATACATATAAAAAAAGTATTTCACAAGACGTAACGATGCCATTTGAACAAACTCAGCCATAGTTGCTGGACAATTTCTACCAAGTCAAAGTAGTGTCATTACTTTAGTTTGTACTCTAAAATTTTCTATAAATAATTAAATATGCTGACTTAATCATATACTAGAACCTGCTATTGAAATATTTTTTAGATCATAATCTTTATAGATGTTTACTATAATAAGTAGCAACTACGTAAATTACACATTGTAGAATTTTTTTTGTTTTAGAACTAACGTTTGTTACAAAATATAGTTTAATATCTTTCAATGATATTCAGTCCAAAAAAAACACAAACTAATATTTACTAATATCGCCATGTTTTATGTGGTTAAATTACGCGAACAAATAGGTAATTATACTTGTAAATTTGTAACATGCTAAAAATAAGATGTAGAAAAGTATAACATTTTAGTACAAATTTTATTTATTTTGTTTGCACGGGCCTGTATTTTCATTGTATCGGCCTTGTTCTGAATTGTTTGCTTCCCATCATCCTCGAATTCTTCAATCCTAAGCGGGATGAATTGCTAATCCACGACAATGAATATGGAACCATCATGAGATATAACAACGTACAAGCGAATAAGTTACAATGACTAATCACTCATGTTTCCACTAATATAATTGTTATTTTGTTGTGATCCAAATTCATATGAATATATAAAGATAAAGCTAACTTCGGACGGAGCGAAGTGTTGATCTTGCTTTTGTTCATCGTTTTAGTGTCTATCGTTTAATGTACGATAGATGAATATGCGTGGACGAACATTTTCCGCTTGTTGTAAGATTTATCATGATGCGCATGTCTTAGTCCCATTGATCGACCTCGGGATCACGAATGCGATGACCCAGTGATGTGTCGAGGCTTTCCCTCGAGACAACACAAATTATGTCGTCCCTACCCCAGAGCGAGCAGCACCTACACCTGCAAGCCGCCGTCCTCGGTCCTTGTCAAGGCTCCACGACCGGCACATCGCGCTCACCGGCCCGATTCCGCCATGTCTTTCTCGCCGAGAAAACGTAGCCACGGCACCGCCAAATCGTCCGTGGTCCAGAATGTCATCGGCTGTTCGCAGTTCGCACACAAGTAACTGCCTCCAGCGTGCGCGCCGTTACCACCGGCCGGCCGGCCTTACCGCGACGGCCCTTCCGGCGAGGCAGGGCCGATGGAGCCGCCCAGCAACAGGGAAGACAGGGACTGCGTCCGCGTCTGCGTGAACGTGAGGGCGAGCGGCGTCTCGAGCGCGGCGGCCACGGTGTCCAGTCGTCCAGCCCACGCATCAATCAATCAGCACATCCATCTAGGCCGTGACCGCTCGCACGCACGCATGCGGCAATCAATGTCACGGCTCGCCGTGGCTAGGTACGTGGCCGGCGGGCGCGGCAGCCAAGCCGTCGACGGCAGCGGCGGCAGACGTCCCACAAGCTTTTCGGTGGCAACGACCCTCGGGGCCAGGCGCGGCCCACGGCGCTGCCCTGCAGCCGAGGGAACGAAGACGGACAGCGACGAGCGCCCCGCAACGCGCAGACGTGTCGTCGCTGCGCCGGACCCCAGAGCTAGCGGCCAAACCATGGCTTTTTTGGGATGCTCCCACCGCTAGTCGGCCGGGGAAAGCTACTGTTTTGTTCTCGTGGGGTTTTGACTGAACGTGTGATGAGGGGGTGCGGCATGGCGCGCTGTGCTTGCTCCGGCGGCGGCGTCCGATCCGATCGTTTGACCGCTAATCCGACCTTGCCTTCTCCACGCCCCGGCCACCGGCCTCCTCTTGTTTCTAGAAGCTTCGTCTGGTAACATGCGTCATACATACGGCAATCGAATTGGGCTACACCCTCATGCAACTGTTGTGTTTGTTCGCCAACAAAAAAAATTAACTGTTGTGTGCTGAACTGCCCAGTCCCAACAGCCTCAGGCCATCTGAAAATATATATAGGCCACTCAATCTTCATCGAGGACTTCACAAAGCTGGAGTTCAAAAAAAAAGCTGGAGTACATTTCTACTGAAAACGAGACCTCAAATTTCTGATCAAAATCTTAAAGCAAGACTGACTCCATATTGGCCCCACCAAACGACCTCTGAAAAAAGATCGCAGTAGTACTCGCGTGGCTGTCCTTGCATCCACGATTCCACCAGATATTTCCCCACGCCTAGGTGCTGTCGCCGTATCAATTTCGCCACTTGGGATCATATCTTCAGCTTGCAAGTCAACACAGGGCCCCTCTGCCACCGGCCGTGAATATCTGCCACCTGTCCGGACAACACCACCAGTTTCCGCATTCTTTATGCACATGAATGCGCACGTAAGAGGAGGGATCCAATCCAGCAGCGCCACCTGTTGGGTGCACTTCTCATTAGTCTCCTCGATCGATGCACCAATCATGCAACTGTTCACCACCTGCTTTTTTTATCAATTATTGGCAAGCTGAAAATATCGACCATGCTTGGAGTGTTGCTTAGTTTTAGAAGGAAGCCTTGCTTTTGGTAACCGCTTGTGATGGTCAAGACAAGCAAAACGTGGAAGTGGAGCCCAAACGACTTACTGGAAGAAGAAAGGAGGCGGTGTCGTCCACATTCTTAAGGACTGAAACCGCTTTTGCGTCGAGAAGAAGATGAACTTTATCGTCTCTGTCGGAAGAAAAAAAAAGTGACTTACGAAAAACTAGCTCTATTGGCGAGGATTTGGGACGTAATGACGAAGCAGCGTGAGATCTCGATCACATATTCACATATGTATCTCATGCTACCTCCATGTATGGTCCTACCTCTTGCTTGCACAAGTTCTTGCGTAAGCTCGCCAGCACTGTTCATTGGCTTGCACCTGTGTATTTTCTGCCAAGTCTGACCGTTTGACAAAACTATTGCAGTATCTAGGCCCTCTGCAAAACTATTTTTAAATCTGACCCTAGTGAGTTCGGCGCCAAAGCCTATGGCATCGACCCTGTTCGGCTAAAAAAAAGTGTGACGCCGACATGTACATGTTCGGCTCCATTCTTGTTGGCGCAGACATCATAGGTCAGGTCAGACTTGGAAATAGTTTCACGGAGAGGCCAGACGTAGCGATAGTTCTGTAAAAGGGGCAGATTTGGCAAAAAAAAAATACTGCATTTGTTGCGCGTATCCTTGCGTCAGCTGCCATGAGATTAGCAAACACTAAGCACGTTTAGTTTCTTCTTGTCAGCTGTTCACCGGAGGTGCAAGCTAGGCTCCGTTACAGCGCTAGCACTGTTTTAGTGTTTATGCATGCCGATAATGCCTGTCCACGTACCGACGTACGTGTCCAATTAATACATGTTTGTGGCTGAGCTTAGCCTAATTGCTCACATAGTCACATGTGCATGCGATTCAAGCTAGATTCTTAGGCCTAAACTTTGTTTGGAAGCTAAGCGTGAGGGGTGTGCTTATCCACAAAAGGGAAGAAGGTTGTTACACCACTCAAGCGGCAGCGTGCCTTTCCCCTTTCGGCAGCAAGATGGCTAGAGCTATCCTGCTGTACCATTCGACCAAGGAATTGTCTATAATAATTCGCAAATCCAAATCTGCTAATTGTTCTCTAATAGCACCTGCTCCTGTCGCAATTTTCCGATTTCGAAATGCTGCAAAGCCTGGGGTAGAAAAAAGTTAAGACATGCACCTAGCTATGATCAGAGCGCCGTATCTGCAGCAGATACGCCTGGATTAATACAAAATAAAAGCGATTACTGCCGGAGTAATTAGTCGGAGCACATGCATGCGTGCGGTGCTGATTTGCTTCTGATTTTCGAAGAGATTTTGTCTGAAAAATCTGCATGCGATCGATCGAGTGATATTCTAGAAATTTAAATAGTGATATGGCTGGTGTAAAGGCATTGCCTCCAAAGTGCAAATCAGGCGGATCTAATCCACTAGGCCGTTAGGATCAATCGGCGATTAATTATGGTAACTTAGCAAAAATGGGCGCCATCAGCAGGAGTCCTTTAAGCACTTTATATGGCAAAAGTCCAGCTAATTTTTTTTTAATAATACACAATAATTATTTAATTCCAGAAATATTACGCGTTTTAAATTTTTTCCAAAAATAGGATTCCGTCGTCTTTGCCAAAGACGAAGTTGGCCTGTCGTCATTGCTGAAGACGACGAGCAGGCTGTCGTCGTTGACGATGACGACTGGCCTGTCGTCCTGAGAGGCCATGCAACGTCGTCTTTGTCGAGGACGACGCTCGCCTGTCGTCTTTGCCGACGACGACGTTGGCCTGCCACGGCAGAGCGCGCTAGGGCAAAAAAAGAAAGAAAAAGCTGCTAACTCACGATTTAATTTTTGTGTTTCCCGGTCGTCGCAATTTGTCTCCCGCTCTTTTTCTCCCGCCCATTTCCTCCCGCCCATTTCCTCCCGCCATTTTTCTCCCGCTCTTTTTCTCCCGCCCATTTCCTCCCGCCATTTTTCTCCCGCTCTTTTTCTCCCGGGTGAGCTTATATATACCCCAGCAGACGTTGTGATGGAGGCGTGTGGTGTGTGGTGATTTTCTTAGTCGCATAGGAAGGATGTCTGGTAGTTCGGGTCCTAGTTTGGAACATAGGTCATGGTGTGTTCTGTATGAAGCCGTAAGATGGACTGATGGTAGTATTAGGGAGGGTAGGGCGAAGAGCTGTTATAGGGAGCTAGTTAGTGAGTGGGGAAACATTCGTGAGCTGAGAGAAACTATAGCCAAAAAATACAATATCCCGCATATGACCCCTGAAGAAATTTTAGATGAAATTGATGGGTGGCGGTGGAAGTGGCAGAGAGTGAATGAGCTAAAAGATATCGAGGCGGGTCTACGGGACATGCCTATGACACCTAAGTCAAAGATAATCCATTTTTCGCGGGAGGCCTATGCATTTCACGTGGAGGTAACTGAGTACAGAAGTTATATTATGTTAGAATATAGTGTTATTTGTCTGAAATTTTTTCCTCTGCTATTGTTCTTGTGCAGCGCTGGCCCGCAGACGCACAGTTTCTGAACAAAGAGATCCCTCATTTTTGTTGGATGGAAGCTCTTTTTGGCGCTTGTCCTGATGGGCGTCCACAGAATGCATTGTACGCTGATGACGTGGAGAGGGCTATATCAAAGGCCAAAGATGACAGTGATGATGATTTCATGCCTCCTAAACGAGGCAAATGCAGACGTAAGTTTAAGAGTGTTGGCGCATCGAAGGTTGTCGCATCTGAAAATAGTGATGATGACTTCATGCCTCCATCACGAACACGTGGTAGAGGGAAGTGAATTCGTTGATTAGAATGAGTTATCGTTGAGTTTCATGTATTATTTACAAGTATCTTAAAGATCTGGTATGTAGAATTACTGAAGTTGTAACGTAGAGTTGTAGTTGTATGTTAGATTAATTTATCGATGCAATGTGGAAGGATATGTCTCGTACATAGATATTATATATGTCTTCTACATAGATAATAATATGTCTCACATACAAATCAAAATACATAGATATCACTGGCCCCTGCGTGGCCGAGGATCACGAAGAGGGGGCTCGGTGGGCGTCGACCACCCATACCTGTGTGGTGCCCTGTTTTGACGAGGCACTGTGAAGTCCACGTTATGCTGTGTATCCTGTGTGGGGTATGGTGGAGGAGTCTGCTGAATGTGACCCTGTGACGGCTGCGTTGGGTATCCTGCAGTGTCAAAAATGCTCATCCAGTGGGACATCTCCTGCAGTGTCCCCCCCTCTTGGTCACTCCCCCACGCTGATCCAGATCCGGACGCCTGGTGTCCGGACGTACCCGCATGATGTCCATAGGATCCTAGAGATGGAATCGTTAGTACGTAAGAAATACGCGGGCCCAATTGAAATTTGAAAACAATATATGTACCGTAATCATGGTATGACGGGGCGGGACCTCGGTACTGAGGTGGAGACTGTGGCCCATATCCGTAACTGGAAGTGGGACCCTGCCACGTCGAGCCTCCTGGTTGGTCGGGAGGAGGTGGCCTAGAATGTGCTGATATACGTGGACGCGGCTCTTGTCGGTGATGGTGCTGGTCGTCGTGCTGATGCTGCTCCTGATGCTGCTCCTCCTCGTGCTGATGCTGCTCCTCCTCATGCTGATGCTGCTCCTGATTCATCTGCTACTGTTGCCGCTGCTGGCGTCGTGAAGGGGGCGCGGGGTCCGTTGTCCAGCCGGGTGGCGAACAACGTCCTCTCTGCGGGTGCACGTGAGTGTCGCGTAGACGTCCCGTAGCTTTCCCTCCAGCCTCCTCATCCAGGACATCGGCTCCTCCCGTGGTACCAAAAGAGGGCCAGTGGAAATAGAACGTCCATACTCAGCGAACTCATTCTGAATCTCCTGTGTCAAATTAGCCTGACAATAGAAATATAACGGATTAAATAAATATATATATATGTGTGATAGCATGTACCAGATAGATGAATTAGTGAAAAGAAACAAAATATTACCGCGTGCTGTCTGGACGCAGAAGTGTCATATGTCGGGTACGTATCCCACGTAGTAGGGGCAGGTATAACCTCCGGGTGAGAGTGCTGAACGATTTGTAGCCGTGTTCCTGACATGTACCTCTGCAGGTAGGCATTGTATAGAGCGATATCAAACCCGGCAGTCTCGACCCAGACCCGCTCCGTCGCAGTGTCCCAGTCTGAAACGTAAGGTTGTTGCCTCTGCAGCCACTCTCTCGCGGTCCACCTAATTCCCATCCTCGAGGTACTATAATTTGGGTGAGTTTTTATCAGTACAAACTGATGTAGTAGGAATAATTTAGGAAATAAACAACTTAACACATACCTGTGGTGCACCTCTGGGAGGGGATGCTCTACTGGAGGAGGATCTACCAACTGTCGAAGACCAAACTGGCTCATAACCCTCTGTTGGGACATCTCCTCCACGAATATATCGAAGATGATCTTCGATTTTGTCATCCAATACTGTCGGTCACGTGTGCAGAGAACCGAAATACCTCCCGGGTATCTTCGTTGAATAAGCTCCTCGGTGTACGGCTCCCGGATTACCGAAGTGTACATATCAAATTGCTCATTAAAAGCAATGTACACTTGCTTTGTCTGCTCAGTAGCAAAACGTCTCTGCGTACAACAGAAGTTAGTTCGTAGAAAGTACATGTGATGTATAAAATTATAACAAGATGTATACCTTATAGCGTGCATAGACAGTGTCAGGTATGACTGGGCGTCCAATAGAGAACCTCTCCCACGCCCATAGCTGCAGAAAAAGAGGGCACCCGAGCAAGGCTGACTTATCTGCCTTCAGCATGCAACCGTTGCACATAGCTCGGTATGTAGCCGCTAACACAGCGGATCCCCAACTCCTCTGTCTGATGTGCTCTCGCCCAGCAGCATCAGCAATCTCCCGTGCGAAAGGGAGGTAGCGCGCGCTAATAGTGTCGACATGGTTCTCTGTAAACATCACCTTACCAAGAAGCCACATGATGTATGCCTCCATGCCTGTCGTGAAGGATGCACACATTCGGCTTATCCTTCACAACAGCTATCTTCAGTTGCCTGAAGAACCAAGTCCAACTGTCAATGTTCTCGCTCTCCACAAAAGCAAATGCGAGGGGCACAACTTGATTGTTACCGCCTTGACCAATTGCAGTCAGGATCTGTCCCCTATACTTGCCCGTGAGAAATGTGCCATCTACACATATCACCGGACGACAATGTCTGAAAGCCTCGATGCATACGGCGAATGAGAAAAACACTCGATGCAGCACCCTCACATTTGGGAACTCTGGCCTGAACAAATCTTGGATTTCTACATAGGTGCCTGGATTCCGGTACTGCAGAGTATGTAGCAGCCGTATAACAGAGTCATATGAGTCGAAATATGAACCAAATCTGTTCTCAAGCGCCATATGCTTAGCCCTCCAAGCCTTGCCATAAGATATTTCATAATTGAATCTGACAGCCACTTTTGTTTGGAGGGCACTAACTTCCATCGATGCGCATGACACTATCTCGGTGTATAGCGACCGAGCTATAAGCGTGGAAGAAAGATTACGATGCTCTTTAGGGATACTGTCAATTCGACATGTGTGAGGTACAAAGTCACTTATCCTCCAGCTATAACCATTCTTTGGGAGATGTCCATGCACCCTGCCGGGACAATTTATTTCAGCACATTCCATTGTCAAATATTTCTGACTGGACACCACAGTATTCATAACCCTCCAGGTGGACAATGCCCATTTGATGACTGCATCCCTCAAAGCTTGCTTGTCAGTATACATAGCACCCTTGGCAATGTTGTTCTCATGATATTCCCATGCTGAATCATGACCATCATCTACGGTCATGGTCGTAGAGAAGTCCCGATCCCATGCTGCAGGATTTGGTACCTCATCTACGTTCTCTTCTCCGTCTGACTCATCGGAATCATCGCCTTCAGTACTATAGCCATCTATATCTTCAGCTTCCATCTCGTTCTGCATGTGCCCGTTCATTTGCCCGTCTACCTCGTCGCCATCCACCTCCCCACTGTCATTTACCTCATTTTCTCCTTCAACTTGACAGCTCTCACCTCCACCAAAATCAGACCCATAATTTGACATAGACATGTCCATCGGTTCACTTCCCTGGCCAGGATCATAAGCACCCTCACCTTCATGGGCAGAAAACTCGTCCTCAGGGACACTGACCTCGTTGAAGGCGGGAAGAACTAGGGCACAAGGAGAGCAACTCCTTTTTGCGCAACCTTTTAACCATCCCGACCATTTAGAATCAGACTCCAGTGGTTTCAAAACGAAGTAAATATTTGTCCTTGAATTGCTCCACAAAGCATGAACACTGACGGTCTGTGTCTGACTATCAAGCCCTAAACTTCCCGTCAACCAATTTTTTACCTCACTTATAGACCATGTTTGAGGAGCTGGGAGGTCAACATCTATATAATCAAACTCACTCAGATCAGCTCCCGTTTCACACATTTGGACTCTACCAGGACCATAGAAAAACCTGATCTTCACTAAATCCGACATCTCCGCTGACATAAATAAATATTTACCATCGTTAATATACATATAAATATTTACTACAAATATAGCTACAATATTTACTACCGTCACAAACTATTTCTTAACAACGCATGTTCATACATATAACAAATATATCACTACAAAATTACTACCGTCACAAATATAGCATATGACCGTCGAATCATACCCTTGAAGCGTGAGAGGCAACGCCGTCCGGCAGTCTCGAATCAACGGCGCACCAACACGAGCAGAACCACCACAATGCAGGCCTCCAGCACCACCACCACCACCACCATGCAGCCCTCCACGACCACCATCACCCCCACCCGCCAACCATCACCACAACCTCCACGAGCTATCCCATCAACAGATCGGAGTTCCCCTAGCTTCTCTTAACCTTCTAGCACCGATTTATGGTGGCAAATCTGAAGATTATTGGTATAAAATGGAGATTTAATTCGGTTTGTGTGGGGAGCAGTGAGAGGAAACGAAGAACACGCAGGCGAGTGAGGAAGAAGAAAGAAGTGAAGAGAGAGGAAATCGCGCGGCCGGGCTGTCGCCTGCATGCATGCAGCCACTTCTCGTCATTGCCGTGGACGACGGGGCCCGCCAATGTCGTCATCGGCGTGGACGACAGGCCAGCGAAGACGACAAGCCAGCGAGGCGACTGCGACGACGTGGCTCAGCCAGTAAGCGTTCGACGCGTGGACCTGTGGGCCCTCTCGTCATTGCCAACGACGACAGGTCGACGTCGTCATTGACGAAGACGACGGGATCCTATTTTTGGAAAAAATTTGAAACGCGTGTTATTCCTGTAATTTAATAATTTTAGTGTATTATTTAAAAAAAATTAGCAAAAGTCCACCGGTGAATACTCCAAATGGGCAACGTAGCAATCTGAGCACGAGTATAGAATGGTTTAGCGGTGGCTGCCAAAGCTTATTAAATCTGATCCGGTGGATTAAACAACTGGTGTTCATGTCATTCTGTGATCCAATGCCGGTGCTGGTTATTGTCGTGACGTTGGCTAGATGCCTAGGCATGCGACTAGTTACTATAAGATCATGGCTTCGCATACTATATGGACCGTCGACGTGCGTTTCTAATTGAATTCATAGCCAAGCTTGAAGAACACGTACGCCTGCGTAGCGTACGTTAAAGTAAATTCATTGTTTTTCGGGGGTGTCTGTACTATTGGTTTGATCAATAGATATGGGATCTTTCTCACAAAATAAATAAATTGATGAGCCAGTAGCACACATGAGTATACAGATGTCACCACGTTTAAAACCCTTGATATGCCGTTGGTTGGATGGATCCGGCAGCGGTGACACACAAACGTCTCTCCCTTCATGAAGACATTGTCTTGTTGGATAGTACTCAGTAGTTCTTTTATCCGTTCTAGTGTTGTTTATATGGTAGTAAAAGTTATTTTGGAAGCATATTTGAGCGCCGACCTCTTCAGCATCATTTATCTAAATAAATTTGGTTGGGAGCATCACATGATGCAAATTTTGATAGGATGACCCCTCCATTATACTATAAGAAGAAGAAAAATGTCATCACTTTAAAACAATTACGTGTATAGTGACTTTGAAATCCAAACTTATCTAATTTTCAAGAGAATTTTGAAGTTAGACCTTGTCATATTGTTTAAAGTAATCACCAGATTTAAATTATGTTGTAAATCGATAGCAAAGAAACGACGAAGAGCGGAACGATCAAACCAAAGGGGACACGAGATTTAACGTGGAAAACCTCTCCAAACAAAGGAGAGGAAAAAACCACGGGCGCCAGCCAGCAATACTTCACTATATCGGGTGAGGTTACAAACGCCGTGGGTTTACAATGTGTGGCTTACCCCAAAACGGCGGCTTACAAGAGGAATAAATAGAAGCATCAAACCCTAGGTCGGCTGCAGTCCAACCCGGAATCAATCCCACCTCGGCGGTAGTACCGCTTAACCCAGCGGTACTACCGCTGGGGTGGGCTGGTTCGTCTCTTCCCACCTCAGCGGTACCGGCGGCGGTACCGCCAGCGGTACCAGTCGGTACCGGACAAGTGCGTCAGACGGCCATTCTGGCGGTAGCGGGGCGGTAGCGGTGGCGGCAGCTCTCGAGCGGTAGTACCGCTTAACCCAGCGGTACTACCGCTGGAATTTGGAACACCATAAAACAACACTCCACCTTGAGACAAATTCCATCTTGTAGCATGAAAGAGAACTTCACCCTGAAAACAACAAAGAAACACCTTCGGCGCCAAATAGCCTCTTGGGCTAGACAGTGATACCAACTAAGCCCGAGCAAAGCTCGAACTTAGTAACAGGAACTGGCTTTGTCATCATATCAGCAGGATTATCATGAGTACTTATCTTGCATACCTTCAGCTTACCTTTTGCAACAACATCACGCACATAATGGTATTTGACGTCAATGTGCTTTGTTCTCTCATGGAACATCTGATCCTTGGTAAGGTAAATAGCACTCTGACTATCACAAAACAGGTTAATGCAAGTATCATCTCCACAAAGCTCAGCAAACAAACCTTTCAGCCAAACCGATTCTTTACATGCTTCAGCAATAGCCATGTACTCTGCTTCAGTGGTAGACTGGGCAACAACGGATTGCAACGTTGCCCTCCAACTCACGGCACAACCACCAAGCGTGAACACATAACCTGTGAGGGATCTCCTCTTATCCAAATCGGCAGCAAAATCTGAATCCACATAGCCTACGAGTCCCTCATCAGTCTTGCCGAACTTGAGGCAAGCATTGGATGTGCCACGAAGGTACCTGAAAATCCACTGAACAGCCTTCCAATGTTCTTTACCAGGATTAGCCATATATCTACTAACCAAACTCATAGCATATGATAAATCTGGACGTGAGCAAACCATGGCATACATTAAAGAACCAACAGCACTAGAATATGGAACTCTAGACATGTACTCAAAATCCTCATCCGTACTAGGACATTGTTCAGCTGACAATTTAAAGTGAGGAGCAATAGGAGTACTAACAGACTTTGCATCATGCATGTTAAAACGATGAAGAACTTTCTTAATGTAATTTTGCTGACTAAGAAACAACAAACCAGAATTTCTGTCACGGGTAATCTCCATACCTAGAATTTTCTTAGCAGCACCAAGATCCTTCATCTCAAACTCGCTACTCAACTGTGACTTGAGAGCAGCGATATCTTTCTTGCTCTTGGCAGCAATCAACATATCATCAACATATAATAACAGGTATATAGGTGATCCATTAACAAACTTAATGTACACACAGCTATCAAATTCAGACCTCTTAAAGCCATGTGACAACATAAAAGAATCAAACCTTTTATACCACTGACGAGGAGATTGTTTCAAACCGTATAAGGACCTTTTCAACTTACACACAAGATCCTCCTTACCAGGCACTATGAACCCTTCTGGCTGGTCCATGTATATCTCCTCCTCCAACTCTCCATGCAGAAACGCAGTCTTTACATCTAACTGCTCAAGCTCAAGATCACGCATAGCAACAATACCAAAAATGTACGAATTGAACTATGCTTAACAACTGGAGAGAAAACATCATTATAATCCACACCTGGAATTTGACTGAAGCCTTTTGCAACTAACCTTGCCTTAAACCTCGGAGGCTCGCTAGGAGATAAACCCTCCTTTCTCTTGAAGATCCACTTACAGCGGACTGCCTTCTTTTTCTTAGGCAAGCGCACAACTTCCCATGTGCCATTCTTATCGAGTGACTGCATTTCTTCTTGCATAGCAGCAAGCCACTTCTCGCGGTCACCGGAACCAATAGCTTCAGTATAGGTGGACGGCTCATGTCCGTGCTCCACCTGTTCTGCACAACTCAGAGCATAATCAACAATGTTACACTCTTCAATTAAACGTGGTCGAGGACCACAATTCCTCCTGTTCCTACGAGCAGCAATAGACTGTTGTGGCTGCAAAACAGGGGGTGAGTTCTGAACATTATCATTATCAGAATCAGAAGAAACAGAATCATCAGAACCAGCAGAATCAGGATCAGAATCATCTGAAGTAGCAGCACCATCATTGTCAACAGTGACATTTTCCTTTTCAACAGAGTGCTCCACCTCGACACGAACCTGCTCCTCAGAAAAATCTGGCAAAACATCTGAGGACAACTTATCAAAGTACATAACAGATTCATTGAAAACAACACTCCTGCTCATAAATGCCTTGCTAGTTTCGGGATTCCATAACTTGTATCCTTTTACACCCGAACCATAACCAATGAACACACACTTAATAGCTCTCGGCTCTAACTTTCCATTATCAACATGAGCATAAGCAGTGCAGCCGAAAACTTTAAGCTGTGAATAATCAGCAGGAGAATCTGACCATACCTCAATGGGAGTTTTCTTGTCGAGGGGAATAGATGGTGACCTGTTTATCAAGTAGCAGGCGGTGGCAGCCGCCTCAGCCCAAAAACGCTTACTCATGCGAGCGTTGGAGATCATGCAGCGAGCCTTGGAGATGATGGTCCTGTTCATCCGCTCCGCTACACCATTCTGCTGAGGCGTGTACGGGATGGTGAGGTGCCTGACAATGCCTTCTTTCCTGCAATAATCATTAAAGGCATTCGAACAAAATTCGCCACCATTGTCAGTACGAAGTAATTTCACCTTCCTTTCTGTTTGCCTTTCAATCATAGCTTTCCACTCTTTAAAAGCAGCAAACGTATCATCCTTATTTTTCATGAAATAAGGCCAAACTCTTCTAGAGTAATCATCAATAATGGTAAGCATATAACGAGCACCACCATAAGAGGGCTTACGAGATGGCCCCCAAACATCAGCATGTACATAATCAAGTGTACCTTTGGTGGTGTGGACAGAAGCATTAAACTTAACTCTTGTGTGCTTACCGAAAATGCAGTGTTCACAGAACTGCATCTTACCCAAACTGCATCCTTGCAGCAAGTCTCTCTTGATCAATTCTGCCATACCAAGTTCACTCATATGTCCAAGACGCTTATGCCAAAGGTTAGTTTTACTAGCGTCATCATGAGAAACAGCAGCAACAGTACCAGATAACGTGCTACCTCTAAGAACATATAACTTAGCAGAATTCATATCACCAACCATAACTATGAGAGAACCTTTTGATACCTTTAGGAGTTTATTTCCTCCTTTGTACTTGTACCCGTCACAGTCAAGGGTACTGAGCGAGATCAAATTTCTTGCCATGGTTGGTATGTGTTTCACTCCCGTCAGCGTGCGTGTCATACCGTCATGTGTCTTGACCTGAACGGAACCAACGCCAACAATGTTGCATTGCTGGTCGTTCCCCACACGCACGAAATCTCCAGTCTGCACTAACTCATAAGAACTGAACCAATCTTTGTTACAGCAAATATGAAAAGAACATGCAGTATCTAGAATCCATTCATCCTGACGAGAAACACATGCAGCTAAAACAGCTAGGCATTCGCCATCAGAACTACCATCAACAACAGAAGCCTCACCGGTATCATTACCTTCATTATTTTTCGGTTGGTAAGTACCTTTTCTTTTCTCCTTGTTCTGCAACTTCCAACAATCATCAATGACATGATTAGATTTCTTACAATACCTGCAGAACTTGTCACGGCCTTTAGACTTTGAGCGACTCTGTCACCCTTGCTCTTGTCTCTGTTGTTGTTGTGGTAGTGGTTATCTCGCTGCTCAGGCCTCCCTCGGACCTGCAAAGCATCGCCCTTGGAGGACGACGACTCCTCTTTCTGTACCATACCTTTCATCTTTTCCCTGGCAAGCAGGGCCTCATATACTTCCGCGGTGGTTAGTTCATCACGGCTTAACAGTATGGTATCACGAAAATTTGCAAAGGAATTTGGCAGCGAGCATAGAAGTAAAAGTGCTAGATCTTCATCATCGTACTTTACCTCCATCGACACTAGGTCAGAAACGATCTCCTTAAAGATCGATAAGTGATTCATTACCGAACCACCTTCTTGCAACTTGTGCGTGAACAACTTCATCTTCACATGCATCTTGCTGGTGAGATCTTTGGACATGCAGATCGACTCCAGCTTAGCCCACAGTGCCGCTGCGGTTTTCTCCTGGAGTACTTCTTGCAGAATATCATTAGATAGATGAAGTTGAATAAGCGATAAAGCCTTACGGTCTTTCCGCTTCTCATCGGCGGTCCATGCCGCCGCATCCTTGTCGCCGAATTTCTCCAGCGCCTCGTCAAGATCATTGGACTGTGCGAGGATCGCACGCATCTTGACCTGCCACAGCGAAATCTCGTCTTGTAGTCCAGCGCCGGTAGATCGAACTTCATCGATGCCATCCAAAACCCTAATCTGAAAACAGATCTGAAACAGGGCTCTGATACCACTTGTTGTAAAACGATAGCAAAGAAACGACGAAGAGCGGAACGATCAAACCAAAGGGGACACGAGATTTAACGTGGAAAACCTCTCCAAACAAAGGAGAGGAAAAAACCACGGGCGCCAGCCAGCAATACTTCACTATATCGGGTGAGGTTACAAACGCCGTGGGTTTACAATGTGTGGCTTACCCCAAAACGGCGGCTTACAAGAGGAATAAATAGAAGCATCAAACCCTAGGTCGGCTGCAGTCCAACCCGGAATCAATCCCACCTCGGCGGTAGTACCGCTTAACCCAGCGGTACTACCGCTGGGGTGGGCTGGTTCGTCTCTTCCCACCTCAGCGGTACCGGCGGCGGTACCGCCAGCGGTACCAGTCGGTACCGGACAAGTGCGTCAGACGGCCATTCTGGCGGTAGCGGTGGCGGCAGCTCTCGAGCGGTAGTACCGCTTAACCCAGCGGTACTACCGCTAGAATTTGGAACATCATAAAACAACAAATTACACGTCTTAACACCTAGAGAGAGTGCAAGTACTGTAAACTCTCGGTCGCTCATAAATTAAGACATGCGATTGTTGCAGTATAAACACATCTTTTAAACGAGTGGTTTAATTTTCCTTCAGGGGTAACTTTTTCCCCAATCAAATTTTCTCGCGATTATGTTTCTTGGAATTTTTTCCTCATAGAGCTTGTTTCGTTTGTAAGATTGAAAAAATAAATTTTCCGCACGGTCCACTTCACAACCAAATCCCAAGGAAACTTTAGATATTTTGTTTTCGTTTTTTCCAGTGGTGCGGCCAAATAGCATCTACACACATATTCCAGTGTGTGCAATTCATGTATAATCCAATATGTCATGGCATCAAATTTCTATGTATGCTTTTCTGTGATGATGAGACCCAAAGAGACCGTAGACATAGACAAATACCAGAAGGTGTAACCGCTGTTCAGATAATTCTACCAACAGAATACCTGAATAACACTTCGACGACCAAGTTTTCGGCTATGTTTTTTCAGGAGACTACCAACGAATGTAGAGCAGGTATTCGTAGCCCCATAGCTGGAGACCAGCAGTCCAGCACACACACTACTCTATTCCGGCGACCGGAGACAGCCTCACAGGTGTCTCATTAGATAATCTCACACTTAGCCAGCCAGGAATCAATCCCCTGTGTTAGGAATTAATTAATTAGTTTAATGGGTTAAATCCCTGCTTATGTCGGTTGCCAAAAGCTTCCTTGTAAACCGCCTTTGTACCAGGGTATATATACCCGATATTCTATCAATGAAACCAACACTTGATTCATTTGTCGCTCTCTCGATTGTCTCTCGATTTACTTCCAACACGTTATCAGCACGCTCTGCCGAGAGCGATTTTCATCCATCGAGAAAGAATGAAGGAGCCGAAGAACGGGAAGAAGGCGTTGGCCCCCATCGCTCTAAAAATCGAAGCCCCCAACAAAGAACTGGTCTTCAGATCATCGAAATCGAAATAGAACAGAACATCATACGAGAAAAGCCTGCAGAAGAAGATCGGGATATAGGAAGAACAGGCAAATCGGTAAGAAAAAATGCTTGGAGTCACTGTTTCTTCTACTCGTTGACGACGCCATCAAGAACAGAGGAAGAACAGTGGCCATAATCCCAAAATCTCTACTGCTAATCGGTAAGAACATCGATTGCATCTCAAAAATCAGATTCGTCACCAAAGATTTCCGTGGTCGTGGTAGCCGTGACATGCGTACTCGGCCCCGGCGTGTCCAACGATGAGCACGAGGCCCGCCGCTGCAATCTCCGACCCCGCGGTCGTCGAGGTCGCCGCCAGTCACGCGCTCGCCTTCGTGCCGCCGGGATACATGCCTATGCCGTCCTCCACGGGCCGCCGCTCCCTGCCCTCGCCTTCGTGCCGCCAGGAAACACACATATGCCGTCCTCCACGGGCCGCCGCTCCCTGCCCCTCCTCCGTCTCCGCCGAACGCGGGGGTTCGCCGCCGCCTCTTGGCGCTCGGTGTCCCGCTGGCGAGCCCGCCGTCGAGCAGCCGCTCCGGCCGCGCGGGCACATGGAGCCCGACGGCGCTCGGGCTCATGAACGGCGCCTCCAACGGCGTCGCGCCCGCACCCTCCTTCCCGGAGGCTTTTTCCGACGAGGACGAGCGCGGCGGGTGTTCTTCTTGCCGCCGGTGATGCGGCCGACCGACCGTCGCGGTCTCTGCCTGACTTGTTTTTGCGAATTGGGGATCGGGGATTGAGGACGAGCGAACTCCCACCAAATGTTTCGTTCAGAAGAAGTTTACTTGGAACAAGACAAGCATCTTGGAATGCTTTGCTCATTCGATTGGATTCAATCCAATTGTCGGAAGGTCCAGATAAGTTTCAATGGAATCTCACGAAGAACGGCACATTCTCGGTTGATTCTATGTATAGAGCGCTTATTCTACCCAAAATTCCAGTCGATAGTTCTCATAATAACAAACTTTGGAAGATGAAGATACCGCTAAAAACTAAAGTGTTTGCGTGGTATTTACGTCGAGGAGTAATCCTCACCAAAGATAACCTTGCCAAACGCAATTGGCACGGAAGTAAAAAGTGTGTTTTCTGTCAACATGACGAGACCATTACGCACTTATTCTTTCGGTGCGAATTCGCTAGGTCTATATGGTCAGCTATCCAGATAGGTTCTACCTTACATCCACCTAGTTCTGTTGCCAACATTTTTGGCAGCTGGTTAAACGGAGTGGATTCGAGGTTCAAACTATTCAGCAGGGTGGGAGCGATTGCTGTTATTTGGTCGCTATGGCTATGTAGAAATGACAAGGTTTTTAATGATAAAAATGCTTCTCTTATGCAGGTTATTTACCGGTGCACAGCGACGCTACGAGCATGGTCATCCCTGCAGCGTGTGGAGCATCGAGACTTATTTTTGGTGGTGGCATCGAGACTGGAGGCTGCGGCCAGAGAGTTATTTTCCCGGCATGGGTGGCAACATAGACTCCGGATAGACCTACCAGTTTCTTAGGCGGATCTACAATTTCTCATTTTGATATGTAATTCACCTTTTTATCTTTTGCTTTCCGACTTGAGTGATGCTGAACTGGTGGCTGTGTGCATCTTAGTTATGCAGAGGCCGGGTGTAATGCTTAAAACTTTTAAGTAATAAAAGCCCTTTATCTAAAAAAAAGTTGCTGGGATTTTTTTCCCTCATCGGCCGCTCTCCCTTATCTATTCGCTTGACCAGGCTGGGCAGACAAGCCTACCTTACGTGGCAGATGTACATGCGGCTGGAAATTTAGGCAGCCAGCAGCGATTGATTGATTCTTTGCTTATTGCTCATTGATTTAGCAGTTTTGCATATCAATCACTTAGCAGTCCTAGCAGTGATTTTATTCCTGTTTTAGACTGTTAAATTCGGTACATATATTTTAGTATTGTTTTCTGTTGAGTACCAATGTATTCTAGATCCAAAATTGATGTAATCTATTTCCACTTTGTCACGTTTCGAAATTAATTACATCCATTTGCAATTGAGATTTTAAATTTCTTGCAAATGTAGATGCAAAATCAAAGTGATTTCTTCAAATTGATGTTTTGGGATCATGATGTGGTGTGTAGATTTATCTACCACTACTGTTTAAGCCTACATTTTATCATTTTTGACATTATGATTGCCAATGTGCTCTCCCATACATCTTAATTAAGTTATGACCTAAGGCATTCGAATGTGAGTATATACTCCGCTAATGCTGCTAGATCTACTCCAAAATTTATTTTGGAGATTATCTACAACGTGTCATACTTAACAATTTGAGGTTCACACTAATAAGTTCAAGGCCACTTCTTGAAACTTTATTTTGCATAGTTCATTACGACATAACCATGATGGATTTTAATTTACCAAATGGAAAATAATATTCTCTGGTTTACCCATATAGATAAACGATGGCTCGAGAGTTTTATGCACTTGCTCTCAACAGCCACAACTATCCTATATGGGCCATGGACATCAAGATCGCCCTTGCGTCCCGTGGTTAGTGCGTGCAATCCAGACGCCGGATGTTCCACTCCCGGCTGGAGTCACGCCGCTGACAGATGAGCAAAAACATGCTGCTTTATACACCATGTTCATCCAGATCTCAAGTCTGAGTACTTGGAGGAAGAATTCCCCAGTACCTTATTTCAGGCCGTCAAAACGAGGTATGAATAGCAGAAGGCAGTTGTCATGCCATAAGCACTCCATGATTGGACACATCTCCGACTCTAGGAATTCAAGTCTATCGGGGAGTACAATCATGAGATTCATAAGATCAGTTCCAAACTGCGCTTTTGCGGGAAGGAACCTACTGATGCGGAGAAGATAGAGAAAACTCTCTCTACTATGCTCCCATCTGACAGGATCCTCCAGCAGCAGTACCGTGCTCGTGACTACCAAGTCTATTACGATCTTATTCATATTCTACTTCATGCTGAAAAGCATGATGAGCTACACGCTAAGAATGGCTCTCAGTCCCCGGTTGGTTCTCAGCCTCTACCTGAAGTTCATATGAATGTCGTGAACGGACGAAAGTTTGATGGTGGCTTCAAAGGCAAGCCCTCGAACTTCAATGATAAGCGAAGCGTAACCGGAACAGGAAGCCAAGAAACTCATACCGTGGGAAAGGCATTGCAATGCCCAAGTTTGATAAAACTAAGCTTTGTGACAAGTGTGGATGCTACACGCACCCTACTGACACGTGCAACCCAAAGCATCTGGCCATTCTCTACAGCAATCCCATGGACGCAACGCATCTCGATGGAAAATGTTTGAAGCCAACTTCAACCTTCATCCAGATGGCACTGATGGAGCTGGTAGTTCGCGAGACGTTCCTTCTGGACCTCGCAACACCGTAACTCTCCAGCCGTCAGAGGACCCTACAGAACGGAGGACATGATGGTTGAGTACGCCTCAACCTACATGTTTGGAGACTTCGTCTAGTCCCACTATCTCCTTGGTGGTCGTTTTATTAATGCCCATTTCTGTTGTCGTAGTAGAACATATATATTGTATCAACACTCTGATACAAATAAGATTATATACATTCTATATATCTGATAAAGATTTCCATATTGGAACTTCTTCAATTCTATATATAGATTTCTACGAGTGCCAATCCGATGGATGTGGAACAAGTATATGAAAATGTACCCGCTCTATTGTCTAGATTGTACTACACGTACATCCAACTCGTAGCACATGTTGCATAGAATGAAATTCCATCGGTCATGTTTTGCATGAGCTAAACTTTCCTAGTCATGAGATTTGGTTTGCACATATTGTGCCAATGGATCACTTCAGTCCCTTGAACACATTCAAGGTGATATTTGTGGTCCCAACCAACCATTGTTTGGACTGAAAATCGAATTAAATCAATTCGAATGGACAAATATTGTTGTAGAATTCTCTTCACATGCCTCCACTATTAGGTGCATGGCTCCGAGGATCGAAGTTCAACACAATGTCCCCTGTGTCCATACACAATTGTTTTTGGCGCCGTCTCTGATCAAAAGGATTTTTCTCATTGCACGACCCATGTTAATGAATTGCAATTTACCAACTTCACGTTGGAGTCACGCAGTTTTACACGCTGCTACTGACTAACTGCATATAGCAGTACTTCTCCTCTGCAATTGATACGTGGAAACCCTCTGACATGGGTATGCCTATCGGGTACCCTACCATGAGGGTACCTGGTGCACGTATCGACTAGGCCCAACTATCAGAGCCTACATGAAGCCCATGAAGGGAGGCCCACGAAGATGGAGTATCCTCCAAGTTTGGCGAAGCAATAGTCGGTTTAGAGTTTCCTTACTTGTAAATCGAGTCGGTTACGAACACCCGAGACCCAGCCTATTATTTAAGGACTGGGAGGGCCATCGAACCAGACAACGAACACCAGAGCCACAAACCCTAGCGAGATCGACATCTCGCCGGGATCCTTGTAACCATCATATTCACAAAGCAATAACAGACAGGCAGGACGTAGGGGTGTTACCTCCACACGAGGGCCCTGAACCTGGGTAAAATCTTTGCCCTGCTTGTCAGCCGACGATACTTCCAGCTCTACCACGTTCTCTCCCCCATATTCATAACCTAGGGACCTTAACCATGGGTCTTGATGAGTCTACCCCTCGTCAAGTGGCGCCGTCTGTGGGAAAGAATAGCGCTGGACTCGAAGTTTCGCCGGTCCCAACAGCAAACGGCAAATCGCCGATCACACCAGCAAACGGCAACTCGCCGATCTCATCTGCAAACGGCAACTCGCCGGCCATGTCAGCAAACAGCAACTCGCCGATCCAGGCGACACACGGCGACTCGCCGATCCACTCGAAAAGCGGCAGCCTGCCCGCTTCACCTGCAAAAAGCGCATCTGCTCTTCCAATGAATTTCAATCCGCACTCGCCAGAGCTTCAGGAGGCGTTTTCGGCCTTGAATCAGGTTTGAGTTAACTGTTGGAGCATTCAATTTTTTCGTAAACAATCTTGGCACGCAGGACTCGACAGATCCGCAACAACGGTGCTGGGCGCACTCGAGGCTCCGTCGACTGCGCTCGCCCCGTCGTCGATTCCTGAAGCCTGCTCGCCCGCAACAACCATGTCGACCGGCGAGATCGACAGGTTCATGATGACGGAACTCCAAGGCGAGGAGGCAGAATCAGCATACCGCACAAGCAACGTCGACTTCAACCTACCACTCGACGAGAGTTTCGACTGCGGGATCTCCCTCGATGACTTCTACGAGCCCGCGATTCATAACGACAGCAACGTCGACTCGGAGATCTTCACCAACACCAACCTCGACTCAGAAATCCATAATGGCTTCGCCAACACCGAGATGAGCATAGGCGATGAGCACATCGACAACGAGATTCGCCTCGAAGATCTACTCGATGAACACACTGGCTCTGACATGAGCCTCGACGGCGACGTCGAGTCCATGACTGGAATCGACAGCACATACACCTGTCCTCGGGTCACGCCCCATCAGGTCTACGTGGCCTTTCCGCAGAATCATCCGCAGACGCAGCCGCTCGCAGGCCTGCACAATTCCCATGCACGGTAACCATGCCGGATGGGGTCACAACCTTGACAATCACGGAGGAGATGGCAGCAAAAGCAGATAAAGTCATAAAGGAGTGCACAATGATGCCACCAAATTCCACCCCAGAGGAGATGTTGACCTTCCAGTACTTCAACTGGCAGGAGTCAATTCGACTGCAAAACTACCGAGCGACGCTCGAGAGCGCAAAAGGCAAGCCAGCCTCTCGAGTGCCCGAAGAAGGGAGCAATCCCTCGGGTCCACAATGCAACCAACCCCACGACCTAGGTCGCGGTTGGCAAGCCTTCCAGAACATGAAAGGGTAGCAATCACCCGTAACCTGTCGTTCATGACAGAGGACGCTAACGGAATCCCAGTGCCCAAAACTGCTGCGGGTGCATTATTCTCCGTAGGTGCTTACCTCAAGGCAATGCAACCTCCGGCGAATGACCCTAACGCAGCCCTGCATCGCCAACAACTCAAATCGCTAGCTCTAGCGGCACAGGCTATACAGCCAGAAGACAAAACTCCAGCAAGGAATCGCGATCGCGACATAGTCGACTCACGACACGCAGCACATCATCGCAGTGGTCGCAGCCACCACTCGGATGAAGGAAGGAGAAGCACGCGCCGGCACAGGTCCAGCAGAAGCAGATCTCGAAGATCCTATAGCAGCGATTCATACTCTGATCGCGAACCAGAGCCATGCGGAGCATTGTGCTTCACTCGACGCATCCGTGAGACGCGGATGCCCAAAGGTTCAAGTTGACAGGCGAACAACCCAAGTACAACGGTCGCCAAGAACCTTCGGGTGGCTAGAAGATTACAGACTCGCCGTGGCATGCCAGCGTGGCACGAACACCACGGCGATGCAGTACATACGACTCATGCTCGAAGGAACTGCCCGCGACTGGCTCAAGCGCTCCCTCCATCATCATACGACTCGTGGGACGATTTCCGCAGAGACTTCATCAAAAACTTCGAGCCTCTATGTGAGCGCCCGAAGACATTCGAAGAATTAAGGCATGCACTCAACGATCAGACGAGTCGTTGAGATCATACATACGGCGGTGGACCGAAATACGCAATTCGGTTGGCAAAGTGTCAGAAGACAGGGCCATGGATGCCTTCATACAAGGTCTCGCCAGGAAGGACTTCAAAGAGGCACTGGTCGTGAAAAGCCAACCTCCCTGGCTGACCTCATCAAAGTTGCGACTGAGTGGGCAGATGGAGAGGATTCTGTACGCAGATCCCGTGCTTCCCCACCACGCGACAACTACGAAAGCGGCAGTCGAGGCCGCAGAGATTCATACAGAGAAGATCGCAGGCGCAAACGTTCCAAACGTCCTTACGACGATAACAGACCCGAGTTCATGGCGGCTGGATACACACAACCCGGGAGGACCAAGATAGAAGCAATCGACGCTCGGATGATCGACGGGACAGTCGAGATCGCGAGCAGCGGAGCGACAGCTACAAAAGGCAAGAATGGCGCAAACGCAGCGACGCAAAACCCGAGCGGTCATTCGAGGAAAAGATGGACGACTGGTGCAGATTCCACCTCTTCAAGGGGGACGACGGAAAACTACGCTCCAATCACACCCTAAGGAACTGCAGGGAATTCGACCAAATGGCGACTGACTACATGATACGACTCAAAAGGTACGGCCCAGCACCTGCTCAGCCCACGCCTGCACCCGCACCACAGCCGAACGCTGTGCCCGCTCTCATGGCGCCACAGCCGCCACCGCAACCACCACCACAGCCTGCTCCAGGCGCAAACCTCGCAGGTGCCATACAACCCGTACTACGGGCGGAAGATGATCAATATCCACAGCCCCACGGGCAGATGTACATGATACAAAAGGGTCGCCCCTCCAACAGGCAGCAAAAGCTAATCACTCGACAGGTGAACATGGCTGTCATGGCACCTCCTGCCGTGCCCGAATTTCTGAAGGGATCGGAAACCATCATAAGCTTCAGTCGAGAGGATCATCCCCCAGCTGTAGTTCGACCAGGGCACGCGGCTCTGGTACTCGACGCGCAAATAGGAGGCTACGCCATGACCAAGGTCTTCATGGATGGAGGCAGCGGCATAAACATCATCTTCGCGGACACGCTCCGCAAAATGAACAGGTCAGTCGAAAACCTCCCAAAATCTTCAAATACCTTCCACGGTATTGTTCCTGGCAAAGCAATTAGCCCAGAAGGCACCATACAACTCGACGTTACGTTCGGGGACAAAAGCCACTTCAGGACAGAGTCGATTGAGTTCGAGGTCGTCGACTGGAAATCACAATACCATGCTATTCTTGGTCGCCCGACGTTTGCTCGATTCATGGCGGTGCCACACTACGCGTACCTCACGCTGAAGATGCCAGGACCAAAGGGAGTCATCACTGTCCGTGGAAACTTTCAAAGGTCCGATGCTTGCGACCGCGAGTTCAGCAAAATCTCCGAGATGTTCGGGGTGGAAGAATCACTCGCCGACTTGGCGATTACCAACGACCGCACACTCCTTCCGGAGCATAAGAAGTTGGCAGTCGACAGATCCTTCAATGCTACAAATGACACAAGGTCGCATCAGGTGCACCCGACCGATCCGTCCAAGACAGTCAACATATCTTCGAGCCTGCCTATCGCATAGGAAGGCGCGCTCGTCGAATTCCTCCGTGAGAACTGGGAAATATTTGCGTGGTGTCCAGCCGACATGCCAGGTATTCCCAGGGAATTCGCCGAGCACTCTCTCCAATTGTTTCCAGATGCAAAGCCAGTCAAGCAAACGATGCGTCGAATCTCCGGCCCAAAGCGAACCGCAGTCGAATCTGAAGTCGACCGGTTACTCGCAGCAGGATTCATTAGGGAAATCAAGAAATCACAATGGGTGGCCAACCCCGTACTCGTAGAAAGAAGCATACAGACATCCTTCGGATGTGCGTGGACTTCACAGCGCTGAACAAGTGCTGTCCAAAGGATCACTTCCCGCTACCCCGAATCGACCAGATCGTCGACTCCACCGCCGGATGCGCACGACTCTCCTTTCTGGATGCTTACTCAGGTTATCACCAGATAAGGATGAAGCAAGAAGACGAAGAAAAAACGGCGTTCATAACCCCACTCGGGGTCTACTGCTACACAACTATGCCCTTTGGGCTCAAAAACGCGGGTGCAACATACCAGCGCATGATGCAGGACTGCCTCAAAAAGCAAATCGGACGCAACGTCCAGGTCTACGTGGATGACATTGTCATTACCACAAGGGAAGAACACACACTACTCGACGATTTGAGGGAGACGTTCGCAAACCTCAAACGCTTCCATATCAAGCTCAATCCTAAGAAGTGCACGTTCGGCGTTCCAGCCGGGCAGCTCCTAGGGTACCTAGTCTCTGCCCGTGGAATCGAAGCAGACCCGGAGAAAATACAGGCCATCCTCACAATGCAAAGGCCTTCAAAGCTTCACGATGTGCAGAAACTAGCAGGACGAGTAGCAGCGCTCAGTCGATTCATCAGCAAACTGGGTGAAAAGGCTCTACCATTCTATCGACTGATGAAGAAGGCGGACAAGTTCGAGTGGACGCCAGAAGCTGAAGCAGCCTTCACAGATCTCAAGCGGATCCTCACAAGCCCTCCGATCCTCGTCGCACCTAAGGAACGGGAACCACTCTACCTGTATGTCTCGGCTACAAACAGGGTGGTGAGCACCGTACTGGTAGTCGAACGCATGGAGGAGGGGCACATCCAAAGCATACAACGTCCAGTCTACTACCTGAGCGAGGTTCTCTCCATATCAAAACAGCGGTACCCGCACTATCAAAAGCTGGCATACGCTGTATTCATGTCCTCAAGGAAGTTGACACACTACTTCACCGAGCACCCGATCACCGTGGTAAGTAACTCAGCAATCGGTGATATCCTCACAAACCCCAATGCAACGGGTCGAGTCGCAAAATGGCTCATCGAGCTGGCTCCAAGAGACATCAAGTACGAGCACCCGAAGGCTATCAAAGCACAAGTCCTACCCGACTTCACAACCGAGTGGATAGAGGCCCAATTACCTGGAGCACCAGACGTGTCCAATTCCTGGACCATGTACTTCGATGGGTCCAAGAAACACGAAGGCGCAGGCGCAGGCGTCATCCTCATATCACCAAAAGGGGACAAGCTACGTTATGTTTTGCAGATGGGATTCAAACTACCCTCCAATAACGAGGCTGAATACGAGGCTCTGATCCATGGCATGCGGATGGCAAAAGCACTTGGGTGCACTCGATTGATGATCTACGGCGACTCCAATCTCGTGGTGCAGCAAACAATGAAGGCCTGCGACGCAATCGCGGACAACATGATCGCTTATCGCGACCTGTACAACACACTGGAGGGCAGCTTCGAGGCTGCGAGTTGAGGCACATAGGAAGGGAAAGTAACGAAGAAGCAGACATGCTAGCCAATCTTGGCTCAACTGGCGCACAAATTCCACCTGGTGTCTTCCTCGAGCGCATCGAACACAGATCTATCAAGGAGAAACGAGAGCCTCCTCCGTCGACTACGCCAGCCAAAAGCAAAGCGCCAGCACAGAGGACCCCCCAGTCGAGGTACTCCTCATTGAGCCAACTTGGACTCAACCTTTTCTGGCTTACATACTCCGCGCGAGCTACCAGATGACATAACCGAGTCCCGACGCGTGACTCGAAGATCAAAAGCATACACCGTTATCAACGGCGAGTTATACAAGCGCAGCATATCAGGTATGTTCCAAAGATGCATCGCATTCGAAGATGGCCAAGCCATACTTCGAGATATTCATGCAGGTACCTGTGGGCATCACGCCAGCAGTCGATCACTCGTAGCCAAAGCCTTTCGCGCAGGGTTTTACTGGCCTACAGCACTCAAAGACGCGGAGGACATAGTCAAAAGGTGCGTCGGCTGCCAGAAATTCGCAACAAGGCCGCACGCACCCGCATCGGCGTTGAAGACTATACCGCTGGCCTGGCCTTTCGCCCAATGGGGGCTCGATATGGTTGGGCCACTCAAAAAATCATCGCATGGCGGGCATACTCACCTACTGGTGGCAGTCGACAAGTTCACAAAGTGGATCGAGGCGGTCCCCATCACAAATTCGACTGCTACTACGGCAGTCAACTTCATAAAGAGCATCATCTACCGCTTCGGTGTCCCAAACAGTATCATCACTGATAACGGCACAAACTTCACGGCTGAGGAGTTCAAAACCTTCTGCAAAGAGCAGGACATTACGCTCAACTACGCATCCGTGGCGCATCCACAATCCAATGGCCAAGTCGAAAAGGCCAATGGACTTGTGACGAGTGGGATCAAGAAGCGCCTCCTGGTGCCACTCAAAAGAGCTGCGGGTGCTTGGGTCGAAGAACTACCATCTGTGCTATGGAGCCTACGCACAACTCCCAACACTTCTACGCAGTTCACCCCATTCTTCATGGTCTATGGTGCAGAGGCAATTCTGCCATCAGATGTAAGGTTCAATGCGCCACGAGTTGAAGCATACAATGAAGAAGACGCGAAGAAGCACTCGAAGACGCAGTCGACTTGCTCGATGAGGCGCGAGACACGGCCTTGGCCCGCACAGCTGTTTACCAGCAGGACCTTCGCAACTACCACAGCCGTCGACTGCGCACCAGGTCCTTCGTCGTTGGCGACCTGGTTCTTCGACTGAAGCAAAAGAAGGTGCACAAGCTCGCTTCCCCATGGGAGGGTCCCTTCATCATCACGGAGGTCCTTGGTGGAGGCGCATATCGACTGAAGCACGCGAAGACAGGCGAACTCTCTCATAATCCTTGGAACGTTGCGCATCTGCGCCGTTTCTACGCATAAAGTGCTCACAGTCATACAATGTAATAGGCTATATGTCGGATGGCTGCAGGTTTCAGACGCGCTCTTTTCCTTACCAGGGTACCTAAGGGGACTGGAAGGTTTTTAATGAGGCGGCCTGCAGCCTAACATTCAAAAGAGGAATAAAATCAATGTTCCTTCGACTTCTTTGTGGTACTACCCGCATAATTCATACCTTAACCGCACCCGAAACCCTCGGGGGCTGTGTTATCGATCAAATGAGCTCTCGCTCTTGCAGAAACACAATGCCTTAGCCGCACCCGAATGCTCGGGGGCTGCGTAACAAGGATCCAAACAAAGAACACAAAAACTCTGCAGCCGCACTCGAATACTCGGGGGCTGCACAGTCATTGGTTCACAACCACATATTTCACAAACCCCGCTCGACTGACTCGGGGGCTCGACAAAAAATCAAAGTATACAAACTATACAATATACAAAGAGTCAAAAATTACACTCGGGGGCTGCCCCCTATACAAAAATTGCACTCGCAAACTATTCTAATCCTCAGGCTCGTCCTTTACGGGCAGCTCGGGACCGCAAAGCTGTTCGCGAGTGCACTCGATTAGTGTCTCCGCAGCTTGGATCGTGTCATCCAGGTCTTTTTGTTCGAGAACCTCTCCGGCTGCAGGTGTCCGCAACACCAACCTTGGTTTTCGACTACGCATATACGCCATTGCAGCGTTGGCTCCAATCACAAGTCTCTGAGACAGCAACTCTCGAATGGGATTTGTTTGCGGAAGATGTTCAACAAAGCACGAATCCCTTGTGGTTGTGGCCCCGAGGAAAAAGAGTCTCGTTCAGGCGAATAAACGCTGCCCGGCATAACTCCAGCAGTTCAGCACTTCGCCAGACGCGATCCTTCAGGGTGGCGAGTATGCGGGCATGGTACCTATCAAGCCAAAAGTGTTGACGCCCAGTCGTAGGGTCGTCAACCACGCTATCCAGACGCCCTTCCACGCGAATCTTTTCAGCCTGGAAGTTGTCGACAAAGCCTACAAACACGGGCGCACCAGTCAGATCAAAAGGACAAAGCTACGCAAAAAGCTTGTAAACAGAGCAAGACTCGAACTTACACTCGAGTTGCCTGTTCACAAGATCCATCTCCCCGAGCACATATTCCTCGCGTTGGGTGGCCAACGCGGGTCTCGCCCTCAATCGATTCAGCTCAGCCTGGGCGTCCTTCAGATCTTGCTCCATTCTCACAAATTTGGCCTTCATATACTCCATCACCTTGGCATCATTTACCATGACCCTGGGATCGGGTGGTGATTGGAGCCTGCGAGGAACTAGTCGCAGTAGCAGGTTCTCGTGACTGTTCAAAGAGCATAATCACAAACACAAAGTTTGTGTCAGAAGCTAAAACTCATGTCATAAGCATACAACTCTTCGAGTGAAAGACATTAGCAAAAGACTTTGCATAAACAAGGTAGCACAAACAAAGCGCAGACTCGCGCAGTTCAGAAGGTATCATTACAAGGCATAAAAAAGCAAAAGGGTACAGCTACCCTAAACCTAAGATTCGATTTCCTAAGCAGACGATTGGCAGTCTCGAGTGCCCGGCGCTCCATGGTGTTCATAAAAACTCGGCCAGTCGCGCGGCGGCTCCGCTCACCCCCTTCAGAAATGGGCTTCCCATCTGGCTTCGAGGGAACGCAGACAGTGCTGCCTCATAGTCGCAATCTATCCCATGTCCCATAAGAAGCTTGATGGTGGACTCGGATCCGCGTACCGTGTTGGCGCGAGCGAAACCCGCCATGGTGGACGTCCCGGGGCCAAACACGTCGGCGAAGTCATCCACCGTCGACGGCACTACGCCAGTCGGGAACACCACCTTGGTATACAGCGCCAAGTGTGCTCGTCGATTTGGCGAGTGCTTCTTTCGCCTGGTTGCATAGGCGCCTAAGCCGCCCACAGCCTGTTCCAGCGAAAGATCGTCACTCGCCACGTCCGCAGAGGCCGGTGCGCCAACAGCTTCTGCACAATTCAAAAAGGCAAAAGTCATTTATGACACTCGACAAGTTATATCGTCATATCAAAAGGAGAAAAGATTACTCACCTCCCATGACCTGCGCGAGTGCCGCGAGCTGGTCAGCATATCCTCGCTCGCGTGCAGCGGCTGAGTTGGTGGCGGCAGCCAGCTCTTTCTTCGACTCTTCGCGCTGCGCGGCGAGTGCATCTTCCAGCTCCTTCTTCTCGCCTGGCCCAGCAAAATCACGTGCATTCAATACTCGACAAAATCAAGCATTGCAAAAAGAATTCGGCAAAACAAAAGCAAAAAGGAGAACTCACGACTGAGCCGCTCTAGCTCGGCGCGCATGGTGTCCCTCTCCTGCTCCACCTGGACATAAGCCTTGGCAGAATCTGCCAAGGTGTGGTAGAAGGGCTGCGAGCACACGAATTCAGCAAAAATTCAAACTCTCACAGACCTACAACTAAACGGGTCAAGCAAAAAGCTACTTACGTGGTTCATCCACGGCTCAGGAGCCGCGACTGATGTCCCGACATCTGGAGTTGCCGCCTTGGCTGTCTCAAGACAGCATCAGTGGCCATTGGCTGGGCAGCCTCGTTTCCAGTCGGTGCAGAATTCGAGTGCTCCAGGGTTGGAACATTTCGACTGGAGGAGTCCCAGGCTGATTGTTTTCAGCGCTGTGGGCAACACAACAAAGCAAAAAGACGGTCAGCACAAATATGTGACAGCACAAAATTCTCATACTCAAAAACACATACCTGTGCTCCTCATCTTCCTCATCTTCGGAGTCGCCAAAAATTGGTCCCCCAAAGGCTGGGGTACCACTCGACTGAAGAGGAAGAGTTGAGCTTGTTGAGCACGCACGCAAAGGAGCGGCTTGGAAAACAGGTGGTGACCTGATTCCTCGTCATCCTCCAAGCCCTGCTCCTTCGCGGGTGAACTGCAGCAGAAGGCGCCTTCTTGGCCAGTCGACGCCGCTTCGGTGGCGCGGTATCGACTTCTTGGTCAGAGGTGGCCTTGTCTTCAGATTGGACTCTTCTGCTGCTTCCTCCTCGACCTCCTCCACATGTGAAGTGGTGGCAGAAGGGATGGGCGACTGATCCCCTTTCGGGTCCACCACCTGTGCCTGTGTTTCTTCAGTCTCGCCATTTTCAGGCAGAGGAGGAAGGGAGGCAGCAGTCGAGTGACCCTGCATAGCATACATCACAAATTGCAAAGTCAGAATCAAAAATCGCATATCGCAGAACATGCGAGTGGCAAACTCTTCATTGCAAGCAGGCTATAACACATACATACCTCAAGCAAAGGGTTCTCCAACCCATATGGTGCAACAGGGCAGTCGACGTTGCAAGTGTCGCTGTCGTCAAGTTGGTGATGTGCCGCACATGCGTCAGCAGCTCACTCCTTGAAAGCTCCTCTGGGTTCATTCGGTGATGTCACCCGCGCCTTCATACTCCCACATGGGGTGCGCTCGGGCACGGATGGGCCACACCCGCCTCTTCACAAAGGTGGCGATCAAATGGATGCCTGTGACCTTGTCCAGCATGCCTCCGATCCGAGCCAGCAAAGGGCTTGCCTCCTCCATTTCTTCGGCTGAGAGTTGGTGATCCCACGCCTTGGTCCTGGTGAAAGCAGCAGTCGAGAAAGGGGCGGCTGCATCCTGCTCGACAGTCGCATAAAACCACCCCTTCCTCCAGCCTTGAGCGGAGTCGACGGTCTTCAGGCGGAAGTAGCGGGTGTCGCTGCGCACCTGGATTCCACAGCCGCCAACGGGTAGGTGCGACCACCTCCTCTGTTCGGCCGCACCATGAAGATGGCTTTCCACAGCGCCCAGCTGGGTGCGACGCCGAGGAAGCACTCGCACAGCGTGATGAAACACGCGATATGCATATGGATCTGCACCCCGTAGGCAAAAAGAAGACCACGAACGAAATCGTGGAGGGGAAGCGAAAAGCCCCTAGGCAAAAACTCCGCAAAACAAACACGCTCGTTGGCGCGTGGTTCGGGGAGTACCTCCTTGGGCGACGGCGCGCGGACGGCGAGCTGCTCCGCGGGTGGCAGATACCCCTGCTCGCGGAACTTGACCAAATGGGCGTCCTTGATGGTGGACTTCGCCCAGTCCCCGCTGCCCTTCTTCAGCGCGGCGGATGCAGATGTACCCGCCACGGCTTCTTGCCCTTGGCCGCATCGGTCGCGGCAGCGGCAGCACCACGCTTGGACCTCCACCTTTCGCCATTGCACAGTGGAGGGTGTGGGGCAAAGAGCTTGGGCGCAGAGCAATGGAGGGGGCGCGAGGAGAAGATGAGACGAGGGGCGGCGCAGGGAGCAAATGGCAAGTAAAAAACTCTGCCAGCGCCGTCCCCCTATTTACCACAGATCGCAAAACGATCGTAACCGTCAAAACAAATGCATACGCTCCGCGCGAAATCTGGCCATACACGTGGCAGCCAGGAGAGCAACCGTCGCCGGCCACTCCGCCCACTACGCACGAGAATCCAGGAAACCATCATCACGCCCCGTGAAAATCGCGCCAGAACGGTCAAATCAAGTCCACGCGGCGTCATCCCTGGTCAGCTCTGCAAAACGGGCCCACAAAACAGGGTCACGTCTTATCAAAGCCTCTCCAAGCACGCCACCGCTTGTCAGAGATAGCAGTCGCAAAATGCGTCATTGCTGACGTTGTTCTCTCTTTCACAACTGGCATAAAAGTCACTCGATGATATCTTCGGGTGGTCTCTCGCATAAGTCTTTGGTTTTTTAGCAAAGTCATAGAGGCCAGTCGAAATTCTTTCGACTGCATCATCGTACTCCCATCGGGAGCGTATCAAAAAATTTCTTTGACTAAAATGTGCAGGGTAAAAGATTTTGAGATTATCCTCCATTGCAAGCAATAAAGCACAATCTCGGGGGCTACTCCCATCGGGAGCGCTGTCGCGCACCCGATAGAATAATGGCAAAAGTGTCAGTCGACGAAACATTCGACTAAGTTCATAAGCAAAATCACACTCAAAATATTCCCGAGTTGATCCGACGATCCTTGGATGCTGCATGCATAGTGCAAAGGTAAGACCCGCCGATCAGTCGAGCTGGGCTAAGGACCGCTCCAGCAGCGTTATCCTTAAATGTTCCGTGTCAGCAGACATGATGAAAATCCCCGACGGACGCGTTGGGTTGATTCAAAATTATACTGCAGTTCGATTCCGTAAGACCTCAACGGCTGTTTCGAGTCTGTCCAGTTTGTTCCAGATTCGAGTCCGGGGACTCGAGTTTGATTGAAAGCTAGTATGGTTTTGCCACAAATGGTAGTTAACTGGCCCCGATCCGTCGTGTGTGCCGGGCCTGCTAAGCTAATATCCCTTGACTATCATAAGCAAAAACTCATAGTCGATGAAACACTCGACATAGCCAACATGTGCTATTTCATAAGAATTCTAAATACAGATGTAAAAAATGTAACGTGCATGATGTATGAGTCCATGCCCGACTCTTCGAATCAGACAAGTACTCGGGGGCTACTGACATGGGTATGCCTATCGGGTACCCTACCATGAGGGTACCTGGTGCACGTATCGACTAGGCCCAACTATCAGAGCCTACATGAAGCCCATGAAGGGAGGCCCACGAAGATGGAGTATCCTCCAAGTTTGGCGAAGCAATAGTCGGTTTAGAGTTTCCTTACTTGTAAATCGAGTCGGTTACGAACACCCGAGACCCAGCCTATTATTTAAGGACTGGGAGGGCCATCGAACCAGACAACGAACACCAGAGCCACAAACCCTAGCGAGATCGACATCTCGCCGGGATCCTTGTAACCATCATATTCACAAAGCAATAACAGACAGGCAGGACGTAGGGGTGTTACCTCCACACGAGGGCCCTGAACCTGGGTAAAATCTTTGCCCTGCTTGTCAGCCGACGATACTTCCAGCTCTACCACGTTCTCTCCCCCATATTCATAACCTAGGGACCTTAACCATGGGTCTTGATGAGTCTACCCCTCGTCACCCTCCGAGCATTTCCCATCTGCGTAAGTTCGGAAGCGCTTCACGCGTACCTATCTCGCCACCGCAGCGTACATCATGGGACCACATATGAGGGATCTATGTGGGGTACAGATATCCGTCGATAACCTAGTACCTTGAACCCCTCATAAGGGATGTATTCACAACCCAGTACGTTGATTGCTTATATTTAAGGAGGATTATTTCCAGGCATTAGGGGAGATTTCAAGTACCACATCGAATGCCAGGAAGTCAATGGGACTTCTCGTTCCTCCTCATATCCACGTACTCAAGAATTTGAACTCTACGTTTAGATTCACAATTTGCATCACACGCAAATAACCTGCCAAATTCATTTACTGATCTCAAAGGTGTTACAAACTCCTAATCCGGCTAGAAATGCGCCCGAAAGAGTGGAGGTACCAATAAAAACCACTCAACTCCCTGTTTTATAAAAAGAGGGGGAGTAGTACGGCCTCTAACCAGGATCCAGCTTTTTGCAATGCAACAAAAGGAAATCGAGGATAAATCCTCTAAATCAGTAAATGCAAGTCAACCTTGCGTTGATGAACACCTAACGGTAGTATACACCCAGTGGAAGGGAAACCTCCACAACCCCAGCTCCAGCTTGCACACACTGGCTCGGACATCGGAACACCCAGACTCACGCGTATTGGGAAATCACGAAGAGTCATCATGGGTGCATGATATTTGCTCCAGCTATATCGATTCTGGAGAATCATATAACTAAAGCCTACAACTGTCGACAAACATCTCTTGTATGATTGCAAACAACCTTCACAATGATTCAGATCCAAAGACCATGGCCATGGCAGAGTGTGAACACACTTGCTAGGACTGAACTCATCAAAGGATGCAATCCAAGCAGATATAGCCTCACTCTTACAAATGAATTCCCTATGGGATTATTTAATGTGTTTTTCTTCCGGAAACGGAATGAGAAATACTAGGCGGTGAGAAAGTAAGGCTTGTAGCATAAGGTCGGGTTTCCGCAGAGATCCGAGACCTACTCTCCAGATATGAGTGAAATCTCGTTCGATACATATAACATTGGCAGCACAAAATCATCTATCTCTGCAGTTGATAGGTGTAGTGACAACATATCCATGTGGATCACTAGATTCAGACATGTATGGTTCCCGATGGAATCTCTATCCGAATCGAAACACAAATGCAACATGTATTGTGTAATAATCAATAAGTCGCCCATGGCTTATTGTTGTCGGTACATTTTGGTAGAACGACGTAGTGAGTTCCTTATATAAAAGGATTACTCCTACATGATGTTCACCCAAGTGTGTTTGTCATACATAAGGATAACTCCTACAACGACGAACCACGTGATCATCCAAAAGACGGATTTGAGATGAAGAATTTGGATAAACCCAAATGTTGCTTGAGACTACAACTCGAGCACCTCCACTCAAGTATTTTGGTACACCAAGATGCCCATATCCAGAAATTGGAGAAACTTAATATGGACAAGTCATATCCATCTCAAGGATTGTTCGATCTCTAAACGTAGAGAAAGATCCGTGGGAGGATGGAGAAGAGATGTTGGAACGTAAAGTTCCATTCTCAGTGCCATTGGACCTACCAACATAATTGGCTAGGAATCAAGAATATCTGTCGATATCTCCAAGGCACCAAATATCTTGACGGCTGTTTTAGTTTCGGAGAAATCTGAACTCCAATTTAAACACTGGTATTGGCTACTTACATGATCCTACAATGTGTACATTCATGGTAGAACTGTCACTCCATTGATGTCTTCAATAGACTCTGGTGACTATACTACCATGATCGTTCTAAGATGCAATGCTTCATGTTAACACGTGTGGCTTCACAGAATGATAAACCGCATACATTAGTCATGTGGTGTTGGTTCTCTCGAATCACCTATCATTATCGACACAGATAATGTTGCTTATGTTGCATAGATGCAAAACATGTTACATAAAGAGCAATATCGTTAAGCCCTAAATTGTTTTATCCCCATAAACTCATGACGAGTCGGGAATAAACATCTTGCAATTAAAATCATGCGATATCCTCGCTGATCTATTCACCAAGTCTCTACCAACAATAACATCCCAGAAATGATTCATGGGATTGGTATGCGATGGCTTCGGGATTTGCAAGATTCAGGGGGAGTATCTTCCTGAACTAATCATGTTCAAAGCATCATATTACACTCTTTTCCCCTTTGTGAGTTTACTTTCCAGGTTCTCATTGAGGTTTTTAATGAGGTAATATCAACATAAGATTATATGTCATACTTTCTGTTTTCCCCACCGGGGTTTTTACGAGAGTATACACGACATATTTATTGTCCTCTAAACTCTATGGATTTCATTCATATTGAGAGACAATAATCATTATATGTTGTACCATTTTGTCCTTACTTTTCCCACTGGGTTTTAAAGGAGTTTTAACAACATATCATATACAATTCTCCTCACATTTTTTCCAAAGGGTTTTTGTGGGAGAATTTCAAACATCATATGTCATACTTTCTGTTTTCCCCACCGGGGTTTTAAAAGGAAGTATACAAGGCATATTTATTGTTCTCTAAACTCACTATGGATTTTTCCTTTCTAAGGTTTTCCCATATGAGTTATCAAAGAGACAATAACCATCATATATTGCATCATTTTCTCCTTATTTCCCACCGGGTTAAAGGAGTTTTAGCAACATATCATACACACTACTCTCCTCATATTTTTCCCATAGGGTTTTTGGAGGAGACTATTTCAAGATGATAGAATCTACAAATGACATGGATTTTACAAGGACTTCATCGCGAAGAACACTCTGAAGACAAGCATGGATTAGGAGGAGTGTTAGGAATTAATTAATTAGTTTAATTAATGGGTTAAATCTCTGCCTATGTCGGTTCCCTTTTGGCAACCGCTTCCTTGTAAACCGCCTTTGTACTAGGGTAAATATACCGATATTCTATCAATGAAACCAACACTTGATTCATTTGTCGCTCTCTCGATTCTCTCGATTTACTTCCAACACCCTGCAGCAGGTAGTTCACGTGACAATTTACCGTTTCTGAGCTGAAGAAGAGATCACAGATTTGTCCCGCACACGTTTACACGTCGGAATAGGCTCCAGTCCAGAGAGGGAGACGAGATCTTTTCGCTGCTGCCTGCTGGTTTGGTTCGTTGGTGTCCGTGTCGCTGACCGGCCGTGGGCGTAATAATTGAGGGCTTAGATCACACTGCCATCACCGCAAAACGCTCCCTTTAAATAGACAGGTCGCACGTCCTCTGCCTCATCTCCCTCTCTCTCTGACTTCCTCCTCCGCCTCCATCGCCCGCCTGCTTGAACAGTTGAGTTTCTTCTTCTTCTCCTGTGTTTCGTTCGTCCTGGCTAGAATGGCACTGTAGCTAGCTTGCATCAAGAAGCAACGACGTTTCACCGTCGAGATTAGGTAGAAAGCTCATATATATACTTTTGCCGCTGGTGTTTCCCGTTCTACTTTATCCTTTTTAAAAACCATCCAGCACAGTCATCAGAGGCTAAACATCGGATGATGCATTGATCTCCTTACGTTGTAGTAGTACGAGCACGAGCGAAAAGTATGCCAATTGGGCCGCGCATTACGCCAAGTTGTGCTCTTGTTCTGATGCCGATTGGTCCCCTACGCTGCGTACGAACGAACTAGCTTGCTGTGAACCAAGGGATAAACGTTTGTTGCTTGTCCCTCCTCCACTGCTTGCTTTGCTTACTTGAGTTCGGCTGTGGTGCGTGCAGAGAGGAGAAGCGGAGTCGGAGGCGCAAAGGCTTGCGTGTGGTCTGAAGAAATCCCCACCAAAAGAAAAGGTGCGGGATAAAGGTACGAGCTTTTCATCGACTTTATTTTTCTGGGATCTTGTTCCATGAAATCCTCTCCGATCGCTGTGCTCGCTTACTACAAGTTCCGAAGGATTTTTCCCTTTCCCCCTGCAATCAGATTTTTTTTTCTCGATCGATAGAAAATACCTCCCGATTTGCCTTTCGGATCGCTTCTTCGGGTTCTGACTGCGTTCGATTGCTGGTGTTCCTGCTGTGATTCTTGCAGGTGATTGATTGATTAAGCAGTCCGTCACGCATCCATGGGTTGCGGGTTATCGCGGGAAGACGACGGCCGCGGGCCGCGGAGAAAACAGGGGGCGTCGGCGACGTCGTCGTCTTCCTTCCGGGGCTCCGGACGCCGAGGAGCGTGGACTTCTCCGCCCACGGGCGCCTGGACAAGAGCGCGGTGGAGAGGCTGTCGGCCCTCAGAGCGCGGGTCGTCGACATGGCAATGCAAGAGTCGGCGGCGGCCCTGAAGCCCAGGCGGAAGACCGCGGCGCGGCATGGTGTGTGTAGAGCTTCTGAATTCTTGCCTGAATTGCTGGCTTGTTTTGCGTGGAAGATGTTGACTTGTGAGCTGACAATGGGTTGGGAAATCCTTTTGCTGCTCTGTGCAGGATCCAGCACTGCTAACCTCCTGCAGGCTCTGGAAGACTACCTGCCGGTTCTGCTAGGCTTGGTGAAGGAAGGTGAGTGACCAGTTTTTCTTCGGCTATACAGTATGTTGGTTCTCAATTCTGTTTTCACTAATCCTGCGAAATTCTGCAGGTAGCGAGTTGAGGAACAGCGTACAGTTTGTCTGGACTAACCAAGAGGACAATGCTGAGGTATGTGCTTGCTTATCCGGCATAATCTATATGTGCCAGATCTTATATGGTAACATTATTAGTTGTTAGTTCTTTGGAGTAACATGACTTTTTCAATTGCAGGAAACGGCCATGGCTGACGCGTGGTACGAGGTGTTGTCCGTGCTGCATTTGATGGCCATGGTCTGCTTGCTGCAGGCAAACTCCCTGCTTCTTCCAAGGGCTTATGGCGACGGTTACGGGCCGCGGGTCTCTGAAGGTACCTAAATATAAACTAAACTGCATCTGAAGTCATGGTCCGGCAAATTTAGGCATTTATGGATTGCAGAATGTTCATTTTCTGTTGTGCATATAGTGCTCCATGCTGATAAGGCGTCATTTCCTGGCAATGTACACAGAGAGCAGACGTGCCACCGTAGACGTTTTCTTGAAGGCAGCTGGCTACTTGGATTGCGCAATTCGACAAGTACTCCCACAGATACCATCAGAACTAAGGTATTGTCCACTTAACCTTCTCATCAATTTTAATAACTGTATCTAATAAAATGATTTTAAGATTTCAAGTTGAAAACTTCTACTGAGATTCCCTTTCAATGTACTGAATTCAGGAGACAACTTCCAGTAGACCTGGCTGAAGGAAATCTCAAAGCTCTTAGTCTGCAAGCTCTCGGTCAGGTACTGTATTCTCGCTCAACTTATTTCATCTGAATTTTGGTTCAAATGTGCGATTGCAATGAAGATTACTGTTTTTGTAGTCTGATGGTGCTCTTTTGGGGTCAGTCAGATGGTGCTTAAAATGGGCCATTTGTCAGTTAACACTTGTAAAAGTGACGCAGATGAACATGAACTGAATTTATACTCTTCAGAGTTTTTCTCTATAAATTTACATCCAAATTAAAGAAGTAATATAAACCCAAAGGGCGTCTTTGAATGGTGGTGATTTGCACCTCAAACCATTAGGGAAAAACAGAAAATCGAAAAGAAATTTCACTCATTAAAATATCCCCGTAAAGCTATTATTTTGTAGAGTGATTTGTGTGTTATTAATTACCCTGAAGCAGCATACATATGCTGTGATTTTCGATAGCACTTGGAACTTCAATTTCAATTGTTTCTCTGTATTGCAGAATCAAACCTAGTATCCAAAAATTAACATTCAATGCATTTTATTTATGCCTACCTGTGCTTTTGCAAGTTTGTCCCATCTGATTAACATTGGTAGCATTCGCCCTACAGGGTGTGGACATGCAGCTTGGGCTAGCAGTTGATAGCCCAAAGGCCACTCTAGCAGTAAAAAGACGCCTAGCTTGTGAGATGGTTAAATACTGGCACCAGCTTCAGGAGAGCATTCCTGAGCTCCCTGTGTCTGACGGATGGGGGAAGAAGCACCTACTATTTGTCAAGTGGAAGTACGTCGAAGCAAAGGTGTGCAAAGATCCATCGACCGTTATATCCCTAATGTATCTCTATTGTTAACTATCTAAGTTTCAAATTAGAAATGTGCATCCCAAATTCAAATAGACCAACTTTATTCAGATTATCGGTATTTCGCTTGCAATAGAGTACTAGTCCTGCAACCATCTAAACTGACGTTGCTATATGTGTTTTTTTTCAGGCTGCAGCATACTATTTCCACGGTTTGATTCTTGATGAAGGAAACAGCGAGAAATCTCACGGAATGGCAATAGCAGCCTTGCAAGCTTCAGAGGAATTTCTGAAAGAAAGCAAAAGGGCTTCTGAAGCCTTCCATGCAACTCCTCCAACATCTCGGTAAGACATTTGCTCCTAATTTGCTACATAGCGCATACTGAGTGTTTTTTCTTTGTATTTCACACTTATCTACCGTTTGGATGTAAAAACTAGTTGAAGGAACATTCGTCACACCAAATCTTTTTTAAGCATGTAAAATTAAGAGAGTACCTGTAACTTTGCAGAAGCCCCACTCCATTTGGAACAGCTAAGTATTTGTTTGACAAGATCCCAAAAGAAGCTTCAAGCAAGGTCCGGATCAACCAGGATCTGTATACTCAAGAAAGGTAAAAATTAGCGGCAAAACAAGCTCGTGCCAAAATTCCTCATACTGTGAATCCGTTGTACTGAATAGCCATCTGTTTTGGGCACCTGCAGGGTCATCGGAGCACCGCCCCCGTTGCCGGATTTCGCATTGGCACTAACACCTGAAGACTATGATCTTCCTCCATTAGATTCACTTTGGAACAAAGAGGACGGCCATCAGTAAGTGTACATTCAGCAAGAGTGTCTTCTGACGGAAGGCTCTGGCACTAGTGAGAGAGCAAGGAGCAGGATTCTGCCATGTTGCCAAATGGCGCAAATGAGAAGTGTACAAAAACATGTTCCGACCAAATTGATGTCGACAAATGGAAGCAAATTTTAGAAAGGCCTGAAGATTGTGAAGAGCATTTACAGTTCAATTTTCTTCTGACAATGGAAATACATTGTCGAAAGCTTTCCAACAGTTGTAAAATTTAAATTTCCAACGGGTGCCATGGTTCCTTTTTCCTAGGATCTGACCATGGCTTGGTTTTGGGGCTATTCGAAGCCATGTGATAAATTTACGAAATATGGTCCTGATTTTCAGTGTCTGAGACGGCCAGGAAGAAATTAAAACTACCCAACACATACAGAGATATGAGCGATGTTCAAACTTCCAAGATAGAAACAACCAGGGGTTAGCGGTGCATATATAATTTGTCATTAGTCTACACTACTGCTGTGAGCACACGCCCAAGCAATCTACAGGATCAATCACATACAATATCTTCTGAGAGTCATGAACATTTAAAAATTAGATAACCAAACAAATGTAAATCAGATTACCGAAGAATCAAAAACAATCTGTCATCTTCCAAATGGTATAATACTATGAACAATTTGAACAATACTTCATGGCATATTTTACAAGAATCATCAAATGGAGTACACTCAAACAACATGATGTATTGCAAATTACCATTTCCAAAAGTACTAAAGGCTTTTCTTTCTGTTCATTGATTGCCAAATTTAACATCAGGCATTTCAGTATTTGCCTTTCATCGTCCTCCCTAGAAATTATCATTTCCATATAAAAACATGTTTTTGGTATCTCTTCAATACAAGCCACAACCAAAAGTATCAACATTCAATTCTGTCTGTTATGAAGATTTACATTAGTAGCAAAAAATCACCTTGGAGCATGCAACTCCAATCAAGTTTCAGATGAGACATTTATGGCAGCAGAGTTACTTCTTCTATGGTTGTTCAGCAAATGCATATAGTGATCATAGCGTTTGAAGTTCACTAAACGGTGTATCTGCATGCCATCTACAAGAGCTGATCTATGGCAAAATAGTAGGACCCAACAAGTACAAAAGATGCAATTCCACTGCGCGCCATCCGTAGTCCAATGCCACGGAATAGAACATTCCTATCAGCAGGTGATATTCCTGTCATCCGCTCTATCAAATTTCCTGGTGCACTCCAATTAAGAAACCTCCTCTCCATTGCTATATACTGAAAAGCAAATGCGAGAACAAATAATGTGCATTTGCAAACAGAGAAGGATGCAGATCCAAGTTTGAAACCATTCAAAATATAAAACTACCTTAGGTGTCACAGTGCACTGTGAACGACTTTTGGCAGTATCAAACGTATGTGAAGCAGCAGCTGCTACAACTCCAGAGAAGCCTGCAGCAAGACTAGAAGCTACAGGGGATACAGGGCCCGCTTCGTCCAGATTCCTGAGAGGCGCAAAAGGTTAGACTAGACCAAAAATGGGAATACACCACGAAAATCAATTATGACATTGCCCCTATCTCGACTTTGCAAATTGAATAAACTACATGACTCCATTACCTGGGTTCAGGCTTCATATTAACAGACCTCCACGTAAGCATCGCCGTGTGTATGAATTGCCAAGATGAGAAGAACATTCCACTAAAGACAGAGTCTCGGGCTATCGCTGGTCTAAGTCCTCTCCATAGAGCACCCCATCCTTCAAGTGCTATCACTCTAGAAGGCACCTGAACATCAGAGGGTAACGGGGGCTTCCCACAACCAGTCAGCATCCATGGGTGCTGTTTCAGGGCACCCATCATGTCAGGATGCTTCGGGGAAAGATTGGACAACAGACTGACACTGCCGTTCCATACTCTGATGTTAGGGACATAACCAGGTAATAGTTTGGAAAGCAGTGGAAATGACTCTTGTACAGCATTAGCAGGGTTCGTAGCTTTCAAAGGTATGGCAGAACCAACTTGGGACCGAAGTTTGAGAAGTTCAAATGGTGTGCAAAGAAATGCCTCTATAGCACCAGCAGTTATGCCAGCCAACATAGCCTCAGAATAATAAACATGGTTGTCCTCCCTTCCATCTGCCAAGAGACGAAAAAATCATAATATCATTATGACGTTCCACAGACCAACCAGCATATGTCACTGCAGATTACATCCTTAGAAAGCACCTTGGTGTATGAACTATCGGAAAATGGTAGTCAAATATAGTTTAAGAATGATATGCATATTGTTTTGTTGCACAGAAGCAAAAGCTCGAACCACAACAGTTCTTCAGAGGTACAAATGCCAAACTGTGATGCAAATTTTTCCTTTTAACACAAAGGACTCTAGTCAATCCGCAATTGGAGTGTATGATAACAGGGAAACATATGGGAGAATATGACAGAGTCCAACACACTACATGTCTAGTTTGCTCACGGGTGGTGCTAAACCACTAATAAAAGGCACCAACAAGATTGATATAAAGCAGATCACACTAAGCAATGAACTGTACCTTTATAGAAGGCTGTTAAAAGCTCATAGGTCCCAAAACGTGCTCCCACACCAGGCAGTTTGCCTAATACTGACCATCCAAGACCACTGAAGAGACCTAAAATACATTCAATGATTTAATAAGGTTACAATTTTGTGTGTCGGAGTAAAGTAACATGTGGGCAATAAGAAGCCGTCATACAGGAACTAGAAATCCTTATATATCTCAAATAAGGAAGATTACATGAAGCAGGCAACACAACAGATTCAGGCTAAATCTCGCTGCAAGCACAGGTATTTCAGTACGAAGCAGCACTAAACCAATTAAAATCAAGATTTCTAGATATTTTAATGTTTGGGAATTGGGCGACAAAATATTGCACAAGCTGAGTTAGTTATCTGATGAAACAACTGAAGCGTTAGGCTCCTGGTGGATATACTCTTAATGTAGAAGGTGTGCAGAACCCACTATGAACACAAATGCAGCAAGTGCTGATCCAATGCATATTTAGTATAGGCTCCCAAACTACGTATTATTGATGAATTGTCAATAGTAGCCGGATGGCAACGGGATAAGTCAGCCAAAACTAACCGCAAGCCAAACCAACTATGAACCTGGGTAGACACTACCAGTACTAGCCTGGCAAATCGAACAATCAACATCACAATTCTCTCAAGTCCACTAGTTATTAAGGTATTGGCAGCAATGCAGATCGAAGATTTAACCACTCTAATCGCAGCTCAGAACAGAACCACCGAACGAAGGAAGATCTCTACTCGTCTAGTAGCAAGCGAGCAGGCAAGCAACCCGAACCTGCAGGGCCGGAGACGGACATGATCCTGTCCACCGCCTGGCGGAGCCCCATCTTCTTCTTCTGCCCCGTCGCGCTCAGCTGCAAAACACGCAGAACCAAATCAGACCCTTGGAGAAAGGGAAGAGCAGCACATCGACGGGAGAATCTGGGGCAGGGGAGCGTGCCTGGACGAGGCTCTTGACGGTGTCGAGGGGGTGAACGCAGACCGCGGAAGAGCTGATCGCCGCGGCGCCGGCGGCCGCGTGGCCGGCGAACACGTTGTCCCCGAACGGCGTCGGCTTGCCGCCTCCGACCATCGCGCCGTGCTGGGAGCGGCGGAAATGGCGACGTGGAGGTTTAGGGGAGACGTCGTGGAAGAAGGCCGGCCTGTTGCGGCCCGGCCCATGAAGCCGCCGGCGAAGTCTAACACGAATCTTGACGCGATCGGACGGACGAGAAGTACTGTGGAGACTGGAGAGTCGCACTTGGGTCGCGCCGCCCGGCTTGACCACGTTCTCGCCGCCCAGGAAGAGCGAGACGAAAGCCGTCGTTGCCCAGGAAGAGCTAGAGCGCAAGCCTCGATGGGCCAAGACCAGAGCCAGCCCGCATCCGCGGCGGAGGAGCCTGCTCCGCCGCCCGCCGAGCCGGCGCCGTCGCAGTCTCCTCCCTCCTCCCTCGAGGAGCTCGCCGCAGGTACATGCCGAACTCTGAATCTTATGCGCCAGAGGCGGTTTCCATGTAGATAGACGGCCGCTTCTAGAGTCAGTTCTCCTCGAGTCGCGCTACCCTTTAGGTGGTAGCGTTGCTTGGATTTGGGGGCATTGGTGTAAGCGGAGCTCCAGAGCCTCTACTATTGCGAATAGTTGTTGTGTGTAGTGGAGAGACGACATTGTTCCTATGATTCTCCAGTATGTGGTTATGCAGTGCAGACTTTGAACTCGTGAGTGGTGACACTTATGAATCTGGTAGAACATATATGTGTCCATGCCGAAATTGAGGTAGTCTACTAGTCTTTAATGTTAGTGCCATCTGCCATGTATGTACTAATCTGAGTACTAAGCTGATAACGCCTCGAAGCTACCAAGCTTTAACAATATCTGTCCAAAACGACTAGATTGACTTCTAGATCTCCAAAAAAGAATTATGGCATGCTTTGCCTCTTTTGGGAGGTTCCTTAATCTAGCCTGCTCTTAGTGTACTTTCTTTGGGAATCAGGAGCTTTCATTCATTGAAAAATTGAGCTTTTTCATTCATTTTTTAAAAACGGAGCTTTCATTCATTAATTAGCAGAAGGATTACAATATTATCTAGGCAAGAATCTAGACTGATATTAGTTACCTGATGTTGGTTTTTTTTTCTGCCGAGCGTTAAAATGTGCTCTTTTGAATGGGATATAGTGTTTCTTTTGAAGCCTCATTAATCTATTCGAGTATTAATGTTCTGATTACTGATGATGGATTTTTAATGCACAGAGGCTATGTCGTTTAGTGAGGATGACAATGATGTAAGATCCTTTCTTTGCTTCTGGATAGTTGATAGATACTTGTATATTACTATCGTATCCTTCATGGCACACGGATTATCAGTGAAACTGTTATTTGCTTGTGCAGTCAATTGACGTGAAGGTACAAAAAGCTCTGGAATGCCCATGCATTGCTGATTTGAAAATTGGACCTTGTGGCAGCGGATTTATTGATGCATTTTCCTGCTTTCTGAGGAGCACAGAAGAAGAGAAGGTTGTATTTTTATTTCAAGTTACTCAGTTGCTTTCAGTGAAAGTTATCATGTGCAAGTTGCATCTTTCCTACTTATAAAGATTCAAGCTTGGTGGTCGTCCATTCACCTCTTTCCTAGCCTTCCTCGTCTCAGCACTGACAAGTGGGATCATACAAACATATGAGCATAGCAGCATGCTACCGTATCATCTGCTGCCCTGATAAATGAAAGCATAACGTTAATTAATTTGACATACAACTTTAGTAAACTATGTTCTACATTGTCTTACTAGTTACTTAAATATATGGCATGATAATCATAGCAAACTGCTCTTTGTTCTTTTAAACTTAGCTCAATATGACCAAGCAATAATAAATGCGCTCAAGAAAGTATTTTAGGTAAATACTAAAGAAGGTGTGAGCTAGTGTTTAGCAGATATCTTGTTAAGTGATACCATTTCGCACGTGTGGCCTTGATAATGGGTGGTGCGATTCTTTTTATTGCCAGCATCTTTGTTTTTTTCTATTACTATTATGTCAATCGATATTGATTTGGTATCAAATTGATAGGTACTTTTTAGTTTATACAAACAAGCTACATTTGCTACTGCACATTGCAGCAGACAAGAGATCAAAAGTACTTGTTCAGGCTACCTATTACTTCAATACAAATAAACTCTCGATAATTCACCTGTTGCCTCTTCACAGTTGAAAGAGTTAAGAAATTCAGATGCTATAATTTGACTGGCAAGACAAAAATTCTTTCCGTTCTTTTTCTAAATTTATGTATTTACAATCTTTGTAATATTTCATAATGTTTAAACCGTTGTCGCATACAATGATAGAAATCTGTTCTGCATGCTGTTAAATGCTATTGACTGTTTAATTCCTATCTATTTCTTCCTTATCGACTTATATACTAAACTTTCTTCATCTTCCTTGCCAGGGATCAGATTGTGTGATGCCCTTTATCGCGTTGCAGAACTGCATCAAGGAAAATCCAGAGGCATTTTCTAAAGAGATTTTGGAAGAGGAGGAGAATGACGAGGAGGCTGAGAAGTCCGACCTGAAAGTTAGAGCTCCAGCATGGTCTAGAGAAGCCAAGCCAAAGCTTTGAGATAGTGTGGTATTAAGCTGACAGCCTGATACAGAGAATCCTCTGATTAGCACGCTACACATTGTTTCTCCTATAAATTCTTCCATTATGGGCTAGATTTCAGTCAGCAAGTATGCATCCCGGGTCCTTCAGCAGAAATAAACACAGTTCGTGTAGTAGAGATATTCCAATAAACACAGTTCGTGCAGTAGAGATATTCCACATATCTTTTTGGAGAACATACTCGATATTGCAATGAGAAACTGAAGAAACATGTGTTCTAAGACTTATATATCTAAATGGATTAGCGTGCTGGTAAATATTGAAAGGAACTATATTCCATGCTTAAAGATGGCTCATTTTATTTATTATTGTTTCACAGTGGCGTAAACTCTGAATTGTACTGATGATTCTAGGCTTATCACTTTGGTGGAGAATCTTTTGTGTGTGAGAACTTTTGGACAGTAGAATTTACCTATTTTCTTCTAAGGGTATGTACGATGCAAAGTGCCTAGAAAGGTGCTTAGAGAAATAAACCGGTTTTGTTTAAGCACGGGTGCTTATTTATACTACGCAAATACTTAACTAGACACCTCTCCTATATAAATAAGCACTAATGCTTAAGTAAACGTTTGGTTTATTTTATAGTCACCTGCCTAATCAGCCTCCATTGTACATGGCCTAAGGTTAGACTAAAGCATGGATCAAGAGTTGTCGATCCACGTGGGCTCCCATTTGACGTGTTCAGCATCAATGCAATGACACGCTTGAAGAAACCCACCTGGGCCGAGCCCTACCTCATACCTCATTGTCAGTCACCATCCTGGTCCATGGGCCGCCTGTTTGTGCCACCCGCAACGGTGCGCCTCGAGCCACCACCTATGTTGGTCCTCTCTTCGCCTTTCCTCTAAACACCCCCCCCCCCCCCCCCCCCCCCCCCCCCCCCTCTCGACGCGTCCAAAGTCCAAAACCTAACCTTCACCAGCGAGCTCCCACCGACACCCACCCTCTTGTTATCCCCGTCTTTGACGAGGTCTGTCATCACTGTCAACGACCGTGGGGCCGATCTATTTGCGGTTGCGCTAACCGACGCAGCGGGTATCAAATAGGATTTTAGGCAGACTACAAAAAATGTTGGTCTTTTCGCGAAAATTTACGTGCGCACATAGAATGTGTAGATGTATGCATAAATTTTTGTTCGAAAATTTCAACATTTTGAAATGTGTATTTTTTTGGGGTAAAGGGCGCATATGTAAATTTCTGCATCAGTAGTTCTTTAGCAAGGTGTACAGGCCCAGAAAAAAACATTTCCCTGGTGGGCTCTCGGCCCATATTTACTCTTACCCTCGTTCTCTCTCCAACCCATCGATTCACAGGGTTTTGTGTTGGGAGCTCCTTTACGGCGCCCGTTGGCGCCGCGGAAGCGAAGCGCCGCCTGAAGGAGTTCGCGTGAAGGCGTCGTTGGGCCGGCCCACGATTTCTGCGCTGGTGCACCTTCTTCGAACTGTTTCGCGCGCGTTGCTTTAAGCAAGCAGCCAGGGTTCGAATCCTGGTTTCGCTGGTTCATTCGCTTTTTCGTTTGGTTGAGAATAAGTGAACAACAGCCAGCGTTCTTATGTTTCGCTGCTTCCTTCGTTGGCACGTTCGCTGCCAGCGAAACGTGATGATTCAACAGGCACTTCTCATGATGATTTTGAAAATTCCCAAAATCATGGTTCACTCAAAAAAAAAAAAAAATACATGATTTAACAGGTACTTTCGCATGAAGATTTTGAACTTCCCAAAATCATGATTCACTCAAATAGAAAAATTAGATAAAATACATGATTCACCAGGCTTGTTCGCATGATGATTTTGAACTTCCCAAAATCATGATTCACTCAAAAAAGAGAAATTAGAGAAAAAAAACATGATTGAACTTCATAGAATATTCTGTAGGGCATCGAGTTTCAATTCTCTAACATATTAAAAAAAATCATCATGCGATGAACCTTACAGGAATTATTTTCCCAAACCTTAGGAAACAGTAAAAATCCAAGATTCCAAATGTAAAGGTAATTTCCGGAAAAGATGACTTCTGTTTTGTTGTGACTCTTAACTTGAACCTGAAACATTTTGAAATGACCTGAAATGAATTTGATCAGTTCACATACGCCATCTAACACAAAAAAAATATTTCATTTCAAAATAATTTATACACGAAATATGTGTACGTTCACGATTAGGTTCCATTCCCGTGATCGGTTTCGAGTTTCGTAAAATGTAGCTTCTTAATTTTGGACCGAAGTTTTCATTATTTTTAGATGAATTTTGTTAAATTTGTCACACTCAGTCGACAGTTTGAAAAATCCTTTCACGGGTAGATGAAACTCGCAGTTTTACACAACTTTCGTGTTATAACTTTTTCGTTTCAACACAAATATGTGTACGTTCAAAATAGAACCATTTTTAATATTGGAACCATTTTCAAAATGAAAAAAATTCAAATTTGGAACCATTTGAAAATTCGGAACAATTTTTCAATTTGAAACATTTTTTAATTTGGAACCATTTTTCAAAATGAAACCATTTTTAAATTTGGAACCATTTTCAAAATGGTACCATTTTGAACCTTTTTTTCATTCGGGAACCATTTTCAAAAATCGGAACCATTTTTTCGGTTCGAACCATTTTCAAAAAATCGGAACCATTTTTCGGTTCGGAACCATTTTCGAAAAATCGGAACCATTTTTGAAAAATCAGAACCATTTTTTCGGTTCGGAACCATTTTCAAAAAGGAACCATTTTTTCGGTTCGGAAGCATTTTCAAAAAGGAACTATTTCCAAAAATCGGAACCATTTTTTCGGTTCGGAACCATTTTCAAAATGGACCATTTTTTCGGTTCGGAACCATTTTCAAAAAGGAACCATTTTTGAAAAATCGGAACCATTTTTTCGGTTCGGACCATTTTCAAAAAATCGTAACCATTTTTCGGTTCGGAACCATTTTCAAAAAGGAGCCATTTTCAAAAAATCGTAACCATTTTTTCGGTTCGGAACCATTTTCAAAAAGGAACCATTTTCGAAAAATCGGAACCATTGTTTTCATTCTTAACCATTTTCAAAAATCGTAACCATTTTTTCGGTACGGAACCATTTTCAAAAAGGAACCATTTGTTCGGTTCGGAACCATTTTCAAAAAACGGAACCATTTTTTCGGTTCGGAACCATTTTCGGAAAATCGAAACCATTTTTTTCATTCGGAACCATTTTCGAAAAATCAAAACCATTTTTCGGTTCGGAACCATTTTCAAAAAGGAACCATTTTTTAATTCGGAACCATTTTCAAAATGGAACCATTTCAAAAATCGGAACCATTTTTTCGGTTTGGAACCATATTCTAAAAAAGGAACCATTTATTCGTTTCGGAACCATTTTCAAAAAAGGAACCATTTTCGAAAAATCGGAACCATTTTTTTCATTCGGAACCATTTTCAAAAATCGGAACCATTTTTTCGGTTCGGAACCATTTTCAAAAAGGAACCATTTTTTCGGTTCGGAACCATTTTCAAAAAGGAACCATTTTCGAAAAATCATAACCATTTTTTCGGTTCGGAACCATTTTCAAAAAGGACCATTTTTCGGTTCGGAACCATTTTCAAAAAGAAACCATTTTTGAAAAATCGGAACCATTTTTTTCATTCGGGAACCATTTTTTCGGTTCGGAACCATTTTCAAAAAGGAACCATTTTTCGGTTCGGAAACATTTTCAAAAAAGGAACCATTTTTTCGGTTTGAACCATTTTCAAAAATCAGAACCACTTTCAAAAATCGGAACCATTTTTTTGGTTCGGAACCATTTTCGAAAAATCGGAACCATTTTTTCGGTTTGGAACCATTTTTTCGGTTCGGAACCATTTTCAAAAAGGAACCATTTTCGACAAATCGGAACCATTTTTTTTTCATTCGGGAACCATTTTAAAAAATCGGAACCATTTTTTCGGGTCAGAACCATTTTCAAAAAGGAACAATTTTTTTCATTCGGCACCCTTTTCAAAAATCGGAACCATTTTTCGGTTCGAAACCATTTTAAAAAAGGAACCATTTTCGACAAATCGGAACCATTTTTTTCGGTTTGGAACCATTTTTCGGTTCGGAACCATTTTCAAAAAGGAACCATTTTCGACAAATCGGAACCATTTTTTTTCATTCGGGAACCATTTTAAAAAATCGGAACCATTTTTTCGGTTCAGAACCATTTTCAAAAAGGAACAATTTTTTTTCATTCGACACTCTTTTCAAAAATCGGAACCATTTTTCGGTTCGAAACCATTTTGAAAAAGGAACCATTTTTTCGGTTCGGAACCATTTTCCAAAAGGAACCATTTTTCGGTTCGGAACCATTTTCAAAAAGGAACCATTTTTCGGTTCGGAACCATTTTCGAAAAATCGGAACCATTTTTTTCATTCGGAACCATTTTTTCGGTTCGGAACCATTTTCAAAAAGGAACCATTTTTTAATTCGGAACCATTTTCAAAATGGAACCATTTCAAAAATCGGAACCATTTTTTCGGTTTGGAACCATATTCTAAAAAAGGAACCATTTTTTCATTTCGGAACCATTTTCAAAAAAGGAACCATTTTCGAAAAATCGGAACCATTTTTTTCATTCGGAACCATTTTCAAAAATCGGAACCATTTTTCGGTTCGGAACCATTTTAAAAAAGGAACCATTTTTTCGGTTCGAAACCATTTTCAAAAAGGAACCATTTTAAAAAGGAACCATTTTTCGGTTCGGAACCATTTTCAAAAAGGAACCATTTTTCGGTTTGGAACCATTTTAAAAAAGGAACCATTTTCGAAAAATCGGAACCATTTTTTCGGTTCAGAACCATTTTCAAAAATCGGAACCATTTTTTTTTCATTCGGAACCATTTTTTCGGTTCGGAACCATTTTCAAAAAGGAACTATTTTTTAATTCGGAACCATTTTCAAAATGGAACCATTTCAAAAAGCGGAACCATTTTTTCGGTTTGGAACCATATTCTAAAAAAGGAACCATTTTTTCGTTTCAGAACCATTTTCGAGAAAATTCTGTACCGATCAGATTTTAAATGTATGAGACTATGTTATTTCAACAAATGTACTCAGAGACCATCTCTATTTGATTCTGAATCATTTGTGTCCCTTGGAACATTATGTATATGCATGACAAGGCTCACATTTGTCTTTTTAGCCTTCCTATCTTGATATGGCTAAACTATTCCTAGCAAGTGCTACGTAACCATGTCATCTGGACCTCAAGTCGGAACACTATGTGCCCCCATCTTGTAACAACATAGTGCACAGTGTACTTACCTGAACAGAATGGGGCTGGCGGCATTGTAGCAACATTGTAAAGTCATGTTTCCTCTGTTGAAAAATTCATGTTTTCTCCAGTGCCATCATAGTGCACTCAAACATCTTCAAGGACTCAATCAGACGTGACGAAATGATCTTTTTAAGATCCACACACAAAAATGCTTCTAAACTAATCATAATGCATTTTTTTTGTACAAATTTCATATGTTTACACGATAGTAAAACATCCACCACCTCAATGCCTAAACTATACATGGCAGTTAGCCGGAAAGAGAGCCAAACAGAATAGCAAAATACGCCCCCTGGCTAAATCACCTAACTAAGAACACAGTGATTCTGCCGCTAACTTCACGGCTAAGAAAGAGTTACACCCTTAGTTGCAAATCTAGTAGACGCGGTGAGCACAAACCCAACGCACGGCGAGATTGCGAACAGGTCCGTATCTATAACGGCGGCGATCGCTCATCACCTCGTCTTCTCCATTGTCGACAGCTTGGAAACCAGCGCCTGAAGAGGAGTCGCCATCGTCGAGCTACACGTCCACTGATCCAATTGCAAAAACCCCGCCGACCATGTTGTCTGCAACCTGCACCTCTACCTCATCATCTTCAAAATCTCCAACCTGAAACCTGAACATCCAAGAACATGTTCTTGGATTTTAATAAAAACAAAACCCCAGGATATTTTTTTTGCTATGAATGTTTAGCTTAGATTCAGTTTCAATGAGTTTGGATTCAGATAAAAAAAATACAACTCCAGCAGCTAATATGACAGAATAGATACTCCTTGCCTCCTTGGAACATTTGAAGATAACATGTGAACAAAAGTAGATAAATTTTAACATACTTCCTATCCCGTATATAAGTTATTCACATTCAGAATCAAGATTGAATTTTTTCACAAACATGATTACGGATGTTGTTGGGCTAAATACAAATATTTTGTTCATTTCTCTAGCCTGTTTTTCCCTGAACAAAATCTTAGTACAGAACAGAGCTAACATAAAGTCATGGTCACTTTTCTAGCAAACGATTTCATGTACAGAGAGACTAGCCTACCATGGTCACTTGCCTAGCAAACGATTTCTGAAAAACAGAATGCTATCATAGACAGAGTGGAGCGTGAGTGTTTCCTAGGAAATCAGCAAATGTGGTGTGTCCGAGATTTCAGACCACAAAAGAATCCAAATTCAGCAAAATGTTTGTAACCTGAGAAGTGCAAAACAATTCACCTTTCCAATCCTAGCGAGCTCTCAGGAACAATGGTTTCTGCGAGACATTGCCGTCAGAAACTTCTGTCAAGCACGAGACATGCTCAAGGTCCACACTAGAACGAACCAAGTCAGACATTCTTATATTGGTGCTTTCCTGATGCTAACTGGATGTGTGAGCCTGCTCACCGTGGGCGAAATCTACTGCTGCATCGCGGTCAAACGCCCCCTCCACTTCGTCACGGTCATCTTCTTCCTCTGGATCAGATGAATCAGACGAAAGGCCCGAACCAGAGCTGTTGTTGAGAGATAAAGTAGGTTAAGAACAAGGGTTCGGGGAGGAACCGCACATGGAAAGAAGATTCGTTTTCTTCACATGAGAAGTGAGAGAGTAGATCAAGAACAGTACCTGTCACTCGCCCCGTCGTCAAAGTAGCAGTCAGATCCAGCGAATCCAACACCGCTGCAGCCTGTGCCCTCGTCGATGCCGTAGCTCGATTCGGATCCAGTGAATCCAACACCGCTGCATCCTGCGCCGTCGTCGATCCCGTAGCTCGTTTCGGCGGATCTGAAAACACGAAGAGCTAGTAAGAAACACTGAAAAAGTCTGCTCTGGAGAAATGGCGGCGGGTGGTACGGATCCGAGGCCTCACCGCGTGCTTCCGGGAACACCGAATCTAGAGAGGAGCTTGGTGTAACTCTCCAATCCGTCCATGGCGGCGCCGAACGAGGTGCGGGGAGCGAGGCTCAGGGGAGAAGAAAGAGTGGAGGTTGTGTCTGGCCCAGCGAGTTAGGCGCCTCGCGAACCTCTCCGGGGGTGAGGGGAATCGGCAGCTATGATGGGAGGAAGAAGAAGAAACGAAGCAGAAGTCGAAGAAGCGAAGCAGAAAGAAGAAGCAGAGGGAAAAAAGGCCGGCCCAAAAAACGCTTCGCGAAGGAGGCGGCGCTACGGTTTAGCGCCGCTAACGGGCGGCATTTAGGAATTGCGGGGTTTTGTTGAGCTACTGCCTACTCTGGCTTGGTCTCCTCTCCTCTCCGCACCCCGGCCCGGAGAGAGTCCCACCCACTCCTGCTTCCACCTCCGCCGCGATAAGCCCTACCTCCACCTCCATGGCGACCACCACCTTCTTCCATCCGCTCTCCGTCCCCATCGCCGGCGGCCGCCTTCGCCGCTGCCCCCTCACCCTGCCCGCCCCCACTCGCACAGCTCCCCGGCGGCCGGCGCCCCTCCTCGTCGCCCGCGCCAAGCGCACCAATAGCGCCGCCTCCCGGCAGCCGGCCAACTCGAACGCCGCGCCGAAGAAGGAGGCGGATGAGGAGGTGGAGGTCGAGGAGGAGCTGCCGTGGATCCAGGACAAGGCTCTGGACCTCGTGGAGTTCACCGGCACCGTCACGCAGGCCATACCCGGGCCCCGCGTCGGCTCCAGCCCGTTCCTGGCTCCTCGCCGTGCCGCTCGCCTACGTCGGCGTCTCCTTCGCCCTCGCCGTGGTCCGCACCTACCGCAAGTTCACCTCCCCGCGCACGCAGAAGAAGAAGAGGGTGAGTCGTCTTAACGTCTACAGATCAAAATCATGTGTAGTTCGATTCTTAGTGGGAGACTGGGGAGTGATAGGATTAGGGGTTTATTTACACTCAAGGTAGTTCCTCTCTAGGACTGGACACTTCGCCTGTGCTTCGTTATTAGGTGATATTGGGTATGTAATGGAGTGATGTCGTATTTCTCTAGTTCTCTTACAATAGAGTTTGAGTCATGCCAAAATGTAGGTACATTGTGTGGGACAGTAGTTTGCCTATTCAATCTAGACTTCAATAGTTGTTCATTATGTGTTAAATTTTGTTGAAAGACTCAAGGTGATAAGAGATTGGCTTGTTTTTTATCAGCTGAGATTCTATACTGAATTGTATGGTTGAATTAGATGTTACTATCAAGTGAGAAATAATCAGCATGACTTTGTTTCATTATGTACTAATGAGTTTTATGTACTTTTTGAGTACTTCATTCAATCTTAGCATATTATGTCATGAACTTGCAAGGTCAGCTTCTTGACCATTCATAAATTTGGTATTTTTTTCATGCAAATAGCTCTGTGCAGATTCTAAGGCACAACATTTTGTGTTTACATATTTTTGTTTATCGTAAGCTTACCCATAGGCTTTAATTTGTCGTTTTCTTGCTGATATTCTTAATGGAACCATATATACTATAGCTCACATAATCCATAACCACTAACCAGTATGCAGACACTTCTGTCACTATATATGCTTGGCGTTTTATGATGACCCGGCGTTTCTTTGCAGGTGACTAAGAATATATTCTTGTTGAAGTCACTAGATGAGTTGTTTCAGAAGGGCAGGGAAGCAGTGGATTTCCCAGCTCTCCAAGAACTAATGCAAAAGGTGTGCCCTTGATTCAATCATTATTCGTGAAAAACTGAACATATGCTAGACTAGTGCCACGTCCGATCTACTTTATTTTCTCAACAAATGAATCTACGTTGAACAGTGTTACTCATATATCTTACTCTGGAAGACTGAAATTACACTGATGACTCGCAAAGATCGTAATCACAAAATTTTGCTGATCAGAATAGATTTAGGCTATCTGACTGTAACTATTTGCACCAATGCACCCATTTCTACTGCTGTTGGAGGAATGGATTATTTATTATATTGTTGATTGCAAAGCTATCTGCCCATAGCGAGGAACACAGATGCACATGTAACTCTTTTCCATTTATTCAGACAGGATTTGACATGGATGATGTAGTAAGAAAGTACATCCGATACACACTGAACGAAAAACAATTCAATCCTGATGTGGTTGTGGATCTCATACATCTTAGGAAAGCATCAATGTTAGAAGATGCTGAAGTTGCTGAAATTTTGAATGAGATATCAAGAAGAATTGTTCGGGAAAAAGGTATTTTTGTTCTTCTGATTCTAGTACCTTATACAACACATAGTATTTCCTGAATTCAAAACTCTGGATGCTCAGTTCTACAACACGAAGGTGTTTTTGTTTTCTCATGCTTTCCTATCAAATTTATGGATCTCCGTGACGAATCCTCTGTAAAACTTGGTGATTATCGAGTGTCATTTGATTTATTAGTTTTATACTTGATGCACTGCAAACTTTTAGAAGGTTATCATCCAACGGTTATTGAACACATAATGTAGACATTTGTATGTTTGCATTGTCCAAATCCAGTCATTACTTCTTCTGTTATTTCTAGCTTCTGAGCCCTGAAATGATGGCTGCATTGTGGTTGTAAAACCAACTTGATATTGATATTTTTCATGCTTTACAAAACATCAACCTGATGTATATGTGTGTGCGGCGGCAATATTCAGTTAGTAATAAGAGTTCTAGCAATACATTGCCATTTTGTTCATACCAGGTGTCCATTAGCTGGTGAATATTAGTATTAAAATCTCAAGATGTTGTCAAGATTAAAGCACTGCATTTGTATGCTTCATTTGGTAAAGTTCAATCTGACACCTTTAACCTGTGTTGTTGTACATCAAACTGATCTAGTTTACTTTTAGGGTTGCTATAATTGTATATTTGTATGACTTGCATTGCAAATAGGAGACTAATTGTCTTTCTAGAAAAGGATGAATAGCTGTGGCCTCCACGATAGCGTTTGAAATATTATATATCCTTGGTGTGAAGTATTATTGTTTTCCTGTAAGTATTTGGTAGTAGTGATGTTTTTGTTTATTTCACAACTTAACTTGATGATGTGTAAGCTTGCATATTGCTACATCACTGAGGAGATTTTGTGTGTGTTATCTTGCAGGTCCAATAGTTATGGACTTAACTGGATTTACAGAACAAGGTTTTAAGCGGAAGCTTGCTGTGCAAACACTATTTGGAAAAATCATGTACTTATCAGAGGTAAGCCGGTGGCGTCTGCTTTACTGACTCTAAATTGCATTCGAGATTTTTCTTGACTTCCAGAAAGGGAGATTAAAATGTTTTTGTCGTCAGGACATTGTGTTATAATGTAGTCTGTTTCTTACTTTCCCCTGATATAACTGAATATCTTTGAATCATCCAGCTCCCAGAGTTCTGTTCTCGCGACGGCTCGCTTGTTGTCAAAGAAATCTTTGGAGTTACAGAGTATGACTAAATCTTCGTTATTGTTGATCCTTACAATTTATAGAGCAACCGGTGCTTCTAATGCTACTGTCATAACCGCTGTTTCTCCTTCTGTTTTCATGTGAGCAGCGAGGACGCAGACAGCCTTCGCAGTCACACGCTTTCTGAAGCTGGTGACATCGAATCATTAGAAAGGATGGTCGATGATTCTGACTTTGAACATGGTACCCCGTCATCATCTTGAAGAATGTTCATCATCTGTTACGATAGAAGCTTGGCGTGAGTTTTTCAACTGTTAAAGAAGAGAGGGATGCCCCGGATGCAAGTTTTGTAAATCTATCTTCTATTAGGATTGTAGCTTTCTGGCAGTGTCTCAGACCTGTCTACCACCTGACTAAACAAGGAAGCTGTTAAGAGATGGTTCCGATGATGAGTTTATATAAAGCAGTAATTTATTAGCTGTATTTGTATTGTTCATTCTTCTCCGGTTTTATGCCCATGGATTGAAAGAACAAACCACGTTTATATCCGTTAATTATTAGAATTGCAAATCTAGCGTTTGGGCACGTGAAACTACAATATGTGTGGTGATGGTGCCGTCATGTTTGTGATGAAAGGATTCTGGGTGGCATCTAGACTGAAACACGTGTGTAGCAGAGAGTCGATTGGATTGTTAACATGAAAAATTATTGAAGTCTGTACAACAGCTGGGAAATTTTCTATCCGAATTTTTTTACAGGCAACTGGAAAGGTCCAATAAGCAGAGTATGATCTGCTGGCTTATTATAACTGACAGGAGTATGATCTTAAACATCGAAGGAGAACTTTACAATTATGTTCCAGGTCCATGAAAAGAAGAACAAAGCATCCTCGTGGAGAAATATACAATTATGTTACAGGTCCATGAAAAGAAGAATAAAACACTCTGTGAGAACCCATTGCACCACGATCGTAGTAAAAGCATATTGATACTAGATTTCACTATAATCTGTGAGTGCGTTGAGGTGGGAAAACTGGATGTTGATCATACTGGAACAGATGGTCAGTTGGCTGATATTGTCAGCAAGACACTCGGCCGAATCCAGGTTGTGGAGATGAGACTGAAATTCGAACTGAATGCACCGCAACATGATTAAGGGGTTGAATTGTTGGGCAATTTAATCCCGTTGTCAGTTTCAGTTAGTTTCGTTCTGAATAATTGCCACGTAACGTGTGCGTGTACATGTCTTGCCCGTCAGTAGTTTGCAGATTCAGCTCGCCGCATCTGTCTCTCGTGGGATGGCAGTAGGCCTGCTGACCGTGGCGAGGATTTAGGGTAGATGGGCACGAGCATAGCGGAATGACACTGTCGTTGATCCCTTTGTTTTAGCTCTTTCTGTTGTAACCTTCGCTACGCAGCACAAAACGATCGTGTTCCTTGTTAGCTCGTGTGAATTCATCGTGTTCTGTCTGTTGATCTTCAGGTTTAGCGATTGCCAACTTCAGGTTTGGCTCGGTTTCTGTTTCCGAGTCCGTGATGGCATCGATTTAATTCGCCATTGTATAAATAGAATCCAACCATCAAAGAAAAATCCATAAGAGTCTGGCTTTTTACTATGGCGCCAAGGTCGTGGTCTGCACTCCAGACGGATCTTGGCGACCTTATCCTGCGCCGCCTCCAGCGCCATGATGATCGCGTCCGCTTCGGCGCCGTGTGCCGCCAATGGCGCTCCTGCGCACGGCGGAACGCCCCACCAGCGCAATTCCCGTGGCTCGCCTTACCCGATCGGACCTTCTACAGCCTGCCCGACTCTGCCTTCCGGCCGCTGCCGCTCCATCTCGAGCGCCATCGCCAGCTGCCACACGCCCAAAGCTCCTGTGGCGAGTGGCTCGTCTTTGAGCGCATGGATGGCGCCTACACGTTGGTAAACCCCTTCTCCATGTCCACAACCATGATGCTCCCCCGGCTGTCCACGGAGCCGTTGTGTGATGCGCCACCGTCCATGACGAAGCTAGTGGTTTGCTCGCCTAAACTTGTCGCCGCGGTCGTTGGGGCGTGGCCTCACAAGCTTGCGCTGTGCCGGCCAGGGGCAGCTTCGTGGGTGGTGGTCGCCCACGACCAACTCGAGTCACTTCAAGATATGATCTGGTATCGAGGCAAGCTCTACGCCCTCCACGGCAGCCGTGGCTGCCTCCTCTGCGTTTCCATCGGCGACGACAGGGACACCGGTGAGCCAACCGTGTCCCGAGTCGACCTCCTCGCGGAGGGCCCCCGATGGCAGTTCGTCGAGAAGCCGCTGCAGTACCTACTCGAATCCGACGGCGCGCTGCTGATGGTCCGCAGAGAAGATCCTAACATACAAAATCCGTCCATGGGCGGCGGTTCCTGGGTTTCGCACTTTACAGGCTTAGGCTTGGAGAAGGCTACCAAGTTCAAGGTTTTCGAGGCCGATTTGGCGCGGTCACGGTGGACGGAGCTGAGCAGCGTCGGGGAAGACCGGGTGCTGTTCGTCCAGAGATGGTGCTCCCGAGCTGTTCGTGTCCCCGACCAGTGCAAGGAGTACGTTGCGGGGGACTGTATCTTCTTCGTGGATGATGCTACCGCCCGTGGCTATTATTACCGGAAGAATGTGTTCTTCTATTGCAGCATCTACGACATGAGGAAACGGCGGTCTCAAATGTACCTAGGGACCAAGGTGCGGCCACTCAAAGGCTTCCCCGTCGCGTGGCTGTTTCGTGGATCAGAGCGTACATGCACGAACAACTAGCCTCCACGGCTATGCAAATTTGCAAATACAAAGAGATATATGCATCTAGACTGAAACATAACCATTCTGAACCTGATTTATATAAGACGTGTAGCAGAGAGTCCAGATTGGAATGTTAACATGAGAAATCACTGAAGGCTGTACAACAGACAGGAAAATGAAGTACAGAGCTCGGCCGACCGCTCTCCTCTCTCTCTACTGTAGACAGAGAGGCGATTTTTGAGAACTTCCTGTCCATCCACCTCGCTCGCCGGCGATTCGCGGGATTCTCCCCTCTCCGGCGTCGCTCCGGCGGCGGGAGGGTGGAGGATCCCCGGATCCCGGCCTGTACATAGTGTAGGGTGTGGTAGGAACCCTGCCGGCGGCGTCGTGGAGGTGGCGATGGTGTCGGTGGCTAGGTGGGGGTCGGCGCGTCTCCCCTTCTGCGGCGGCGCTCCTCGGAGCTCCGGCGTGACGCGTGCGGCTTTTGGCGGCCGGGGATCTTCGGATCTCTCGGTTTCTTCCGGTTCTTCCTCCTCCTTGCCGGCCGGCGGGGAGGTCGATCTCCACGATGTGGAGCTCCGTTGGAGGACCCGGAGGCTGGAACTCAGGGCTGGGCGAGCCTCGCGGCTTCTGCCAGCGCTGGGGATGAAGACGGCTACGGCAAGGTGGTGGTGCTGGAGCGGGAGGGTGCTCTCCGTGCTCGTTCATCGGCTTAAGTTCCGCCGCTTCAAGGAAGGAGGTGCCCTCGGGCCGTGGCGAGAAGGAGGTCGGCGGTCTTCGTCTTCATCGCCGGTGGAGTTGCTGGTGCTTGATCTGGCTCTGTTCCCCTGCGTATGGCTTTCTGTTCTTCGTTCTTGTACTTCATACGGTGTATGTTGTACTTTCGGATTGTACGCAGGCTTTCAAAAAAAAAAGACAGGAAAATGAAGTCTGTACAACAGACAAGAGATTTTCCATCGGATTTTTTGACAGGCAACTGGAAGAATAAGCAGAGTATGCCTTGCTGGCTTGTTATAAGTTATAACTGACAGGAGTCTCATTTGAAACATCCAAGGAGAACTTTACAATTATGTTCCAGGTCCATGAAAAGAAGAATAAAACATCCTCATGGAGAACTTTACAATTATGTTACAGGTCCATGAAAAGAAGAATAAAAAAAATGTGAATCCTATACATGTAATTGCATCTAGCATACCAGATGAAATGTACAGATTGTGCTAGAAGATCCTGAGTCCATCATCAAAGGATTTCAGGCTTCCCCAAACATTTGCCCCAGCTGACCCTTCACGTAAATGCTTAGGTCTGCATTAGGAGTAAGGCCGTGAGGAACATAAGTTGGTACCTAGCAGAAATATCTGAAGTTGAAAGAGGGATTTCTCACATCACTCTTCAGTCTTGAATTGTACTCCAATTCTTGCAGTAATGCTAGCGCTATGTAGTAGGAACCTCCAACCTGCTGACGAACATATGTTGCACGTGGAAACTTCCCGTCATGCATTGCCCTGTAACTGCGTTAAATAGTAGAGCCAGAGATAAATAATGAATGCAAGATTTACAAGCACAACCAAATCTTATTGAGTAACTTGTTCCACCTTCATCCAAGATTAAAACTAGCTATAAGGAAGCACAAACAGAGCATTACAAATGCTGATCACAGTAATAAAATCAGAAATGTTGTCTGGGTTGCCTTACTTTTCAACAAATTCCTCTACCCTGACCCTTCTTTCTTCTTTTGTTACTCTCTTCTGGACTTCGGGTAGATCCTGAGTAGGCAAAGAAGCATGTTCATATTCTCACTTTGACACAGTTTCTACAACATCCGGTGCTTAAATGTATAGCTACTGAGAGGCTGAGAGCACACAGTCATGATATTATATCACTGGAACCATATAACCGGCACTTATGATTTTAGTATGTACAAAGATTAAACTAAAACCATATATTGAAACCTTGTAATATCTTTGTGAGATCTGATCTTAAATTACGACAGCACTAACATATGTCCTGCTAGAAAACTAAGAGAACAAATTGACAATAACCACTAACACAAGCTGAAATCTTTTTTTTTTGCGAAAAACACAAGCTGAAATCAAACGGACAAAGAGCTAAAGTAGGTAATCTGTAATAAAATACCGTTGCTTCCTTGGTCCTAGCATCTTTGGTTGAGAGTTCAATGTTGTTGATCCCATTATTTTTTCCCTCAGAGTTCCTCAAGTTGAAAGAGGGATCTCTGACATCACTCTTCAATCTTGAATTATACTCCAATTCCTGGATTAATTCCCACGATATGTAGTAGGACCCTCCAACCTGCTGACGAACAGATGTAGCAGATGGAAATTTTCCTTGATGTGATGCCCTGTAACTGTGTTGAATAGTAGAGCCAGGCATAATTAATGGATGTAAGATTGAAAGACAAAAGTAAGTCCTTTTAGGGTGCAGGCATAGATATACGGCTTAGAATTTTATCAAACACCTCTAGGAGCACATTTAGATGTGGCACAAGACTCAGTATATAATTGGTTGTTTCAAAGTATGGTGAGCGCTGTTTTGAAGCTAGCACTTGGTTTTTCATGCACAAATATGGTTGGATTTGCTAATCCCGTAAGTCATATAATCATTCAGTTTCAAGTTTTCATAACCTGAACGAACAGTTGGCTTGGGTCCAATCCTAGCTAAGGTTGTGAGCCGCGGCTGCTTACAGACAATATGTTTCCGAACCTTAACTTGTTCCACCTCAATCCAATATTGAAACAAGATTCTAAGTCGGTATAAATGCAGGACAAGCAAACTGCAACACAAGGCTGATCACAATAATAGAATCAGAAATTTGCCTTACTTTTCAACAAATTTCTCTACCCTGGTCCTTCTTTCTTGTTTTGATACTCTCTTCTGAACTTTTGGTGGATCCTCAGCAGAAAGAGAAGCCACAAGCGTCTTCCCACAGAGAGGCCGATAGGATGGCCGTAGAACGGCGTCAGAAATGTAAGCAATGACTGTAAAAGGGGTAAAATACCAGAATTAAAACCCATAAGACAAGCAAACTGACTCCATGACAATCTGTGCAGCATTTATGAACCTAAAGAAGAGATCATATCACGAGCTTCTAATTAGCGTAAAGAAAGCAAGCATTTCTCGTTAAAAAGCAGTTGTGTTCTTCGTACCGGAAGGGAGACTAAAATCAGCCATGATTGAACCAAATATAAATGGGAGAAACTTGCAGGGCAGAGTCCTAACCCTTCTTGGAGGACGCAGAGGAGGAGAAGAAGCGAACGGACGCTTGCATCGGAGAGGCGCTTATGGTATCATTTTCTGTTCTGCTAGAGTTGAGCAGAGGAGGAGGAGGAGGAGGAGACGGGGCCTGGAAGGTAGACGAGCCGACTACGAAAGCGAGCTTGGCTGTCAGGTTGGTGGTGGTGGTGGTGGTTGGCCGATGTCGACCGGGCCCTACGCGCAAGGGCATGTCGGCTGTCAGGTTAGGGTATCAACTTTGGCCTTTTGCACAAATGGTCATGTTAAAAGGATCAGACTGCATGAAATCAGAAATAGATGCCTGGTGCTTGGCTGCATGTTTGTGATTTCGTTGGATGTAATTTCGAGTGTCTGGTTTTTTTTAGATAAAGAGAATTTATTGATATCAAGTACCACATACACCCAGCCTCTGCAACAACGTAGTGCCCTAACGGCATTACGGAAGCACACAGCCAAAAAAAGAAAAGAAGAATTACAAAAAACAAAAGTCCCGCTGCAGCGATCTACTCCTTGAGACAGCAGCACTAACACCAACCAGACAACACTAGAAGTCCAGCTTCTTCATAGGTTTTCCCCTGAAGAAAGTCCTCGCACTCAAAACAATGCCTCCAACAAGGTCATTGCCAGGCACAACCAATTAAGGCCATACCTTGGATCTTCACCCTGAGGCATCAGACTTTGGACTTCTCCTGTGCAGTCGCCCCCACTGACAAACCGCTGCTCAAAGTCATGAATCACCCAGCCAATTCTTCATCGCCACGAAGACACAAACCACCATTGCTATTCCCCAGATCCCGCCTTCCATGACATTCTCCGCCAGCACCATGGAACGAGAAAGCGTGCTCCATAGTATTAACAGCCAGCAGAGATTCAAAGCGCCCCCTTTGAAACCAAACGGTCAGATAAAAACATGGGTGCGTCCGACCGAATACCACCCAATCCAGCTATCTCCAGGCATGAATCGCCCAATGGAGTTTGCCGGTGGAGCCTTCCGGAACACGACCGTCCAGCAAGTTCAATGGGGACCAACATCCGGTAGATCTTCATCTTGGCGCGAATAAGAATCAAGGACCACCACCATTATTCGCGAGACTGGCAGGCCCCCACGCCGCTAGTCAACTCTTTGCCGGATTGGTCGAAAAGGAAGTCGCCGTCGTGGCCGCCGAAGCCGCGCCGCCGGCGGACGTCTCCCCCAACATCCAGCGCGCCGGCGGGATTGGATCGGGCCATGGCCGAACCCGCTCCCCCATCGCCCAGCGCGGAGCCGCCCTCCTCCACCGCCTGGCGTCACTGCTGACCGCCGAGCGCCGGCGGCACCCAGATCGCCGCCGCCTTCTTGCCACCAACGTCGCCCACACGCTCCCCCGCCTTCGCGCGAGATGGAGAAACAGGGCTCCCCACCGATGCCCCCTGTGCACGACAGCGAGGCGAGGCCGCCACCGCCTGAGCGACGGCCGCCTCTAGGGTTTGGAGGTTGGGCGCCTCCGGAGTCGCCTCGCGCGGAGACGACCCGGGGGGTAGCGAACCGTTTTCCCTGCACAGCTCGTTCTCGAGTGCCTGGTTAGGTGCGCACGTGGTTAATCTTACCTTTTCCCACGTTATTTCTCACCACCACATTTAACAATTTTATCTATTAACACTGAAATGAAAAACTTACAATGTGCGGATTGTTCGGAACAACGAGATAAACCTAGTCGTCATTTCAATTATGAACTGCCAAAATCATCTAAAATAACCTGAGCACATAAACACATTAGTACAGTACAATAGGGAGATAAACTCTCCTACAAGTCGAAACAGAAAACTTACAACACGAGAATTGTGCGAAACAACGAGGTGAAAGTACTCAGCAAAAGAAATTTTAAATGGTCGATCATGTAATACGAATTAAAAACATCTAAAATAGATCCGAACTTAGAAGGAAAATTGAGAAAATGCACTTAACGAAATTCGATATCCCTAGCGGATGTTGTTAATCTTGGACTCTTTGGAAGTATAGACAGAAGTGACGGATCAAAGTTTGTTCTTGGTGTGTGAAGCTTCGTGGCGTTGTTAGGAGTTTCCAGTTGAGTTGTGGATTTGGTCACCTTGCTTTGTGCAAGAGGCACACGAAAAACAAGATAAAACTCTATGGCGTTGCTGGACTTTGTATCGCCACATCTCTCCAAAAAACTGTACTTCCCCTAAGAGGAAGGAATTTCGGTAATACATTCTCGTCTCCATTGTTGCGGTTATCTCTACTCTTATTTACTTGTCACTACCTTGTTTTAAATATCTTGTGAGCTTGTCACTTAGGTTGTTATATCTAGTTGTACATCCAGATAACCTTTTATTCTGCCGTATCCTTTAAACTGAAAAAAAAGATAGAAAAGTGTTAGTCACCTATTCTCTCTGTCCCCCTTTAGTCGACCATATCAATCCTCTCAATAAGTATCAGATATTCATCTCTTTGTTAAGGGCTTTACCGGCTAAAGAGTATAGCCGACAAAGAGGAGGTTAAGGAAGGTGAAGATATACCCATTACCGATGATGCACCCGTGATGATGGGTGATCTAAAGAAGGCTTTAGCCGTTTTGAGATTAGCAAAATACGCTAATGGAGGTCCTTAAAACCAAAGATAACGATAAACTACCTACTCCTTCCAAAGTGGATAATACGCCTCCAAAGGTGGTTGAAACCACTTCGGAAGAGGTTGTCAATGTCACCAAGGCGGAGTCTAGTACGTTGGGGTCTACACCTACCAAAAATGGTTCGGGCTCTCACCCGCAGTTCCCCAGCCGCCCTTTTATGGTGCTTAAGCATCACTATGCAACACATAAACAATCTTAGCCCCCATTTATGTTTGATGCTACTACTAATTGAAAAATTCTCATGTAATCTCATGTGTGCCCCCAATCCGCACGCCACTAATATTTTTATCAGTGACGTCATACCAGTGGCGTGCTGCCCCACGTCACTATTAGTGTTTTTGGCACGCCATCGATAACAATTTTTTCACTAGTGTCGGTTGTCACGTGAATTGTTAACTCAACACTTTGTATCAATAGACGGCAGTTTTAGGGCTTCATTAATTTAAAGACGACTCTTCGAGTTTTTTCTAACAAGATTGAACAACAGAAATGAAAGTGTATTTGGGTCCCGAGCTCCAATGCTTCTACCATTTAAAATATTCGAAAATTATATTTACACGTTTCAAATAATTCATAAAAAAATCTGGGCATGTTCAATGATATATCCTACAAGCATGCAATATCGCAATGCAAAATCATTTATATTCTACCCTACACAAAAATGACAATATCTAATAAAATTTAGAGATTTGAAAATATGCATACTCACATCCACACATTTATCATTTTTGTGTAGGTCAGAATAGAAAATATTTAAAATTAAAACTTTTCATGTTTGTGGGACACACCATTGGCTACATCGGGATTTTTTTTAAAAAAAATATTGAAACTTGTAAATTTTATTTTCGAATTTCTTTTTACGGTTGTATTCAGGCAAAGTATGATTTAATAAAAGCGTCCTTCATGAAAAATGGCAAACCATGAATATAACAATAACCAAATATATACGCAAGATATTGTGTCACTAACCAAGGTTAAGACTCCTAAGTCGATATAAGAACCGTCGATCTCTAGTCGTCACTGAACCACACGTGTCCTCCCCACTGACCACCTGTCCCTTGCGGCAACACCGCCTAGTGCTGAAGCGCTGCAATGAGAAGCCTCTTTTTTTTGCGAATCAACAACTTTCAATAATTAACCAGCGGGCTTACAATCTTTTTGCAGGCAATCGACTAAACAGATGGGTACATAATTAACCCAAATACATCTAGGCCTCCAAGCCGAAGCCTGCTTAGCACAGATATGTGCTCCTTCATTAGCATCACGACCAACATAATTTAGCTCGAAAAAAGTCAGGTTGCCGCTGAGATCCTCAACCTCTCGAAGGATGGAAACTATTTCCGATCTTCCATGGTCTCTCTCTCCCCAAAGCTTGATCACTTCTGCAGAATCAGTTTCAATGATAACATGGTTCAGACCAATATCCGCTGCTAGCTTAACCCCATCACGGATTGCTAATGCCTCCATAGTCATAGCATTAGCTGAGTAGTCATACCATATAGCTTGGCCCCTCCTCATCACTGTTGGAATAATCCTGTGCGTTCTAGAGTTATCTACCATGTAGTAGAATTCACTACCGTTTCTTACTAGCTAAGCTAGTAGGTAGAAGAAGTCTCTAGAATACATGTGAGTATAACCTGGTAGAAGCAATCTGGTAGAAGACACTAGAAGCTAGGTCGGTCACTGTAGCAGGTCGGTCACTGTAGCACCGACCTTGAATTGTCTATATAAGGAGAGGGCTTGGGTGAGCACAAGCAACAGGTGAGATGTAGTCTCCGTCAGGACCGTGGTGTGTGCCCGGCCGGCAGGAGAGCTCCCTGGGTTGTACTGCGTGTGTGCGTGTGTACCTCCATGTATATGTTTGAGTAGTTGTGAGAAATAAAGCCAAGATATAGGCGTCTGTGCGCCGGAAAACTATTGGTGTCCTTCGTCCGTCTCTGTCCGGCGTTTGTGGCGCCGGGAGGCTGCTCGGCGTGTGTCGCTGAGGAGGGTTGGTTTGCCAAATCCAACAATTGGTATCAGAGCCGCAAGGTTCGGGGCCGTGGTGCGCGGCGGACGGAGGCTGCGGAGGCGCTGCGTGGTGGCGCAGCGGCCACGGCGGCGCGGCAAGAAGGCTGCGGAGGTCCTGTGTTGTGGCGCAGGAGCCGCGGTGGCGCGGCATGGCGTCGGCGTGGAGGTGCTGCGTGGCCACGGAGGCCGTAGCGGCGCCATGCGACGGCCATGGAAGAAGCGACCGGCGTATGTGAGCGCCAGGTTGTGTCCGTGGCGGTGGCGACCGGCGTATGTGAGCGCCAGGTTGTGTCCGTGGCGGTGGCGACCGGCGTGTGTGCGCCAGGTCGAGTCCGTGGCCGCTAGGTTTCACAAGTGAACGCATCAGGATTAGGGGGGTGATTGTTGGAATAATCCTGTGCGTTCTAGAGTTATCTACCATGCAGTAGAATTCACTACCGTTTCTTACGAGCTAAGCTAGTAGGTAGAAGAAGTCTCTAGAATACATGTGAGTATAACCTGGTAGAAGCAACCTGGTAGAAGACACTAGAAGCTAGGTCGGTCACTGTAGCAGGTCGGTCACTGTAGCACCGACCTTGAATTGTCTATATAAGGAGAGAGCTTGGGTGAGCACAAGTAACAGGTGAGATGTAGTCTCCGTCAGGACCGTGGTGTGTGCCCGGCCGGCAGGAGAGCTCCCTGGGTTGTACTGCGTGTGTGCGTGTGTACCTCCATGTATATGTTTGAGTAGTTGTGATAAATAAAGCCAAGATATAGGCGTCTGTGCGCCGGAAAACTATTGGTGTCCTTCGTCCGTCTCTGTCCGGCGTTTGTGGCGCCGGGAGGCTGCTCGGCGTGTGTCGCTGAGGAGGGTTGGTTTGCCAAATCCAACAATCACACCTAAATAATCACGTATAATCACACCAGTAGCTCCTTCCTCCTCAGCTTCGTAGAAGCCTGCATCAACATTAATTCTGAGCACATTTTCTGGAGGTGCTTGCCATGACGCCCGAGTTCTGACAGGATGTGCCTGGACAGACCGTCCCAATACAGAGAGATCCATAGCTAAATCTGATGTCCATTTGATAGACTCCACAACTGATCTTCCCTTCTCTTCATGATATCTAGCATTCCGCTCAGACCATACAGCCCATCCTCCACACAAAATGATAGCAGCATCAGACGATGATACCCGAGTGCTATCAATTATATCTATTGCCCAAGTGTTGTCATGAAGGGGTGGCACCTTAACTGAAGTCAAACCTTTCAGCTCCTGCCAGAAAAGTTTTGCCCAGGTGCACTCAAAAATCGCATGGAAAATAGTCTCCTTTCTTCCACATTCTTTACAGTAAAGTAGCTTTTCAATGTGTCTTCCATTCAGTATAGCTCGGCAAGGAATAAATTCCTTAACGACTCTCCACCAAAAGTTACGAACCTTTGGAGGAACTTTCATTTTCCATGCTTTTTCCAATAGGAATTCTCCAAACCTTTAGATCCCAACTCCTCAGCAGTTACCGACTGAGACTGTAAAAGAGCTCTATAGGCTGATCTCACTGAAAAATTGCCATTCTTCTCCAAGTTCCATGCCCAGATATCATCATCTAGCCGGCCAATAGGGATCTTCATAGTTGCTCTAATATCAACTGATGCAAAATTATTCTGAAATTTCTCTGGATTCCAATCTCCCGTAGTCGGGCTAATTAATTCTTCCACCAAATTCACTTCAGCCTCTGGAAGTCTAACCAATGGTTTAAACCTAGGATTAGAGGAAATCCATGGATCTTCCCAAATCCTCGTGGCTGCACCATCACCAATTCGCTTAATAAGACCAAGACTCAAAGCTTCCCGGCCATATAAAATAGCCCTCCAAGTATGAGATGAGTTCCTCTTATTTCTAGCATTCATAAAATCACTCTCGTGAAAATATTTACCTTTCAGAACTCTAGCACATAACGAATCTGGATTACAAATCAATCGCTACCCTTGTTTCGCTAGCATAGCTTTATTGAAGAGGACAAAATCCTTGAAACCCATACAACCACATGACTTGGGAATAGCCAATGTAGACCATTTGACCCAGTGCATTTTCCTTTTCACTTCATCACCTCCCCACCATAACCGAGCTACCACAACGGTCAGCTTTTTGCAAAGCTTTTTAGACAGTTTAAAACAACTCATGGAATAAGTTGGGATAGCTTGGCATATAGCCTTAATGAGCACTTCACGTCCAGCACTATTCAGGAATTTTGGTGCCCAACCTGATACAAGTTTCTTAACCGAAGCAACAATATGATCAAAAGAATCATCAGTTGATCGTCCAAGTGCAGTGGGTAAACCCAAGTACTTCTCCACCAATGCTTCTGTTGGAATTTCAGTACCCTGGTGAACAACCACCTTCATAGTATCGTCCGAATTGCCACTGAAAAAGATAGCAGATTTTTGCTTATTCACCATTTGACCAGATCCAATACGGTATCTCTCCAACACTTCTTGCAGCCTATTTGCACCTTCAGCCGAGGCTTGAGTGAAAACCAAGCAGTCATCTGCAAAGAGTAGATGGGAGATCCAAGGGCAGTGGATCCCCACCCTAACACCACGAGACAAGTGAGCTGCTCCATAATTTTTCAGCATACAAGAAAGTCCCTCTCCACATAATAAAAATAAATATGGCGAAATCGGATCCCCTTGTCTAATTCCTCGTGATGATTTAAAGGTTTGTGAATAATTTCCATTCACTCTGACTGAAAAAGACACCGATTCAACACAGCACATAATCCTCTCTATCCAAACCTCCGCAAAACCCAACTTGCTCATGATAGCCTCAGGTATGACCATTCCACCCTATCGTAAGCTTTAGCCATATCTAATTTAACCGCACAAGCTCCTGCTTTACCTTTCTTTTTCTTCAGGTAATGAATACATTCATATGCTACCAGCACATTATCAGTGATAAAACGTCCAGGAACAAAAGCACTTTGTTCACCCGAGATTAATCCTTCCAAAAGGGGTCTCAACCTCAGTGCTAAAACCTTTGATGCAATTTTATACAGAACATTGCATAAGGAGATAGGCCGATATTGAGAAAGATCCTGCGGGTTTTTTACTTTAGGAATAAGAACCAAAATTGTTGAGTTAACCATCTCGGGCATATCACCTCCATTCAAAAAAAATTCTAACAGCCGCACAGACTGCTCCTTTTAGCAACCCCCAATGGCGAATGTAGAACCCCGCAGTGAAACCATCTGGCCCTGGGGATTTATCCGGGTGCATCATGAATAAAGCTTCTTCAATTTCCTGATCAGTGATCTGACTACATAATCTATCGTTCATATCATCATCAATTCTACGTGGAACCCACTCAGTAACCACCTCCGGGTCAGTATCATCATGTGCAGTAAAAAGATTCTGATAGAACTGTATTGCTTCAGTCTCTAGTCCATCCTGAGAAGTGATCACTACACCATCCTGGCGTTTCAATGATTTAATTTTATTAGTTCTTGCTCTCTCCTTTGCTTTAGCATGGAAGAAGGAGGTATTTCTATCCCCCTCCTTCAACCATTGTGCTCTGGATCTTTGGCGTTCTATCACCTCTTCCCTCGAAAGCAACTCTGAAATTTTAGACATCAGGGATTTTTCCTCTTGCGACGGGCCTGACCGAAGTGAGTTAGCTCGTAAGTAATCTAACCGTTCCCTCATAGTCTTCAGCTGCTTCCTCACGGACCCAAATTCTGCTCTACTCCACCTTTTTAAGTTATCTCGCACTCCGGCTAATGCATCATATATACCTTGCAGATCATTCGAATCCACCCTCCAAGCATCCTCTACCACTTGTGTATATCGGTCATGCCTGGTCCATGCGTTTCAAATCTGAAGGGTTTTCCTTCATTTCCATTATCTATCCAATCTGATCTCCTCACTGAGATAATAAGTGCACAATGATCAGATTCCGTGCATTGGACATGGTTAACAACTGAATTATCAAAACATTCAGCAAACTTGTCATCCCCCAACGCTCGATCGAGTCTCACTTTAATATTTCTATCACCTTGTTGTCTGTTATCCCAAGTATACGGTATCCCATAGTACCCCAAATCCTCAAATCAACAATATTCCGTTGTATCTCGGAAGCCCTCCATCTGCCACTCCTATCTCTCATTGCCACCAATTTGTTCTGTAGCATGAAGTACCTCGTTGAAGTCTCCTGCACATATCCAAGGATTATTGAATTCTCTTCTCATATATTTCATTAAATCCCAGCTTAGCTTCCTCCTAGACCGGACTGGATTCCCATAGAACCCAGTAAACCTCCATTCACCATCCCCCACACCTTCATTCTTGATCATAACATCAATTTGAGAATTACTAAACGATTTAAGACTCACGGCCGAGTCATTATTCCAGTACAAACATAGCCCCCCACTCAAGCCTACCGACTTCACACCAAAAGCATTACTGAACCCAAACCTCCACTTTAAATCTTGCGCTCTCTTGTCTGACAGTTTGGTCTCTGAGAGAAAAACCAAACCGGGGCGATGTAACCTAATAAGGTCACCAACCTCTCGAACTGTCTTGGGTCGCCCACAACCCCGACAGTTCAGGCATAAAAGATTCATTGGACCCGGTGGTCACCCTCCTTGGGCGCCGCCGATCCATCATTCTCATTTCCAGAAACATAATTTGCTACAGCCTCACCACCAGCTCCTTTAAATTTCTTTTTATTAGCATTCTTTTGAGGAGTTGAGAGAGGATCGCTATTATTATTCCCATCAAATTTATCAATAATATGTGCTACCTTCTCCACCGAACCAGCAGGGACAATTGAATTACTCCCAGTTTGGGCTTCTGAAGATTCCGAATTGGAGTTTAGAGCCAACCTCTTTTTTGCTGTAGCTGCCCTCTCCCGCATCTCAATGTCATTGATATGGTCCGGACTCTCCCCATGGTTCCCAAGCTGCAACTGATTTGGGTCAGTTAAATCTGTGGTTCTTGCACGTGCATTCCATCTCCAGCTTCCAGCACCCTCAAAATCGTTATCATCATCTTTATCACGGTATTTTTCATGATCCACCCCTTCTCCTCTACCGAAACCTCTACCGAAAGGAGCCCCACCTCTACCTCTTCCTGCACCTCTGCCAGTCCCTCGGCCACCCTCCCAATTTTTCCATTCATCGGCTAGAATAAAGTCCCCCCATTCGAACTTGCTTGCATCATGCTCCCCTGAACCACACTCTTCATACCAGTGCCCTAGGAGACCACAATGATTACAGAAGGTTGGCATCTTCTCATATTTCACCTGATACCAATCCTTTTTACCTGCCTGGGTAATCGAAACAAATCTTTCCAGCTTCTTGTTCACATCCAGCTCTACCTTAATCTATACCACTATTAAAAGAGCAAACTTGTGTTGATACATTGAATCTGAGGCCTTCAATATTTGGCCAACGGTCCAGATCGATCCAATGTTTGACAACTCAACACAAATCCACTTTTACCCGTTTTACCCTCCTACCAAATCACATAATACTGCTAATGCCATCGTACCGGTTCGTTTTATTTCGTTTCGTGATAATTACGAGATTTGCCACCGCTAAAAGAAATTACAGCGCCCTTCGTCGTCTCCGGCGCCATCAATAGAGCCCGACGCCTCTCCAGTCTCCCCTGACCCCCGGCGAGCTTTGACTTCTGTAGTGTCGGCCAGGTCGTGCGTCGTCTAGGACCTTGGCGGCCGGCCGGTGAACCTTCCGCGCCCTCCCACCAAATCACATAATACTGCTAATGCCATCGTACCGGTTCGTTTTATTTCGTTTCATGATAATTACGAGATTTGCCACCGCTAAAAGAAATTACAGCGCCCTTCGTCGTCTCCGGCGCTATCAATAGAGCCCGACGCCTCTCCAGTCTCCCCTGACCCCCGGCGAGCTTTGACTTCTGTGCTGTCGGCCAGGTCGTGCGTCGTCTAGGACCCTGGCGGCCGGCCGGTGAACCTTCCGCGCCGCCGGTATTGCCGGGATTCATTGTCGTCGTGTGCACCAGCCAGGCTCCCGCTCGCCAGAGTCTGGGCCGCAGTCCGCGTCGTCGTCTGTCGCGCGATTCACTTCCGTCAACCGACGCGCTCTCCCCCGTGCATCACCTGTCGTCTTGCATCGCCACGCCCACTGCCTGCCATCTAGCTTCTCCGTCGCACGGGAGTACGCCGAGTAAATTTCCGTTCTGTTGCTTGGTTCTTCCTCATACACAGGCAAGTGTCTGAGCAGGAAATCGTGTCGTTGGCTTGGGTACACACCGAGCGGAGAGAAATCCGCCGCCCTCCCTGCGTCCTTGCGCCACCGGAGCGACGTGTCTCAGCGCCGGGAAGTGGCGGTTTTGCGTCAGCAGCCTGTTCCTGTCGCCGTCAGCTGTCCCTCCGTCTGGTTCCGTATCGGCCGCACTCCCGCTCTTCTGCAACGCTGGTCTTGTTCTTGTTGAAGTCTGCGATTGTTTCTTGTATTTTATTTTACCTGAACTTATGCTGGCCATAGTTCTGAACTTATGTTGCATCGCTCTGTACTGCCCCGTGAGAAGCGGCGGCGGCGTGCGCATACATGAAAGTTAATTACTATTGAGCATGGTAATTACTAACTTGGTAATGTGCTAATTTTCAGAGAAACAATGAGAATTCAGAACTAATCTTCTGCCTAGGTGTTGTGTTGAGAGAGATGTGCTATATTTGAATGTAATTTGTTGTATTGCTTTCTAAAGGAAGTGAAAACACATATCTGTTATTATTAGTGTAGCAGTTTGTACATGTATATGCTACAAAAATCTTTATTGTCTTTCTTGTTTCCTGTCAAACTCATCCATTGAAGTATTTTCTCTGCAACATATTAGTTAAATCAGCGTTAATGTTAACTCATGACTTTCTAAAACTATATAATTTCTTATATATATATATCAAGTTGTGCTATCTTACTGAATATTAGTTCACTAGCAAAGCATTATATGATGGGTGCTTTATAATTTTCCTTGTGTTGTATTTCCGATTTCCCGAGGAAGAGTGCTTTTATAGGTCGTCACACGAGTCTGGCCGCCGCCTCTGCCGCTTCTCTACACGTCGCCAACATGCTGCCGCTGCGTTTGTGGATGTGGTACTGGGTCGTGACTGTGGATGTCCGTTCTGTGACTTCGAGGCATTGCAAATCGGTGAAGCATTATGCAGTCCTGCCGGATCTGGTTCAAGCAAACTTTGCATACACACGTATATTTTGGTGCATTTGTAGAGACGTGCGTTGCACGTGCAGGTCAACTAGTTCTCACAAAAGAGCCAACATACCCAGCAGGCAGCTTAATTTGCACCTCCGAAATTTTCCCCATCTTTCTACACATCCCTTTAATCACTACCTCATTCAGATAATTATCCGGCAGTTTCAGCACCCTCGCCCATATTCCGATCCTGTCCAGCACCACAGTTCTAGGGTTCGTAAATCCATCGTACTCCAGCAGGATCACCGCCTGGTTCCTAAATAACCATGGTCCGCCATGCATCGCTTTATTCCAATCTCCAAGGCACTCAAACTGCACCGTGAAGAGGTTATCTTCAACCATCCTCCACTTAACCTGCTTCGCCGGATTCCACGCCGATCGCATATCCGCAAACAGCGCCGAAGGGCTAAACCCCTTGCTGGTATGAACCTTAGCAATCGCTAGCTACTTCGCCTCTACTCCTCCAAGATCACCTTCATCCTCCCACACGAAGCCATCTCCATCGTCTTCATGCAGATCAAGGCGATGCATCAGATCCTCCACGTTCTCATCCTTTCCACGTCCACCACTACTGCTTCCTTCCGCCATCCTGACTTGCCACGGATCGGATCTCAACCACCACCACTTCCCTACCAAAACTTACGAGACCAAGGCCGGGAAAGATCACCAGGATCCCCCTTGATCAGCCCGAGTCGTCGTAGAGAAGGATCAGGAACGGCAGCAAACGTCGAAGACGGCAAAACTCAAGGCGTCTGAATCGCCGGAGGAGACCTAAACCCTAGCCTTGGACGCTAGGGGAAAAAATACTGTGCAGCAACTGAATTGCATCTGCAATGAGAAGCCTCTGTCTGTCTGTCACTAGCTTGGATGAGTGAGTCAGTCACGAACTCAGAATCACCAGCCTGACAGAACAAACAGAGGAAGCTCTTTCCAGTCTAGCATCGTGAGCCATGCTGCCAACTCGTTTCGCAACCCGCCGCGCCGACGACGCCAGGCCGGAGCCCCTGCTGCCACGCGCTTCCCGCGCCGTGCTGTCCGAGTTCGTAGCGACCGCCGTGTTCGTCTTCGCCGCCGAAGGCTCCGTCTACGGCCTCTGTACGTGAACCTGCTTTGCTGTTGCACATGCACTCCGACATGGATATTTCACGGTGCTATGTCTGAACTCTGAAGAGTTCGGTTTTGTTGGCAGGGAAGATGTACACGGACACGGGGACGCTGGGAGGGCTGCTCGTGGTGGCGGTGGCGCACGCGCGGCGGTGTCGCTGGCTATCGACGCGTCCGGCGGGCACGTCAACCCGGCCGTCACGTTCGGCCTGCTCGTCGGCAGGCGCATCTCGTTCGCGCGCGCCGTGCTCTACTGGGCGGCGCAGCTTCTCGGCGCCGTGGTCGCGGCCGCTCTCCTCAGGCTCGTCTCCGGCGGCGTGGTAATTCAGCTGTTTTACTCGGCAACATTTTGGTTTTTCTCGAGCCTACTATACCAAACAATGGCTGCGTACTTCCGTTTGGCGTGAGTTATCTGCACAAAAGCGTACGCGTCATCACGTTCGCCACGTCTCACTTCTGCATGCCGTGCGTGTCTTCTTCTCCTGCAGCGCCCCATGGGGTTCACGCTCGCCCACGGCATCCACGAGCGGCACGCCCTGCTGCTCGAGGTCTTCATGACGTTCGGGCTCATGTACACCGTCTACTCCACCGCGGTTGATCGGAACCGGGGCGGCGGCAACGACGTCGGCGCCATAGCGCCCATTGCCATCGGCTTCGTCCTGGGCGCGAACATCCTCGCCGGAGGCCCGTTCGACGGCGCGGCGATGAATCCGGCAAGGGCGTTCGGTCCCGCGCTCGTCGGCTGGAGCTGGCGCCACCACTGGGTTTACTGGGTCGGGCCACTGATCGGCGCCGGGCTCGCCGGCGCGCTTTATGAGTTTGTCGTGGCTGAGCAGCCTGAGGCGCCGGCAGCTGCGGCCACCGCACGGCTGCCCGTGCCCGCTGAGGATTACTGAGTACCTCGTTGTATGCAAGTACTGTGTATTAAAAAAACGCAAATAACTGGAAGGAAAGAAGAGAATCCGACTCATGTTAGCAGAGTGAGTATTTCTGAGTCATGTTGCTGTGAAAACAACAAATGAGGGGATACAAGCTTCAAATAAAGCACAACAACAACAACAACCCCGTTCCCCTGCTACAGTAGCTAGGAGGCGGAGAGAGAGGCGACCCCGCGGTCCTTGTTCGCGCCGGCGGATCCGCCGCTCCCCTCTGCCTCCGGTCGCCGTTCCGGCGCCGTGAGGTGGAGGGGAGCTCCGGCTCTCTCGTGTGCTGTAGATTAGGTGTGTGTGCCTGCTTGGCGCCGTCGTGGACGGAGGCGATGGTGTCGGTGCTTGGGCCTTGGTGCTTCCCCTCCCTCCTCTGTTCTGGCCTCGTCGCCGGGGAGGCCGTGAAGCTTCTTCGGGCGTCCGTCTTCTTCTTCATCCCTCTGGCCGGCCGTGGCGGCGAGGTGAGGGTTTGGAGGTGGGCGGTGTCCCGCTTTTGTTGCAGGTGGTCGTGGCTGGTTTTCTCTGGTGGTCCTGCTCCGGCCGGCCGAGGTGGCGAGGGGAGCAGATCCTGGAGTTGGTGTTGTGCAGGTGGAGGTGGTCCTGGGCGCCGCGGCGGCGGCTGGAAGAAGGGTGGAGGCGAGAGGATGGTGCTGTGGCCGTGGTCTTTCATCGACTTCAGATTTTGTCGCTGCGCGGCGGATGGATCATGCGGCTGTCTACTCAAGGTGGTGGTGCTTCCTCTCGGCGGTGGGCGGTACGGCGTCGCCGGCGGCGTGTAGGAGCTTTGGGCGCGGCGGGGGTCTGATCGTGTTTTCTCTCCGATGGCTTTGGGTGTTCTTGCACTTTGCTGGGTTTCCGTGTAATTTCGCGTGTGTGTGGGGACCTGTTTGTAAAGTGTGGAGCACCTTTTATATCAGACCCTTCCTCAAAAAAAAAAAAAAAAAAACAACAAATGAGGAGGTGCATCTCATAGAACTCATAAAACATGAAGCGAAGCAATGGGCTACTGCCAGTGCTGGTCGCTTCACTCTAGACTTAGAATAAGCTGCTTCCATGGTTTCTCTCTAGGTTGTCTAGGTCGCTAAGGGGGTTTTGGTCGTTTGTATAGCTTGCTTTTATTTTTTGTTTAGTTGCAGCTTCCATCGTTCCTCCTTTAGGTCGGAGGCCACCTTTCTCTGTAAGACTTCTGCCAGCGTTTGGCTTTCTTCTTCTATCTATTAATATATACATGCAGCGCTCCTACATGGTTCTAAAAAAGGAGGTGCATCTCGAGTATCATTAGGGCCCGCTTGGATTGGGAGTAACAAATTACGGAGCTGATCTTTCTACCCGCCACGCGCCGGATTTTCAATGTGAGATCGCAAGGTCCGTAATATTTCACCTCCGTTGGTTCATCTTTTTTTCTCACCCCGGTGCAAAAGGACGGATTTCTTCCTAATATTACGGAGCATTTAAGGTCCGTAGAATTCAACTGGCCATTTACGGAGCTATTACCCCGAATCCAAGCGGGGCCTTAGGCCCGATTGGTTCATCTTTTATTTTTTCCCCGGTAGGAAAACGACGGATGGTAGCACAAAATTACGGACGTGACATGCTCAGTATAATTATACTGTCCATTTCTGGTCCGAATACCTCCTATCCAATCGGGGCCTTAAGGGTGGGGAAATACGGTCTCATGGTTTAACCGATATGGGTTAGTTCATTTTTTACACTAGACAGAAAATAAAAATGGAGTTTGTGAAGGAAATTGAACTAACACCCACCAGCCGGTTTGGACCGGTTTCCACGGTTTGGTATTTGCACACCCGGGCAAAGCCATGCGGCCGACGGCGGCGGCGAGGCCATCTCTTCCTCGTGCTTTCGGCTCCCTCACCCGGCGGCGACGAGAAGCTAGTGGGGAGGTCCCCGCGTCCTGGCTCGGCGTCGACTCCATCCGGCTTCGTGCCGGCGGGCTGCCGGTCTTGTCTTCCCGTGCAGCGCCATGGGCGCCCTTTGGAGCTCGGCGGCGGCGCCTAGGGTTTCGGCTTCGGTGCGTCGAGATGGGGTGGGGTGGCAGCCCCCTTTCCTGCTCGTGGAAGATCAAGCCGGCCGCGGGTTCGCGTCGCGGCCGGACCTCGCTGGACCGTCGGCTCCTGTCGGCGGCGAGAATGGGGAGACACGACTGCCGGTGAAAACCGAGCCGACCTCGGGTCATGGCGGACGATGGCGACGTCTTGTGCGTCGTTCCCTTGTCGAAGGCATCGTCGTGCAGTTCTCGTCTCTCCTCTCGGCCTTTTCCGGGGGAAACCCTAGATCTGGGTCTCCTGGATCGGACGATGGCGATGCTTCGCGACGTTTACCTCCTGAGGGCATCGTTTTGGAGAAGGTACTGGTTGGAGGGGACCGGAGGTTGAGCGGTGTTGCATCTATCGCGTCGACGACGGCGAGTCTCGGCGGCATGGTGCAGCGGGGTCTCAGCAACGGTCGTGTTTTGATGGACTCGCGCAGGGTGGAGGCGCAGCCTGGTGTCATGGTGGCATCGGCCGCAGGTCTGGCGGGAGTTTTTGCTTCGATCGACAAGCTGAAATTGGGTTGGAGGAAGATGGAGGAGGCAATTTCCGGAGCGTGTGCACAAGGCGCTATTCTCTGAGTTGGCCAGGGAGTCGGCGGCTGTGGCCGGGGCATAAGGCCCCGTTCCCTCTGTCGTTTGTGCTAGTTGTGGTGTTTCACTGTTTGGTGGCTTTCGCTTGTTTTCGTTTGCTGTAAGGGTTCTTTGCCAACTTATTTGAATAAATAAAATAAAAGTCGTATGCATCTCTTCGATGCAGAGGCTGGGCTCCCCTTTTCGAAAAAAAAAGTATCATTGTCATACTATTACTCACCACACAAACGTTAGCATGGGGCTTGCAGAAATCGAGATTAACTCGAGCCTCTCAAACAAATCCCGACTCCCTACTCTGAGTCCTGCAAGATGCTAAAGGTAGAACTCCATTCGAGATTTAGGCACCTCTTCGAGTTGGATACGGACAGGTTTATCATACTTTGGGGGAAATTTTCTATAGGTTAGGATACTTGTTAAAAGAGCACGGCTCCAAGGTGGTAGTACGTACATGACCATTGTGAACTGCTCCGTTCGTTTCTAACTATAAGATGTTCAAGCTTTTTTGATTCACTTATATCTAAACGTGTTTTAATATGTTTGTTCACTCATTTCAATATGTAACTACGTATACCGTCCCGCTGAAATATCCAAAGCATTTTATAAAGAGTGAATTCCACTTTTTACCCCTAGTTATGTATTTGTGACACTAATTACCCGATCTAACGAAAAATCATTTAGATTACCCATTTTAAAAACTTTGGACCCTCGTTTTCTGATGCATTTCTGTTGAGCAAGAACTCATGTGATGATTGAGCCTAAAAAATAACAGGAAACCTTCAAAAAAGAGAACAAATGGTGAAAAGAAGGTTGGACACTATCGTCGATGCCACCCTCGGAATTTTACATATTTTTACACACCATGTACTACTAAGATGTTGCATAATGCCAAAATGGTGTAAAACCTTGTTCTAAATTATATATATGATGTATTTCTAATTCTGTTTCACTAAATGGGGTAATAAGTGTCATAAATGCACAACTGTAGGGTAAAAAGTGGAATTCACTCTTTTATAAATAGAAAATCAGGGAGTATTTCACATCTCTCGACCTAATATTTTTTTAAAGACTGCGTCTTTGATCTTACTCCTATCTACATCTTGGACACAAATCGGTGGTAGGGTTCCACCTCCCATGGCTGATGCAATTGCAACTGATTAACATTAGGGCAACTTTCGATATCATCAGGGGAGGACTTGGCACAAAGAGAAATGGAGAAAAGGGTTGTTTCTGTTTTTTTAGTGTAGAAAGGTTTTCTTTAGGAATAGTGTAGAGAGTTTTATGTTATGTTCTTCAAAAACCTAGAAAGGAACCCTTTAGAAAATAAAGGGTATAAAACCCATGGAATATGAATTTGTTTACACAAAATATGGAACATATCACAATTGTCGAAAGGCTAAATTTAATTGACATGATTCTTGTTGTATTTGATGATTACAAACAGGTGACGTGGACAATTTATGGATGAAAAGTAGATGACGTGGATAGGTTGCATGCAAAATATATTGTCATTAGTGGGATGGCATTGACAATTGGTTGGCTATAGTAATGGATGATGTGTATAGCTTACATGTTGAGATAGAAAAATCATAAATGAACTTAGTGGGGTTTTACTTTATAATAAACAGTTGGCTAAGAGCTAAGACGGTGTTTTTTGAGGGTTTTTTAGACAATCACCTTTTTTTAGCATTTTTTAGGGGGTTTCACTCTTTATTCATTTGTCACAATGTTTACAGGTACAGAATTAGAATCATAAGGGGCGCCTAGCCAGATATCTCTACCAGGCCCAGCCACAAAGAATGCCGAGCGAGATTGTGAGCTTCAAAATTGAAGTTTCTCCTCTCATGGACAAACTTGCAGTGAGCAAACTGTGAAGAGCGACGTTGAATCTCCTTCACAATTGCTCCATATTTTCCCATCGTCGAGCTCTGAATATCCTCAACAACCACCTTGCAATCAGAAGCAAGATGAACTCTGCTTGCCATTAGATCTTCAGCCAGAGATAAACCTTCCCTGCAAGCGAGAGCCTCAGCTGTTGTTGGGTCCGAAATGCAGTTCAAAACTAGTGCAGATGCACCCAGATACATGCCATTCGCATCTCTACATATAGCTGCCGCTGCACACATGCCAGCTTCCTCCGATAAACCAGCATCCACATTGATCTTCACACTCTCTCCCAATGGTGGTAGCCAACGCCTTGGGGCACTTGCTATGACTTGGGCTCTCCGATCAGTCGGAGGAGATAAAGCAGTGAACTCCGCAATGTAGCTGTGAACAAAAGTATGCGTCGCCAGTGGACTTTGAAAGATATTTTCATGGATGGCTTTTCGTCTGGCCGACCAAATCGCCCACAACGTGACCGCCAACTCTGTAAATTTTGCATGTGATAGTAGGGACTGCAAATCAAATAGCCAGTTTTTTGCATTACGTTCTCCACATGCCCTCAACTGATCAACCAGTTCATCATCAGCAAGGGCCCAAACACTTGCTGACATCGGGCAATCCACTAATGAGTGGCGCCAAGAATCTGAACCACCACACAGGACACATGCATCTGTAGTCGACATATATCTGTGGTGAAGAACATCCGCAGAAGGAATAGATTGCTGGGCTAACCTCCAAGTAAAGAACCTCAGCTTTGGAGGTACCTTCAGTTTCCAAATGGACTCCCAAGCCTTGGATTCAACCACCGAATTAGAAGAGCTGCAGCTCCATCCAGCCAATTTTCCCGGGTGTATTTGTTGCCACAAGCATACGATATGCCGATCTCACACTGAAGATGCCTTTTCTCTCATGTTGCCATGCCCAAAAATCCGACATTGGACCAGTACACAAAGGAAAAAGACCGAACCAGCTCCTCCTTCCAACTCGCCATTGAGTGATCAATAAGTTCATGGACCAATTGGGGAGGATTTTCAACCCTAGACAGCAGCGGACGCGGCAAAGAATCCCGAGGCAACCAATTATCAGCCCAAATATCAGTTGATGCACCATCTCCAATTCGCCTCACTATTCCTTGCTTCATGATATCCCTTCCCTCCAAGATTGCTGATACGTCTCAAACGTATCTATAATTTTTGATGTTCCATGTTGATATTATACCAATTGCTACATGTTTTATATACACTTCATATCATTTTATGCATTTTCTGGAACTAACCTATTAACGAGATGCCACAGTGCCAGTTCCTGTTTTCTGCAGTTTTTCCGTTTCAGAAAAGCTAGTCGAGAAATATTCTCGGAACTGGACAAAAATCAACGTACATCCCTATTTCACCAGAAGACTCCATGGGCCAGAAGGACAAGTCCTGGGGAGTCCCACGGCCTCCACGCCATGCCTGGGCGCGGCCAGGAGGGGGTGGCGCCGAGGGTGGCGTGGTCGCCTCGTGCACCGCCTCGCGTTGCCTCTTCGCCTATAAAGACCCTCCTGACCTAAAACTCGAGAAGACTCGACGATTTCTCCAGAAAAGCTCCGTAGCGCCGCCGCCACCAAAAACCCTAATTCGGGGGACATAAGTCTCTGTTCCGGCACCCTGCCAGGACGGGGAAGTGCCCCGGAGCCATCTCCATCGACGCCACCGCCTCCATCATCGCCGTTGCTGCCTCCCATGATGAGGGGGGAGTAGTTCTTCATCGAGGCTGAGGGCTCTACCGGTAGCTATGTGGTTCATCTCTCTCTCCCATGGTGTGATCTATATGTGATCATGAGCTTTGTAATCTAGTTGAATCCATAGATGTTACTCTTCATAATCTTATGAATATGCTACTCAAGTGGTTTTATTAATGTAAACTCCGGAGTCACCTTTGTCCCACGGTGCGAAGTTGACAGTGTGCGCACCGTGTGTGACTCTTTGGATTAAAGATTATGCGAATACTTGCCATGAGTTGTTCTTGTGTTGGATGTCTCTATGAAATTGTGGCGTTTGTTTAGTACTATTTTGGGGCGCTCATAGTGACAGCGCGGGGTGCCCTAGAGGTGGAATAAGACTTGAGGCGTGCTTTTATAGCCCTACACAGTGGATTGGTGTTCGTTATCCAACGGGAGAATAGTTCGGAGTAGCAGAGTGAAGAGGAAGTATTTATGTATTCAATTATATTATTATTGTTGAGAGTGTCCACTAGTGAAAGTATGATCCCTAGGCCTTATTTCCAAGCATTGAAACACCGTTTACTTTCAGTTCTGCTGCATGTTTGCTCGCTGCCATTTTTATTTCAGATTGCAATTACCACTTATAATCATCCATATCACTTGTATTTTAATATCTCTTCGCCGAACTAGTGCACCTATACACCTGACAAGTGTATTAGGTGTGTTGGGGACACAAGAGACTTCTTGTATCTTAATTGCAGGGTTGCTTGAGAGGGATATCTTGACCTCTATGTCCCTGAGTTCGATAAACCTTGGGTTATTCACTTAAGGAAACTTGCTGCTGTTCTACAAACCTCTGCACTTGGAGGCCCAACACTGTCTACAAGAATAGAAGCGTGCGTAGACATCAATTGCTCTCCAAATTTGAGAAGGGTGAGAACCCAAAGTGGCACTTAGAAAATTGGTGTTAGGGAAGTATACCGACTTCAAAATTCTTGCACTTAGGGACAAAGGTTCTTGTAACAGTCTCCATGCCTGTCTAGCCAACAATGCTAAGTTAAAGAGCTCAATGTCTCTAAAACCGAGACCACCCATAAATTTAGGCCTTGTCATCACCTCCCATGACACCCAATGCACCTTCCTTTCTCCTCTTTTACTGCCCCACCAAAATTGCCTAATCAGTGAATTAATATGCTCACAAAGACCCCTAGGCAATTTGAAACAAGCCATAGTAAACACAGGAATCGCCTGGGCAACTGACTTGATCAGAACATCTTTACCAGCCGCCGAGAGAAGCTTCTCCATCCAACCTTTGATCTTGTTCCAGACTCTATCTTTGAGGTACATAAAAGTGCCATTCTTTGAATTACCCACCTCCCGGGCATCCCTAGATATCTCTCGGATAGAGACTCATTCTGAACATGCGATATGTTTTAACATCCGTTCTAACTTGCTGTGGACACAGTTTGCTAAAGAAAATTGAAGATTTATCCCTGTTTATACGCTGCCCTGAAGCACCACAATAAATATCCAGCAGGTTTGACACCTCTTCCGTCCCCGAAGAACTCGACTTAAAAAACAGCAGGCTGTCATCAGCAAATAAAAGGTGGTTCACCGGGGTGCCGACGAAGCAACCTTGATACCGCACAAGTTAGATGACTGTGGTCTAGATTTTAGGAGGCACGAAAGGCCCTCTGCTGCCAATAAGAAAAGGTAGGGGGAGATTGGATCTCCCTGACGAATACCTCTTGTAGGTCGAAACTCTTCCAACTTTTTACCATTAAACATCACCGAAAAAGACACAAAACTCACCATACCCATAATAACCGAAATCCATGCATGATCAAATCCCAGCTTCTTCATAATGGCCTCTAAATATGCCCAGTCCACTCTATCATACGCCTTCATCATATCAAGTTTTAGTGCACAGAAGCTATTCACCTTTGCCCTACTCCTCTTCATGAAGTGCAATCATTCATAAGCTGAGATAATGTTGTCCGTTATAAGCCTCCCCGGAACAAATGCCGACTGCTCCTCAGAAATAATAGCAGGCAATACCTCCTTCAATCTGTTTGCAATGACCTTCGAAGCAATCTTATATAAAACATTACAAAGGCTTATAGGCGGAACTGAGATAATAGTGTCGGGTTTTGCACCTTCGGTATTAACACCAAAAAAGTGTTATTTACACATTCCGCACTTTCCTCACCTTTCACAATTCTGAGCACCGCTTGAGTAACATCATGTCCACAAATTTCCAAATGTCGCTGGAAAAAGTGGGCAGGGAACCCATCCGACCCTGGGCCTTTGTCGGGAACATCTGAAAAAGAGCCTTTTTAACCTATGCTTCGGTATAAGGTGCCCGCAGCCCCTCATTCATCTCCCTGGTCACTTTGGTTGGTACATGTTCCAGAACTTGGTCCATCCCCTCAACACCTTCTGAAGTGAAAAGGTTTTGGTAGAAAGAAGAAGCAAGCTCCTCCATTTTCAGCAACGTCATCCGTTGAAGTGCCATCAGGTTTGGTCAACATTTTAACCAGGTTCTTCCTTCTTCGCATACTTGCTCTAAGATGAAAAACCGGGTATTTCTATGCCTTCCTTGAGCCATCCAACCCTTGATCGCTGTCTCCACATAACCTCTTCACGCTGGTAAAGTTCTAGCAGCCGTTCGTTTGTTTTCAGCTCAACATGACTCGGGCCTATCCTTCCAGGAATATTGCGCAGAATTTCTAGTTGAGCTTTAAGCTTAGATATTTCCAGCTTGACACTGCCAAAGGTATTTCTATCCCAACTGTTCAAACTCCCCGCAAGATCATTCAGTTTGTGCTTCACATCTTCAACAGAATCGGTGTTTTGCTGGGGATTCCAGACAGATTCTATCTCGCCTCGCAGATCAGGATGTGATTCCCACATGATTTCATACCGAAAAGGTCTCCTCCCCTGTCTCGGATCAACCTGATCATGAAATCTCAATAAGACCGGGCAGTGATCAGAGGCTGCGCCGTGAGATGGCTAAGTGAGGCTAGAGGGAATTGGGCACTCCACTCCGCCGATCCCAAAGCCCTATCCAACCTCACCCGTGTATATGAACCACCAGCAACACGTTTCTCAAAAGTCCAGAAGTGTCCTTGAAAACCCAAATCATTCAGTGCACAAACATCCACCGTGTCCCTGAAAGCTTGAATTTGAGCTTGGCATCTCTGTCCAATTCCATCGTGCTCATCCAGCCTCAAAACTTCATTGAAATCTCCGATGCAAAGCCAGGGGAGCTGACTAGACGCACAAATATTTTTCAGTGTCCCAAGTCTTGTACCTCTCGTTTGTTTGTGCCTCACCATAAACACAAGTCAATCTCCAAGGTGGCTGGCCAACCTCCTCCACCCTAAGATCTATATGATACCGAGAGTAACCAAGAACTTGCATGTTTATTTCAGAATTCCAAAACACACCCAAACCACCACTTCTACCGGAACTACCAACAGCATAATTATGATCATAACCGATCCTACCAGCTAAACCTTCTACTCTAGCTTTACTTATTGAGTTTCTAGAATACAAAAAAATTTGGGGCTAAATTTATTCACGATATCACGCATCTCTCGAACTGTCACATCGTTGCCCGCTCCGCGACAGTTCCAACTTGCTAGACTCATTGGTCCCGGCGGTACCCATCTCGTGGGCCCGCCGATCTATCAACGTTGACTCCCTTCTCTCCTTGTACTGCCTCCGTTCTTACCCTCTTCGGGTCCCTCTTAGGAGGAGGGCTAGGAAGGACCTCCTTCTTCTCCGAGCTGAACTGCTCCACCAGTGTGCCCACTGCCATATTCCCCGCACCATTGGTGATCAAGGCCTGGCCCGATGCTGCTGAATGTTTGCGAGTACTCGCATCCTCCATATCAAGATCTTCGCCAATGTTGCCATTGGCATCAGCAAACTCGTTAGACTCATCATCATCTGAATAAGATTCTCCAGTTTTCTTTGACCTGCCACCACGTCCACGGCCTCTACCCCTTCAGACTAGCAGGTCAGGGCGTCGGACACCATGTCCCAGCGCGAAGATTAGCAAAAATCAGAGCTTCTTCAGCATGTACGCCATCTCCATGCTCCTTGTACACATGGCCCAGCATGCCACAAACGGCGCACCGGTCAGGAAGCCTCTCGTACTTCACCAGGAAGATCATCCTCTCACCCTTAGATTTTAGACAACCACCTCTGCTTTTTCACGCCCGTCTAGATAGCGGGCCAAGACCCAGGTTTGTAGCATACTTTGTTGGATACTTTGTTCGAGCCTGGTAATTGGCCCGTTGGGACTTTTGACTAGGCTGGGCCTGGGGCAAGTGGCAGCCTCTCAATCTCCGAGGCTCGAGAAAAAATCCCCTCCGCCTCGTCTCCGAGGCAACAAGGCAGCTCGCATTTCGCCGCTCACCCGGCGCTCAAGGGAGGCGCGTTATCCATGGCCACCTACAGTCCTTCTGCTGCTTCCGCCCTCCACTGCTCCAGCCCCCGAAATCCCGCCGCCGTAAACCCCAGCGCTTAGCACAGAAACCTCTCGACTGCTCAAGACAGAATTTCGCAGCGCCGTACTGATCTGCTTTTTTTTTTTTGTAGTTTCTGCAGAGGTTTCCTGGTCCGGCTTCCGTGAGGAGCTCTCCCTGCGCAGCTGTTCGGCGTGAGAGGAGGAGGAGAAGCGGAGCGGTGGGTACCGTGCGAGCATGCTTCAATCCTCTCGGGGACGAGCGCATCCTTCGGGAGGCCTTGAAGGTAAATTCTGTCTCAGCTCAGTCTGTTTTGCTTGTCGATCTGGTGTTGGGGACTTGGGGTAGCTGAGTTACTTTCTTCAGGTTCAGGGGGTATGTAGGATACAGCCATACAGGACATTCATGCGCATGTTTGCTCTATTGGATTGCTGATTGGCAATTGGATTTGAATCCATCACATATGCCTAGGTACACTCGAGAGGTTGCAGAATTGGAAAATAGCTAGGCCTCTAATAGCCCCTTGTTAGCGTACGTGTAGAAAGGAGGGTTATTCATTTATCCAAAAAATGCATATAGCTACTTCGATGTTCAGTCAAGGAGCTCAGAAGAATTAAATCAATTCATTCATAGAATCATAGGCCAACTCATACCCCTGTTCAGTAGTTGCTACTCTTATCTTCACACCTGCATAGGGGAAGGAATAAAACAGGAAAGGTTTAATTCTCAAATATAGGTGAGTGGTTATAAATATTTTTTTTTCAGGAAGTACTTTCATAGAATCTTGTATCTGCATAAGATTTTGATAGAAGTTTAGCGGGGAGTGCAAAACAATGTGATATTTTACATGCCTTGTGTGTAGGCCTGTCATCTAGAGTTGAGGGTGGTCACACACTATCAATGGATAATTGGCAATTGTATTTGAATCCATCGATCCGCTTAGTTACACTCTTGTAGTTGCTAAAATTTCTAATACTCAAGCAGCTCTCTTAGCACACGTGTAGAAAAGAGGATAGTTTATGTATCCAAAAATGCATAGCTATTTTGATGTTCAGCGGCGAAGCTCAGATAAATTTTATTCATAGGCACAAATCATAGTTGCTATTATCATCTCACCTGTATATGGGAATGGATAAAACAGGAAAAGTTAAATTCTCAAATGTAGGTGAGTGGTTATTAATATTTTCTTTTCAAGCGGTACTTTATAGAATCTTCTATCTACATATGATTTCGGACAGAAGTTTAGCCTGGAGTGCAAAAATGTGAAAAATAGGGATACTTGCTAGAACTTTATGACAATACTTTCGGGGATTAACTGTTTGTTGTTTCTAGAAATAGGAAGAGTATCTAGTTCTATGACCCAAAACACTGCCTCCGAACACATGCTGATATTTTACATGCCTTGTGTATAGGAGCCAGTTGCGTTCTTGGGTGGCGTGTTTGCTGGTCTCTTGAGGCTTGACCTGAATGAGGATCCTCTCAAGGAGTGGGTAACTCGAACGGTAGAGGCTTCTGGAATAGCTGAGGAGAACAGTACCGAGGAATCAAATGGGGGAGCTCAAGATGATGGACCCCAACAAATCGAGATTGAGTGAGGTGCATTAGTTACCTTTTGCCCTCCCTTACAAACTTACCTCGTATAACTCGTCCCGAATATCTGTAATATTTAAGCAATGAAATAGGTTGCCCCGATTTTAATGTGCAGTTTTAAGTGAAAATATTGGCACGTCGTCATTATTTGCAAACTGAACCAGATTGGCATATTCAAAGCGGGTTTAAGAGCATCTCCATCAGAGCACCTAAAACAGCTCCAATCCATAAAAATATGTCACCACTGCCTAAAAATGCCCAAAAACAGCTTAGCGGAGCGCTTAAATGACCCAATCCCAAACATTTTTGTGAATTCCTAAAAACACCACTGTGACTCCTTAGTTTTCATAATAGTCTCAAAATTTCTCAACCCGGTGTGGAAGACCAAACCGACCTGAAAAACCTCCCACTCGACACCCTCCTCATCACATCGGCCCGCCGAGTCCTAACCGCCGTCCCTCCTTGGCCCGATTTAGGCCGGAGAAGAGCAAATTGGCCGTTAGGTGCCCGCCTCCGTTATCTCCGTTGTTGTATCCCTAGCCTGATGGCGCTTCCTGTATCCTCCCGACCTGGGGTGGGACCCGATCTGTGCTCCTCTCTGATCCGCAAGTCTCCTAGACGAGTCGCCTCCCTGCTCTTTCATTAACCCGTCGGTCACCAGCGCAACATTGGCTTCCTCGTGAGCTTGATGTTACTGCCATGGTCTCGTGGGACACCAACAAGGACAAGGCTTCCCTCGCCGAGGCACGAAAACCATCTAACCACCTATGATTTCGGTAGGGTAAAATTTCTAGGAACGTGTTTTATAAATTATGTCGATTCAATTTAATCTAGACATTGTCCTCTAGGAATCAACGTGTAGATGAGGTGCTCGGGGTTTGAAAACCAAGTGGAAGCATTGGCTCGAAGCCTTATTTTGAAATAGTTGAACTTCACAATTGACGAGAAAAAGAAGGTAGAGGTGTCTAAAAAAGTAATTCAGAAGATGGATAAAGTGATCGAGTAGATAAGAAGAGAATTGAAGAAACAACGATGCAAACAGAAATGCATTTTTTCGATATCGTCCATGATCATAAAAAGTAAGACAAATGCAACTAGGTTGAAGAAGATCAAAATATATGTTACCGATACGAAAATATATATGTATTCCGTGCTATTGTTATCTTAGTCGTGGTTGTAATCTCAATGTCAAATATATGAAGCGGTAAAAAAATTGAGGAGTTTTAGGGCGTGTTCGGCAACAGCCCAGCTTCTCCAAATCCTCAAATCCGGCTCTGAAATCCGGCTCCGCGCTTCTCCTGGGAGCTCAGAACGTTCGGCTGGCTCCAGATCTTTTCCCTGGGACACTGACGGATGGACCCCACTCAACAGGGCCATCTTCCCCAATTCCTTTTCTCCAATTTCACGATTGCGTGTGGGCAGGGGAGCTCGTGCTCGGGACGTGCGGATCCGGCTTCCCCCACATGAGGTGGAGTCCGGGCGGGGGGAGGGCGGGGCAGAGGAGGCTGCGGCGGGGGCCGGGCTGGCCGGAGGAGGCCGGGGCAGAGGAGGTGGAGGACGGGGATGGAGGGGCCCAGGTGCTGCTGCTTGAGGAGGGGTATAGGAAAACGTCGACGACCTTCGCCGCTGCTGCTCGGCCTGCAGGGAAGTGGGGAAGGACGGGCGGCGGAGATGTACGCAGCGGCGCGGGGGAAGGGAGACAGCTGCGCCCACGCCGGCGAGCTCAGTGGTGCGCGCGTCGATTGGGTCAGAGCTGTGGCCGGGGAAGAGGATGGAGGCGGCGTCGGGTCGCGGCCGGGCTGTGGGTCGGATGCGGGGGAGATGCGAGAGGCTGTGGCGGCGGCAGACCTTCAGGAGGAGGACGCCGCCGCTAGCCCGTTGCTTCCGGCCGCCGCTGGTGCTGCTTGATGGAGGGAGGCCGGCCGCTGAGATTGGATCGGAGGAGTGGGGACGAGTCGCTCGGGAGGTCTGGGGAAAGAAAATCGAACAGTTTTCTGACTTGGCGGTGGCATTCCGTGGTAATATTCGACTGCTCCGCGAATCGCTGCTCCGAGGATCCCGAAAAGAGGTGCTCCGCAAATTACACTGCGTTTTGGCCCAGCTTCCCGGATCGGGCTTCGCGAAGCGGACGTGTTCGGCGCTGCTCCGAACTGCTCCGACGCGAATCTCGAAGCTGGCGAGTTGCCGAACACGCCCTTAGATGAGCTTCCGGAGAAGAGCACCCGTATCCATCAAAAGTTCATGTCTCCTAAAAAACGCTTTTACGGAAAGCTAAAACACACGTGCGCAGCTACAGACTGAGAAAATTCAGGAAGGAAGAAATATGCGGATGTTCCACAGAACCTGCATCCCGTCCCCATCCTGTTTTTTTTAACCCCCAAAACCACCACTTGAACCAGCTCGAGCTGTCGCCAGCGTGATCGGCGGCGTGCTCCCTCTCCTCCCTCCGGCCCTGTTCCGTCGTTCCTGGACTTGGGAGAAGCTCCGGGGCGCCCGCTCAACCTCCCCCGGCAGCCCCTGCTCCGGGTTCCCCTTCTCCGCGCCGCCGCTGCTCCAGCTGCTCCTGCTCCGGCCGCCAGCGGGCGAGCTCGATCTCTGGAGCCCCGGCCACCCCGCGTCCCGGCCGCGGCGAGCTCGTCCGCCCACGCTCGATCTCGGCCGCAGCTCCGGCTGCTGGACACGGGGTTTGGACGGAGGAGGAAGAAGGGGAGCGAGAGACTGACTAGGTGGACCCACTTGTGCCTTTTGTTGAATCTCCTCCCCAAATCGTCAACCCCCGCTCTCTTCTTGGTCCCTTTGCTCCTCTGCCTTCCGCTGATCGTCAACCACCATATCCTCCTACCCACGCCATTCTCCTCCCATGTTCCACCGTCTCCCCCTCATCCTGTTCCTCCTCCCCATCTGCCTCCTCCCCACCTCCCTCCACTCTCAACCCACCGCCGGCCCCACGCCGCCGCAATGCCCGCTAAACTTCACAGCGCTGCGCCCCTTCCTCGCCACGCCGCTCCCTCGGACGACACCTCCCGCTGCGAATTCGCGCTCCAGTCCGTCCGCCTCCTCCTCGCCCTCCACCTCGCCGCCACGGGTTCCTTCCTCGTCCCCGCTAACGCATCATCCTCCTGCCTCCCGCCGCTCCGCGCGGCGCTCCCCTTCCCTCTCCCTGCGCCCGACGCCTGTGGCCTCGCGGGCATCGACGCGCTCCTCTCCACTCCCGGATGCGCCAACGTCTCCACGCTCGGGGACTTCGACGCCCTCGTGCCCGCCTCCGCCCGCAGGGACATGAACGCCAGCTGCGACCGCGATCTCGGCCCCGTCCCTGTCTGCACCGCCTGCACCACCTCGCTCAGCAAGGCGGCCGCGGCCTACCTCCTACCGGGATCCACCGACGGTGGAAACAACGTCACCGGCTGCGTCCAGTATCCCTTCATCTACGCCGGTGCCGCAGCCAGCCCACACGGCCCGACTACCCGGACACCGCCTACTGCCTCTACCTCCTCAAGCAGAGCTCTGGACCCTCCAGCGGATCCGGCGCCCCTGCTTGGCTCTACGGCGTCGTCTTTGGATGCGTCGGCTTTGTACTGGTGGTTGCCGTCGCTGCTGGTTCGTGGTTCTTGGTGCGACGGCGCCGGAAACGGGTTGCCGCCGCTGCTAGCTGCGGCCCGAGCAGACAGCAGGAGCAAGCGCTCTCAGGCTATGGAGTCCATCAGCGCCAGCACGACGCTGCTCAAATTCACCTACGACGAGATCAAGATGGCCACGGGGGGCTTCCACAGAGATAACATCATCGGCCGTGGAGGGTTTGGGAATGTGTATAAGGGGGTGCTTCCAGATGGCACGGAGGTGGCGGTGAAACGCTTCAAGAACTGCTCAGCGGCCGGGGATGCCGCATTCGCACATGAGGTGGAGGTAGTGGCCAGCGTACGCCATATCAACCTTGTCACTCTCAGTGGATACTGCATTGCCACCACGCAGAGGGAGGGGCATCAGCGGATGATTATCTGCGACCTCATGCATAATGGCAGCCTCCACGACCATCTGTTTGGCACTAGGGAGTGCCTGATGGCGTGGCCGGTCAGGCAGAGGATTGCCATTGGGATGGCACGAGGCTTGTCTTACCTGCACCGTGACACACAGCCAGCTATCATTCATAGGGATATCAAGGCAAGCAACATTTTGCTTGACGACGACTTTGAGGCAAAGGTGGCTGATTTTGGATTGGCCAAGTTTGCACCAGAGGGGATGACACATGTAAGCACACGGGTTGCTGGGACAATGGGTTATGTCGCTCCAGAGTATGCTCTCTATGGCCAGTTAACTGAGAAGAGCGATGTTTACAGTTTTGGAGTCGTGCTTCTTGAGCTTATGAGTGGGAAGAGAGCCTTCATCTCTCTCAGTGAGGGACAGAGCTTCGTGCTTGCTGATTGGGCTTGGTCATTGGTGCGGACGGGAAAGACAATGGATGTGATCCAAGAAGGAATGGCTGATCCTGGTTCTACTAAGGTCATGGAGAAGTATGTACTTGTCGCAGCACTCTGCACACATCCACAACTGCATGCCAGGCCAACAATGGAGCAAGTGGTGAAGATACTAGAGGCTGATTCAGCACCAGGACCTTTAATAATCCCCGACCGGCCGCTCTCTGTTGTTGCAAACCTGACTGATATTGAGAGGTCAGTCAGCAGCAGCGGCTCAGGTCAGCTGTTCAGTCCTTCTGGTTATCGGTCTTTTATTCATAGAAATGAGGATGCTAAACCGGAATCTCCAAAAGAAACATGACATTTTCCTCTGCTCAAATGCCGAGTAAAGAAAGGTTATGTTTCACAGCCTTTTGTTGAGACTTTACTATTCATTTTTTGCGGAAGGTCCCTTTGTTTTTACTTTTGTAATATTATAAGTAATGGGGTCGACTGCAGTTGTATGTCTTAACAATTTTACGAGATAGTTTAATGTATATGGGATGTCTTGTTTTTCCAGTACATGTAGTAATTCTGGTGCTGCTTTTATGTTAGTTGTCAAACTACTATCATTTTCACACACACAGAGTGGAGCAATTATTTGTGCACAACTAGATGAGCAAACATACCTCTGGCCTTTCAGTGGGTAGACATTTCCCTGTTCAGTTTTGCTTGCCCTGATTAAATATTGTGATAATTTTTTGAAGTTTCAAAAGGTGAGCTTGAGTGGGTGACTATCAATAGTGTGTTTTTCATCACCTTGTGCTGTCCTTTGTGATATGTGTCTAATGTGACATAAGTTTATGGTTGGCCTTCGTGATCAATTTCTGATGCGACAGAAGTATATTGCTGGATCATGCATCATGTAACTTCTAGAGAATTGTTTAGTTGAGTCTCTAATCATCGATTGGCATGGGATAAGTATTCTTGTTTAACTTGGATATGATTAGTGCATGGATTCATGAAGAGTTTATGTTTTCAAGAATCATTTCTGGGTGTGTGGGGGTTGTTCCAAACTGTATATTAAGAATTCAAGATGTGGTAGTCTGTTATAGTCATATAACACACCAAACTGATCTTAAGGAGCATCACTGCTGGACATGGTTTTGCACTTTTGCTGCACGTTAAAGAAATTATGGCATTTAGAAGTTTATTTTGATTTTCGAACTTGACTGAGATAAAGGACTTGATACCACTATTTCTTCATATGGATGATCCGATGATGTATGTGGACATCAGTCCACCAGTGGCCAGATTCTTGTCAAAATAATTCAAATTTGCTTTGGTTGTATGTTTGATGTGCTATTTGCTATATTGAATGAAACTGGGTTTTTTGTTTGCAAGGAAGAATATGACTGTTTTTTGAACGGCAGTACTATTTAATAGGTAGCTGTGAACAGTAGACCTATACTCTGGGTTTAATCCAGGATGGTGCTATTTATGATAAGGGCCCGATTGGTTCACTGGATTTTAACCAATCCGCTCCGTATTATTTCACGGACCAGTGGAGCTCCGCCTGAAAATCCGGCGCGGCTAGTGGAAGTCACAGGAAATTTATACGGGCCGTATTTTTATAAGTCATTCCAAGCGGGGCCTTAGATGAGTTGGTCTTGACTTTCTTAGTTCCATGGAATATTCTTACAATAAGAAACCTATGAGCACTTATATTTGCTAGGGCAACAGACACTGGAGTGTTGCCACTAGTATTTCAAACTAGGATAAATATATATATATCAGTCTTTACATGATAATGCACACGATGATGTCCTATTTACAAGTCTTGATAATTCAAATTTTCGCAGCATCGTACCTGCTTTTATTGTTCGGTTCCAATTTGTCAGTTGGTTCAGTTGCTTTCCCAAAACACTCATGGAGTTATGCACTGCTTAACTGGCCCTAGCACGAATGTTAATGCAGCAAATATTGGGGATTTCTTGGTTTGGAGACGACATCTTCAATTTCTTGGGCATGGAACAAGAAGTTTACCGAATACAAAAAACCTGTTCAAAACGGTTTTCTTTGCTTCTCATCTCTTAGGAGCACCAAATGTGTCATTCCGTATAAGATCTTGACATACATATCTCTAGTACTGGGTTTATCTCCTTCTTATGGTTTGTATATCTGAACTGGAGTAGGTGATCATATTTGCCTCTTTAACATGCTATTTGGCTATTCTCGTCAGTAGTTCAGTCACTTGTACAGGAGCACTGATGTATTTTCTAATTGCTACTTGAAATGTAACTTCTTTTTACAAAAAAAATAGAACTATGTTTTGAACGATAGCAACTATCTACCGAGCTTCTGTGGGCCTATGCTCTTAGTTTAATATAGGATGGTGCTACTTATGTAAATAATTTATCTGCTTCAACATGTATTTCTCGAATGATCAATAGTTCTCATTTATCCTTTCCGGAACAACATACGCATGAAGTTGTGAAGCATTAGCTGGGTTGGTCTGTCTCTTCTTAGTTCCATGAAATATTGTTACAAGAAGAAACTCATGCGCACTTCTATCTTGCTAGGGAAAAAGAATGGAGTCTTGCCACCAATATTTTCAAGCTAGGAGAAATATATAAAATACCAATCTTAACATGATAATGCACACGATGATGTCCTATTTACAAGTCTTAACAGTTCACGCTTCTTCAGCAGTGTACCTGCTTTCAGTGTCCCGTTCAAATTTCTCAGTTGGTTGCTAAGTCTATTTAATTTCACAATGGAACGCGGAAAGCAGTGTGCCCACATCAAACACTTATGCAGTGTGTATTTAATTAGCTATTACGCTTCTCTTTCATATTTGGGGGCCTCTGTTCAGCTTCAAACTTTTTTTTTTTGAAACCGAAGGCAAAAGTTTTGACTTATCCATTTATTAAGCAGAAGGTGTCCGGTTTATTATCGGAAGAAACCGGGCGAAAACCATACAACACAACCTCACGGGGCGAAACCCCCACAACCTCGAGAACAACTAGAGCCCACTCCGCAACGAGCCGGTCAACCATCCACCCATGCCGGAGAGAAGAAGCCGTAACTGTTATGGGAGGAGCAGATACAGGACGCTCCAACATAGACGAAAGCGACGAACCCACCAGGAGCCCTGCCGACGACGACCAACACCGTGAGTAACCTTGTCGCCCACACGACACAGAGGTGAAGCACCCGCGATGTTGCAGAATTCTCGGAGCCGCCGCCCTGACATCCACCTCTCTGTCACGCCCTGCGCAATCCACCTGTACCACCTTCCGGGGCCGCCGCCCCGACATGCCACCGCTCGCACCCGAGCTGCAACGCCGCACGACCTAGCTGCCTGCTGTCCAAACTGCTCAGAGCAACTACCCGCAGACCATGGCCGCCACACCACATCCGAGGCTGCTGCCTCGACATACTGAAGATCGCCCTCGCTAGGACGCATCGACCGAGCCGACAACCTCGCCACCCTTGTAGCCCGAAGCTGCCACTCACACTCTGCCAAGCCGCAACCCCACCTCATTGGGTCACCACCCGCACAGGAATCCGGGGCCGCCGCCCCGACATGCAAGAACAATCTCGAAGCCGCCGCTTCGACGTCCACGCACTCGCCGATGAGACAAGCTAGCATGGCAACACAAGGCACGGGTACCGAGACTCCAAGACGACGCCCTCAAGGAGGAAAACGACGAAAAACGCCGCCGTCGCCCACATTGTCGACGACAATGCAAGGTTTTCACCCGGATAAACTCGGGGAATTGGGGTGACAAAGGGGTGGTTGGCGGCTTGGCGCTCCACGACGACGCCTCCAAGGAGGGAATGATGTCCAAAAACTTTTCTTAATTTGACTTCGACGCAATCTGAAACCTGTGTTGCAAGTGTTTCTGGCTGTTAATTCAATTTAGTTTCTCTATTCCCTTCCTCTTGATTATGCAGGGTTAAGCAGGTTGTAGTGGGAACGCTTTCTATCTTTCTTTACTTCTGTAACCATCAATTGCCTTGAGATAAGTATCCTGTATTGGGTTAAACTTTGGTATGATTTCGGTAAACATTTGTTCAAAGTTTGATTTATCGTATTGTGCATGACTTAATAGAAATTGCATTTACTAGTTGGAACATCGATTCATGACATATACAGTATGTTTTGAAGAATCAGTTCTAACTGCTCTTGAGGAGCATCCCGGCTGGACATGGTTCTGTTGTGCATTTAAGAAATTAAGATTCCTAGAAGTTCATTTCTGTTTTTAAGTTGAGTCTCTAATCATCGATTGGCATGGGATAAGTATTCTTGTTTAACTTGGATATGATTAGTGCATGGATTCATGAAGAGTTTATGTTTTCAAGAATCATTTCTGGGTGGGTGGGTGCGGGTTGTTTCAAACTGAGTTGGTTCAGTTGCTTTCCCAAAACACTCAGGGAGTTATGCAGTGCTCAGGTGGCCCTTGCATAATGTTAATGCACCAAATATTGGGGATTTCTGGGTTTCGAACGACCTCTTCTTGTTGAGCTGAGTAGGTAAACTGCTTTCAGAGTTTAGTTTGGAGGCACGTAACCCGCTTGAGACAGGTGGAATCTGGTCATCTTAAGAGGTCTTGACATTTTATTCTAATACTGGGTTTAACTCTTTTTTATTGTACGCATATCTGAGCTGGAAAGTAGGTGATCATATTTGCCTCTTTAACATGCTGTTTGGCTATTCTCGTCAGTAGTTCTGTCATTTGTACAGGAGCACTGATGTATTTTTGAATTGCTATTCGAATATATTTTCCTTTTTGCAAAGAAGAATAGAACTACGTTTTGAACAATAGCACTATCTACTGACCTTCTGTGGGCCTATGGTCTTGGTTTGATACAGGCTTATGCTATTTACGTAAATAACTTATATGCTCCAACATTGATATCTCAAATGATCAATAGTTCTCATTTATCCATTTACAAGTTTTAGAGTACTTGGTAGTTTTAACAACCGTCCATCCGCTTAAATCTGACGGTGGAAAAAATAGTAGCTACCAAAAACTACCGGAAAAAAACTACTTGAAACTACCTGAAACTATCAAAATTGTATTATTTTTTATCTGATATTAAAAGATGTTTAGGGTAATTTCGTCTCAATATCCTCACGTGTGTCAGATCCTTTCCTCTTTCTATCTCAATCTCTCCCCTACTTCTCTGATCCGCCGCTTTCCGGTACATCACTGCCGGCAACGAGATCATCCCGGGCGACCTTGGCGTGCACGTCCTCCTGGCCATTCGGAACCTTGAGGCCGCGATCAGGGCGGTTGGTATCACCGGCGTGCCTGTCACCACGCACCACGGCCGTGGCCAAGTCCACGATTGGCGCCTCGTACCTGCCGTCGTAGGGTGCGTTCTCCTAGGCCTCAGCGGTGGTGATGGCGCCACTCATGTCGTACCTGTTGTCGAAGAATGCGTCGCTGCTGGTGAACATGTACCAGTACTTCGCATACGCGGCCTAGCCGGAGACGGTGCAGCTCGGGTACGCGCTGCTGGCTGGGTCAAGCGCGAAGTCCCACTTCAAGGTGGTGTCGGTGACGGATGCCGGATTACTGGACACCAACATGTTCGCCGCGATCATGGACGCGGCGCATGCGGCCGGGGCGCAGAGTTGTGGTGTCGGAGACCGGTGGCCGTCAGGCGGCGCCGCCACCATGGAGAACACGGTGGCGTACAACAACATCGTGCTTTGGCACGTGGCCCCGGTAACCGGCACACCGAGGCAGCCGGGGAAGGCCGTGGAGACGTACCTGTTCGCCATGTTCAACGAGAACCAGAAGCTCGAGGGCATGGATCAGCACTTCGCCCTCTTCGAGCCAGACATGACAGCGGTGTACCGGCTCCTATTGAGATCAGAGAATTGGGACAGTATAGATTCAGTTTTACCACACACAGATCGATTGTTCATTTACTAGTTACTTTGTTACTCTAGTTTACAGGTTTACACTTTACAGCTTTGTACAGCATGCTGGTACACGGCATATAGCATGGGTAGTAGTTTGCTTCTTTAGGTATCACGAATGCGTTGCATCTGATTTGTATTGATACTTATGCGTTACTACTTTCAGTGTGCTCATTCAGTTCAATTTAACACCTCTCGTGGTGTAGATTCACAATTATCAGAACTTCCGATCACAGCTAGAAAAGAAAGGGAATTGTACGCTGTCAATTTGCTTATGTACTATCTGTACTCCCAATTGAGTGCATATCTTCTGAACTTTTTTTCAAGGAGAAAGAAGAATTTAGCTAGATTTTAGGGAAGAAAAAAAAATATAGGTGTTGCTTGATTTGTAGTGTGCCGGGGAATCGAGCAAGGGAAAGCAGGAGGCTCAGGAGCAGTTGATTTATGCTCTATTTGGAGACTGAAAAAGGAAGTTGTATTAATCTTGGCGCTGGTAGAGGTAGCAAGTGTGGAAAATGCAATCGAAAAATTCTAAGTTAGGATCTCTAGCAACATCATGTCTGACAATTTCTGTATACAAACACACGGGCAAAAACTTGGCAGTGCGTTTCTGATTGAAATGAGGGTTTACTGAAACAACATGCGTACGTCGTCAGGTTACCAGTTCTCAACACTCTTGACACATCTGAACTACAGATATGAAATTACAACCGGCAGTCAAGCTGTCATCATTCACAAACGCAGAACGTTCTCGGCGGGAACAGGCTAACAACACAAGCTGTCATAGTTCTAAGCGTACATAGCTGGACAGTGCGTAATGCATTGCCACCATCAGATACGAGAAGAGATGATTCCTCGGCTGTAGCAAGATAATCAATCGGCCATGTTGCTCTGTACGTGGGGATCGAAACTAGTGTTAGGATGGTTCACAATGGCTTTGTGTATCTTACTATCTGTACGTGGGAGAGTATGGACAGGGGACTCCCGATCGACGACGGCTTGGAGGCTCCGACGAGTCGCCACAGGTGCCGGGCTGGCGCACCCCTCCTAGCCACCGCCTCCCTTGACAACGACAACGAAGTAGAGGTCGAGCGCGGCCAGCGTCTCCACCAGCCCTGCTCCTGCTCTCGTCGGATGCCGCGCACCCGGCGCTGGCCGGCGGCTCGAACCCGAATCCCAGATCGATGCAGCCGCGCAGCTCGTAGAGGGGCTTGCGGCGGCATGAGTGTGGTGTGCCCGCACTCAGCGGATCGAGGGTGAAAGGAAGACAAACTGTTCGTGGGCGAATGACTATCATACCCGGGGTGATTAGACCTAATTTTTTGCTTAATGCTTGGACAGCTGGAATAATTTAGGGGGATAGAGTGAAATCAAACGGCTGAAATAATTTAGGATGAGAGCTACCTGAAACTACCGGCGGTAGTTTTCCAAGCACCGTAAAAGAGCTCTTATCCATTACACAACAACCTATGCATGAATTTATGAAGCCTTAGCTAAGTTGGTTTTTCTTCTTAGTTCCATGGAGTATTGTTTCAACAAGAAACTCATGCACATTTTCAAACTAGGAGAAATATATACAATACTAATCTTAACTTGATAATGCACACAATGATAGACGCGGACATTTGGCACATGGAGACACGCGAGGAGGGAATCTGGATGGCTGTGAGGGCTTCACGATCCGTGGACAAAGTACGTCCCTCTGAAAGGGCGTGAACCTTGTAAACCGCCTTCTGGTATTAATACTCTTATTAGTCAATGAAATCAACACTTCATTCTCTCATTCTTTCGGTTTCCAAACACTTCTGTCTCTAAATGCTTGATTTTGTGGGTGAAGGTTTTTTCAACTTGGTGGGAGCCAACATATATAGCCTGTAACTTCATGTTTTCTTTTTCCTGTGAAGATTGTACTATTCTACATTTTCCTCTATATTTTTGTTAGTTTCACTTTTAACTTTCAGTTTGTTCAGCGATACTATCTTAGCCATTATAACATGCATGGTTTTTTTTTCACACATATTTTCTCAAATTGTATGCACCTTTTCTTCGGTCGATCAACTTACTATCCGCCCGTTCAACTGGGCTGCTCATAAGATTCCCTCCAACCATTCTTGAGCAGTTCAAAAGAGCCAAGTATATCTTCAAGTACATAAAAAGGGAACCCCTCATGTCCAAATGTTCTCGGTGATGAAGATACCCACCTTGACAACTGAAATTTATTTAATACATATTATCCTTATATCCAATAACTTTTGTGTGATACCATAATACTGAAATGAAATATATCATATGTATGTCGCGTTTGATTTCTCATACTTTTAATGCATCAATATATTCGTCATCAATGCAACTTAATAAAATCTAAATATAATGCAGCAAATACCGGCAACAGGATATTTTTCTAGTTCTTCTAAGTTCTAATAGTATACTCCTGCATGATTCGAAAAAAGATCAATAACGTGTAGGGGTACCAGGTTTGCTAGGATCCTACTGGGCTGTGCTAAACAAAATTTATACTCCCACTGGTCCGGAATTAGTGTCAGTGATTCTGTACAGATTTTCGCATATTAGGGTATATGGTACCCAGGTTCTCCGATGTATTTTCGACTAGGATAGTATGACCCGGCTTTTGGCTCTCGGGTGCAACGCACCCTGATATGCGAGTACTACTATCCTACGAAATGGACCGGAGTAGTACTATTTTTGCGACGCTTAAATGGACCGGAGGGGGTAACGCCTAGGAACAGGCGAGAGTGGCAGTGTCAATTTCTTAGCGGGCGGCTTTTCGCGCTCTCCGCGTGCGAACGATTCGGCAAAAATAACACAGCGGGATAGAATCATGTCCATTCCCCATTCCTAGACCCCACAGCGTGTTTGGCATCTTGGGGGAATGGGATTGGGAGTTTGGAGGAGGGAGTTTGTTGAAGGATTATGTTTGGGAAGTAGACTATTAATCCCACGCCCGTTTGGTGTATGGGTAGGAATTAGTAATGGGAATTTGACTCGAGCTCTTGTGCGTCTCCAGCGGCGAGTCGATCATTTTCCGCATCGCCACACTCTACCAGGAACTGACCCATAAAAGCAGCCAAGCAGGGGCGGCGCCAAGTCACCAACGGACGCGACGTGATGTTGCGCGTGGGAGTTTTAGCCGGTCCAGCATCCTTTCCGTATCCGCGATTCCGCAACATAACCAACAATGGTGTAACACAGCACGCAGCTCAGCGCAGACGCGCGGTCCAGACCAGGCAAACTCTGCCGAGGAGGCGAGGGCGCTTGAAAGTGGAACTTGGCAGTCGGACGTGAAGGTCGTCGCTGTCGTGGACGTGGAGCAGTTCACGGCACGCCGGCGAAGCCACCATGAGACAATTTGTCTTGTGCGAACTCCCATTCCCCCATTCCCTTCCGTTAGTTTGCCAAACAAGCTGCCAGGGAATCGATCTGTGGAAGTTAGCGTCCTTAATTCCTCTTCCCTATCCCTCATCAACTCCCAAGTCTACGAGGAAGAACCTAGGTAACGACTACTAAAAGACTCTGCCGCAATGGCGATTTCGGCGACATGCCGGTGATTGGCGTTGATGCCGCTCTACTCCCTCCTGTTTTCCTCTTCAATCTTCAGGTCAGATCCATCCCTTCCCCCACCGCTGCCCACATCCCCTGCACCCATCTCTTTGCTCCCCTCCCCACCCACAACTTTTCCCCTCTTGGTGCTATCTCTATCAGCATCTCCGCTTTCATCTAGCTTCCTCCACAACTCCATTAATCCCCAAAACTTGAGAGAAACTTGGTTACGCATCCTGGTTGGTGCTCTGCCGCTTTTCTTCCCCGCCGGTGATCCTGCTCCGTTGTGAGTAGTAGATTGAAATTCTCTGAGCCAATTTGGGGATCCTGTTGCGGCAGTGGCGCCAGGATTCAAGGCAGGACAGGCGGCTGCTCGAGGCAAAGTTTAGTCTGCAACCAAGGCGTGGAGGTTGTAGACAATCAACCTTCAAGGCGCATCGGTGGTCGCGGCCGGGGTCGCACCGGACGTGGCCGGGGAAGAGGGTGTGCTGATGGCCCAGGGAAGGATCTTTTCCAGGTCAAACCTGCGAAGCAGACGAGTGCTGGACAGAAACGAAAGGCAGTAAAGGGACAAGCAGATCAGAACCTGGCTATTACAGCACCCCCAGAAGCTACTGGATCCCTTGCTCTGGTTATATCGGATGCACCTACACACCAGCCTGCGGGTGATGATGATATTTTGAGCTCGGACTCTAACAAGAAACAAAGGACAACTACCTCTCGATCGGCGGATCAGGCGGAGACTGCAGCGCAGTCCCGCCGAACGCAATGAGTATTCTAGCTTGGAACTGTCGCGGTTTGGGGTCGGACGCGACAGTGGGAGAACTTCGCTGGTTAGTGAAGACGTTCCGACCGGAGATCCTCTTCTTGTCTGAAACCAAGATGTGGATACTAGAGCGAAGAACTTCATGTGGTCTTTAGGCTACTCCGGTTCTTTTGCTGTCAGTTGCGTGGGTCGCGGTGGCGGCCTTGCGCTTTTTTGGAAGCTTCCAATGATGGTGTCTCTTCGTGGGTTTAACTCTCACTGTATTGACATGGTAGTGACTGCGGAGGATGGGTTTCAATGGAGAGCTACCTGTGTGTACGGCGAACCTCGACGTGAGCTGAGACATGTCTTTTGGGACATGCTCCGTCGGATACGCCGGGAATGGAATGGCCCATGGTTATGCTGTGGGGATTTCAACGAGGTTCTGTGCAGCGATGAACACTATGGCTCTCGTGACAGATCAGATGTTCAAATGGAGCTCTTTCGTGATTGCTTGGATGCTTGCAATCTGGTTGATCTTGGGTTTACTGGTCCCAAGTTTACATGGTCAAATCGACAGACGCCCAATGCAATGTAAGGGTGCGACTTGATCGAGCTGTGGCCAATGACGCCTTTTCTGATAGGTTCCCGGGGTGCGTGGTGGAGAATGTGATTACAACTACCTCGGATCATTACGCCTTGCACGTCAGGCTCCATGGAGGGGCTCCACGCCTACCGCCACAGCCAGTTCAGCAAAGTTTTAAATACGAAGCAGCTTGGCAGCGGGCTGAGGATTATGCCAGTGTGGTGGATTCAGCTTGGAAACCAAATGTATCTGAGCCGAACCCAATGCAGGCCACGTGGGCCAGTCTGAATCAGGTGGCCGGCTCTTTACGCAAGTGGAGTCGTGTGTCGTTTGGTTCAGTTTGGCGCCAAATTCGGAAGCTTGAAAATCGTCTACTATCTCTACGTTCCTCGCCAGTATCTGAAGCCCTGACCAGCGAAGAAAGGGAGATTGAGAAGCAGCTTTGTGAGCTCTTTGAGCGGGAAGAAATCATTGCCCGCCAACGGTCTCGAGTAGAGTGGCTCCGTGAAGGAGACCGTAACACTGCGTTCTTTCATGCAAAGGCATCGGCACGCAAGAGGATTAATCGTATCAATGTCCTTGTTAGAGAGAATGGCTCCGTTTGTGATGATCATACTGAAATTAAAGGGATGGTGCATCGGTTCTATGAAGGTTTGTTCACGGCGCAGCCTTCTGTTTCTATGGACGAGGTCCTTGAAGCCATTCCTTCTAAAGTTGATGATCGCATGAATACTGACCTGTGCAAACCTTACTCAAACGATGAGATAAAGGCTGCTTTGTTCCAGATGGGTCCCACCAAAGCTCCTGGGCCGGACGGATTTCCGGCTTTATTCTATCAGACACATTGGGAGCTGATTCATAATGAGGTGTGTGACGCGGTTAGGAGTTTCTTGGGTGGTGACGAGATACCGGAAGGCTTTTGTGACTCGGTCATTGTACTCATTCCAAAGGTATCCAACGCAAAACACCTCTCCAAGTTTCGTCCAATAAGTCTATGTAATGTTCTGTATAAGATTGCTTCAAAGGTGGTTGCAAACAGATTGAAGATTCTTTTACCTGACATTATATCGGAATTTCAAAGTGCATTTGTCCCTGGTCGTTTGCTTACAGACAGTGCTCTTGTTGCCTTTGAAAGTCTTCACTCTGTTCGGCGACAGAGAAACAAGTGCCCCTTCTTTGCTATGAAGATAGACATGATGAAAGCATATGACCGTATCGAATGGGAGTATCTTCATGGTTGCCTATGCAAGTTGGGCTTCGCCTCGAGCTGGATTTCATCAGTTATGAGGTGTGTTACAATGGCTCGATATGCAGTGAGAGTAAATGGTGATCTCACTTCTCCAGTGGTGCCTTCTCGAGGTATTCGTCAAGGGGACCCTATCAGCCCATATCTGTTTCTCTTATGCACAGAAGGATTGTCTTGCATTCTGCAGAAGAAGGAGCGTCTCGGTGAGCTACAAGGATTACGCAATGGTCGACGAGGCCCTCCTATATCACACCTTCTCTTCGCAGATGATAGCATCTTCTTTGCAAAAAGTGATGACAGTAGTGTTGGGGCTTTAAAATCTGCCTTGGATACATATTGTGCTGCTTCTGGACAGGAAATTAATCTTCAGAAGTCCTCTGTGTTCTTTGGCAGCAAGTGTCCAGAGAGTATCAAGAATTTTGTTAAGACTAAGTTGGGGGTTCTCAATGAAGCCTTGCAAGATACTTACCTGGGTATGCCGACGGAGGTGTCGAGAGCTACTACGGCCTCCTTTAAATTCCTCTCTGAAAGGGTTTGGAAGTGTGTCACAGGATGTTCTGGTCGACCCCTCTCTCGGGCCGGCAAAGAGGTTTGGTTGAAGGCATGTGCACAATCAATTCCTAATCATGTTATGAGTTGTTTTCAAATACCAGTTCAGACTTGTGACAAGTTTAAAACCACCATAGCTGATCATTGGTGGGGTTTTGAAGATGGCAAAAAGAAAATGCACTGGCGTTTGTGGGAGTGGTTATCATCCCCTAAATCTCTTGGTGGGATGGGTTTCCGTGACTTTGTGATTTTCAACCAGGCTATGTTGGGTAAGCAATGTTGGCGCTTGATTACTGAACCCGAGTCCCTTTGTGCAAGGGTTCTAAAGGGCCGCTACTACCCAGACTCGGATTTCTTGTCAGCTACTGTATCGAGAGGTTCCTCTTTTACTTGGAGATCTATCCTTTTCGGTAGGGAGCTGGTTATGAAAGGCTTGAGGTGGGGCATTGGCAATGGAGCTTCGGTTAACATTATGTCTGACAACTGGATTCCCGGTTTCATGCCCAAATCTTTCAAGCCTCTTGCACCGGTTGCTGATGATGCAAAAGTGTCTACTCTGCTAAATGCCACTAATGATGCCTGGGATGTAGATGTGGTCTCATCTCTCTTTCATGAGGAACTGGCAGAGGTGATTACTAGAATCCCAATTAGTCGGCATGGAGGGGAAGATTTTGTTTCGTGGCCTTTTGACAGGTTTGGGCAGTACTCTGTCCGCTCAGCCTATAACCTGGCAAGGACAAATGCTTTCTTCTCAAGGCGAGCTTCGTCCGGAAGTGGTGCGGGTTCTGACCAAGCTGCTGACACGAAGCATTGGAAGTCAATTTGGGGCATTCAGGCTCCAAACAAGATGAAAATAGTTCTTTGGCGTGCTGCACATGACTGTCTTCCGACAGGTTTTCAGCTCAAGCATCGCCACATACCTGCAGATGATCGATGCTGTTTCTGTGGGCAAACTGAGAGAGTGGAACACCTCTTCCTGTTTTGCCCGTTTGCTAGGGCTGTCTGGAGTTCGGTGAAGGAAATCTACCCAGTGAAACTACACCGGCGAAACTTGGCCTGCGCGAAACAATGGCTGTTCGAGTTCCTTGAACGAGAGAGCCCCACTTTACGGACTGTCCTTGCCGTCACCTGCTGGCACATTTGGGAAGCCGCAATGATGTGCGAAACACTGACGTCAAGATCGATCCTCTTCGTGTGGCGACCAAGATCAGTGCATATGTGGACATGATTATTCAGCACTGTTTCAAGCCGAAGCAGGTTTCAAGGGGGGGCAGTGTTCCTCAAGCTCCCCGTTGGGCACCTCCACCTATTGATACAGTTTGTATGAATGTCGATGCGGCGCTGTTTCCAGCCGACCGCAGCATGGGGTGGGGTGCAGTGCTACGAGATCACCATGGGGATCTCCTGCTGTCTTGCCGTGAAGGGCTGCCTATTCTACCTGAACCTGAGCTGGCCGAAGGTTTTGCCATCCGTCGAGCTCTTCAGGTCCTCCGTGATAAGGGCTTTCAGAAGGTTATTCTCGCAACTGACTGCCTTGCCTTTATCCAGCGGATTTCTTCATCTACCCCAGATCGATCTCAAGCTGGCGTGGTGGTGAAAGAAATCAAGGCCCTGGCAGGGGTTTTTACCTCCTGCGTTTTCAAGCATGTTCCTAGAACTTTAAATGTTGTTGCTCATAAATTAGCTCGCTCTTCTGAGCGATCTCCTTGTAATATTTTAACTGGTGTTATCCCGGAGATTATCCGGGCTGAACTTTGTAATGATGTGATGTGATCAATAAAGTAGCGACATTCTCTCAAAAAAAAAACTCCCAAGTCTACAAACCAATCGAAGGATTATTAGTCCCGCATCCCCCGAACTCCCATTCCCTACGTTCAATCCCCCCCCCCCCCCCCCCCACCCCACCCCAACCAAACAGGCTGCAAATCCTTTCCTCCCTCGCTCCGCCCCCTCCGCGGCCGCCATGGACGAGGAGATGCTCGGTCCAGTCGGCATGGACGAGCGTGACTAGGAGATTCTTTGGATGAGATCCGAGCTCGCTGCGGCCTGCCGCATCACCGATTTACCCCTCCGCCACCTCGTGTCCATCGGCGACCCCGGCGAGTACGACCACGTCTTCACCGCCGTGAATGAGCGCCGCCAACACTGGCACCGCATCATAAACGCGGTCGAAGTACCCACCGTCGACTCCATCGAGTGCGCGCTCAACCAGGCGCTTTTGCGCCATCTCAGCCGGATCTCGCCGCCTCATCCTCTCCAGCGTGGAGCTCTCGTCCCTCTGTCCCCATCACCGCGCTTCCCCACGCCGCCTCATCCTCTCCAGCGTGGACCTCTCGCGCCGCCGCCCCCATCACCGCGCCTCCCCACGCCGCCTCATCCTCTCCAGCATGGACCTCTCGCCCCGCCGCCCCCATCACCGCGCCTCCCCACGCCGCCTCATCCTCTCCAACATGGAGCTTTTGCCCCGCCGCCTCATCCTCTCCAACATGGAGCTTTTGCCCCGCCGTCCCCATCCCCGCGCCGCCTCAGCCTCTGCAGCATAGAGGTTTCGTCCCGCCGTCCCCATCCCCGCGCCGGCCCTCCTCCTGCTTCACGCCTTGCGACAATCGCCACGGCGGCAACGGGCGCCCCGATCCGTCGCGACCAGGCGGCAATGTCGTCGCATCTGCTCCTATGGTGTATACCACGAGCGAAATCGTAGATGGCAAACCGGTATGTTAGAATTTCAGTTTCCTATACAATGCAAATCCTCTCGACTCTGAATTTTGAGGCAAAACACTACATGATGTATACCTTTTTAGGTCAATACTGTCGAAGGTCTCACCGTCTATCAAGGGTTAATACATCTGACTCAAGCGGAGGAGATTGTTGCATTTGCTAATGAAAAAAAACATCTTTTTCGTCGAGCAGGGTTGACAGGTATTTTGTGGCCTATGATAAGTTTTTTTGTACTACAAGTTATAGTTCTATTTGCTTTATTTGAACGGCATATAATCCATAGTCATGCCATCTTACCACCAAAAAAAGCGTGTTTATATGTTCAGCTAGATCAATAGTCGTGCATACGGGGAAGAAATAACCAGATTATGTAGCACAATGGGTTCAGAGTATGCCCCTGTTCATCTGGTGAAGCTAAAAAGTCCCCAAATTTGTTACATGACAATGTTATTAGGTGTTAGGCTATCAATACGGTACTGTCTATCTTTTCACCAATCATTTTCACAAAATATCTGGACAGATCAAAGAACAAACTGCTCCAGAGTATGCCTCTGTTCATGTGGTGGAGCTGAAGGACCCCAGATTGACATGAATTTTTTGGAAGGATCTTTTCTCAATAAGTTGTACAAGATCTCTGTATAAAGGTTTTCTGAAACTGTTTCAAGCCTGTCCTAGTGTCGGAAACACAATATATACTGAAATTTAATCTGTTCGGTTCGGACCAGCATTTAATCTGAAGTAAACCTCTGTTAGGCTTGGACTGCCTTATAGACGCTAACTTATTAACAAGATCAGTTAATATAAGAGGCAAACCATGGCTGGTGTACTGCAGATTGTAATTCACTCACCATAGGAATATTTTGTTAGATCAGTGCAAACAATTTTTTATCTGTAACCATGTACAGGTAGATCTGATCAATTGTAACTGCAAAGCAAGGAAACGAAAGCATCTCTTAAATGGATAGACTGAGCGTGGATAGGCATTTTTTGGTCTTGCATGTAGGCGAAACGAACCAATCATCAGGCAGCAAACACAAACAGGAACAGATCCTCAGCCCCACACAGTTTTCCCCATCCCCAGCCACCCAACCCTGCATGAACCATCCCCCCACAGAATCATCCCGATCCACAGCCACCCAACCCTACTCCAACAATTGAAACACCGCCACAATACACCCCATAGCAGCAAGGCATCAACCGCAGACATACACCAAGCATTTTAATCTGAATCGAACCAAAAATAATAATTCTTAATGAGAGGAATACCACAAACCTTCAGCAGGGGAGAAGGCCAGCACCCCCAGCCGTCGGTCTCAAGAACGAACCACCACCGCCGCCGCCCTTAGGAGCCGACCACCCCTGAGCCACCGCCAGCACCCCTGTACAGCCACCTTCGGTGATAGACCCAGCCGAACAGCCACATAGCCCCTCCTCTGAC